>CM039677.1:84943568-86143568 GCA_022496015.1 Hordeum marinum
GGCCCTAAGGCCCACGGTAGGGCGCCTTCCCCTCTCTCCATCTCTGTCTGCTGCCCCCGTAGTGCTTGGTGAAGCTCTGCCGGAGTGCCACGCAACTCCAGCGTCACCATGCCGCCGTGCTGCCAGAGCTCTCCCTCAACCTTTCCTTCCTCCTTGCTGGATCAAGGCGTAGGAGACGTCACCGGGCTGCACGTGTGTTGAATGCGGAGGCGTCGTTGTTCGACGCTAAGATCGGAGTCCACCATGATCTGAATAGCTATGAGTACGACTCCACCAACCGTGTTTTTGTAACGCTTCCGCTTAGCGATCTTCAAAGGTATGAAGATGCACCCTCCCCTTAGTCATTGCTAGTTTCTCCATAGATAGATCTTGGTGAACACGTAGGAATTTTTTTGATTTACTACTACGTCTCCCAACAGTGGTATCAGAGCTAGGACTATGCGTAGAATCTATGCACGAGTAGAACACAAAGTTGTTGTGGGCGTCGATCTTGTTAATTTGCTTACCACTACTAGTCTTATCTTGATTCGCCGGTATTGTGGGATGAAGCGGCCCAGACCAACTTTACACGTACGCTTACGTGAGACCGGTTCCATCGCCTGACATGCACTTGTTGCATAAGGTGGCTAGCGGGTGTCTGTCTCTCCCACCTTAGTCGGATTGGATTAGATGAAAAGGGTCCTTATGAAGGGTAAATAGCAATTGGAATATCACGTTGTGGTTTTGGCATAGGTAAGAAACGTTCTTGCTAGAAACCTATTGCAGCCACGTAAAAACTTGCAACTACAAATTAGAGGACGTCTAACTTGTTTTTGCAGCATATGCCTTGTGATGTGATATGGCCAAAAGGGTGTGATGTGATGCATTGTGATGTATGAGATTGATCATGTTCTTGTAATAGGATTCACGACTTGCATGTCGATGAGTATGACAACCAGCAGGAGCCATAGGAGTTGTCTTATTTTATTGTATGACCTGCGTGTCAATTATAAACGCCATGTAATTACTTTACTTTATTGCTAAACGTTAGCCATAGTAGTAGAAGTAATAGTTGGCGAGACAACTTCATGAAGACACGATGATGGAGATCATGATGATGGAGATCATGGTGTCGTGCCGGTGACAGTGATGATCATGGTGCCCTGAAGATGGAGATCAAAGGAGCAAGATGATATTGGCCATATCATGTCACTATATTGATTGCATGTGATGTTTACCATGTTTACATCTTATTTGCTTAGAACGACGGTAGTAAATAAGATGATCTCTCAATAAAATTTCAAGAAATGTGTTCACCCTAACTGTGCACCGTTGCTAAGGATCGTTGTTTCGAAGCACCACGTGATGATCGGGTGTGATAGGTTCTAACGTTCGCATACAATGGGCGTAAGCTAGATTTACACACGCGAAACACTTAGGTCGATTTGACAAGCCTAGCATGTACAGACATGGCCTCGAAACACGGAAGACTAAAAGGTCGAACATGAGTCGTATAAAAGATACGATCAACATGGAGATTTTCGCCATGGATGACTAGTCCGTCTCACATGATGATCGGACACGGGCTAGTTGACATGGATCATGTGTCACTTGGATGACTAGAGAGATGTCTATCTAAGTGGGAGTTCATTAAATAATTTGATTATGTGAACTTAATTATCATGAACTTAGTCTAAAATTGTCTTTACAATCTATATTGTAGATCCAATGGCCAACGCTAATGTCACCCTCAACTTTAACGCGTTCCTAGGGAAAACCAAGCTGAAAGATGATGGAAGCAACTATGCGGACTGGGTCCGTAGCTTGAGGTTCATCCTCATAGCTTCCAAAATATTGTATGTCCTTGATGCACCGCTAGGTGACCCACCCATTTTCCCAGCAGACCAAGACGTTACGAATGCTTGGCAGTCACGCTGCGATGATTACTCCCTTGTTCAGTGCGGCATGCTTTACAGTTTAGAACTGGGGCTCCATAAGCGTTTTGAGCAACATGGAGCATATGAGATGTTACAAGAGCTGAAAGTGGTTTTCCAAGCTCATGCCCGGGACTAAAGATATGGCGTCTCCGACAAGTTCTTCTGCTGTAAGATGGAGGAGAATAGTTCTATTAGTGAGCACATACTCAAAATGTCAAGGTTGCACAACCGCTTGACTCAGCTGGGAGTTAATCTCCCGGATGACTCGGTCATTGACAGAATCCTCCAGTCGCTTCCACCTAGCTACAAGAGCTTTGTGATGAACTACAACATGCAGGGTATGGAGAAGTCCATTCCCGAGTTGTACTCGATGCTGAAATCAGCGGAGGTCGAGATCAAAAAGGAGCATCAAGTGTTGATGGTGAATAAGACCACTAGTTTCAAGAAAGGCAAGGGTAAGAAGAACTTCAAGAAGGACGGCAAAGCTGTTGCCGCGCCCGGTAAGCAAGTTGTCGGGAAGAAGAACAAGAATGGACCCAAGCCTGAGACTGAGTGCTTTTATTGCAAGGGTACCGGTCAGTGGAAGCGGAACTGCCCCAAGTACCTAGTGGATAAGAAGGCTGACAACGTTAAAGGTATATGTGATATACTCATTATTGATGTGTACCTAACCAGCGCTCGTACTAGCTCCTGGGTATTTGATACCGGTGCAGTTGCTCATATTTGTAACTCCAAGCAGGAGCTGCGGAATAAACGGAGCCTGGCAAAGGACGAGGTGACGATGCGCGTCGGGAATGGTTCCAAGGTCGATGTGATCGCCGTCGGCACACTACCTCTACATCTACCTTCGGGATTAGTTTTAAACCTCAATAATTGTTATTTAGTACCAGCTTTGAGCATGAACATTGTATCTGGATCTCGCTTGATGCGAGATGGCTACTCATTTAAATCTGAGAATAACGGTTATTCTATTTATATGAGAGAAACATTTTATGGTCATGCCCCGCTAGTCAATGGTTTATTTTTGATGAATCTCGAATGTGATGTTACACATGTCCATACTGTGAGTACCAAAAGGTGTAAGGTTGATAATGATAGTCCTACTTACATGTGGCACTGCCGCCTTGGTCATATTGGTGTCAAACGCATGAAGAAGCTCCATGCTGATGGACTTTTGGAGTCTCTTGATTTTGAATCATTTGACACGTGCGAACCATGCCTAATGGGCAAGATGACCAAGACTCCATTCTCCGGAACAATGGAGCGAGCAACTAACTTGTTGGAAATAATACATACCGATGTATGTGGTACAATGAGTGTCGAGGCTCGCGGTGGCTACCGTTATGTTCTCACGCTCACTGATGACTTGAGCAGATATGGGTATGTATACTTAATGAAACACAAGTCTAAAACCTTTGAAAGGTTCAAGAAATTTCAGAGTGAGGTAGAGAATCAACGTGACAGGGAAATAAAGTGTCTATGATCTGATCGTGGCGGAGAATATTTAAGTCACGAGTTTCGCACGCACCTTAGGAAATGTGGAATCGTTTCACAACTCACGCTGCCTGGCACACCTCAGCGGAATGGTGTGTCTGAACGTTGTAATCGCACTCTATTGGATATGGTGCAATCTATGATGTCTCTTACCGACTTACCGCTATCATTTTGGGGATATGCATTAGAGACTGCCGCATTCACTTTAAATAGGGCACCGTAAAAGTCTGTTGAGACAACACCGTATGAATTATGGTTTGGAAAGAAACCTAAGCTGTCGTTTCTAAAAGTTTGGGGATGCGATGCTTATGTGGAGAAACTTCAACCTGAGAAGCTCGAACCCAAAGCGGAAAAGTGCGTCTTCACAGGATATCCCAAAGAGACTATTGGGTATACCTTCTACCTCAGATCCGAAGGCAAAGTCTTTGTTGCCAAGAATGGATCCTTTCTCTAGAAAGAGTTTCTCTCGAAAAAAGTAAGTGGGAGGAAAATAGAACTTGATGAGGTAATTGTACCTCCACTCGAACCGGTGAGTAGCGCAGGATAGGAAGTTGTTTCTGTGGATCCTACACCAGTTGGAGAGGAAGTTAATGATGATGATCATGAAACTTCAGATAAAGTTACTATTGAACGTCGAAGGTCCACTAGGACACGTTCCGCACCAGAGTGCAACCCTGTCCTGGAGATCATGTTGTTGGACAACGGTGAACCTTTGAACTATGAAGAAGCAATGGCGGGCCCGGATTCCAACAAATGGCTTGAAGCCATGAAATCCGAGATAGGATCCATGTATGAGAACAAAGTGTGGACTTTGGTGGACTTGCCTGATGATAAGCGAGACATTGAAAATAAATGGATCTTTAAGAAGAAGACTGATGCGGATGGTAATGTGACCGTCTATAAGGCTCGGCTTGTCGCTAAGGGTTATCGACAAGTTCAAGGAGTTGACTACGATGAGACTTTCTCACCTGTAGCGATGTTGAAGTCTGTCCGAATCATGTTAGCAATTGCCGCATTTTATGATTATGAGATCTGGCAAATGGACATCAAAACGGCATTCCTTAAGGAAGAACTGTATATGATGCAGTCGGAAGGTTTTGTCGATCCTAAAGATGCTAACAAGGTATGCAAGCTCCAGCACTCCATCTATGGGCTGGTGCAAGCATCTCGGAGTTGGAACATTTGCTTTAATGAGGTGATTAAAGCGTTTGGGTTTGTACAGGTTTATGGAGAACCCTGTATTTACAAGAAAGTGAGTGGGAGCTCTATAGCATTTCTCATATTATATGTGGATGACATACTGATAATGGGAAATGATATAGAACTTTTGGAAAGTGTAAAGGCCTACTTGAATAAATGTTTTTCAATGAAGGACCTTGGAGAAGCTGCTTACATATTAGGCATCAAGATCTGTAGAGATAGATCGAGACGCCTCATAGGTCTTTCAAAAAGCACATACCTTGACAAGATATTGAAGAAGTTCAATATGGATCAGTCCAAGAAAGGGTTCTTGCCTGTGTTACAGGGTGTGAGATTGAGTACGAATCAATGCCCGACCACGGCAAAGGATAGAGAAGAGATGAGTGTCATCCCCTATGCTTCAGCCATAGGCTCTATTATGTATGGCATGTTGTGTACCCGACCTGATATGAACCTTGCCATAAGTTTGTTAGGGAGGTACTAGAGTGATCCCGGAGCAGAACACTGGAGAACGGTCAAGAATATCTTGAAGTACCTGAAAAGGACAAAGGACATGTTTCTCGTGTATGGAGGTGTCGAAGAGCTCGTCGTAAAGGGTTACGTCAATGCTAGCTTCAACACAGATCCGGACGACTCCAAGTCGCAAACCGGATACATGTATATTTTGAACGGAGGGGCAGTCAGCTGGTGCAGCAGCAAGCAAAGCGTCGTGGCGGCATCTGCATGTGAAGCGGAGTACATAGCTGCTTCGGAAGCAGCAAAGGAAGGAGTCTATATGAAGGAGTTCATCACCGACCTAGGAGTAATTCCAAGTGCGTCGGGCCCGATGACTCTATTCTGTGACAACACTGGAGCTATTGCCCTTGAGAAGGAGCCCAGGTTTCACAAGAAGACAAGACACATCAAGCGCCGCTTGAACTCCATTTGCGATTACATTCAGGAGGGATATATAGATATTTGTAAAGTGCATACGGATCTGAATGTCACAGATCCGTTGACTAAACCTCTCTCACGAGCAAAACATGATCAACTCCATAATGCTATGGGTGTTCGATTCATCACAATGTAACTGGATTATTGACTCTAGTGCAAGTGGGAGACTGTTGGAAATATGCCCTAGAGGCAACAATAAAATGGTTATTATTGTATTTCCATGTTCATGATAATTGTCTATTGTTCATGCTATAATTATGTTAACCGGAACCGTAATACATGTATGAATACATAGACCACAATATGTCCCTAGTGAGCCTCTAGTTGGCTAGCTCGTTGATCAATAGATGGTCACAGTTTCATGACCATGGACATTGGATGTTATTGATAACGAGATCACATCATTAGGAGAATGATGTGATGGACAAGACCCAATCCTAAGCATAGCACAAGATCATGTAGTTCGTCTGCTAAAGCTTTTCTAATGTCAAGTATCATTTCCTTAGACAATGAGATTGTGCAACTCCCAGATACCATAGAAGGCTTTGGATGTGCCAAACGTCACAACGTAACTGGGTGGCTATAAAGGTGCACTACGGGTATCTCCGAAAGTGTCTGTTGGGTTGGCATGAATCGAGACTGGGATTTGTCACTCCGTGTGATGGAGAGGTATCTCTGGGCCCACTCGGTAAGACATCATCATAATGAGCTCAAAGTGACTAAGGATTTATCCACGGGATGATGTGTTGTGCAATGAGTAAAGAGACTTGCCGGTAACGAGATTGAACAAGGTATAGAGATATCGACGATCGAATCTCGGGCAAGTATCATACCGGTAGACAAAGGGAATTGTATACGAGATTGATTGAATCCCGACATCGTGTTTCATCCAATGAGATCATCGTGGAGCATGTGGGAGCCAACATGGGTATCCAGATCCCGTTGTTGGTTATTGACCGGAGAGGTGTCTCGGTCATGTCTACGTGTCTCCCGAACCCGTAGGGTTTACACACTTAAGGTTTGATGATGCTAAGGTTATAGGGAAATAGTGGACGTGGTTACCAAAGGTTGTTCGGAGTCCCGGATGAGATCCCGGACGTCACGAGGAGTTCCAGAATGGTCCGGTGGTAAAGATTCATATATAGGAAGTGTGGTTTTGGTCACCGGAAGTGTTTCGGGCATCACCGGTAACGTACCGGGACCACCAGAAGGGTTCCGGGGGTCCACCAAGTGGGGCCACCAGCACCAGAGGGCTGCGTGGGTCAAAGGTGGAAGGGAACCAACCCCTAGGTGGGCTGGTGAGCCTCCCACCAAGGCCCAAGGCGCAGCAAGGTGGGAGGGGGGGCAAACCCTAGCACAGATGGGCCCTAAGGCCCACCCTAGGGCGCCTCCCCCTCTCTCCCTCTCTGGCCGCCGCCCAAAACACATCTAGGGTTGGCCGCTGCCCCTAGGGTGGGAATCCTAGGGGCTGTGCCCTCCCTCCCTCCTCCTCCTATATATAGTGGTGGGTTTTGGGGCTGCGAGACACACGACACGAGTTCTCTCTCTCTCTCTCTCTCTCGGCAACCCCATCCCTCCTTCTCCTCCTCCTCCATAGTGCTTGGTGAAGCTCTGCCGGAGTGCCACGCAGCTCCACTGTCACCATGTCGTCGTGCTCCCGGAGCTCTCCCTCAACCTCTCCTTCCTCCTTGCTGGATCAAGGCGTAGGAGACGTCACAGGGTGTTGCACGTGTGTTGAACGCGTAGGCGCCGTTGTTCGGCGTTAAGATCGGAGTCCGCCGCGATCCGAATCGCTACGAGTACGACTCTACCAACCGCGTTCTTGTAACGCTTCCGCTTAGCGATCTTCAAAGCTATGAAGATGCACTCCCCCCTTACTCGTTGCTGGTTTCTCCATAGATAGATCTTGGTGAACACGTTGGAATTTTTTTGATTTACTACTACGTCTCCCAACACCTAGTTGATCTAAGACTATCTTCTCCGTTTCCTTGACAGCCTCCACCATATTCTATTCCACCTATAGTGTTATATCCATGGCCCACGCTCATGTATTGCATGAGAGTTGAAAAGGTTTGAGAACATAATAAGTGTGAAACAATTGCATGACTTTTCATCGGGGTTGTGCATGATATAAATACTTTGTGTGGGGAACATGGAGCATAACAGACCATATGATATTGTATGGATAACTTTCTTTTGCCATTATATTTTGAAGAGATACAATTGCTTTGCTAGTATACTTGAAATATAATTGTTTTTATGTCAATATTGAGCTTTTGTTTTGAGTCTTATGGATCTCATTATTCATACCACAATAGAGAATATTACATGGATAAATATGTTAGGTAGCACTCCACATCAACAAATTTGTTTTTATCATTTACCTACTCGAGGACGAGCATGAATTAAGCTTGGGGGTGTTGATACGTCTCCAACGTATCTATAATTTTTTATGATGGCATGCTATTATATTATCTGTTTTGGATGTTTTATATGCATTAATATGCTATTTTATATTATTTATGGGACTAACCTATTAATCTAGATCCTAGTGTCAGTTTCTGTTTTTTCCTGGTTTTTGAGTATTGCATATATGGAATATTAAATGGAGTCCAAATGGAATAAAATCTTCGGAATGATTTTTTCTTGAAGGAAAGAGATCTGCCAGACTTGGAGTGCATGGTAGGGCATGTGCCAGGAGGTCACAAGCCAGGGAGGCGCGGCCACCCCCTCGCCGTGTCTGGCAGGCTTGCCACCTCCTGGCAGGTATCCTAACCCTATTCTTCATCCTATAAATATCCAAATATTCCCCTAATACCAAGAGGAGGGATGCAAATACTTTTCCGCCGACAGAAGCCTCCGTTCCTGAGAGATCCAATCTTGGAGCCTTTTCCGATAATCTGACGGAGGGGATTCGATCACGAGGACATCTACATCAACTCCATTGCCCCTCCGATGATGCGTGAGTAGTCCACCACAGACCTACGAGTCCATAGCTAGTAGCTAGATGGCTTCTTCTCTCTCTTTCATCTTCAATACCATGTTCTTCATGATCTTCATGGAGATCTATCCGATGTAATACTCTTTTATGGTGTGTTCATCAAGCTTCGATGAATTGTGGGTTTATGTTTAGATTATCCATGAATCTTATTTGAGTCTTTTCTGAATTCTTATATGCATGATTTCAAATCTTTGCAAGTCTCTTCGAGTTGTTGGTTTGGTTTGGCCAACTAGATTAGTAATTCTTGCAATGGGAGAAGCGCTTAGTTTTGGGTTCAATATTGCGGTATCCTTACCCAGTGACAAAGTAGAAGTAGCGAGGCACGTATTGTATTGTTTCCATCAAGGGTAACAATATGGGGTTTTAATCATATTGCTTGAGTTTATCCCTCTACATCATGTCATCTTACCGAATGCGTTACTTTGTTCTTCATGAACTTAATACTCTAGATGTAGGCAGGAGTTGGCGATGTGTGGAGTAATAGTAGTAGAAGAAGAATCGTTTCGGTCTACTTGATACAGACGCGATGCCTATATGCATAATCATTGCCTTGGATATCTACATGATTATTCGCTTTTCTATCAATTGCTTGACAGTAATTTGTTTACCCACCGTGATACTTTCCTTCAAGAGAGAAGCGTCTAGTGAAATCTATGCCCCCTGGGTCTACTTTCCATAATATATTTTCAGATCTATAAACCAAAAATACCAAAAATACCTTACTGCAATTTATTTATTTTTTACTTTCCGCACTCATTTACATCCATCTCTATCAGATCTAATCCTTGCAAATAACCGTGAAGGGATTGACAACCACTTTATAGCGTTGGGTGCAAGAGTTTGATTGTTTGTGTAGGCGCATCCATTGTTGACTTGCTTGTTCATCCTACTGGATTGATACCTTAGTTCTCATCAACTAAGAGAAATATTTATGTACTTCGCTGCATCACCCTTTCCTCTTCAAGGGAAAACTAACGCAAGCTCAAGAGGTAGCAACCTCTTGGTCCACTCGACTACAAATTCCACTTTCCCTCCTTTGCTGCTGTTAGGATCGACGAAAAATCAGCATATATACCCTAACCCCTACTCCTATGAGCATCTTCGAGAGACTGGGCCAACACATCATCTTCAGATTAGCAAAGTCGTCACAGATACCTGCAAAGTTGATGGAGACATCTTGTCCCATTGAAATGCGCATCGTCGAAAAGCCTGGAATAAATCTAGAAATATAATTAAAAAATATTGAGAATGCACTAAAATGATGTACACTTCTGCTTTGATACACCCCCTAAATGCATAGATGGTTGAGATTTCTTCATAAACCTTTATTACAATAAAGGATATGATGGTCTCTTCTAAAAATACGTCGCCCGCACCCTCATTTATCTTCTCTTTCTTTTAAAACTTCAAAAAAGAGCGTGTAAAAAGAGTCGAACTCATGACCTCTTTGTTAAGAGAGAATCATACTAACCAACTAGGACATCTTAATGCTCATGCCTATTTACTTATTTTTGTCTCCTTTTCTTCTTTAGTTTGTGGAAGCCCCCGGTTCCGCCAAATATGAACATGTTCACCTGCTTGCAAAATTTATGGTCACTCCTGAGATTTCCAAAAAAATACCATATTCAACAGAGTGTTTGGGTAGACCCGGTCCGTTTGAGAGCACCTCGTTTCTCAACATCCCTTAAATGGCCTAACTTTTTCATGGCCTTGTATGACCATGTCAAGTTATTTTGATTTTTGACAAATTTCGCATTTTCTAAAGTCTACACTGTTCAAAAAGATAGATAAATGACCGGATGTGTTTGCAACTTGCATATGATGTCGAAAGTCATTGAAACCAGACATGGATGCTAACCACGAATAGTGTCCACCTGTTTACAAAAGTTAGGATCATTTTAAAAATGTCCAAAAATAGACCATGTTCAACGCAGGGTGTTCGGATGCCAGAAGGGCCCGTTTGAAAGCACCTTGTTTTTCAACATCCGTCAGATGCCCCCAAAAATATTCGAATAACTTCTACGACCAATTAGGCATCATTCCAGGTTGTTTGGATTTCTGACAAGTTTCACATTTTCTGAAGTTTTGACAATGAAAAGGGGCTGATAACTTGGAAAAAATCAAGAAACAACTCGTCAAAAATCCAGCCAACTTGGCATGATGGCTTCAATTGGCCATACAAGGCCATGGGAAAATTGGAGCTATTTTATGGATGTTAGAGGAAACGTAATCTTGAACATAGCCTTTTGAAATTTTGAACATGGTCTAATTTTGAACATTTTTGAAATGACCCCAACTTTTGCATGTAGGTGAGCATGCTCATGATAGGCATCCATGCCTGTTTTGAATGACTTTCGATATTGCATGCATGCTGCGACATGTACGACCATTTATCGGTATGTTTTCACCGAGAAAACTCCAAAAGATGCAAATCTTTAAAAAAATTGTCATACAAGGTCATCATTCTTTTTCATAAATTCAAACATTCTTCGGGGGAGTTTGAAATAATGTTCGCACTTCCAAATTTTAAAAATGTTCCTGTTTTCAAAACAAATTTGCACAAATACAAAAACGATATCGGGGTAAATTCAAAAAAATAGGTTTCATTTCTCCCGGATTATCCTGATTATTATTTAGATTCCAAATTTGTTAGCGTTTTCCAAAAAGTGTTTGATTTTTGTAAATGTTCGTGTTTAAATTTTTGCTCTTTTAAAAGAATGTTCATGTTTTGAAATTATGAGCCATTTTGAAAGGCACGAATATTTATGTAAAAGATATTTTAAATTTTCTGAAAATCTGAATATTTATATTTTTTAAATACATTTTTTGGATGAATGAAATATTAAAAGCATGAGCATTTTTAGAAATATAAAAATGAAAAATTAAAAAAGGAAACGGAAACAGAAAAAGAAAAAAGAAAAGAAACAACTCGAAAAAGATCTGTTCGGCAAAGGGCAGAATAAAAAGGAAAGAAAAAAAAGAAAAGAAAAAAAAGGTAAATAGGCACGAGCGTTAAGATGTTGTAGTTGGGTAGTGCGATTCTCTCTGAAGGAATAGGCCATGACTTCGATTCACGTCGTCCACACTCTTTTTTGTAGTTCAATTGAAACACATACGATGTATACGTTTTTGAGGGGCGACCCACCAAACATGCGAAAGTGGGTATGATTTTGCAAAAATCCATATCGTTCCCTATACGTTTAGGGCACGGGTACCGAAGCAGAGCTCAATGATGTAAGTTGTAGCCCACAAGCTCATTGATCTTGAACACACAACATTGTCTCAAGAATGAAAGGGTAAAATCTTTTCTTGTCTCCATCGTTTAATGAAATTGATTTTCCCTTACATTTTGGTAAAAAAACATAAAAATGAATAAAATAATATAGCCTAAATGTGATTGGCTATATGTAAGTCATATGGGTATTTTTGTTGGCGTAAATCAATTTCTGGGACATCCAATTTTGATCCAATGGTTGGCATGCTTTCTTCCTCCTCCTGCCATCTTCTTCCTATTGCCGTCACCCATGACAACAATCATGTCCACGCCTAGGAGCCCCGCCCTCCCCGTCCGCTGCCCACCGCCGGTCTGCCGCCACACCGTGCAAGCCCTCTACCTCCCCCTCCTCTTCTTTTTCACCCCCCGGCAGCCCAACCCTACACCAGAAATATAATGTCTATGGCTTCTTCTACCCCTTTCATAAGCCTAGGTTGTTGTAGAAAATTTAAGGAAAATGAGAACCAGAATACACCGTTGGCACTGGCAGTGGCGAATCTAGAAAGAAACTGAAGGATGAGCTCAAAATTTATGTCAAGAAAACGCTATTTTAAAGAAAAAAAATCAATCTTTTCCTAATCCTTTTGTGCAAACAAGCTGATTTTTTTAGATTACTACTGGAAACATGTGATATTTACTAGTTTTTTTTCTTAAATATCAAATTTGAATTTATTAAGTGAAATAGCCATTATCTCCAATCCAATCGTCCGAATATGGCTGCATGCTCGGCTGCTAATACGGTGCACATGCGAGGTAGCCTAATGGATGGTATGCATTGCCTAATCAGGTTAGATGGACCAGCTAGACCTGTTTTTAATAATATAGTAAAAGAAACAATTCACTAATCTGGAGGGTAGGCTCAAGCCTATCGAAGCCTCACTGTTAGATTCGCCACTGGGCACTGGCAACTAAGAAGTACGATCAACCATTCATGGAAGATGGCCGTGTAGCATGATATGGGTTGAACGCCCCGGCTTGCATCTTTATATAGCTAGCAACTAACACTAGCATGGATGCACCAACGCACGTTGAATTTTGATACCAGCAAAAGTTGATGTTGATGAGAAGTGAGCGTAGGGTACCATGAAGTACACACTACACACAGCAACTTGATTACCTTTTTGAAGGCATCAACTGCGGAAGATCGTAGGTGATTTTCTGTCACATCATGTAATGGGGCCGATCTTTACTGACAACGTTATGTACTTTGTTTATAAAGTGCTTTGGTCCTGATATCTTGCCCTTATCCAACAAAATGAGGGGCATCCTAAGATCTAGAGGCCGGGAGGTATAACCTTCTTTTTGAAAAACAAAGAAACACACACCAACATGTATTCTTGTACGACGGTTTAAAAAAAAAGATTTATTAGAGTATAGGTCGGTTAGGTATGACCGGTTTGGCCACCCTCTTTGAATTGTAATATATCTCTATTAGTCTTAAAGTCTAATTTTTGTAATCCATATAAACAGTCCTTCGAGGCCCCAGTCAACACAACTATTATTCTCTAATTATCATGGTATCAAACGCCTAGGTTTTCCGCACCTAGCATGGCATCGCCACCCATGCCGCCACTCCGGCCGACTCGGCCCCTCCTCTCCATGGCCGAGTTCCGCGCCGCTGGTGCCCCTACTTCTTCTTCCTCCTCTACAACTACCCAAACAACTCCTCCTGAACTCCTAATGATCTCCCTAGCCGACACCATTGCCGACGTCTCCTCCTTCATCCTGATCTCATTAGATCTTGGCACCCAGAACTACTACCATTGGCGCCACCTCTTCACCATCCACCTCGGCCGCTACGACCTCCGCCACCACATCGATCCATCCTATCCTCCGCAGCACGCCGACTCTCGCTGGGTGAAAGCTGATCTTGCCATCATCCAGTGGATTTACACACGCATCTCCACGGAGCTCTTCAATCTGGTCTCCTCCGACGACGCCACCGCCGCCAAGCTCTGGGCCTCCCTTCAACAACTGTTCTAGAACAACTCCGACGCGCGCATCAACACACTCAACACTGAGCTATGTACGACCACCCAGGGAGATGCCCCAGTCACCGTCTTCTGCTAGCGGAACAAGGCCATCGGCGACGAACTCCGTGAACTTGGCGATTACGTCGACGACCGCGCCCTCATCAACACCCTCCTCGTCGATCTCGGTGAGCAGTTTGAGAAGCAGCAGTCCTTCATCCCCATGCTCAAGCCCGACCCCACCTTCAAGGAGGTCCGCTCCCTCCTCCAGCAAGAAGAGAACAACCAAGCTCGCAAGGCGGAATGGGCACCCCAGGAGTTTCACGCTGCTGCTCCCTCTGCCACGGTAGCGACTCACGCACCTCGGCTGCCGCGATAGTCTGCCGCACCTCCAACTCCTGTCGCCGCCGCAGCGGCTCCTCCACTACCCCCAGGCTGGCGCCCGAGTCCTAACTACAAGGGCAACAACCCCATCTACCGGCCTCCTGCACCTTGTCCTGCCGGTCCTTCCCCAGCTTCGTCATCGACCACTCCATCGCCACCAGCTCCATCGACGTGGCCTATTCAGCACAACCCTTGGACCGGTCTTGTCCAATCTTGGTCGATGCCCTGGTCGCCCCCCTTCGTCATACGGTGCCCCTCCTGCATACACGGGCACGTGGAGCCCCGGTCTTCGTCCAACCACCGGTTCTCCTGGACTCCTCGGACCCAGGCCACCGGCGCACGTCTACACCGCCACTCCTATGTTGGAAATATGCCCTAGAGGCAATAAATAAAGTGTTTATTATTGTATTTCCTTGTTCATGATAATCGTTTATTATCCATGCTATAATTGTATTAATTGGAAACATGGATACATGTGTGGATACGTAGACAAACACAATGTCCCTAGTATGCCTTTAGTGAACTAGCTCATTGATTGAAAGATGGTTAAGGTTTCCTAGCCATGGACATGAGATGTCATTTGATAACGGGATCACATCATTAGGAGAATGATGTGATGGACAAGACCCAAACTACAAACGTAGCTTATGATCGTGTCAGTTTATTGCTATTGTTTTCTGCATGTCAAGTATACGTTCCTATGACCATGAGATCATGCAACTCATAGATATCGGAGGAGTACCTTGTGTGTATCAAACGTCGCAATGTAACTGGGTGACTATAAAGGTGCTCTACAGGTGTCTCTGAGGGTGTCTGTTGAGTTGGCATGGATCAACACTGGGATTTGTTACTCCGTGTGACGGAGAGGTATCTCAGGGCCCACTCGGTAATACAACATCACAATAAGCCTTGCAAGCAATGTGACTAAGTGTTAGTCACGGGATATTGTATTACGGAACGAGTAAAGAGACTTGCCAGTAATGAGGTTGAACTAGGTATGGAGATACCGACGATCGAATCTCGGGCAAGTAACACACCGAAGAACAAAGGGAACATCATACGGGATTAACTGAATCCTTGACATAGAGGTTCGACCGATAAAGATCTTCGTAGAATATGTAGGAACCAATATGGACATCCAGGTCCCGCCATTGGTTATTGACCGTAGAGGTGTCTCGGTCATGTCTACATAGTTCTCGAACCCACAGGGTCTGCACACTTAAGGTTTGGTGACGTTTCGGTAGTATAGAGTTATGTATGGTGGTGACCGAAGTTTGTTCGGAGTCCCGGATGAGATCCTGGACGTCACGAGGAGCTCTGGAATGGTCCGTAGGTAAAGATTCATATATAGAAAGTCCTGTTTTGGTCGCTGGAGAAGTTCCGGGCTTATCGGTAGTGTACCGGGAGATCTTCGGGAGGGGTATTTCGACCCAAGAGGCTTCATGGGCTGTGAGAGAGTGAATATCATCCCTTGTGGGCTGGTCGAAACTCCCACACAAGGACCATGTGGCTGGAGAAGAAAACCCAAAAGGAAAAAGGTGGAAAAAGACAAAAAGGAAAAAAAAAGAATGAATCCTAATCCTACTAGGAGTGGAGGAGGTGGACTCCTCCTCTCCTAGTTCGGCCGAAGCCTAGAAGGCTTGGAGGCCAAGCTGCCTCCTCTCCTCCTCTCCTCCTATATATACCGGTGGTATTGAGGGTTTCTGCACTAGATTTTCAGCCACGTGCTACCCGTTCCTCCAGTGCATAGTTTCTCCTCTAGATCGGTTTTCTATAGTGCTTAGGCGAAGCCCTGTCGGAATTGCTCCACCACCAGCGCCAGAGCGCCGTCAGGCTTCCGGAGAACTCTTGTTCCTCTCCACTCCTTCTTGCTGGATCAAGACGATGGAGATCGTCATCAAGCTGTACGTGTGTTGAACGCGGAGGTGCTGTCCGTTCGGTGCTAGATCGGAAGGATCGTGATCAAGTTCGTGAGACGGATCGTGATCAAGTTCGTGGGACGGATCGTAATCAGATCGTGGGACGGATCGTGATTGGATCGCGGGATGCACGGCGATTTGGATCGCGAAGACGTTCGACTACACCAACCGTGTTTCTTAACGCTTCCCGCTTAGCGATCTACAAGGGTATGTAGATCCACTCTCCCTCTCGTAGATGCTCATCACCATGGATAGATCTTTGTGTGCGTAGGAAAATTTTTGTTTCCCATGCAACGTTCCCCAATAGTGGTATCAGAGCTAGGTCTATGTGTAGATGAGATCTCGAGTAGAACACAAAAGGTTTGTGGGCGTTGATGCTTAGATTGCTTCCTCCCTTGGTCGGATTTTGGTTCAGCGGTATTGTGAGATGAAGCTGTCCGGACCAACATTACTCGTACGCTTACGAGAGACCGGTTCCCTCGACGCAACTTGTTGCCTAGATGGCTTGCGGGTGGCAGTTTCTCTCACTTTAGTTGGATCGGATTCGACAAAGGCGGTCCTTGAGAAGGATGAAAAGCAAATTATGTATCACCGTTGTGGTTTATGCGTAGGTGAGAATCGTTCTTGCTAGAAACCCGTAGCAGCCACGTAAAACATGCAACAACAATTAGAGGACGTCTAACTTGTTTTTGCAGGATATGTTGTGATGTGATATGGCCAATTACATGATGTGATATATGTGATGTATGAGATGATCATGTGATGTATAGAATTTCACGACTTGCATGTCGATGAGTACGGCAACCGGCAGGAGCCATAGGGTTGTCTTTAATTATTGTATGACCTGCGTGTCAATCATTAAGCGCTTTGTAATGCTTTACTTTATCGCTAAACGGTAGCAATAGTAGTAGAAGCATGCAGGGCGTGGCAACCTCAATGGCGACACGTTGATGGAGATCAAGTTGATGGAGATCATGGTGTCATGCTGGTGACGATGAAAATCATGCCGGTGCTTTCAAGATGGAGATCTAAAGCACAAGTTCATGGCCATATCATGTCACTTATGAATTGCATGTGATGTTAATCCTTTTATGCACCTTGTTATGCTTAGTACGACGGTAGCATTATAAGGTGATCCCTCACTTAAATTTCAAGATAAAATTGTGTTCTCCCCGAGTGTGCACCATTGCGAAAGTTCGTCGTGTTGAGACACCACGTGATGATCGGGTGTGATAGACTCTATGTTCACATACAACGGGTGCAAGCCAATGTTGCACGCGCAGAACACTCGGGTTAAACTTGACGAGCCTAGCATGTACAGACATGGCCTCGGAACACAAGAGACCGAAAGGTCGAACATGAGTCATATAGTAGATATGATCAACATAATGATGTTCACCATTGAGGCCACCTCAACTCATGTGATGATCGGACTTAAGTTGGAGGATTTGGATCATGTGACACTCAGATGACCTGAGGGATGTCAATTTGAGTGGGAGCTTTAGTAATTTGATTAACTAAACTCATTATCTTGAACAATAGTCTAAGTGAACTTTGCATATTTATGTTGTAGATCAATGGCTCGCACAGTAGCACCCCTGAATTTTAATGCGTTCCTAGAGAAAGCTAAACTGAAAGATGATAGAAGTAACTTTGTTGACTGGGCCCGTAATCTGAGGATTATCCTCACGGCTTCCCAGAAATCATATGTCCTTGATGCACCGCTTGGTGACCAACAAGAAGACATGACCTCCGAAGACGTTAAGAACGCTTGGGAGGCACGTACTGGAGATTACTCAATAGTTCAGTGTGCAATATTGTATGGCTTAGAACCGGGACTTCAAAGACGTTTTGAATGTCATGGAGCATATGAGATGTTCCAAGAGTTGAAGTTTATCTTTCAGAAGAACGCCCGGATCGAGAGGTATGAAACCTCCGATGCGTTCTATGCTTGGAAGATGGAGGAGAACGGGTCTATCAGTGAACATATACTCAGAATGTCTGGGTATTCAACTCGTCTAGCGGAGTTGGGAATTGCCCTTCCGCCAGAGGCGATCACTGACAGAGTTCTTCAATCAATGTCACCTAGTTACAAGAGCTTTGTGATGAACTATAACATGCACAGGATGAACAAGTCAGTCATCGAGCTGTTTGCGATGCTAAAAGTCGCTCAGTCTGAAATCCAAAAAGAACATCAAGTGTTGATGGTCAATAAAACCACTAGTTTCAAGAGAAATGGCAAAGTCAAGGGCAAGGGCAAGAAGGGTAAAACTAAGAAGGATGGCAAAGCAGTTGCTACTCCTGCAAAGAAGCCCAAGCATGGACCCAAGCCAGAAACTGAGTGCTTTCATTGCAAAGGAACTGGTCACTGGAAGCGGAACTGCCCCAAGTACTTGGCTGACAAGAAGGCGGCCAACGACAAACAAGGTATATATGATATACATGTTATTGATGTGTACCTTACTAGCTCTCGTAGTAGTGCCTGGGTATTTGATACCGGTTCGGTTGCTCACATTTGCAACTCAAAGCAGGAACTACGGAATAAACGAAGGCTGGCAAAGGACGAAGTGACGATGCGCGTGGGAAATGGTTCCAAGGTTGATGTGATCGCCGTCGGTACGCTCTCTCTTCGATTACCATCGGGATTAGTGATGAACCTGAATAATTGTTATTTAGTGCCTGCATTAAGCATGAACATTATATCTGGATCTTGTTTATTGCGAGACAATTACTCATTTAAATCAAAGAATAAAGGTTGTTCTATTTATATGAGTAATATCTTTTATGGTCAAGCACCCAATGTTAGGGGTTTATTCACATTGAATCTTGATAGTGATGACACACATGTTCATAGCATTGATGCCAAAAGATGTAGAATTGATAATGATAGTACCACTTTCTTGTGGCACTACCGTTTAGGTCATATTGGTGTAAAACGCATGAGGAAGCTCCATGCTGATGGACTTTTGGAGTCACTTGATTTTGAATCACTTGACACATGTGAACCATGCCTCTTGGGCAAGATGACTAAAACGCCGTTCTCTGGAACAATGGAACGGGCGAGTGACTTATTGGAAATCATACACACTAATGTGTGCGGTCCAATGAATGTTACAGTGCGTTGTGGATATCATTATTTTCTCACCTTCACTGATGACTTAAGTAGATATGGGTATATTTACTTAATGAAACACAAGTCTGAAACGTTTGAAAAGTTCAAGCAATTTCAGAGTGAAGTTGAGAATCATCGTAACAAGAAGATAAAGTTCCTGCGATCTGATCGAGGAGGTGAATATCTGAGTTATGAGTTTGGCAGTCACTTAAGACAGTGTGGAATTGTTTCACAGTTGACACACCCCGGAACACCACAGCGTAATGGTGTGTCCGAACGTCGTAATCGAACCTTATTAGATATGGTGCGTTCTATGATGTCTCTTGCTGATTTGCCACTATCGTTTTGGGGTTATGCATTAGAGACAGCTGCATTCACTTTAAATAGGGCACCATCAAAATCCGTTGAGACGACGCCATATGAACCGTAGTTTGGCAAGAAGCCAAAGTTGTCATTTCTTAAAGTTTGGGGATGTGATGCTTATGTCAAAAAAGCTTCAGCCTAAAAAGCTGGAACCCAAAGCAGAGAAATGCATCTTCATAGGATACCCGAAAGAGACAGTCGGGTATACCTTCTATCTCAGATCCGAAGGCAAAGTGTTTGTCGCTAAAAACGGAACATTTCTTGAGAAAGAGTTTCTCTCGAAAGAATTGAGTGGGAGGAAAATAGAGCTTGATGAGGTTATTGAACCTTTACTTCAACCAGAAAGTAGCGCAGCGCAGAAAGATGTTTCTGTGGCAACTGCGACGGTAGAAGAGGAAGTTAATGATGATGATCATGAAGGTTCGGATCAAGCTACTATTGAACCTCATAGGTCAACAAGGTCGTGTACTACTCCTGAGTGGTACGGCAACCCTGTCTTGGAGGTCATGTTGTTGGACAACAATGAACCTACGAGCTATGAAGGAGCAGTGATGGGCCCGGATTCTGAGAAATGGTTAGAGGCCATGAAATCCGAGATGGGATCCATGTATGAAAACAAAGTATGGACTTTGGAAGTATTACCTGAAGGGAGAAAGGCCATTCAGAACAAATGGATCTTTAAGAAGAAGACAGACGTGGACGGTAATGTCACCGTCTATAAAGCTCGACTTGTGGCAAAGGATTTTTCACAAGTTCAAGGAGTTGAATACGATGAGACTTTCTCACCCGTACCGATGCTTAAGTCTGTTAGAATCATGTTAGCAATAGCTGCTTATTTCGACTATGAAATCTGGCAGATGGATGTCAAAACAGCGTTCCTCAACGGTTTCCTTGAGGAAGAGTTGTATATGATGCAACCCGAAGGTTTTGTCGATCCAGAGAATGCTAACAAAGTTTGCAAACTCCAGCGATCCATTTATGGACTGGTGCAAGCATCTCGGAGTTGGAATAAGCGCTTTGATGAGGTGATCAAAGCGTTTGAGTTTATACAAGTTTACGGAGAAGCTTGTATTTACAAGAAAGTGAGTGGGAGCTCTATAGTGTTTCTAGTATTATATGTGGATGACATATTGTTGATTGGAAACAATATAGAAATGCTGGAAAGCGTGAAGGAATATTTGAACAAGAGTTTTTCAATGAAGTACCTAGGAGAAGCTGCTTTCATATTAGGCATTAAGATCTATAGAGATAGATCGAGACGCTTAATAGCACTTTCACAGAGCACATACCTTGATAAAGTTTTGAAGAAGTTCAAAATGAAACAGTCCAAGAAGGGGTTCTTGCCTGTATTACAAGGTGTGAAGTTGAGTAAGACTCAATGCCCAGTAACTGCAGAAGATAGAGAAAAGATGAGTGTCATCCCCTATGCTTCAGCCATAGGCTCTATCATGTATGCAATGTTGTGCACAAGACCCGATGTCAGCCTTGCCATAAGTATGGCCGGAAGGTTTCAAAGTGATCCTGGAATGGAGCACTGGCAAGCGGTCAAGATTATCCTTAAGTACCTGAAAAGGACTAAGGAAATGTTTCTCGTTTATGGAGGTGATGAAGAGCTCGTCGTAAAGGGTTACGTCGATGCAAGCTTTGACACTGATCCGGACGACTCTAAGTCACAAACCGGATACGTATTTATTCTTAACGAGGGAGCGATAAGCTGGTGCAGTTCCAAGCAAAGCGTGGTAGCTGATTCTACGTGTGAAGGAAGGTCTCTGGATGAAGCAGTTCATGACAGATCTTGGAGTAGTGCCCAGTGCACTAAATTCAATGAACCTGTTGAGTGACAACACTGGTGCCATTGCTCTGGCCAAGGAACCAAGGTTTCACAAGAGGACCAGACACATAAAGCGACGCTTCAACTCCATCCGCGATTACATCTTGGAGAAAGACATAAATATTTGCAAAGTGCACATGGATCTGAATGTTGCAGACCCGTTTACTAAACCTCTTCCAAGGGATAAACATGATCAACACCAGAATTGCATGGGTGTTCGATTCATTACAATGTAAATCACATAGTGATGTGAACTAGATTATTGACTCTAGTGCAAGTGGGAGACTGTTGGAAATATGCCCTAGAGGCAATAAATAAAGTGTTTATTATTGTATTTCCTTGTTCATGATAATCGTTTATTATCCATGCTCTAATTGTATTAATTGGAAACATGGATACATGTGTGGATACATAGACAAACACAATGTCCCTAGTATGCCTCTAGTGAACTAGCTCGTTGATTGAAAGATGGTTAAGGTTTCCTAGCCATGGACATGAGATGTCATTTGATAACGAGATCACATCATTAGGAGAATGATGTGATGGACAAGACCCAAACTACAAATGTAGCTTATGATCGTGTCAGTTTATTGCTACTGTTTTCTGCATGTCAAGTATATGTTCCTATGACCATGAGATCATGCAACTCACAGATATCGGAGGAGTACCTTGTGTGTATCAAACGTCGCAACGTAACTGGGTGACTATAAAGGTGCTCTACAGGTGTCTGTTGAGTTGGCATGGATCAACACTGGGATTTGTTACTCCGTGTGACGGAGAGGTATCTCAGGGCCCACTCGGTAATACAACATCACAATAAGCCTTGCAAGCAATGTGACTAAGTGTTGGTCACGGGATCTTGTATTACGGAACGAGTAAAGAGACTTGCCAGTAACGAGGTTGAACTAGGTATGGAGATACCGACGATCGAATCTCGGGCAAGTAACATACCGAAGAACAAAGGGAACATCATACGGGATTAACTGAATCCTTGACATAGAGGTTCGACCGATAAAGATCTTTGTAGAATATGTAGGAACCAATGTGGACATCTAGGTCCCGCCATTGGTTATTGACCGTAGAGGTGTCTCGGTCATGTCTACATAGTTCTCGAACCCACAGGGTCTGCACACTTAAGGTTTGGTGACGTTTCGGTAGTATAGAGTTATGTATGATGGTGACCGAAGTTTGTTCGGATTCCCGGATGAGATCTTGGACATCACGAGGAGCTCCGGAATGGTCCGGAGGTAAAGATTCATATATAGGAGGTCCTGTTTTGGTCGCCGGAAAAGTTCCGGGCTTATCGGTAGTGTATCGGGAGTGCCGGTAGTGTACCGGGAGACCTCCGGGAGGGGTATTTCGACCCAAGAGGCTTCATGGTCTGTGAGAGAGTGAATATCAGCCCTTAGTGGGCTGGTGGAAACTCCCACACAAGGCCCATGTGGCTGGAGAAGAAACCCCAAAAGGAAAAAGGTGGAAAAAGGCAAAAAGGAAAAAAAAGAATCAATCCTAATCCTACTAGGAGTGGAGGAGGTAGACTCCTCCTCTCCTAGTTCGGCCGAAGCCTAGAAGGCTTGGAGGCCAAGCTGCCTCCTCTCCTCCTCTCCTCCTATATATACTGGTGGTATTGAGGGTTTTTGCACTAGATTTTCAGCAACGTGCTACCCGTTCCTCCAGTGCATAGTTTCTCCTCTAGATCGGTTTTCTGCAGTGCTTAGGCGAAGCCCTGCCGGAATTGCTCCACCACCATCGCCGGAGCGCCGTTAGGCTGCCGGAGAACTCTTCTTCCTCTCCACTCCTTCTTGCTGGATCAAGACGGTGGAGATCGTCATCAAGCTGTACGTGTGCCGAACGCGGAGGTGCCGTACGTTCGATGCTAGATCGGAAGGATCGTGATCAAGTTCGTGAGACGGATCGTGATCAAGTTCGTGGGACGGATCGTAATCAGATCGTGGGACGGGTCATGATTGGATCGCGGGACGGATCGTGATTGGATCGCGGGATGCACGGTGATTTGGATCGCGAAGACGTTCGACTACACCAACCGCGTTTCTTAACGCTTCCCGCTTAGCGATCTACAAGGGTATGTATATCCACTCTCCCTCTCGTAGATGCTCATCACCATGGATAGGTCTTTGTGTGTGTAGGAAATTTTTTGTTTCCCATGCAACGTTCCCCAACATCCTACACCACCTCGCAGCACGCCAGGACTCCTGCCACACTACTACACCATGCCGGCCTCCTATGGCACACATGCAGGCCCTGTCCATGTACTATCAGCCACCAGCTCTCCCCTACGCTCCCATGCAAGCACCTGGCCCCTCTGCTCCTCCACAGCAGCGAACCTGGGATCAAGCCACCTTCATCAATGCCACGAACAATTTTATCCTAAATACCGAAGGTACTGGATTGGATTTTCGATTCTGGTGCATCCTTGCATATGTCTTCAAATATGAATTTGCTGTTAGCTTGTTTCCCTTCTGCTTTTTCTATGATCACCATTGGCGATGGTTTCACCATTCCTGTTTCCCGCAGTGGTCATTCTTACATCTCTTCCTTTTATGCCAGTTTTTTCTACGCAATATTATTGTTGTCCCTTCTTAATCAAAAATCTTATTTCTATTCGCCAATTTTGAATTGACAATAAAGTTAGTCTGGCTTTTGACCCTTTTGTTTTTTCTGTGAAGGATCTAACAACGGGGGAGGTCCTCTCTCGGTACAATAGCACGGGCGATCTTTATCCGCTTCAAGGCACGCCTACATCCAGCCCCCGTGCCATGCTTGCATCAGTTGATTTGTGGCATTGTCGTCTAGATCACCCCAATAAAACCACTTTGTCGTCTTTGCTTCAAGAATTTTGTATCCCTAGTTCGAGTGTTCCTCATAATCCCTCTCTCTGTAATGCCTAGCAATGCAGCAAACATGTTAGATTACCTTTTGGAACCTCTACTACCATTAGCACTTTTCTGTTTGAGTTACTTCATTGTGATCTATGGACCTCTCCAGTCCCTAGTGTTTGTAGTTATAAATATCATCTTGTGATTTTGGATGATTATTCTCATTATATTTGGATTTTTCCTATTCGTGCTAAATCTGAAGTACATGCAATCTTTCTGAATTTTCGACAATATGTTCTCACACACTTTGGCTTGCCAATTCGATTCATTCAATGTGATAATGGTCGTGAATTTGACAACACTCAAAACCGCAACTTCTTTCTCTCTCAAGGCATTCTTCTTTGTTTTTCATGCCCTTATACATCCTCTCAAAAAAGTAAAGCTGAACGCTCTCTTCGCTCCATTAATGACATTCTTCGCACAATGCTTTTACAAGCTTCTCTTCCTTCTCGTTTTTGGGCCGAAGCCCTTCGCACCGGCACACTACTTCTAAATATTCGCCCAACTAAAACATGCCCTCTTTATTCGCCTTTTCAATCTCTTTTTCTCTCCCATCCCGACTATTCTTTTTTGCGTGTTCTGGCTGTCTATGTTTTCCCAACACTGCCTCTACCGCCTCCAACAAACTAGAAACACGTTCACTACCTTGCATTCACCTTGGTCTTTCTGATGATCACAAAGGATATCGATGTTTCAATCCATCTTCTGGTCGCGTCCTTGTCTCTCGCCATGTCACATTCGATGAAAATACTTTTTCCTATTCTGCCACTAAAACCACATCACACAATCCACCACAAACCGCCACCACCAAAACCCCTCCCCTCGTTTCTCCTTCGGTCATATCTGCCACCACAGATTTCTGCCTCATCTCTCTATCGCGGCAGACCATTCCTCGACCACCTCTTCGGCAGCCTACCACACTTCTGCCATGCCCACCACCTCTACCGTGGCAGCATCCTCCTCACCACACCCTACCACGGCAGACATCTCCACACCCTCCACTATGCTTTCCCGACCCTTAGTGTGGTATCCTATAAATATACAGGGAATAGAACTGTGGAAGTAATAGTGGTATATTAGGTGACATGGGCAATATGTCAGTGGCAGGGAGTGGCACATGTTGAAAAAAAATGTGATGGCTACCATTAATAAAATTTCGAATGTACTCATTGACATGAATGATAAAGATATATCTACCAAAATCAATCCGACAAACATATAGATGAAAACTGGTAGGCCGTCTACCAAAGAGATAAACCCTACTTTCGCTGATAATAACATGGCGACCATACGACCAAGAAAATTATAAAGACGGCGGGGTGTGAAGGAAGTAGTGGGCATAGATAAAGTCGAGGAAGAAGGGTGAAGTAGTCGTGCAGGAACTTCCCAGAAAAGTTAGCAGCCAGCTATCCATGCACGTCGTGGATCATCAGTACATCCAAAAACTACTCTTGTATCCTTGCCCAGATACACGGTGGGGAGAGGAGCTGCGAGTGGCTGTGAGAGAAGGCGCACATGATGATAGAAGGATAGTATTTTGAGTGGTAACTCTTTTGAGAGGGACTTCTGCCCACTAACTGCACGTTGACGTGTATGATTATCATCGGATTGTGTGTTAGACATACCCGGGTGGATAAGGCAACAATGTAACTAAAAATGCAAATTGCTTACTCCGTGGTCGCAAGTCATGCGCAACTAAACATGAATAAACACAATTTCGAGTAGTGCATGAGGCGGTACAATTAGCATAGTTCTCTCTTGTCCTCAAAATAATACATCCCCCCACATTCACCATTTTGACTTCTCACCGGCTATTATAATTTACATGGGCCAAATGTGGGTTGGCCAAGACCTACAACACATTCCTACTGATGAGGATGTAGAATTTTGAAATCACCTAGTCACTACACTTTTGATTAACTTCACGGTCTCACAAAAATAACATTCAATGAATTTCTCCCCCATTGAACTAATTGATTAATTTAGAGCAAGTACAATGGTAGTCTATAATCCCGCTTACGTGTCATTTTTCCCTATATGTAAAAGAAAGACAAAGAAAAAGAGAAGTTGACTCCCAGGCAAGTACAATAACTGACTTATAGCACACGTACATGACAAATTTGCCTATGTTGAGAAGAGAGACATGGAAAATTGGTAGGAATGGGCTCTCACGCATGATTCTAACTATACTCATGCTCCTAGGCAAAAGTAGTAATTACTCCTTCCATCTCAATTTACAAGTCTGGCAGTGTACCTAGGTCATCAATTTGATCAACTTAATGAGAGGCATATATTAAAAAATATCATTAGAAATTTTAGATGTTCTATTTTCTAATGATATGATTTTTATGTTAAAATATATATTTTATATAAGTCAAATTGACGATCCAGGTACACGTGCACGCCTTCTAAACTGTAACGGAGGTAGTAACATAAAACAGAAGAAGAGAAGGTAAGAAAAAGTAGTAGTCTAATACTTCCTCTGTCTTGGTTTATAAGGCATGCGTCTCGTTCTACGCTGACAATTTAACCAACTACATATATATTATATTTCATGAAAATATATGTTTAGAAACTACTTTTGGTTACATATGACTCATATTTAGCTAGTCAAGTCGATGACCTAAAACTACACCCTATAAACCAAGACGGAGGGAGTAACCAACCTTATTGTACGAGTGACTATACATGGCATGGTAGCAACATATAGCCAACAGTTGGCTATACTATTAATCATGCTCTCACAAAAGCTATCTGTGCTCTTAGTTAAAACATTACATGCGAGAAAAGAGATAGAGAAAGTAAGAAAAAAGACTAACCTAATACTTCCTCCATCTCAGTTTATAAGTCCGACACGTGTATCTAGGTTGTCAATTTGATCAACTTAATGAAAGGCATATATTACAAAAAATATATCATTAGAAACTTTAGATGTTCTATTTTCTAATGATATAATATTTATGTTAAACAATATATTTTATATAAGTCAAATTGACAACTTAGGTGATAGTTGGATAATTGGAGAATAATAACTATACTGATTGGGGCCTCAAAGGATTGTTTATATAGATTACAAAACTTGGACTTCAAGACTAATAGAGATAGAATTACAACCGAAATCGTCTGGCCATAGTAACCGACCTATACTATAATACCCCCCCCCCCACGCGCAGTCTCATCATCAGGAGTAACGATGTTGAGACTAGAACGTAAGGCGGTGAAGGACGCAGTTAGAAGTCCTTTGGTGAAAATGTCAGCAAATTGAGCACTGGTAGGTAGGGTTGAAAAGAGAGCAGAAACAGACGGAACTGAGTGCTATCACATTTGTTTTCATATATTTTTGCAGAAATGGAAATGAATACAGAAATCCCAGAAATGAATACAGAAACAAATACTACCGAAAACATACACGAAGTGAATACAAAGCGGAAACGAAAACAGAAATGGGCGTTGAGCGGAACTTCAAAACCCCTTGAATCATATAGAATACACACAAAACACAACAAATTTATTGAATTCTTAACATGGCTACAAAATAATATCATTATGTTAACAACTTAGCCTAGTATTATAGTAGTACTCGACAGTTGAGTATAGGGTCAAGCTGAGTACATATGTGGTAGTAGAAGTTGGGCCTCGAATGTTCCATTCTACTAATTGTGTCATCGTCTCTTGTTTCGTGGTTGGACTACAAATTAGCCTTAGGTTTATAGTAAAAACGGAGATTCCATATTCATGGCAATGGAAAGTTCCATTTCCACGCCCGTTCCACCGAAAAACATAGTTTTGTTTTTGTTTCCGTTTTCGCATAAAAATTCCACTTCCACTTCCACTTCCATTTTGCAGATTTCCGATTCCGTTTTAATATTTCCTCGCCGTTTCCATTTTTCCTCCGGAAAAACGGAAAGTTTTCATTCCATTTTCATCCCTACTGGTAGGTACATGAAGCACACAGACCTCACCAAGAGCCACCTTCTCTTGAACGAAGTGTATGCCAATCTCAATGTGCTTGGTGCGACGATGCTGAACTGGATTGGAAGCCATGTAAACTGCAGAGATGTTATCATAATAAATGATGGTTGCACGATCAAGTGGGCGATGAAGTTCCTCTAGAAGCTGACGCAGCCATACCGCTTCAGCCACAACATGAGCAACCGACCTATACTCAGCCTTAGCAGAAGACCTGCAAAACTGTTGCCCTCCTTTTAGAACACCACGAAACAAGATTATCTCCCAAATAAACACAAAACCCGCATGTGGACCATCCAGTATCTGGACAACCTGCCCAGTCTGCATCAGAATAAACTATCAAGCTTGTTAGAGAACAAGAATTAATGAGAAGACCATGATCAAGAGTTCCTTTTAAATAGCAAAGAATGCGGTGGACGTGAGCAAGATGAGGATCACGAGGATCATGCATAAAAAGATAGGCTTACTGAACATAGTATGAAATGTCGGGCCTAGTAAGAATGGCATATTGAAGGGCACCAGTGATGCTCCGATACAAAGTGGGGTCAGAAACAGGACCACCATCAGTCGGCAATTTTGCACCAATGTCAGCCGATGTACGAGAGGGTTGACACTCAAACATACCAGAATGAGAAAGCAAGTCTAAAAGATAGGATCATTGAGAGAAAAAAGGTAGACTTTGTGCGAGAAATAGTAACGCCAAGAAAATGATGAAGAGGACCAAGATCAGTCATGGAAAATTCATGACTAAGAGAAGAGATTGTATGTTGGAGAAAAGAGTCAGAGCTAGCCATAAGAACTATATCATCAACATAAAGCAAGAGATAGGCAGTGTTGGAAGAGGAGCAAAAAATAAATAATGAAGAATCAGATTTGGAGGGAATGAAGCCTGCTATTTGAATAAAGGCAGCAAAACGTTGAAACCATGCACGAGGAGCTTGTTTAAGACCATAAAGAGATTTGTTAAGAAGGAAAACAGAGTTGGGAGAAGAGTGATCCTCAAAACTAGATGGTTGCTGACAATAAACTGTTTCATTAAGAGTGTCGTGAAGAAAAGCATTTTAACATCTAGCTGATGAATGGGCCAAGAGGAGGAAACAACAAGACTAAGAACAACGTGAATAGTACTTGGTTTAACAACGGGAGAGAGAGTTTCATCAAAATCAATGCCATGTTGCTGAGAAAAACCACGACACACCCATCTGGCTTTGTAACGAGCAAGAGTGCCATCAGAATGAAATTTATGACGAAAAACCCATTTTCTAGAAACAACATTAACACCAGGAAGTTTGGGAACAAGAGTCCATGTATTATTTTGCTGAAGAGCGTTAAATTCATCGCACATAGCTGAGAGCCAAAGAGGACCAAGAAGAGCTCGTTTGTAAGAGGTGCGAATAGGAGAGAGGGTTGGGGTGGCCGTGAGGTATGGCGTTTTGTGGGTAGAAGAATCCGCATTTGCCGCGGGTGCACATGATGTGATCATTAGTGGGTGGTGGAATAGGTACGATGTTGGGTGGGAGTGGTGGTTGGGATGATGGAGTTGTTGGGCTTGCCGGGCATGCCGGATTTGCCACTCTTGCTGGGTGAAAGGATCAATATGGTTGACTAGAGGGGGGGTGAATAGGCAACAAACACTTTTTTTAACTTTTCCTTAACAATTTAGGCTTAGCATCAAATAAGTTGGCTAGATGTGCAACTAGGTGAATAACCTATATGATGCTAACCACAATAAGTACACAAGCAAGCAAGGTATATATCACAATAAAAGCTTGCAAGAAGTAAAGCTGCGAGATAACCAAAAGTGGAGCCGGTGGAGAAGAGGATGTGTTACCAGAATTCCTTCCCTTGTGAGGAAGTACGTCTCTGTTGGAGCGGTGTGGAAGCACAATGCTCCCCAAGAAGCCACTAGGGCCACCGTATTCTCCTCACGCCCTTACACAATGCGAGATGCCGTGATTCCACTATTGGTGCCCTTGAAGGTGGCGACCGAACCTTTACAAGCAAGGTTGGGGCAATCTCCACAACTGAATTGGAGGCTCCCAATGACACCACGAAGCTTCACCACAATGGATTGTGGCTCCGAGGTGACCTCAACCGTCTAGGGTGCTCAAACACCCAAGAGTAACAAGATCCGCAAGGGATTAGTGGGGGAATCAAATTTATCTTGGTGGAAGTGTAGATCGAGGCCTTCTCAACCAATCCCTAGAAAATCAACAAGTTTGATTGGCTAGGGAGAGAGGTCGGGCTAAAATGGAGCTTAGAGCAACAATGGAGTTTTGGGAAGGAAGAGGTAAGCTTCTTGAGGAAAAAGACCTCCCTTTTATAGTGAGGGACAAGATCCAACCGTTATCCACACCCACAGCCCCGCACATTGCGGTACTACCGCAAATCCCATGGTACAACCGTGAGGGCTTGTGGTACTACCACTGCCGTATGCGGTACTACCGCTCGCACGGGAGTAGCAGGCTCTGGCCAATCACACTAGGAAACAAGCGGTAGAACCGTCGGAGCGGTACTACTGCGAGCCCATGCAGTACTACCGCATGGTCGGCAGAGGCTGGCACTGGAGATGCACGGAAGTAAAAAATTACTTCTATGCCTACCTCCGCAGAAGGCAAAACTGCGAAAAAGTCCGGATGGTAGTACCGGACGCGAATCACGGTACTACCGTAATAGGGCGGATGTAAAAAAATTACATCCGTGCCTACTACCGTAGGCGTAAATTCCAGGGCAGGAGACAACGGTACGACCACTCCACCGAGCGGCACTACCAGTGGCACTTGCGGTACTACCGCTCCTTTGAACGGTACTACCGCTGACCACTGAAAGCAAACACCCCGCAGGCTTTCACTTTGCACAGGGAAGAAAACAAGTTGGAGCTCCATTGAAGCGAGGGAAAGGTGGTGCAAAGGAATAGATGTGTACATGTTGATTCCACCCAAACCTTTCCGAAGCGGACCTCCTCTTAATAGTACGGCTTTCCTATGACTCAAATCCACCGAAAGGATACGTAGAGAACAACCGTCTTTGAGAGGCTCCGAGGGGCACTGAATCGTCTTGTGCCTAGACATGAGATATCTGAAATGCTCAATGCACACAATTAGTCCGCAAAGGCATTGCCATCAATCACCAAAACCACTCAGGGAGAAATATGCATTTACAATCTCCCCCTTTTTGGTGGATTGATGACAATACGGGATTTGCACATAAAGATATAAAATGAGCATACGCAAACCCAAGACCTACAAAATATAGACGAGCTCCCCTAGATGTGCGCATACTCTAGATATGTTTTGGACTGCAAGGCACACACACTAGGATCAACACTCCCCCTATATTTTATAAGCAATGCAATCCTTGCAATAGAATGAACAAAACTAAGTATGGAAACTAGGCATAGCATGTGAGCATGAAGATAAGGGTACGTAAGAGACAGACTCACAAGCTACGAATCATACTAGACCATAATAAGGTAGGAGTGATAGCATATGTCTCACACCATATGATAGAGGAAGTCTCGTGGACACACACACACAAACGACATAAACTAAAGTTCAACGAAAGCAAAGAGACGACGAAACAACGCAAATACTCGCAAATCCTACACTCTCTCCTCCTTTAGCATCGAGACGCCAAAAAGGCAGAGAGGACACCTAACACATAGGTGGTAGCTTCCATGCAAAAAGATCAGTCATTTGGCTCCTCCTCTAAAGTGTCTGGGATGGACTCTGTCGGGGATATACCCCGCGGTATGACCCGGCCTGGCGACTCTCAGGAGACCCGGCAGAGACATGATGTTTCATTGATGACCCGGCAGACGGGTCGCAGGACGACCAAGCCTAAGACCCGGCGTGTGAGCCAGCGCCAGGCGGCTCACAAGAGAAGGCCCAAAGAGAGAAAGACTCCCTACCAAAGGAAGCAAGACCCGGAATAGGATTCTAGAGAGACTATTCCTAGTCCTACTCCTAGTAGGACTCTATTTGTAAACCTACCCTCTCCACTTATATAAGGAGGGGTAGAGCACCCCTAGAGGGACAAGATTCACAAGTCCACAAGTTTAGACAATACAAACGATTAGAGATAAACAGATTAGAGGCTTTCGTGATTAGAGGTAGCAAACAGCACCCTTGTAACCGAGAGATCTTCATCATCATCAATACCAGACAAGCAGGACGTAAGCTTTTACCTCCATCGAAGGGGCCGAACCTGGGTAGAACTCCATGTCTCTCGATTTCGATCAACCCCTCCAAGCCGCCACGTAGTTGCGTCTTCGCCCCGAACCTAAGTCCATTGACCCGGACACCTGCCGTGACAAATCCACGACAGTTGGCGCCCACCGTGGGGCGTGCGCAAGGTGGTATTGTGTTCTTGGAGGGAGATCTTCAGGAACCAAGAAGTTTACGACTGGCCGGACAAAAAAAGCGTCGGCATGAGGGAATCACCATCAACTGCATTTTTTTGTCGGTGAGATCAAGATAGATTAGACTCAGCAAGCAGCCATGGCTCCACGTCTCTACACAGTAAGACATTGAGATTAAGAAAGAGATTAGGCTTGGCTTAATTAAGCGCACCGTCGTAAAAGTCGCCGAGACCGACAGGGTTCGATAGAATTTTTTATGTGACTCCGTATGTGATATGAAGATTGATTTGCACTATGACTCCGGGTCAAGGTGACCAACTGTGCACTCCGAGGTTCGGGTACACATCCACGTCTTCGTCTTCTCATCCATGAGCAGAGCAAGTTCTGAGGAGAAAATTTTGCTAGCTGCTCGGTTCCCTGATTTACAACGTGGCCTCATGCGCGTGTCTGATGGGTTGGCTGATGCTACCCCCGAGGAAAAGAAGTGATGAATATTGCCGCAACACACACCCAGACCGAGACGTGGCCGAGTCCTCTGTCCGCTTGGTGCCCGTACGTACAGCCTGCCAAATTCCAACAATAAGGCACGTGATTTGTTTTGCCCTAAGCCAACTTTAGAAGGAATCGTGAACAAGGAAATTGACAGGGAGAAAGGATCAAACGACCAACGTATCAATTTTTCTTCTTCTGAGGGCCATCACATCTCACGAGAGTACTAGCACCAGTACGCTGATGCCTCAAGGATGTTTAAGAAAAAGTGCTAGTTGATATACAGATTCCAAAAAAAATCGGCTCAGGAAAATGAGTCGTGGCGAGGGCGGCTTCTTACCTTTGGGTACAGGTTCTAACGCCTATCCGTCGGCGTTGTATGCCGTAAAACCGGCTCAGGAAAATGAGTCATGGTGAGGGCGGCTTCTTACCTTTGGGTACAACTTGTAACGCCTATCCGCCAGCGTCGTACACTGTAAAACCGGCTCAGAAAAATGATTCATGGCGAGGGCGGCTGCTTACCTTTGGGCACAGCTTCTAACGCCTATCCGTCGGCGTCGACGCCAGAAAACCGGCTCAGGAAAATGAGAAGTGGCGAGGGCGGCTTCTTACCTTTGGATACAACTTCTAACGCCTATCCGCCAGCATCGTACAACGTAAAACCGGCTCAGAAAAATGAGTCATGGCGAGGGCAGCTTCTTACCTTTGGGTACAGCTTCTAACGCCTATCCGCCGACGTCGTACACCGTAAAACCGGCTTAGGAAAATAAGTCGTGGCGAGGACGGCTTCTTACCTTTTGGTACAGCTTCTAACGCCTATCCGCCGATGTCGTACGCCGTACTGCTGAACGGGGCGTCTTACCGATGGGTATCGCTTCTAACACCCTATCGGCCGGCTTTATGCCAAATTTCCGGCTAACACGTTTAGCCGCGGTTGTGAGAGTTTTTTACCGACGGGTAGCTAACGCCTCATAACCCGCGAATGGCGGCTTCTTACCTTCGGGTACAGCTTATAATGCCTATTAGTCGGCTTCATGCCACGTAAAACCAGCTAAGAAAAATTAGTCGCGGCGAGGGAGGCTTCTTACCTTCGGGTATAACCTCTAAGGCCTATCCGCCAGCGTTTATGCTGTATTATTACCTTCGGGTATAGCTTCTAATGTCTTATCTGCCGGCTTTATGCCATCTCCGGTTAACACGATTAGTCGCGGTTGCCAAAGGGGGCTTCCCACCTCCGGGTGTAGCTTATCTAACCCTAAAACAGCCGGCATTCGCACCAAAAATGTTGACAAGTTAATATTGCATCATACTTTGCATCATACATAGCATTATACATTGCATCATATTCACATGTCATTCCAGCTTATCAAGTTGGGTCAGAACAAGATTATGAAAGAAGGAGCAATGATATAACATCTCCGGATTGTGCTTACTCAAGCCGCCCTTATAACAATGCAGAATATATCCTGTCTTGTTTTTGCAGGTCTTATCTCTTAAGATGAGCCGCTGTTAAATGAAAAACTTCTGCAAGGAACAAATGGATCTTTAATAGCCAACTTGGCTGGATCTTCATGGTTTATCATAGCCAGTAATAAATGATTGGGGTTTTCAAGCTAGTTCGGAGAATTTATTATTTTTCAAGAGCCGCCCTGTCAGATATAATGTCGTGTCATCTAGTTGGCCGGTTTTCGGATTTCTTCAATTGTGCTCTGTAGTAATCTACAACACCCATGGATTTCTCCAATATATATTTGCCGGGTTGCATCGCAACCACGAGCAGGGATTTCATATAAAAGACAAAGGAATTATTCCAGGATATTCATTCCGGGTTATATTACAACCACGGTCAAGGATTCATTCAACAAATTGTGGTGAGTCATATATTCTCATATAGTCCCGAGTCGCCGCAGGCAGACAACCCGGCACTTGGGGGCTACACTATTCAAGTCCAGTTTATATCAAATATGCAAGTCTCATGTCACTGCAAGCACGCACCACGGCACTTGGGGGCTAATGCAAGGCGGTTTTCAAATCATTGCATTGTCAACAAGACCCTATTATCTCAAGGGGATGAGCTGGCCTTTCTATATTTGTCTAAATCCTAGCCCAATAATTCTTACTGACCCGACACTTGGGGGCTACGCCACTCAGATCAAAATTTATAAAGTCCGAAGTCGCCGCAGGCGTGTGACCCGGCACTTGGGGGCTACAGTATTCAGGTATTCAAGCAGATTATGAGGTTCAAATTGAAGACCCGGCACATCAAATTCTGATGAGCCGGCCCTTGGGGGCTACACCTGCTGAAGTTTCATAAGGTATAAGATAGTTATAAGTCCCAGGTTGCTGCAAGCAGGACAACCCGACACTTGGGGGCTACACAGTCCAAAATATTATTACAAAGCACCAAGTTATCATGGATAATCTCGGAGCTTGGGGGCTACAGGTAATATGGATATATCAAAAACTTTGAGGAGAATTTCTAAGATGTAAATTATGGAGTTCAGTTATTAGACCCGGCGTTATCAAAAGAGCGTAACCTGCCAGATTTTATGTAAGCCGCACTGCTTCACAACAATGAAAGTCCGGTTTTACATCAGATGGATTTTCATCCCAATATTTTTATCAAGTCAGCTGGATTCTAGTTATTTGGCCTGACGTCACCAACGATAGTGACCCGACATCATCAATAATTATGACCCGGTGGAGATGACCCGCCAAGAGCATTGGAAGCCGACTCAATGGCATATGGGTGGTATATTCTCAATATTTGTCAAAGGACATTGGCAAGCAAGATGATTATCAAGATGATCCGTTCATATGCAGAAAAGTCCCGGATTTCTGAGGAGCCATTTTTTAAGCCGGCCAAAGGAGCAAGCCGGCCACTTAACATATTTGTTACTCTTATTTCAGGAGCTGACCATGAATAAATTCAAGCTAACCTGGGGGCTAATGTCGGGGATATACCCCGTGGTATGATCCGGCCTGGCGACTCACAGGAGACCCGGCAAAGACATGACGTTTCATTGATGACCCGGAAGACGGGTCACATGACGACCAAGCCTAAGACCCGGCGTGTGAGACGGCGCCAGGCAGCTCACAAGAGATGCCCCAAAGAGAGAAATACTCCCTGCCAAAGGAAACAAGACCCGGAATAGGATTCTAGAGAGACTATTCCTAGTCCTACTCCTAGTAGGACTCTATTTGTAAACCTACCCTCTCCACTTATATAAGCAGGGGTAGAGCACCCCTAGAGGGACAAGATTCACAAGTCCACAAGTTTAGACAATACAAGAGATTAGAGATAAACAGATTAGAGGCTTTCATGATTAGAGGTAGCAAACAACACCCTTGTAACCGAGAGATCTTCATCATCATCAATACCAGACAAGCAGGACGTAGACTTTTACCTCGATCGGAGGGGCCAAACCTGGGTAAAACTCCGTGTCTCTCGATTCTGATCAACCCCTCCAAGCCGCCACGTAGTTGCGTCTTCGCCTCGAACCTAAGTCCGTTGACCCGGACATCTGTCGTGACAAATCCACGACAGACTCCGTATCTAAATCAGCCCACTGGAACTATTGCTTCGCCATCCAAGTGGCCTCAAGAGTGATGTCCTTCTCATACCCACTCGACATGTTCTCGCCAAGCTTCCTTAGAATACGCTTGTCACGCTGGCGAATCTCCTTCTGAGCAACGTGAGCCTGATACTGACCCTTGGACTGCATGCAGAACAAGGTCCTCATGTTGTGAGAGAGCTTCTTGGCCCAAGATGGCTCAGAAGACGGTGGCACATAGGACTCAGAACTGTCATCTTCCTCCTCTTCGATCTCATCCTCATTAACCTCCATACGAGCAGGAGCTGGCTGAGTGGTGGTGTTGGCCCACTTGTCCTTCATACGCAGACGAATGGGCTCATGAAGAAACAAGTGCTCCTGCAAGTCCTCACCCGGAAGGGTCTTGTCCCAAGTAGTACGAATCAGGAAGAACAAGTAGGGCACATAAATGGGGACCTTGCGATGAAACACAGCAGTGCGAAGCTCAGTCCACATAATGTGAGACACATCAAGGGTGTCAAGTTCTTCAGTTCTACCTTTCTCGCAAAGAAGCAACATATCCACCAGATAGGAGTGCACCTTATCCTTGTCGCCCATGCGAGGAAACAGTGTGTTGCGGAAGATCCGGTGCATGACATCAAGAAAGGGATTGAGCATAGAAACACGCTCACCAGATTGTAAAGTCTTCGGAATATAGAATGGCACGAGCTGCTCCTTGCGTGTTGGGTGAGGGTTGCCGTGAGGGCACAGTCCAAGAGGCACATCAAGCCCTGAATCAGGAACATGCAGCAGATCCATGAAGTCCTTCCAAGTGGCAGACAGTCTCTCTCCATTGGTCATCCAAATCATGGTCCGGTCCTCATCAGTGTGGAAGTGGACAGAGGCAAAGAACTGACCCACTATCTCAGGATCAAAGTCAAGGTGGAACGAGATAATGTCCTCGATAGCAAACTGCTCCACCAAACCCAGAGCCTCACCGAAGTATTCTGGATGCTTCCTCATATGAGCCACATCAATGTATTGGACGGGAACATATAGATTTTTCTTGCCCTTGATCACATCAATGTGGATGAGAAACTTTTGCTTGGTCCAGAACAACTCATTGGCCCTGGAAACTTCCCTTGGGTTGACATAGGGATCGATCAACCGTCGAGCCAGAAACTCAGCTTGGGGCAGGTGCTCATAGTTGTCAACTGGTGGGTTGAGCTTGGATGCGGTCCTCTTGAAATGGTGGGGTGGGTCATTGGATCCCTCAGGAGCATCGGGATTGCGAAGACGCTTGGAACTAGTGTCACGAGAAGAATTGGAGCGTCTTCGAACAAAGCCGGAACCAGAGCCACCATCTATGTCACACAACGCAAACACAAGGGACAAACGAAAAAGGTAAGGCAAGGATGAATGCAAACATGAAAATTATGTAGAAGTGAGAATAGACAGGACAAAAGGAGGTAGCTTCGGATCGAACTGCAGTATCGGTGGTGTATGCGAAAGTAAAAGTTGACTACCGCTCTAGACGCGGTAGTACCACTGGCAGCGGTAGTATCATGGCTGGAGCGGAAGTAAAATTTTATTGCCGCCTAGTGAGAGGAAGTAAAAAAATTACTACTGCACCAGACGCGGTAGTACCGCTGGGAGCGGTAGTACCGTGGCTAGAGCAGAAGCAAAAATTTACTACCGCCCAAGGCGCGGTAGTACCACGGTGAGCGGTAGTACCATGGCGGAAGCGGAAGTAAAAATTTACTTCCGCCCGATGGGTGATAGTACCGCACCAGGTGCGGTAGTACCGCACGGGGCAGATCTTCTATGAACATAGATGGAAAGATCAAAGTGGTACTGCCGTAGATCAAAAGTTATCCCATTTTATCCTATCAATACGCACTTCTACTGCACTAACACCTCCAACCATCTCCTCATGCACAGATTGGATCAAACAAAACTAGACCATCTCATATTTCCCCAAAACCTAGATTCAAAAATAGAGAAGAAAAACAAGAAGAGTTCAGGGAAATACCGGGGTCCATGGCAGGAGGACGAGGTGGGGAGCGATCCCACTGGAGGAAATAGGAGGAGGGTGACCAAAGACGGAGATCCGGCGAGGTGCACCGGCGTAGGTTGTGAGGAGGAGAGAGAGACAGACGCGAGGGGAAGAGAAAATGGGGTATGGGGGAGATTGGAAACCCCCCTGCCGGCTCTTAACCCCCACGTACACTCGATGTTACGATAGTATCTCGGTCATCGCGGTAGTATCGCTCAACGAGCGGAAGTAATGTTTTACTTCCGCGAGGTAAGCGGTAGTACCGTGAATCTCCACTGTAGTACCGTGCAGCCCACACAGTGCAGATTTTCAAAGAAAAGAGAAAGAGAGTTTTTCGCACAAAAATGAGAGACAAGATAAAACGAGGATGCAAGACAAAAACACGAGCATGGTCCACCGGAGTAGAAAAAATAAAATAGGACCAAATAGTGAGCTCTACTTCACATGAAGAGAGGGCGGTGGCCCTAGAGCCACCTATGTTTGAGTCAGATGGTATGGCACCGCAAAGAATTATCCTTGGGCCCATGACCAAGACTCGTCTTTTGGAATACAATAACCATCAAAAAATGGCAATTGTGAAAGAATTTGATTAGTTTATGCATAATAGGAGGAGGCATAGTTCATTGAGAGAACTAGACTCCCCCTAAATCCATGCCTACACCTAGACAAGACATAACGATGAGTGTGGGGAGGTGTGCACTAAGTCAATCCACATTGCTCGAATAAATGATATTTAGCTCATGCCTTAACTCGCGAAATCTTACTCCATCTAATGGCTTCGTCAAAATATCTACAAGTTGTTCATTAGTGCTCAGATGAATAAGATTGATGTCTCCATGCTTGACGCGTTCCTGAAGGAAGTGATGACGAATATCAATATGCTTCGTCTTGCAATGTTGAACTGGGTTGCTGGAGATCATAATGGCACTTTCATTATCACAGTAAAGAGGCACTTTGTCACAATTGACACCATAATCCTTTAAAGTTTGCCTCATCCAGAGAATCTGAGCACAACAACTGGCAGTAGCTACATACTCGGCCTTGGTGGACAAGAGAGAAACACAATTTTGTTTCTTTGAAGACCAACTTACCAAAGACCGACCAAGAAAATGGCAGCCTCCGGAAGTGTACTTTCTATCCACACGGTCTCCCGCCCAATCCGAGTCAGTATATCCAACGAGATCAAACGAATCCCCCTTGGGATACCATAAGCCAAAGTTTGGGGTATGAGACAAATATCGAAAGATTCGCCTGACAGGCACATGGTGACTTTCCTTAGGTGCGGATTAAAATCGTGCACAAATACCCACACTCAACATGATATCCGGTCCAGATGCACAAAGGTAAAGCAAGGATCCAATCATGGAGCGATATACCTTTTGATCCACCGCTTTACCATTGGGATCACTGTTAAGATGGCATTTGAGTGGCATGGGAGTGTTGGCCTTGGGAGGATTGAGCTCATCCATCTTGTACCTCTTGAGCATGTCTTGAGTGTATTTGGCTTAATTGATGAAGGTACCTTGACATCGTTACTTGACTTCGAAACCAAGGAAGAACTTCAACTCTCCCATCATGGACATCTCAAACTTGTTTGTCATCAAAGTGGCAAACTCTTCATTGAAAACTTTGCTAGGAGAACCAAAAATAATATCATCAACATATAGTTGGCATATGAAGAAGTTCCCGTTGACCCTCTTTGTAAAAAAGAGTGGGATCGATTTTCCCAATTTCAAACCCACGGTCTTGCAACATCTCGGTAAGGTGCTCATACCATGCGCGTGGGGCATGTTTAAGGCCATAGAGAGCCTTATCGAGAACATATACATGATTGGGGAACTTGGGATCCTCGAACCCCGGGGGTTGCTTGACATATACCAACTCCTTAAGAGGGCCATTAAGAAAAGCACTCTTGACATCCATTTGATATAATTTAAAGTTCTGATGAGAGGCATATGCAAGCAACATGCGAATAGATTCAAGGCGAGCAACAGGAGCAAAAGTTTCACCGTAGTCGATACCCTCGACATGGGAGTATCCTTGTGCCACCAATCTTGCCTTGTTGCGAATGACAATACCATTCGCATCTTGCTTGTTTTTGAAGATCCATTTAGTTCCAATGACATTGTGATTCTCCTTAGGTCTTGTCACCAGTTGCCACACTTGGTTGCGCTCAAAGTTGTTGAGTTCATCGTGCATAGCTTCAACCCACTCCATATCCTCGAGCGCATCTTGAACCTTAAGGGGCTCAATGCAAGAAACAAACGCGTGATGTTCACAAAAGTTTGTTAATTGTTTACGAGTGGTTACCCCTTTTGCAAGTCACTGTAGATGTTCCCCAACAGATGTTGTCTAAGTTTGAGCTTGGCAGCATTCTTGGTGGCTCGTCTCTCTAAGATTTCCTCCATGGAAGGTTGAGGGATGACATTCTGAAAGTCATCATCTTGATGAACTTGAACGCCTTCGTGAACTTGTTCTTGTTCTTGAACAAGATCTTGATCTTGAACGTGCTCGGAGATGGGAACTTGATCTTGGGCATCATTTGGTGAAACACCATCATCAGGAGATTGATCTTTCCCTTGATCTTGTCCTTGTGGCGGAGAACCTTCATTTTGTTCTTCGGGAGCGTGTGGGTCTTTCATCGGTGATGGTTCCACTTGAGTGAAACATTGTCCTTCTCCTTCGGCCACAAGGGGTTCCTCAATGGGTAGGAAGTATCCCACACCCATTCTTCTTATGGCTTGGGGAGGAATTTCATCACCTATATCACAAAGACCACTTTGCTCCAGCCTTTGCGGAGATATAGTCGATTAGATGCATGACACGCTGTGTTGATGGCTTCGACCCAAAAGTTGTACGGTGATTTAAACTCCGCCATCATGGTTCTTGCCGCATCAATCAATGTCTGGTTCTTCCTCTCAGTGACACCGTTTTGTTGAGGGGTGTAAGGTGTGGAATATTGGTGTTTTATCCCTTCATCACTAAGAAACTCATTTAGGGTGTAATTCTTGAACTCAGTGCCGTTGTCACTTCTAATCACCAAAATCTTTGCATCATGTTGACGTTGGATTTCATTTGCAAAGTCGATGACGGTGTGTTGGGTTTCACTCTTCTTCTTGAAGAAATAAACCCAAGTATATCTTGAGTAATCATCCACAATCACCAAGCAATATTTTCTTCCACCGAGACTGTAAAAAGAGTGAAACTCATGTTTGTAGATTGTAAGAAGCTCTAAGGTCCCCTCTTTGAGTAGATTGTAGTGGTTGGATGATGAGCCTTTTCATGTAGCTTTCCTTCGATACAAGCACTGCAAGCACGATCTTTGGCAAAACTCATGTTTGTTAGTCCAAGAATGTGATCCCCTTTGAGGTGTCTTTGCAAAGATCTCATATTAACATGGGCTAGCCGGCGATGCCAGAGCCATCCCACATCTACTTTAGCCATTAAGCAAGTTGCGGTCTTAGTGGGTTGCTCCGAGAAGTTCACCACATAGAGACCGTTCTCGACATGCCCAACAAAAGCTACTTTAAGAGTCTTGCTCCACAAAAGGGTCACAGATTCAATACCAAAGAAGGTAATAAAACCCATGGTTACGAGTTGATGAACTGAAAGTAAATTGTATGCGAGGGTCTCAACAAGCATAACATTCTCTATGGAGAGTTTCGGAGAGATTATCACCTTGCCAAGACCCAATACCTTTGAAATTGCATCATCACCAAATGAGACTTGGGTGGTCACATATGTGTCAGGATGAACGTCCACCACCAAGTCCTTGCTTCCGGTCATATGATTTGTCGCTCCACTATCGAGCAACCATGATGTTTCTCCGGAAGAAAACCCCTACAAGAGATCAATGTTTGGCTTTAGGTACCCATTCTTTAATGGGTCCTTTCATGTTAGCAACAAGGGTCTTAGGAACCCAAATACACCATTCAATGTACTCATAAGAAGAACCAACATATTTGGCATAAACATGCCCATCACTAGCATGGCATAAAACATAAGAGGGGTTAAAGTCGCCGGTCTTGTTGGGGTGGGTGTTCTTGTTCTTTCCCTTCTTGGCATTCTCCAATATAACTTTGTCTTTCTTCTTCTCATGAGGACCTTCTCCTGCTCTTACAAAGGTTCGCTTGAGCGGTGGAACTTCCTTGGTGTTCACCTTCTTCTTCTCATTATTTTTGAGTGCAAACCCCACTCCTTCTTTTGCCACAACTTCTTTCTGATTACTTAGAAGGTCATTGAGTGTCTTCTTACCTTGGATACATGTCACCAAGCCCTTTTTCAGCTGCTCTTTTAGCTTGACATTTTCCTCCACAAGATGTGCATGCTCACAACATGGGTTAGTAGCAGATGCATTATCAATTAGAACAAAAGGAGGACATGTGTCAATTTCCTTAGTGAGTTTCACTTGGAGTTGATCATGCGACTCCTAAGAGAGTCATGAGCACACTTCAACGCCTTATGAGCATTGCCGAGTGTGTCAAGCTCATCCTTGAGTCGATCATGGTCCACCCCGAGTGCAACCTTCTCAGACTTGGGTATGCGGTTAAGAACAATAGCATGATCATAATATTTACGTAATTTAGCAAGGTCATCATTTTTTGACTCATCAAGAGTTATACGAATACCTCGCTCTTCCTCAAGAGCAATAGATAGATCCGCTATCTCGTCGGCATAATCACGACTATGACCTCTCAATTCCTCAAGAAACTCTTCTTAAGACTCAATAGTATCATGGGCCTCACCAAGTTGTTCCAAGAGAGCAACGAAGTGCTTCTTGGACTCTCCCTTGAGTTTACACATGAATTTGTCAAACTCATTTTATCCTCTTTCGCCTCCTCATGTTCATCCACACAATCTAAAGATGGAGTGGAAGAAATAGAAGTCTTAATGTTTGAGGTTCTGACGTTGGAGATTACCTTACTGATACCTTTGGCCATGAGGCACCTCGCGATGATGTTCTCATTGGGGGCGTCGAAGAGTGACACCTTTGTTGGGGTAGAGGAAGCAATTGCCATGGATGCCATTGCCATTCCTTCATCGCTGTGTCTTTGTCATCGACATCATCATCCGAGGCATACTCTTCTTGAGCCACCAATACCTTGTGAGGGCTCTTCTGGATGAAGTTGGTTTTGTTGGGGAAGGACTTGGCCTTATCTTTGCAAATGAGCTTGCCACCATTGTCTTCCCTCTTCTCATATGGGCAATCCACCACAAAGTGACCCACATTACCACAATTGTAGCATGTTCTCACATGTGGCTTGCCCTTTGAACCATTTGAGTTGTTCGTGGAGAAGTTGGGCCTTGTGTTTCTCTTGTTGCCCCAAAATTGTCTGGACGCAAGAGTCATGTGCTCATGATAAGCATATTTGGTGTCCTCGGCATCACTAGAGGATAAGGTTTGAAAGTCCGGCCTTTGACAGATGACAACGGACATGGCCTTGTTGTAGGGCATGATGTCCTTCAGGAACTTACGCTTGATCCAAGTATCATCCACATCTTTGCTACCATGATCCTTGAGGGAAACAGGGAGAGCGATCACCCTTCTATAGAGCTCACGCGGTTCCTCATCCTCTATCATCACAAACTCATCTGACTGATCAAGGACAACTTCATAGTTTGACCATTGAATGCTTGAGCTGCCCTTGTACATGGAGATGATGTGTTCCCAACACTCTTTGGCAACAGTGAAGGGCCACAGGTGAGGTAGGTCTTCAGTAGGAATAGCAGCTTGGAGTATGAACAAGGCGGAAGAATTTAGCTGTTTATCCGCTTGTTCTCTTGGAGTAAGATTGCGTGGATCGTGAGAATAGTATCCTTATTCAATGACTCTCATGAGATAATTGAGATATGATCTAAATGAGACTTGATACTGAAAACCCAGTTAGCAAAATCATTCTTAACAAGTTTAGGAGGAGGACCAAGATTAACTATATGAGGTGGATGCACCGGTCCTTTTTGTATTTACCCTATTGTATAAGGGGTTTCCTGTATATATTCCACACCTGTACATGTATATATATTGGCCTTTGGCCTCCTGGAAATACAAGTTGCATATTTCCTAACATGGTATTAGAGCATAGGTTCTTTTTTCACATGCGCAACTCGTGCTCTTCCCGATCCAATCCCCTCCTGCGCCGGTGGCTTTCTTCGTTCACCGCTGCCGATAGCTGTGTCTCTCCCGACGCTCGATTTTTGTGCCCGAGTCAGGCTCCTCCTGTTGCTCTGCTTGATATTATCCCCGTCGCCAGTGCCCCCAGATCGCATCGCCGTCAGCGCTCCTAGATCGCATCGCCGCCAGCGCCCGAGTCCGCCAGCGCCCGAGTGCTCTCATCTCTTTCCTGAGCGCATCGCCCCTCTCCGCCTGCTGCTCGCTTGCATGTCCGTTGCGTGGCCGCTCGGGGTTTTCTTCTGCCAGCTGCTCTGCCCCTGACTCTCGCCCACGTCCAGATCGAGCACCCTCCCCCCGCCCCGCTCCCGATCTAGCCGGTTCCTGCCTTGCATCGCTCCCCCAGCGCTCGTTCAGCTTGAGCACTGCTCCCATGGTGCGCTCCAAATCGAGCCGAGCCGGTTCCTGCCTTGCATCGCTCCCCCAGCGCTCGTTTTGATCGAGCACTGCTCCCATGGTGCGATTCTGTCTGGTTCTTCTGCCTGCAAAAAAAGCAAAAAAAAAGCAAAAAAAAGCAAAAAAAGCAAAAAAAGATGTCTTCGTCATCAGGCTATGTTGCTGTTCCTCGCTGCCCGCTGATCTTTGATGGTACCAACTACACTGAGTTTGTTGGTTTTATGTGCATTCATATGCGTGGTCTTCGTCTTTGGGGCGTTCTTTCTGGCGAGGTCCCCAGTCCGCCATGTCTGATTCCTCCTGTGGCTCCTACTCCGCCGACGCCACCGGTTCTTCCAGCGGACGTTACTCATGTTGTGAAGGATGCAGCTAAGCTTGCTGATGAGGCTACTGTTAGTGCTTATGATGAGCAGGTTTTGACTTATGAGGAGGCTCTTTCTACTTATCATCAGGCTCTGTCTGCTTACATCTAGTGGCTCGATGATGATGCGCGTGCTGGAGCTGTCCTCACTGCTAGTGTTCTTCCTCAGTTTGTATCTGAGTTTTTGGGCCTACCTACTGTCTTTGAGATGTGGACCCGTCTTAGTCAGCGCTATCAGCCCTCTGGTGATGCTTTATATTTGTTTGTGGTTCGTCAGGAGCATGCTCTTTAGCAGGGTGACTTTACTGTTGATGATTTCTATGCATAGAGTTCTGCTATCTGGCGTCAGCTTGATTCTCTCCGCACTGCTGGTTGTCGTACTTGCCAGTGTTGTCAGGCTATCCGGGCTGATTTGCAGTTTCATCGTGTCTATGAGTTCTTGTCTCGGCTCCATAAGGAGTTTGAGCCCCGGCGTGCTCAGTTATTTGCTCGTGGTCGTACCTCCCTCATGGAGGCGCTTTCTAAGATTCGTGTAGAGGAGACTCGCCTACGTGGCGCTAGTTTACTTGAGGTTCCTTTTGTGCTCGCTGCCCCGTTTCCTGCTCAGCCGCATGCTCCACCGACTCCTTTCCGCCCCAGTGCTCCGCCACTCTTGCCTACTCCTACGGGCGGTTAGGGTTTCTCTCGTCCTCACTGCGGCTACTGCAATACGAATGGTCATGTTGAGTCTCAGTGCTTCCAGAAGAAGAAACACCTGCGTAAGGCACGATCATCAGCTTCAGGGACTTCTTATTCTACTTTGACATCTTCAACCACCGCTTTGACTAAGCAGGATATTTTGCGACTTAAGCGTCTGCTTGCCGCTTCAGGTTCTCCTTTGACGGGTACTACAGGTTCTGTGAATGATGCATCCCGCACTGAGCAACCACCCTCTACACAGTCAGGTACATCCTCCTGGTTTCTGGACTCCGGAGCTTCTTTTCATATGTCTTCTCATTCTTCCACTTTGTCCTCTCTTAAATCACTTGATTTTCATGTTCATGAGTACTCACTGCTGATGGTACTCTTCTTTCTGTTGCTAGTCGAGGCAATCTTACCACACCTTCTTATATTGTTCCTAATCTTGCTCATGTTCCTCGACTTACCATGAATTTGTTTTCTGCTGGTCAACTTACTGATTCTGGTTGTTGCGTCATCCTTGACATTGACTCTTGATCTATCCAGGATCGTCGAACGCACACTTTGGTTGGGGCTGGCCCTCGCCACCGTGACTCTCAGGGTCTTTGGGAGCTTGACTGGCTTCATGTTCCTTCCGATGCCACCACCATCGCCAGTCCATCGGCTTATGTCGCTTCAGCTACCGGTTCCTTCCAGCAGTGGCATCATCGACTTGGTCATCTTTGTGGTTCTCGTCTGTCATCTCTAGTTCGTCGAGGCCTTCTGGGGTCTGTCTCAGGAGATGTCTCTTTAGAGTGTCAGGGTTGTCGACTTGGTAAACAGATCCAGTTATCGTATCCTACTAGTGAGTCAATGTCCCAATCTGATGTATGGGGTCCAACTCCCTTCGCTTTGAAAGGGGGTCATCGATACTATATTATTTATATAGATGATTTCTCTCATTACACTTGGCTATACTTTATGACTTCTCGTAGTGAAGTTCTGTCTATATATAAGCGTTTTGTTGCCATGGTTCACACTCAGTTCTCTTCGCCTATTCGTGTGTTTCGTGCTGACTCCGCTGGCGAGTATATTTCCAAGATGTTGTGTGGTGTTCTTGCTGAGCAAGGAACTCTTTCTCAGTTCTCTTGCTCTGGTGCTCATTCTCAGAATGGCGTGGCTGAACGCAAGCATCGCCACCTTCTTGAGACGGCTTGTGCATTGATGATCACCGCCTCTCTCCCCCCTCACTTTTGGGCTGAGGCCGTCTCCACCTCCCACTATCTCATGAATCTCTAGCCATTCGCTGCTCTACAGGGTGGCATTACATTCGAGCATCTTTTTGATCATTCTCCTGATTATTCGACTCTTCGGTTGTTTGGTTGTGTTTGCTAGGTTCTTCTTGCCCCTCGCGAACGCACCAAACTGACTGCTTAGTCTGTTCAGTGTGTCTTCTTAGGCTACAGTGATGAACATAAGGGCTATCGTTGTTGGGATCCTATTGGTCGTCGGATGCGCATTTCTCGGGATGTGACTTTCGATGAGTCTCGTCCCTTCGATCTGCGTCCATCTTTCTCTACTTTTTCAGTGTAGGATATCTCTTTCCTCATCTTTCCTGACACACCTATCACCCCCACCGAGCCTTTATCTATCAGTCCCGCTACTCCTACTTCTCCACCTATTGCCGATGATGTGCTGCCACGATCTCCCATGGTTTCTTCCTCTCACATGTCACCGGATTCCACACCTTCATCGCCGGTGCCTTCTTCGTCTCCACCCCCTGACTCTACCTCAACGATTCCTCCTCGTATTCTTCCGTCTTTTCCTCAGTATTATACTCGTCGATCACGTAATATGGATGCATCTACTGATGTGCCCTCCTCCTTGTCTTAGCCTACCTATGGCTTATGTTCTCGTCCACTTCCGCCTGTTGATCGCTATGGTTTTTCCACCACTGGTGCTGCTGTTCTTGTGCCGACTTCTTATCGCCAGGCTATTGTTCATCCTGAATGGCAGTTTGCGATGGCAGAGGAGATTGCTGCTCTTGAACGCACCGGTACATGGGATCTTGTTTCTCTTCCTCCAGGTGTTCGTCCCATCACTTGTAAGTGGATCTACAAGGTTAAGACTCGCTTCGATGGTTCTCCTGAGCGTTATAAAGCTTGTCTTGTGGCTCGTGGTTTTCAGCAGGAGCATGGTCGTGATTACGACGAAACTTTTGCTCCTGTGGCACATATGACCACTATTCGTACCCTCTTTGCAGTGGCCTCTACACGACACTGGTCTGTATCTCGGCTTGATGTTAAGAATGCCTTCCTTAATGGTGAGCTACGTGAGGAGGTCTACATGCAACCACCACCTGGGTATTCTATTCTTGATGGCATGGTATGTTGTCTTCGTCGCTCTCTCTATGGCCTTAAGCAAGCCCCCCGCACCTAGTTTGAGAGTTTTGCCTCTATGGTGACTGCCGCTTGTTTTTTAGCAAGTGCTCATGATCCAGCGTTGTTTGTCCACCTTTCACCTTGTGGACATACTCTTCTTCTTCTCTATGTTGATGACATGATCATCACTGGTGACGACCCCGAGTATATTGCCTTTGTAAAGGCCCGTCTTAGTGAGCAGTTTCTTATGTATGATCTTGGACCTCTTCGCTACTTTCTTGGGATTGAAGTCTCTTCTACCTCTGATGGCTTTTTTATATCTCAGGAAAAGTATATACAGGATCTTCTTGCTCGTGCTGCTCTTACTAATGAGCGCACTGTTGAGACTCCCATGGAGCTCAATGTTCACCTTCGTGATACTGATAGTGACCCCTTGCCTGACCCGACGCGTTATCGTCATCTTGTTGGGAGTCTTGTCTATCTATCTGTCACTCATCCGGATATCTCTTATCCAGTTCATATTCTCAGTCAGTTTGTCTCAGCTCCCACTTCAGTTCACTATAGTCACCTCCTTCGTGTTCTCCGTTATCTTTGGGGCACGATCTCTCACTGCTATTCTTTCCTAGCTCCAGTTCTTTACAGTTGACTTGGTTACGGTGGTTACTTCAGGATTTTGGTGTTTCTGTCACTACACCTACCCTGCTTTTATCCGACAGTACCAGTGCTATTAGCATTGCGCGCGATCCAGTGAAGCATGAGCTCACCAAGCATATTGGTGTTGATGCTTTCTATGTGCGTGCTGGTGTGCAGGATCAAGTTATTGCTCTTCAGTATGTGCCTTCCGAGTTACAGTTGGCCGATTTTCTGATGAAGGCCCAGACTACAGCGCAGCATGGCTTCTATCTCTCCAAACTCTGTGTTGTTCACCCACCATGAGTTTGAGGGGGGTGTTAGAGTATTATATATAGTCATGTGACCTTTTTGTATTTACCCTATTGTATAAGGGGTTTCCTGCATATATTCCACACATGTACATGTATATATATTGGCCTTTGGCCTCCTAGAAATACAAGTTGCATATTTCCTAACACTCCATAGACCACTTGAGGGGGAACAGAGGCAAAGCTCCCCGACCCATTAACTCCTTGAGAATGATTATCTTTGTCGGCACTAGCCCCCACCTTACCGGAGTTGACATCCGATGTAGAGTTAATGGGTTTGACCACTTGCACTGCATCGATAGACATTTTAAGAGAATTAAGGAAATCTTTGAACATGGATTGAACCTCGGTCGCCATGGAGGATTTGAGTAAGGACAAGGCCTCATTCAAATCCTCGGGTGAGACCGTATTCACTCCCATGGCCTCGGGAAGTTCTCCCACACGCACCTCTTCGCCAGCCATACACTTCGGGTGGCAAAACCCTTAATAAAGAGACGTGGCTCTGATACCAATTGAAAGAATCGATATGGTTGACTAGAGGGGGGGTTAATAGGCAACTAACACTTTTTAACTTTTCCTTAACAATTTAGGCTTAGCATCAAATAAGTTGGCTAGATGTGCAACTAGGTGAATAACCTATATGATGCTAACCACAATAAGTACACAAGCAAGCAAGGTATATATCACAATAAAAGCTTGCAAGAAGTAAAGGTGCGAGATAACCAAAAGTGGAGCCGGTGGAGACGAGGATGTCTTACCGGAGTTCCTTCCCTTGTGAGGAAGTACGTCTCTGTTGGAGTGGTGTGAAGGCACAATGCTGCCCAAGAAGCCACTAGGGCCACCATATTCTCCTCACGCCCTCACACAATGCGATATGCCATGATTCCACTATTGGTGCCCTTGAAGGTGGTGACCGAACCTTTACAAACAAGGTTGGGGCAATCTCCACAACTGAATTGGAGGCTCCCAACGACACCACGAAGCTTCACCACAATGGTTTGTGGCTCCGAGGTGACCTCAACCATCTAGGGTGCTCAAACACCCAAGAGTAACAAGATCCACAAGGGATTAGTGGTGGACTCAAATTTCTCTTGGTGGAAGTGTAGATCAAGGCCTTCTCAACCAATCCCTAGAAAATCAACAAGTTTGATTGGCTCGGGAGAGAGATCGGGCTAAAATGGATCTTAGAGCAACAATGGCGTTTTGGGAAGGAAGAGGTAAGCTTCTTGAGGAAGAAGACCTCCCTTTTATAGTGGGGGACAAGATCCAACCGTTATCCACACTCATAGCCCCACGCATTGCGGTACTACCGTAAATCCCACGATACTACTATGAGGGCTTGCGGTACTACTGTTGCCATATGCGATACTACCGCTCGCACGGGAGTAGCAGGCTCTGGCCGATCACACTAGGAAACAAGCGGTAGAACCACCGGAGCGGTACTACCGTGATCCCATGCGGTACTACCGCATGGTCGGCAGAGGCCGGCACTAGAGATGCACGGAAGTAAAAAATTACTTCTGTGCCTACCTCCGTAGAAGGCAAAGCTGCAAAAAAGTCTGGCACGGTAGTACCGGACGCAAATCATGGTACTACCGTAATAGGGCGGATGTAAAAAATTACATTTGCGCCTACTACCACAAGCGTAAATTCCAGGGCAGGAGACAGCGGTACTACCGCTCCACCGAGCGGTACTACCGCTCCACCGAGCGGTACTACCGCTCCACCGAGCGGTACTACCGCTGGCACCTGCGGTACTATCGCTCCTTTGAGCGGTACTACCGCTAACCACTGAAAGCAAACACCCTGCAGGCTTTCACTTTGCATAGGGAAGAAAACAAGTTGGAGCTCCATTGAAGCGAGGGAAAGGTGGTGCGAAGGAATAGATGTGTACGTGTTGATTCCACCCAAACCTTTCCGAAGTGGACCCCCTCTTAATAGTACGGCTTTCCTACGACTCAAATCCACCGAAAGGAAATGTAGAGAACAACCGTCTTCGAGAGGCTCCAAGGGGCACTGAATCGTCTTGTGCCTAGACATGAGATATCTGAAATGCTCAATGCACACGATTAGTCCACAAAGGCATTGTCATCAATCACCAAAACCACTTAGGGAGAAATATGCACTTACACCGGGCTTGTTGGACCTGCCGGGCTGCCCGGGCCTACCGGGCTTGTCAGGCCTGCCAGGCTTGCCGGCTACCTTAGGATTGCCGGCCTCGCCGTAGGAGAGGGATAGGTCGCGGAAGAGGTGGTGGTGGTGGTGGTGACAGAATAAGGAAAAGTGTTTTCATCGAATGTGACATGGCGAGAGACAAGCACACGACCGGAAGATGGATCGAAACAACGATATCCTTTGTGATCGTCAGAAAGACCAAGATGAATGCAAGGTAGTGAACATGGTTCAAGTTTGTTGGTGGCGGTAGAGGCGGTGTTCGGAAAACAAAGACAGCCAAAAACATGCAAAAAAGAATAGTCGGAATGGGAGAGAAAAAGAGATTGAAAAGGCGAATAAAGAGGACATGTCTTAGTTGGTCGAATATTTATTAGTAGTGTTGCAGTGCGAAGGGCTTCGGCCCAAAAACGAGAGGGAAGAGAAGCTTGTAATAGCAATGTGCGAAGAATGTCATTAATGGAGCAAAGGGAGCATTCAACTTTACCGTTTAGAGGACATGTATAAGGACATGAAAAGTGAAGAAGAATACCTTGAGAGAGAAAAAAGTTGCGGTTTTGAGTGTTGTCTAATTCACAACCATTTTCACATTGAATAAAGCGAATTGGCAAGCCAAAGTGTGTGAGAACATATTGCCAAAACTTGAGAAAGATGGCATGAACTTCAGTTTTAGCACGAACAGGAAAAGTCCAAATAAAATGAGAATAGTCATCCGAAATCACAAGATAATAGTTGTAACCAGAGACACTAGGGACGGGAGAGGTCCATAAATCACAGTGAAGTAACTCAAACGGGAAAGTGCTAAGGGTAGTAGAGCTTCCAAAAGGTAATCTAACATGTTTGCCGCATTGACACACATTACAAAGAGAAGGATTATGAGGAATACTAGAACTAGGAATACAAAATTCTTGAAGCAAAGATGACAACGTGGTTTTGTTGGGGTGTCCTAGACGACGATGCCACAAATCAACTGATGCAAGCATGGATCGGAGAGTGGATGTAGGGGCGCCATGAAGAGGATAAAGATCGCACGTGCTATTGTACCGAGCGAGGACCTCCTCCGTTGTCAGATCCTTCACAGACAAACCAAAAGGGTCAAAAGCCAAAATAACTTTATTGTCAATGCAAAATTGGCAAATAGAAATAAGATTTTTGATGAGGGAAGGGACAACAAGAATATTGTAGAGAAGAAAGTTGGCATAAGTGGAAGAGATGTAGGAATGACCGGTGCATGAAATAGATATGGTGGAACCATCACCAATGGTGATTGTAGAAAAAATAGAAGGGAGACAAGCTGACAGCAAATTCATATTTGAAGACATATGAGAGGATGCACCGGAATTGGAAATCCAATTTGTACCTTCGTTATTGAGAGTAAAGTTGTTCATGGCGTTGATGAAGGCGGCTTGATCCCAGGCCGCCTGCTGTGGAGGAGCAGAGGGGCCAGGATCTTGCATGGGAGCGTAGGGCAGGGTCGGCGACTGGTAGTACGCTGTCGGGGCCTGCATGGTGCCGCAGGGAGCCGGCAAGGTGTAGTAGGGTGGCGGCAGGCCTGGCACGTTGGGAGGTGGCGTAGGACTGGCGGTGTAGACGTTCGCCGGCGGCTTGGGCCCAAGGAGTCCAGGAGAGCCGGTGGCCGATCGGAGACCGAGGCTCCACATGCTCGTGTACGCAGGTGGGGCGCCGTACGACGAAGGAGCTGACCAGGGAATCGACCAAGCTTGGACAAGGCTAGTCCAAGGACCGTGTTGAGGAGCTGGTGGCGATGGAGCGGCCGATGGCGGAGCTGGTGCAGTGCCAGCAGTGCGAGGTGCAGGAGGCCGGTAGATCAGGTTCTTGCCCCGATAATTAGGGCTCGGGCGCCATCCGGGGGGGCGATGGAGGAGCAGATGTCGGGTCTGCTGGGCTTGTCGAATTTGTCGGGCCTGCGGCAGCCCACGCGCGGGAGCCGCGGCCGGGGCAGGAGCGGCGTGAAACACCTGCGGTGGCCGTTGCGCCTTGCGAGCTTGGTTCTTCCCTTCTTGCTGGAGGAGGGAGCGGACCTCCTTGAAGGTGGGGTAGGGCTTGAGCATGGGGATGAAGGCCTGCTGCTTCTCGAACTGCTCACTGAGGCCGACGAGGAGGTTGTTGATGAGGGCGCGGTCGTCGACGTGATCACCGAGTTCACGAAGTTCGTCGCCGATGGCCTTGATCCGCTGGCAGAAGACGGTGACTGGGGCATTTTGCTGGACGGTCATACGGAGCTCGGTGTTGAGGATGTTGATGCGCGCGTCGGAGTTGTCTTGGAACAACTGCTGGAGGGAGGCCCAATGCTCGGCAACAGTGGCATCATCAGAGGAGACCAGATTGAAGAGCTCCGTGGAGATGCGGGTGTCAATCCACTGGATGATGGCGAGATCATCTTTCACCCAGTGCGGATCGGCGTGGTACGGAAGGTAGGATGGGTCGATGTGGTGGCGGAGGCCGCAACGGTCGAGCTGGATGTTGAAGAGGTGGTGCCGAGATCTAAGGAGATCGGGATGAAGGGGGAGACCTAGCCCAATATCGAGACCACAGCCTATTATTCAAACCACAAAGATTCCGTCTTTCATCGTCCAATCTTCTCGATCGAACATATTGACATCAATACTCCTTTCCATGGCCATTCACGGCCCGCGAAGATCAACCACTCGTGCCCGAGATCACTATCCAATCAAAAACCAGACTTCCAAGATCCATCGGTGATGGTGTCGGCTAGGGAGATCATTGGGAATTGAGGATGGGTTAGTTTGGTGGTTATGGAGGAGGAGGAAGAAGGAGGAGCACCGACGTCGCGGAACTCGGCCATGGAGAAGAGGGGCCGAGTCGGCCGTGGCGGCGGCACGGCTGGCGGTGCCATGCCAGGTGTGAAAAACCTAGGCATTTGATACCATGATAGTTGGATAATTGGAGAATAATAACTGTATTGATTGGGTCCTTAAAGGGTTGTTTATATAGATTACAAAACTTGGACTCCAAGACTAGTAGAGATATAATTACAACCGAAACCGGCCGACCATAGCAACCGACCTATACTCTAATACTAGATACACATGCATACCTTCTAAATTGTGATGAAGGGGATAGCTCTAGTCTTAATGACATGACAGTTTTATACACGCGCACGCCTCTGAACCAAGACGGAGGGAGTACTACCGTTGTTCTTTCTTTTAATAGCGGTTCATATGCATTCATAGCATGCATCGTTAGTTGGATGAAATAATTTCCCTGGTCTTGTCATTAGTAGATATTTTTCATATCCAAAATGATCAACTAGCACGAGGTGAGCGTGCATCGAGACTCAGGGAATTAGTGCACCTGGAGTACATGTATATAGTCTGACCAGGTAAGAATAAATGAATCCCACAAGAAATAGAATATCACGATTCGCGTAATCCGTGACAACGATCTGATATTCGTAACATCAGTCTAAATTCATAATGGGAGCACAGGTACATGTTAGCTTCGTGAACAAACAAACTGACCGGAAAGACCGACACCGTGTCGACATCCTAGCGAAGTTGTACGAACGTCCGCATGGACAACAATTGTACCATGGAAGCTGTAACCGTAGTAAACAGTAAACAGACGTAGGTTGCTAACGACAGTGATAGCGCCGATGTCAAGGTGCCAAGCACTCAAGCTGCGATGGATCTCCACTCCATGCTGCATTGACGAAAACACTTGAGATTGACTCCCTCAGTCACTTAAAATTTTGAGTCATTTTTAAATCATTTATTTTGGGATGGAGGGAGTACTAGTAAAAGGGACACATGGCAAAAAGTTTTATAGGGAAACAGCAGACTTTATTGTGTATTTTTATTAAATAAATGATACAAAGCAAGGTTCCAAAAAAAGAAATATACATGCCTAGGTTGAACACAAAGAACAAAAAACACAACAGATATAGTACAAATGATCATCTAAAAGCTTTGACCCAACCAGCCAAAGCACTGTATTCATTCCTCTTGGCCCTGTAGGAGATCCACTTTAGCTCCTCTTTAAATCGTTAGCTTCTGTAGCATAGCGTAGGTTCCATTTGTGGGGGCTTTCCTTTTTTTTTTCTCAGCAAGAGAAACTAAAAAGATGTTCAGAATTTCTTTCGCAAATTTTAAAAATATCCACGAATTAAATGAAGTTTTATCAATTTTAATAAATTCAACCTTTTCAAAAAATGTTCCTGAGTTTTGAAAAATTCATGATTTCAAAAAATGTTCGGGTATTAGAAAAAATGTTCGTGGATTGAGAAAAATGTTCGTGTATTAGGAAAAATGTTAGTGGGTTAAGAAAACTGTTCTTATTTTATAAAATTGTTCATGAACTCACAAATTGTTTGTCGATTGCAAAAATGTTCGCGGACATGAAACGATGTTTCTCGATTTGAAAAAAAGGCTTGCGGATTCAAAAACAATTGTGAATTCAAAATTTGTTCACGGATTTGAAAAAATGTTCATGGATTTGGAAGATGTTCTTGAATCAAAAAAGTTATCATGAATTACTAAATTTAACGGGTTTGGAAAATATTCCTGAATTAAAAAATTCTGTTTGAATTAAATAAATGTTTAAGGATTTAAAATTAGGTGAACAGTTTCTGAAATTCTAAACATTTTTTGTTATTGTGATTTTTTTAAAATTCAAATAATTTTTGAAAACCTGAACAGAATTTAAAATCCAAACATATTTAAAAAACAGACAAATTTTATAGTTTCAAACACTGTTTTGAAGATTTTGAACATTTTCAGAAATCTCTGAACTTTGCAAAAATAAAAGATAGAGTTAAAAATAAAAAGAAAAGCAAAAGAAAAAACTTTAAAACCACAAAAAATCAGTTCAGCAACCTTCTAGAAGTGCCCAAAACCAGTCAGAAACCTTCCAGAATCTTCCTGAAAATCGGTCTTAGCGTCCATTCGCTTGAAGCTGAACGAAGGTAGTACCAAGTAAATGTCAAAGTTACATTTCATAAATGTAGTCATAAAGTCAGACACTTTGAAATGAATGAGGTAAATAATAGAAAGAAAGAAAATTTTACACGAGATTAAAAAGTAAACAATACATACTAAAGATGAGGCTCTCGTATTTGTAAGGGTCACCGTGCTATTTGGTCAAGTTTAAAATAGATTGGCTTAAGACAAGACCAAGGGAATGAGCTCCACGTTTGCTGAGAGTGGTCACTGCGAGTGGGGCATCATATCCGTGTAGCCGATACTCTTCCTGGTAGTGGGGAAGATCATGAACACCATGCTAGCGAGGAAGCCAGCGGCAACAGGCAAGTTGACGAGCAGCTCCCTCAAGTCCGCCCTTCCGGCCTCCGGGAACAGGCAGCCCTGTATGCCGGCGTCGGCGAACGCTACGGCGAGGAACACGAGCGCGGAAACGACGGCGTGCACGAAGTCCATGGGCGTGACCCGGAACCTGGAGAGGTCCTTGAACACGGCGTCCCGCTCGGCCCGCGTGCCGGTGAAGTTGAAAGGGTAGAAGCCCCCGAACGTGGCGGCGCCGTAGTAGAGCCTGCCGTCGCGGCCGACGAGGCTGTCCGTGAAGGAGAGGAGCACGCAGGAGGCGGCGCAGCCGCCGATGAGCGCCAGGACCAGGTACCGGTTGGCCGTGTGGCAGACGCCGTGGTTGCTGCTGAAGGAAGGCGCCAGCGCCTGGAAGGCCAGCACCGTGCCGGTCGGCAGGAGCTTCAGGAGGTCCGACGCGCTCGACAGCGTCTTGTCGGCCGGCGGGAAGCCCGTCTGTGGCGGAGCCTCGTGAGGAGAGGATTGTTGGGCCGGCACAGGCATCTGGATGTGCACAGCATTGGAAACGGGATCCATGGCAACGACCTTAATTGAGATGCTTGAGTGGCAACGGTGCCTCTGTCTACCTTTTTATACAGTGCGCGAACCAGCTGGGGTTGCAACTTGCAACAAGAAATGGCTGATGGGAGCTATACCAGATCGAGCAGGGGATGCCGAACAGCCGGCTGGCATGCCGAAAATTTACATTCGTGGCCACTCGCACATGCATGCATGGTGGCTCATGTAGTTTGGTCACGGCAACAAGAAACTGCGTAGTCCAACGTGGAATGCATGCGCCTGACAACGGCCGAACTATATGGTCCGTCTCAGCCAAACATTTAGTTAACTAACTCCTTTATTTTTACAATACACACACGGAGACTCAAGCATGCACAAATACATCATATCCCTATGAGCAGCTCACATTTTGGACCGATAGGTATTAAAACTGACGAAGCTGTCATAAATACTTTATAGTCGACGAACACGTCGTAGAACTAAACAATAACACCGGATAAACTGAATAAATTCAAAAAATATGCGTGTCTCGCCGGCTATCCAAAATGTCGTTGTTGGGACACTTTCTCCGGTTCAAAACATAAGACGTACTTTGATTCACCAAGGCAAAACTTCTATCAGCAAAAGAAAATACCATACTGAGGTAAAAAAAACATAATAATGTGGTCGGTATGATACTACGATCATAATAAGAATTATTCTGGGTGTTGTCAAAATTCATGACTATATATTCCTCTCTAAATGAAAAGGGTGAATCTATTGCCTCACCGGATGCGAGAAGAGTCGATGTGGATTTGGTTAGTCTTGCAAACACCTAGCTAACACGGTGTGATCCTATTCATGCAACTCTAGAAACTTTGAAAATACATATCTAGGAGGTCGATACTATTTTGTCAAAATTGTTGAGATGACAATATACCCTCACTATGAGGGATGCTACGTGTCCACCGGATGATAATCATAAAAGATCGACCGCCCAGACAACCGTTCGATAGAGCCGAGGATATCTATTTGATTCTTCCTAGTGAGTCTTTTAGCCTTTGCAACAAGCCTTGTGTTGTGCTCAGCGGTTTGCAACACGAGGCTGGTTGCAATCCCTCATACTGTTTTTTTCCAACGTGAGCTGCTAAGTCATTGCAATGAACCTTATGTTGCACTCATCGATTCACAACACGGGCCTTGTTGCAATCCCCTCGAACCATATTTTCTCCTTTTCTCTGGTGACAGTCCTCCAATCATCAACTATTCGTAACATGGCTCGTGTCGTGCTCGGAGTTTTGCAACATGAGCCATGTTGCGCTCCATTCAAAGCATTTTCTTTACTAAGCCCATGTTCTCGCGCATTTAGCAACAAGGCCCACATTGCAAATGAATCTAGGGGTACGGCTTCTGCACGACTCGCCTTCTTTGATCTGCAGCATAGTCCATGCTGCACTCGTGCGTCTTGTAACTAGCTGCATGTTGTAAACAGCTCAGCCAAGGGCGTGTGGCACACGGACGACGCTGCAATGTTTTATATCCAATCAGATGGTTGAATAGAAAATTTTCCCTGGCACTAAAGCCCTATCCCAAGAAGGCCTAAAATATGCATCCATTGCAGGTTTGGTTTACCATCACATGCACTTAAAAACATGAATTGTTGCATGCCTTGCATGGAAAGTCATGGAGAGAACCTGCCTAAAAAAGGTGGGTTCTACATAGGTTATCAGTAGTTGGCTATTGGTGGCACTATAGAAAGAAGTGGTTGAGAAGTTAATTAAGTGTCTAAATAGGACCGGTCTAACCGTTAATTGAGTTGTACATAATATGTCTTCATATAATTGTGCAATGAAGTATGGAACATTTTTTGTACTGTGTTATGGCTAAAAGTACCACCTTTACCCTCCTTGGATCTCCCACCAATGTCAACTTAGGTTTTGGATCCCTTTAGCAATACTAAAATGTTCTTAGTATATGAATAACAAATAAACAACACATGTGTTTACAAGGTGAAATATAGTTACTTGCCAATTGAGCAAGTCAATGATTAAGGACCACTCCTGATCTGACTTAGTTTTCTTACAAGAATTCAACCATACAACCCGGTTCCACTTAGGTGTGATAGCTATCACAACCTAGTGAAATCTTAAATGGGAAAATAGAAACATTTGGTTCTAGTAATTCAATGTGCATAGAATACAATTTTTGATATTTACAAGTGGTAATGATCAATTTAAATTCGGTTATTTGGACAAATATGTCTTTGCAGGCCATCACCGATTTGGCCACCGAATTCTCGGTCACTTGAGTTCATGGTTTGATGGCCTATGCATTCACTTGGTGAGGGTTGAGAATCCAGTAAGTACATTTGCGGCTTTGTCTTCTCAGCCCATGTAACCAAGATAGAAATAATTAATAATCAGGGAGTTATGAACCTATGCATTTATAACTAAAATGAAATACTCCCTCCATTTTTGTTTAAAGGGCGCAGCTCAAAAATCTCTGGGACCAAGGTGCCTAGCAATTGGACGAAAATCGTGGACGTGGGACGTGAAATTAGCATCGGGAGTTATGGTTCCGCGCCTAACTAATCGTGTTAAAAACGCTTAGTAACCCCCACGCCCAATCAGCGAGCCATCTCCTCGCATGCACTGGTGGAGCCAATTCCAGCCGCGATTTTCTCTCTTTCTTCTTCTTCCCGCACTCGTTCCTTTCTCCCCGCTCAGTTTCCATAAAAAATGCGAGTAAAAATTTCATCTCCGATCGAAAACTCGTGCCGATCTTCCCCGCTGCCAAATTGTAAACGAATTTTTCACCGATCAATAGTTCCCGTCGATCTTCCCGCCGGTGCTCTCTTTATATATGTGTGCAGATGGAGGCACACGAACAGACATCGGTCTGCATCTCTCCTCCATCTCACTCCAATGGTGCCGCCACAGCCAGGGGGATCAGATCGCCGGCCTCCTCCTCTTGGCCTCCGTGGGCTTTCACGGGTGGCTTTCCAACCTAGATCGCCGCCACCAGGAGCAGTTCCTCCTCCTCCTCCTCTTGGTCTCACTGGACGCGCGTCGATGCCAGCTTTCTCCATTGGCACCGCTCGCTCGGAGCCGCATCCTCCTCCAACGACATTGCCTCGACGGCGCGTCGGCCTCGCACGCCCATCTCGTCCTCCGGCACCTAACGAGGCCGGTTCCTCGAACTGGAGTGTCTCCATTGGCGGAGCCGTGGCAGGTAGCGGAGAGATGGTAAGATCTTCGTTCGTGGGGTTTAGCCTCGTCAATGGTGGCGGCGGGATCTCGTTCGGCAGTGGCGGCAGTGAGTCCATGGGCTTCACTTTCAGTTCCGGCGCCGGTGGCATACGGATCAGAGATGGATCCTCCCGTGCTGCCACCATAGAAGGTAAACCCTAAACCCTAGTTGTAGATCATGTACTCATAGTTTTTTGTAGTTTTAGATGATCATGTACCCTAAACTCTTGTCTGCTGTCACGTGTGCATGATCAAAGGAACTGGGTTCGGCCTTGCTGGACAGAATGGGCAGGAGATGACCAACGGAGACACTCCAACAATTGGCTACCGAGGGGTTGGATACAACCGAAATTTTGCCCATGCCGACGAATACCCTCCTAGTCAAGAGCATGTTCAAATCCAAAAAGAACCTATCGATTTGAGTAAGCACCTTTTGATCATATTTGTGTGTTTTAGTAATATTCAATATTTTTCGCATCTAATTATTCTGTCCAATGCATTTAGATGTTATGTCGAACAAGGAGACAAGAACGCACTACCGTACAGATGGTAAGCGACACATATATTCTGAGATCCTTGCCCGTAATGGTGGGGGTAATAGGTTGAAGCATGGAGTTTCTAAAGCTGTTGCACTAGCTTGTGAATGTCCAAGGAGAATAGTGCAAAGGGTATGGCAGCAGGCTAAAAATGGTGGAGGCATTACAGGGGTAAAAACAATCGGAAGCTCAAATCAGGAAGGAAAAAGATAAATTTAAACATAGATGCATTGGAGGCCATCCCACCTGGAGAGAGAACAACATTAGAACAAGTTGCTGGACATCTAAACTTGTCAACTACCACTGTTTGGAGGAGGTGAGAGTTCCACTACTGAATTGTTGTCAAATTTCTACATGTCAACATTCCTTTTTTTTATGGATTTCTGAATGATAGGTTGAAGATGAAGGAAATTCGACGAATAACAAGTGAATTGAAGCCCGCCTTGACTGATGCAAACCAAAGGGCTCGTCTGGAGTATGCTCTTATGCATCTTGAACCATGTAGCATAACATCCCTAGGTGGTATTAATCCCACATTTAGGGCTGATATGGATGTGGTTCATATAGATGAGAAATGGTTTTATCGCACGCGGAAGACCCAGAACATGTATTTGAGTCATAGAGAGGAGGCACCACACCGGGAATGTAAAAATAAAAGCCACATTTAGAAAATTATGTTCTTGTCCGCAATGGCTAGAACAAGGTATGATGCTCAAGGCAATTGTGTGTTTGATGGCAAGATAGGGGTTTGGGCTTACACAAAGTGGGTGCAAGCTAAAAAGAGAAGTCAGAATAGGTTGGTACTTGTTATTGTTACTACTTTGTGCTAAAAAAAATTGTGCACATTATTCACTACTTTGTGCTATGTTTGAGTATATTTGTTTCTATATCCATAGGTTGAGGGGGGCATGGGAGCTGAAGCCTGCAGATACAGTGGACAGGGAGAAAAGTCGGGAGTACTTAGTGAAATACGTACTGCCGGCTATAAAGGAGAAGTGGCCTGAGAGCGATAGATGGAATACCAGGACAATGCTAAGACTCATATAAAACCAGATGATCCACTTTTTTTGCAGGAAGCTGCTAGGGGTGGTTGGGATATTAGGATGATATACCAACCACCTAATTCTCCTGACACAAACATATTAGATCTTGGTTGGTTTGCCTCAATTCAAGCAATGTTCCATAGAAAGATGCCCAAGACCCTACCCGAGATTGTCCAAAAGGTATTGCACTGATTAGATCTTGGTTGGTATTCTTTTTATGTTCTATGTGATATATACCTATTTGTGTATGAACTGTTTTGAGTTTTTCATGTCATGTGTCATAGGTTAATCAATCCCTAGCTGAGTACCCCCATGAAAGGCTCAATAGGATCCGGTTGAGTCATCAAGCGTGCATGAGAGAGATCATCAAGCACAAGGGGTCTATCCACTATGCTGTTCCTCACTTGAAGAAAAAAGCACTAGAGAGACAAGGTCTTCTCCCGGTTCGTTTGACGATTGACAGAGAATATGTCGAGGAGGCAATTCAGTACTTGAACTCAACATGAGTTGTAACATTAGCATTGTCTCACAGAGATCATCAAGAATATGAGTTGTAACATTAGCATAATTCACAACCAAGATCAAGGTTCACAGATTTTTTTATTTCAATCCATAATTCACAACCAAGATCCACTTAAACATGGCTATTTCTTGTTCAACATGAAGCCTAGTTCATCTCGGTGTCCGGCACAAATGCATTGTCATCTTCGGCAACGGTTGAGGTGTTGCGACCGCAATGAGAGCACACACCATCCTCACCAATTCCCACAGTCGTTGCGCAGTCCTTGCACCAGTAATCATCACACAGAAGTGGATTTCCGCACAGCTCACAAGGTACCACGTCCATTGGCACCGGCAGAGAGCAAGCAAGACAGCAAAAAATCGATGCCTCACCACACACACCACAGTTGCGGCACATTGCAGGGAAGATGCATCCATCACATGAAGACATAGCCCTGCGTCGCAGCGCGAGGTTAGTGCTGCGGATGTACCTTGCCCTAGCCGAAATCCTTGATTCACCAGCTCCGACATTGGTTGCACGATCAACTATCTGGAAAAGATCTTGGATGGTTGCATAAACCCTCTCGAATTCATCCTCAAGTTCTATCACCTGGCCATGTGTTACCTCCACCTCGTCATCCTCGAGTTTTTTGACAACCTCCACCTCGCCCTGCACCTCTTCAACCTCGCCGAGCTTCTCCATGTTGCCTTCCTGCTCGCTGGCTCAAGGAAGAGGAAGCAATGTCTGCACTTTTATACACAAGAGGAAGAGGAGGTGGTGGGAAAAGGAGAGCAACAGCTTCTGCATGCAACACGGAGGGAGTACAGACGACGGCATGCAACTAAAGTAATCTGCGTTCACGCCTCTACAAGCCACAACTTATTCCCACTTGCATGCAGACTCCGGAAGGGAAGAGGAAAGAGAGAAATTAAGACTCTAATTAATGTATTGCGCCTTTGCATGCTTCGATTGTGAAAACGACTGAATTTGGAGTTGCGCCCTTTAAACGATTAAGACTCTAATTATGATGTCCACATTTTTATAGGGTGATGTCCAGTTATCAGAGGTTCAAAAGCATGAATATGGCCTCCATCATGACAGAATACTATATGATATGGCATTAATATGGGTGTTGGCCCATGATGCAGCCGATTGTAAATCTACAACAGAGTTATCTTCTTTCTCTCTCCTTGAACTAAGTAGAATCTAATACACATTTCTTATAGCCAGCTTATGCTCCTTATTATATATACTTGCTCTGTATTTTGGGTTCCTGATAGTTATTGTCGCTCTATTTTAATTATGTGTTCATATTGTTGTTTTACTTTAGGTTGCATGTTCCGTTAATCTACGTAGCTGAATCTGTTTCCAACACCTTTGTGAGGAGTTCAAAGAAAAAGCTGCACAAACTTTTGAAGATATGTGTGGAGCTGCACATTTTATGTTTCTCCTATACTGTGTGTGGGCCTCATACCCGAGGTTTAAATTTGTGATAGCGGAAAAAAAGGACCTTGCTGTAATATGCAAAAAATTGAATTTTTCCAGAATTAAAAAATCCAATCTATTAAAATCCACTTGATTTTGAATTTTCACCTAATCAAATTATTTTTTGAAAATAGTTTGAGTATGTTCCAAAATTTCGATATCCACAGGAACTAGAGGGAAAAAATCAAAAAATTCATTAAAAATTTGAAGTCATACAATTATATATACCGATCTGATTGGTTCAGCATCTTTCCTAAATGATTAGATATAGTGCAAAGATTCATAGAGCACCTCTGACATGATGAATGCAATCAATCAGTTAGAATGAAATAAAAAGTATCGTGTACATTTGGTTTGTACTGCTAATAGAAGTGTGTACAAAACTTTATAGTTTTGAGAGCATGTGGTAGCTGCACTTCCCCTTGACCCATGGGCACCGTCACGGATTCCTTGTCTTAGTCGGTTGCGGCGACAGAAGGCTGGAGGAACCACGGATATGTGTGTCCGAATATGTCCCATAGGGGATTAAATTTCTTCATTGCGTGTGAAGTTGGGCCAGCGATGGCGACGGTGCATAATGGTTTTTCGGCTTTCTCCATGTCGATGGCCTTCATCGAATGGGCGTTGTCAGTGAATGTTGTCCATATCAAGGCGTCCTACAAAGGGCACAACATTGCGGCGTGTTTTTGTTCTCCAATTCTATCTTCATGCGGCATTCTAGATGTAAATATTTTTCTTCGCACACTTGATCAAAATTTATGAGGTTTGACTATTCAAAAAATCTATATGTATCTACATTGTGGAATGGAGGAAGTATTATCGTTTGGCTCTCCTTGGTGCTAGCTTCTCTAACGTCAATCTTTCCAAGTCATGGCTATCGGCGTCCTTAGATCTACATCAATGAATTTTCGGCCATTGCGTCTGCAAGCTTGTGAGTTTTAACAAGGTTCATCCGCTAAGACCGGAGCTGAAAGGCGGCAACGAGCTCTACTCACGACGTGCCATCGGTGAAAGCAGAGGGAACACATCATTTGATTGCTTTGACAACTTACTTGTAGTTTCATATTTTTGGAAGGAAGATCCGGTAAAAGCTAACTTCAATCAATATATGAACCTGGGCCCTTATTACAAAATGTAAAACAAAAATAAAATGTGTGCATTTGGGTATGTTGGGAAAAAACATGGTCCATTTTTTTATCCACGGGGTACTTGGAACCGGCCCTAGTCCCGTTCCATTGCATTTCAAAAATACATGGTTCATTTATCAAAGTCTTTTTTTTACGGATGCCATTTATCAAAGTGTTTTTTTTACAGGAAGGCCTTCATGAATAGCTTTACTAATTCAGATAAAACTTACATCGTTTGTTACAAGTTCGGTGATAAAACCAGGGGGTGAGTCCAATCGCACTGGTGGATCGACACACCCCTGTTAAACTAAAAGGTGAGCTACCATGTTCTATTCTCTATTACAAAGTTCAGTAAGAACCTTGGCAAAATCAATCAACAAGCTTCGACATTCCTCCAGAATCGCCGAATCGGTGCGGCATCTATATATCAAAGTTTCATAACCGTTTTTCTTTTTTTGCGAGGAAAGTTTGCATGAACGTTTTGAACTTGCAAACGCCGAAGCAAAGTAAAAACACATTTTACACATGCGCTTTAAGTTTGTTCGACGGAATCTTCCTCTTACTCTCTGAAAGTAAAGAGACAAACAACTGATCCCGTACAGGGTCCAAGTGGTACGTACGTACCACGTAACTATCCTCTTCTCATTTCCATTACCAGCAAGCGCGCGCCACACAAGCCGCCGTCGGCCACGGCGGCTGCGGGGTACGTGAGCTCGACGGCGTCGGCGCACTCGCGCTCCTGGTTGAGCAAGACTCCCCACACGCAGGGCAGGCGGACCGGACCGCGCGTGTCTGTGGACAGTGACCGCGAGGTGGCCGCCACGACCGTCATTGATGCTGTTGTCTAGTTCAGCTCCAAGGGATGTGAAAACTGAACCGTATGTAGTCCATGGACTTACGACACTACTGACTTCCCTCGAATTGCATCAGCCATGCAGCAACGGGTATACTCAACACGCCTCGTTAGCCAACCACTCCTGGAATGCAATCTTTCTGGAAGCGTTCCCTCCCACCATAAGTCATTTACAGGGACGAAGAAGGATGGCCGGCAAACACAAAACCAAGCAAGGAACATGGTTGGCTAACATTGGGAAGTTTAACGTGGAAGACTAGACGGGTGCCAGAATTCCAGAAAGAAAGATAATCGTGCGTAGCGTGATGTATGAGCAACTGAACGAAAATGGGCAGTAACGCAGCGGTGGAGGAAACTAATCACCATCACTGCAGTCTGCAGACGGTTGACTTTGAACTCGAAACTTTGCAGATCAACATCACACAAGCATCTTCTTTTTTGAACATCACATCACACAATGACACAAGTACTATCATGTGACGATTTTTTGACGCAACATAAATATTTGAAAATGATACGATTCATTCAAAATTTTAAATTGGACAAATTTAAGTTTTATCAAAAAAAATTGGAAAGAATTATACAATGATTGACACTTGCGTACGGTTGATCTACAAAGTTTCAGGATCAAATATTCTCCTGTTTGGAAGATTGTGACATTTGTATATAAGGATAGTTGGAATCTTGATGCGAACTGAATGGTTTAGATAGAGGGTACACTGATATCGGGGTACAAAAATCCACACTCGGATCACCATCACTACAGCCGAGGAACTTTTATCACCATCATTGTTACACCGCCAGCGGTTTCATGTCACGCAGAAGTGCAGAGGACGTGCTGGAGAAGAAGCGAGCATGAAGGTGGCCCACATGCACGGGAGGTCCTCCTGCTCCGTGCACTAGTGTGGCCTGGCCCACATGTTTTACCATGCATGAACATTTCTTCAACATGTGAACATTCTTTTAAATGCAATGAGCAAAATTTTCTGAATGATACATTTTTTTTACAAATTAATTAAAGAACACATAGTCACATTACATTTTAAAATGTGCGTTGAAATTTTGAAATTATTAAGTAAAGATGAAATATATACAACAAGGTAAAAAAGAAAAAAAAGCACAAAAACGAACTAACGAAGCAAAGCAACAGCTCCCGAGCCATCCCACTACAATGTCCCTTGATGTCATCGGTCATTCGTTATAGCGCAAGGCAAGACCAAGACACAGCCTACTGCACACGCAAACTTGTTCTGGCCAGTTATTTATTAACGAAATACTTCTATGTTTAAAGAAACTTTAGGAATTTAAAATGTTCATGAATATTGAAATGTGGGGAAATTAATTTTTCTCTCCAAATGTATAAAATCTTCATGATTTAAAAATACTCACCCAAATTTTATATATGTTCACCCATTTGAAAAACAGTTCATAATATTTAAAGAATTTCATGAATATGACAATAATTTTATGAATTTAAAATGTTACAACAAATTTTAAAAGCACGAAAATATGAAGAAAAAACATCAAAATGAAGAAAAATGATAAAAAATAGACTAACCGGCAGAGAAATAAAAATAAGGCCAAACAAGTTTCTACAACCTTCCAGAAACTGATGATAAAAGAAAGAAGCAAGTGGGCTAATCTTTATAGCAGACCCAAATAAGGAGATAGTGCCCAAAAGCGCGAGAGCTATTTCTCGCCTTAAGCGAGACAGAATATGCTCTCTCGCTGAAGGAATCACCATTCGCGTAAGCAGCTGGGACAGCCCATGACCACACTTTTTTTAAAACAAAAGAACAATAAAAAGATACAGTAGTGGAGGTTTCATCCAGGCACCTCAAGATCGAAGGACTTCGTTGCTAGCCACTCCGCCCACCTGGGGTTGGTGGGTACTAGTAGGGGGGCGTCCTTGTTAAGCGTTTTCTCAGTTTTCCCCTTATTTTTAGTGTTTCTTTTATCTTTCTTCTTCGATTTTTTATTCTTTTTTCTTTTGTTTACATGATCAATTTTTTTCATTACTTTGTTAATACATGGTCAACATTTTTTATACATATTTAACATTTTAAAAATGCTTGTTTAACGTTTTTAAAATACTTGTTCAACATTTTGAAAGCACAACTTCTTTCTAGGTGGTTTTGGTAATTAATAACAACATATATTTTATTGGACTAATGTTTCCACTAAGTATATTTCATGAAAAAGTTTAATTTTGTGATTGACAAAGGATTGTGAGGAGACCCCAGAGGCAAGGAATATGATTGGCCAAGCTACAAGCATGAAGACTCTACATTTTACTTTGTGAGAAATCACTTTGAGTTCATAAGAAAGCCAATACTATTAAAAGGGGTGAGGTAATAATGATGAATGAAATGCTCAAAATGATCAAGTGTTAGTCACCAAAAACACCCACAAGCTCTCCCACAAATACTCTGTCCTAGACCCTACCACTCAAAATTGGTGCCACCAACAATATCTCTTCTGCTACACCGAGTCAAAACCCAAGACAGAAACCCTAGCCAAAACCTACTTCTCGGTACTACCAAGTTTCACATCGGTGCAACCGAGTTTCAGTGACCAACTTCCTGGTGCCTCATTCATAGGAATCGGAATTTCCGAGAATTGTGAATCGGTCTTACCGAGTTGTGTAACCCCCCTCGGCCACTCATATTGGTACCACCGAGAATTCTATATCGGTCTCACCGAAACGCCAAAGTTGCCACATTTTGCACTAGTCGGTGCAACCGAGTTTTAACTTCGGTTTTGCCGAGTTGGGCAATAATGTAGTAATGGTTGGATTTTTGGAGATATCTATATATAACTGTCCATCGCATTCCACTTGAAAGAGAAGCACTCAGAACATACCCACACTCCCCGTATCCAAATTTCTGAGAAAGAACCACCTATCCTTGTCTTGAGGTCAAGATCATCCACTCCAACCATATGGATCTTGATTTCTAGCCTTCCTAAGTTGCTTTCCACCCAATCAATCTCTTCTACCCATGCCAAATCTGTGTGAGAGTGATTGAGTGTTGAGGAGACTATCATTTGACACACAAGAGCAAGGAGTTCATCGTTTCTATCGCATTTATTACCTTTTGGAGGGTTGTGCCTCCTAGATTGGTCAGGTGTCGCTTGGGAGCCTCCTACTTCCTGTTGTGGAGTTGAACCAAGAAGTTTGTAAGGGCAAGGAGATCGCCTACTTCGTGAAGATCTACCCCGAGTTAGGCTAGTCCTCCGTGGATGTAGGCCATCATGGTATAGACAAGGTTGCTTCTTCGTGAAAACCTTCGTGGTGGAGCCCTCATGGACTCTCGTGACCGTTACCCTTCGTGGGTTAAAGTCTCCATAAACGTGGATGTACGATATCGCCACCTATCGGAACCGCAGGAAAAGATCTTCGTGTCTCCAAATTGTGTTTGATCTTCCTACCCTTATCCTCTTACATATGTTTGTCTTTATTTTCCGCTGCAATACTTGTAGACATGCATGTGTAGTGTGAACTTGATATGCTGGAAATGCTAAAATCTGCCAACTAATTAACTTTGGAAAAGGTTTGGTTTTTATTTTGTCAAGTAGTCTAATCACCCCCCTCGAGACCTACTTTCGATCCCTACAAGTGCTATCAGAGCTTTGGTCTCCATTGCATTAGTCTCACAACCTAGGAGTATGATGTCTAGTGAGGGAAATTTGTTGGAAATATGCCCTAGAGGCAATAAATAAAGTGTTTATTATTATATTTCCTTGTTCATGATAATCTTTTATTATCCATGCTATAATTGTATTAGTTGGAAACACATTACATGTGTGGGTAAATAGACAACACTTTGTCCCTAGTATGCCTCTAGTGAACTAGCTCGTTGATCAAAGATGATCAAGGTTTCCTAGCCATTGACATGTGATGTTATTTAATAACAGGATCACATCATTAGGAGAATGATTTGATGGACAAGACCCAAACTACAAACATAGCATATGATCGTGTCAGTTTATTGCTACTGTTTTCTACATGTCAAGTATGTGTTCCTATGACCATGAGATCATGCAACTCACGGACATCGGAGAAGTGCCTTGTGTGTATCAAACGTTGCAACGTAACTAGATGACTATAAAGGTGCTCTATAGGTATCTCCGAGGGTATCTGTTGAGTTGGCATGGATCAAGACTGGGATTTGTTACCCCGTGTGACGAAGAGGTATCTTAGGGCCCACTCGGTAATACAACATCACAATGAGACTTGCAAGCAATGTGTCTAAGTGTTAGTCATAGGATCTTGTATTGTGGAACGAGTAAAGAGACTTGCCAGTAGCGAGGTTGAACTAGGTATGAAGATATCGACGATCGAATCTTGGGCGAGTAACATACCAAAGAACAAAGGGAACATCATACGGGATTAACTGAATCCTTGACATAGAGGTTCGACCGATAAAGATCTTCGTAGAATATGTAGGAACCAATATGGGCATCTAGGTCCCTCTATTGGTTATTGACCATAGAGGTGTCTCGGTCATGTCTACATAGTTCTCGAACCCGCAGGGTCTGCACACTTAAGGTTTGGTGACGTTTCGGTAGTATAGAGTTATGTATGGTGGTGACCAAAAGTTGTTCGGAGTCCCGGATGAGATCCAGGACATCATGAGGAGCTCCGGAATGGTCCGGAGGTAAAGATTGATATATAGGAATTCCTATTTTGGTCGCCGGAAAAGTTTCGGGCTAATCGGTAATGTACCGGGAGTGCCGGTAGTGTACCGGGAGACCACCGGGAGGGGTATTTCAACCCAAGAGACTTCATGGGCTGTGGGAGAGTGAATACCAGCCCTTAGTGGGCTGGTGGAAGTCCCACACAAGGCCCATGCGGCTAGGAAGAAAAACCCAAAAGGAAAAAAGGTGGAAAAAAGGCAAAAAAGGCAAATTAAGGAAGGAGTCCTAATCCTACCTTATTGGCTTGGAAGCCAAGGCTGCCTCCACTCCTCCTCTCCTCCTATATATACTAGAGGGTTTTAGGGTTTTTGCACAAGATTTTCAGCCACGTGCAACCCTACCCTATACTCCATAGTTTCTCCTCTAGATCGGATTTCTGCAGTGCTTAGGCGAAGCCCTGCCGGAATAGCTCCACCACCATCGCCGCAGCGCCATCACGCTGCCGAAGAATGCTTCTTCCTCTCCGCTCCTTCTTGCTAGATCAAGACGACGGAGATCGTCATCAAGCTGTAGGTGTGCTGAACACAGAGGTGTCGTCCGTTCGGCGCTAGATCGGAAGGATCGTGATCAAGCTCGTGGGACGGATCGTGATCAAGTTCGCGGGACGGATCGTGATTGGATCGCGGGATGCACGGCGATTTGGATTGCGAAGACATTCGACTACACAAACCGCGTTTCTTAACGCTTCCCGCTTAGTGATCTACAAGGGTATGTAGATCCACTCTCCCTCTCGTAGATGCTCATCACCATGGATAGATCTGCGTGTGTGTAGGAAATTTTTTGTTTCCCATGCAACGTTTCCCAACAGTGGCATCATGAGCTAGGTCTATGTGTACATGAGATCTCGAGTAGAACACAAAAGGTTTGTGGGCGTTGATGCTTAGATTGCTTCCTCCCTTGGTCGGATTTTGGTTCAACGGTATTGTGAGATGAAGGGGCCCGGGCCAACATTACTCGTACGCTTACGAGAGACCGGTTCCCTCGACCGCAACTTGTTGCATAGATGGCTTGCGGGTGCCAGTTTCTCTCACTTTAGTTGGACCAGATTCGACAAAGGCGGTCCTTGAGAAGGTTGAAAAGCAACTAGTGTATCACCGTTGTGGTTTTTGCGTAGATGAGAATTTTTCTTGCTAGATACCCGTAGCAACCACATAAAACATGCAACAACAATTAGAGGACGTCTAACTTTTTTTTGCAGGGTATGTTGTGATGTGATATGGCCAATTACATGATGTGATATATGTGATGTATGAGATGATCATGTGATGTATAGATTATCATGACTTGCATGTCGATGAGTACGGCAACCGGCAGGAGCCATAGGGTTGTCTTTAATTATTGTATGACCTGCGTGTCAATCATTAAGCGCTATGTAATGCTTTACTTTATCGCTAAGCGGTAGAAATAGTAGTAGAAGCATGTTAGGCACGACAACCCAGATGGTGACACGTTGATGGAGATCAAGATGATGGAGATCATGGTGTCTTGCCGGTGACGATGGAGATCATGCCAGTGCTTTCAAGATGGAGAGCAAAAGCACAAGTTCATGGACATATCATGTCACTTATGATTTGCATGTGATGTTAATCCTTTTATGCACCTTGTTTTGCTTAGGACGACGATAGCATTATAAGGTGATCCCTCACTTAATTTCAAGATAAATTGTGTTCTCCCCGAGTGTGCACCGTTGCGAAAGTTTGTCATGTTGAGACACCACGTGATGATCGGGTGTGATAGACTCTACGTTCACATACAACGGGTGCAAGCCAATGTTGCACGTGCAGAACACTTGGGTTAAACTTGACGAGCCTAGCATGTACAGACATGGCCTCAGAACACAGGAGACCGAAAGGTCGAACATGAGTTATATAGTAGATATGATCAACATAATGATGTTCACCATTGAAGCCACCTCAACTCACGTGATGATCGGACTTGAGTTGGTGGATTTGGATCATGTTTCACTCAGATGACCTAAGGGACATCAATTTGAGGGGGAGCTTTAGTAATTTGATTAACTAAACTCATTATCTTGAACAATAGTCTAAGTAAACTTTGCATATTTATGTTGTAGATCAATGGCTCGCGCAGTAGCACCCCGGAATTTTAATGCGTTCCTAGAGAAAGCTAAGTTGAAAGATGATGGGAGTAACTTTTTTGAATGGGCCCGTAATCTGAGGATTATCCTCACGGCCTCCCAGAAATCATTTGTCCTTGATGCACCGCTTGGTGACCAACCAGAAGACATGACCTCCGAAGATGTTAAGAACGCTTCGGAGGCACGTACTGGAGATTACTCAATAGTTCAGTGTGCAATATTGTATGGCTTAGAACCGGGACTTCAAAGACGTTTTGAACGTCATGGAGCATATGAGATGTTCCAGGAGTTGAAGTTTATCTTTCAGAAGAATGCCCGGATCGAGAGGTATGAAACCTCCGATAAGTTCTATGCTTGCAAGATGGAGGAGAATGGGTCTATCAGTGAACATATACTCAGAATGTATGGGTATTCAACTCGTCTAGCGGAGTTGGGAATTGCCCTTCCGCCAGAGGCGATCACTGAAACAGTTCTTCAATCACTACCACCTAGTTACAAGAGCTTTGTGATGAACTATAAGATGCACGGGATGAACAAGTCAGTCGCTGAGCTGTTTGCGATGCTAAAAGTCGCTGAGTCTGAAATCCAGAAAGAACATCAAAAGTTGATGGTCAATAAAACCACTAGTTTCAAGAAAAATGGCAAGGTCAAGGTCAAGGGCAAGAAGGGTAAAACCAAGAAGGATGGCAAAGTAGTTGCTACTCCTGTAAAGAAGCACAAGCATGGACCCAAGCCAGAAACTGAGTGCTTTCATTGCAAGGGAACTGGTCACTGGAAGTGGAACTGTCCCAAGTACCTGGCTGACAAGAAGGCGGCCAACGACAAACAGGGTATATATGATATACATGTTATTGATGTGTACCTTACTAGCTCTCATAGTAGTGCCTGGGTATTTGATACCGGTTCGGTTGCTCACATTTGCAACTCAAAACAGGAACTACGGAATAAACGAAGGCTGGCGAAGGACGAAGTGACGATGCGCGTGGGAAATGGTTCCAAGGTTGATGTGATTGCCGTCGGCATGCTCTCTCTTCGATTACCATCAAGATTAGTGATGAACCTGAATAATTGTTATTTAGTGCCTGCGTTAAGCATGAACATTATATATGGATCTTTTTATTGCGAGACGGTTACTCATTTAAATCAGAGAATAAAGGTTGTTCTATTTATATGAGTAATATCTTTTATGGTCATGCACCCAATGTGAGGGGTTTATTCATATTGAATCTTGATAGTGATGACACACATGTTCATAACATTGATGCCAAAAGATGTAGAGTTGATAATGATAGTACCACTTTCTTGTGGCACTTCCGTTTATGTCATATTGGTGTAAAGTACATGAGGAAGCTCCATGCTGATGGACTTTTGGAGTCACTTGATTTTGAATCACTTGACACATGTGAACCATGCCTCATGGGCAAGTTGACTAAAACGCCGTTCTCTGGAACAATGGAATGGGCAAGTGACTTATTGGAAATCATACATACGGATGTGTGCGATCCAATGAATGTTACAGCGCGTGGTGGATATCGTTATTTTCTCACCTTCACTGATGACTTAAGTAGATATGGGTATATTTACTTAATGAAACACAAGTCTGAAACGTTTGAAAAGTTCAAGCAATTTTAGAGTGAAGTTGAGAATCATCGTGACAAGAAGATTAAGTTCCTACGATCTGATCGAGGAGGTGAATATCTGAGTTATGAGTTTGGCAGTCACTTAAGACAGTGTGGAATTGTTTCACAGTTGACACCTCCCGGAACACCACAACGTAATGGTGTGTCCGAACGTCGTAATCGAACCTTATTAGATATGGTGCGTTCTATGATGTCTCTTGCTGATTTGCCACTATCGTTTTGGGGTTATGCATTAGAGACAGCTGCATTCACTTTAAATAGGGCACCATCGAAATCCGTTGAGACGATGCCATATGAATTGTGGTTTGGCAAGAGGCCAAAGTTGTCGTTTCTTAAAGTTTGGGGATGTGATGCTTATGTCAAAAAGCTTCAGCCTAAAAAGCTGGAACCCAAAGCAGAAAAATGTGTCTTCATAGGATACCTGAAAGAGACAGTTGGGTATACCTTCTATGTCAGATCCGAAGGCAAAGTTTTTGTCGCTAAGAACGGAACATTTCTTGAGAAAGAGTTTCTCTCGAAAGAATTGAGTGGGAGGAAAATAGAGCTTGATGAGGTTATTGAACCTTTACTTCAACCAGAAAGTAGTGCAGCGTAGAAAGATGTTTCTGTGGAACCTACGACGGTAGAAGAGGAAGTTAATAATGATGATCATAAAGCTTCGGATGAAGCTACTATTGAACCTCGTAGGTCGACAAGGCCACGTACTACTCCTGAGTGGTACGACAACCCTGTCTTGGAGGTCATGTTGTTGGACAACAATGAACCTGCGAGCTATGAAGGAGCAGTGATGGGGCCGGATTCCGAGAAATGGTTAGAGGCCATGAAATCCGAGATGGGATCCATGTATGAAAACAAAATATGGACTTTGGAAGTATTACCTGAAGGGCGAAAGGCCATTCAGAACAAATGGATCTTTAAGAAGAAGACAGACGCGGATGGTAATGTCAACGTCTATAAAGCTCGACTTGTGGCAAAGGGTTTTTCACAAGTTCAAGGAGTTGACTACGATGAGACCTTCTCACCCGTAGCGATGCTTAAGTCTGTCAGAATCATGTTGGCAATAGTTGCTTATTTTGACTATGAAATTTGGCAGATGGATGTCAAAACAGCGTTTCTCAACGGTTTCCTCGAGGAAGAGTTGTATATGATGCAACCAGAAGGTTTTGTCGATCCAGAGAATGCTGACAAAGTTTGCAAACTCTAGCATTCCATTTATGGGCTGGTGCAAGCATCTCAGAGTTGGAATAAGCATTTTGATGAGGCGATCAAAGCGTTTGAGTTTATACAAGTTTATGGAGAAGCTTGTATTTACAAGAAAGTGAGTAGGAGCTCTATAGCGTTTTTAATATTATATGTGGATGACATATTGCTGATTGGAAACAATATAGAAATGCTGGAAAGCATGAAGGAATATTTGAACAAGAGTTTTTCAATGAAGGACCTAGGAGAAGCTGCTTTCATATTAGGCATTAAGATCTATAGAGATAGATCGAAATACTTGATAGCACTTTCACAGAGCACATACCTTGATAAAGTTTTGAAGAAGTTCAAAATGGATCAGTCCAAGAAGAGGTTCTTGCCTGTGTTACAAGGTGTGAAGTTGAATAAGACTCAATGCCCAGTGACTGCAGAGGATAGAGAAAAGATGAGTGTCATCCCCTATGCTTCAGCCATAGGCTCTATCATGTATGCAATGCTGTGCACAAGACCCGATGTCAGCCTTGCCATAAGTATGGCCGGAAGGTTTCAAAGTGATCCTGGAATGGAACACTGGGCAGCGGTCAAGAATATCCTTAAGTACTTGAAAAGGACTAAGGAAATGTTTCTGGTTTATGGAGGTGATGAAGAGCTCGTCGTAAAGGGTTACGTCGATGCAAGCTTTGACACTGATCTGGATGACTCTAAGTCACAAACCGAATACATATTTATTCTCAACGGGGGAGCGGTAAGCTGGTGCAGTTCCAAGCAAAGCGTGGTAGCTGATTCTACATGTGAAGCGGAGAACATCGCAGCCTCGGAGGCGGCGAAGGAAGGTGTCTGGATGAAGCAGTTCATGACAGATCTTGGAGTAGTGCCCAGTGCACTGAATCCAATGAACCTATTCTGTGACAACACTGGTGCCACTGCTCTGGCCAAGGAACCAAGGTTTCACAAGAGGATCAGACACATAAAGCGACGCTTCAACTCCATCCGCGATTACATCAAGGAGAAGGACATAAATGTTTGCAAAGTGCACACGGATCTGCATGTTGCAAACCCGTTAACTAAACCTCTTCCAAGGGCTAAACATGATCAACACTAGAACTGCATGGGTGTTCAATTCATTACAATGTAAATCACATAGTGATCTATGCTAGATTATTGACTCTAGTGCAAGTGGGAGACTGTTGGAAATATGCCCTAAAGGCAATAAATAAAGTGTTTATTATTATATTTCCTTGTTCATGATAATCGTTTATTATCCATGCTATAATTGTATTAATTGGAAACACATTACATGTGTGGGTAAATAGACAACACTTTGTCCCTAGTATGCCTCTAGTGAACTAGCTCGTTGATCAAAGATGGTCAAGGTTTCCTAGCCATTGACATGTGATGTCATTTGATAACGGGATCACATCATTAGGAGAATGATGTGATGGACAAGCCCCAAACTACAAACGTAGCATCTGATCGTGTTAGTTTATTGCTACTGTTTTCTGCATGTCAAGTATGTGTTCCTATGACCATGAGATCATGCAACTCACGGACATCGAAGGAGTGCCTTGTGTGTATCAAACGTCGCAACATAACTGGGTGACTATATAGGTGCTCTACAGGTATCTCCGAGGGTATCTTTTGAGTTGGCATGGATCAAGAGTGGGATTTGTTACTCCGTGTGACGGAGAGGTATCTCAAGGCCCACTCGGTAATACAACATCACAATGAGCCTTGCAAGCAATGTGTCTAAGTGTTAGTCATGGGATCTTGTATTACGGAACGAGTAAAGATACTTGATAGTAACGAGGTTGAACTAGGTATGCAGATACCGATGATCGAATCTCGAGAGAGTAACATACCGAAGAACAAAGGGAACATCATACGGGATTAACTGAATCCTTGACATAGAGGTTCGACCGATAAATATCTTCGTAGAATATGTAGGAACCAATATGGGCATCCAGGTCCCGCTATTGGTTATTGACCGTAGAGGTGTCTCGGTCATGTCTACATAGTTTTCGAACCCGCAGGGTCTGCACACTTAAGGTTTGGTGACGTTTCGCTAGTACAGAGTTATGTATGGTGGTGACTGAAAGTTGTTCGGAGTCTCAGATGAGATCCCGGACGTCACAAGGAGCTCCATCATGGTTCGGAGGTAAAGATTGATATATAGGAAGTCCTTTTTTGGTCGCTGGAAAAGTTTCGGGCTAATCGGTAATGTACCGGGAGTGCCGGTAGTGTACCGGGAGACCACCGGGAGGGGTATTTCGACCCAAGAGGCTTCATGGGCTGTGGGAGAGTTAATACCAGCCCTTAGTGGGCTGGTGGAAGTCCCACACAAGGCCCATGCAGCTGGGAAGAAAAACCCAAAAGGAAAAAGGTGGAAAAAGGCAAAAAAGGCAAATTAAGGAAGGAGTCCTAATCCTACTAGGAGTGGAGGAGGTGGACTCCTCCCTCCTATTTCGGCCGAACCAGATTGGCTTGGAAGCCAAGGCTACCTCCTCTCCTCCTCTCCTCCTATATATACTAGAGGGTTTTAGGGTTTTTGCACAAGATTTTCAGCCACGTGCAACCCTACCCTCTAGTCCATAGTTTCTCCTCTAGATCGGATTTCTGCAGTGTTTAGGCGAAGCCCTGCCGGAATAGCTCCGCCACCATCGCCAGAGCGCCGTCACGCTGCCGAGGAACTCTTCTTCCTCTCCGCTCCTTCTTGCTGGATCAAGACGACGGAGATCGTCATCAAGATGTATGTGTGCTGAATGCGGAGGTGCCGTCCGTTCAGCGCTAGATCGGAAGGATCGTGATCAAGCTCGTGGGACGGATCGTGATCAAGTTCGCGGGACGGATCATGATTGGATCACGGGACGGATCATGGTCGGTACGTGGGACGCATGGCGATTTGGATCGCAAAGACGTTCGACTACACCAACCGCGTTTCTTAATGCTTCCTGCTTAGTGATCTACAAGTGTATGTAGATCCACTCTCCCTCTCATAGATGCTCATCACGATGGATAGATCTGCGTGTGCATAGGAAATTTTTTGTTTCCCATGCAAAGTTCCCCAACAAAATTATCTCGTAGAGGTCCATATTTTGACGGTACAAAATTTGTTAGTTGGAAGCATAAAATTAAATTGCATATTGTTGGTCATAACCCTACCGTGTGGGTTGTTGTTCGTGTTGGCTTGCAAGGTGAATTCTTTGGTGATGGAAAGGAACCGGATTGTGAAGAGACCGCGGAATAATTTAAGATGTTGCAATACAATGCTAAAGCATGTGACATTCTATTCAACTGCCTATGCCCCGAAGAATTCAACAAAATCAGCCGTCTTGAGAATGCAAAGGAAATTTGGGATACTTTGGTTGATATGCATGAAGGTACCGACTCTGTTAGGGAATCTAAGTTGGATGTGCTTCAAAGTCAACTTGACAAGTTCAAGATGAAGGATGGTGAAGGAGTCGCCAAAATGTACTCTAGACCTGCTCTCATTATAAGTGAGTTTGCCGGCTTAGGAAGCGAAGAGATGAGTGGCAAATTCATCATCAAGAAGATTCTTAGAGCCTTGAATGGGAAGTGCAACACCGTTTGCACATTAATACAAATGATGCCAAACTACAAAGATCTCAAGCCCACGGAAGTCATCGGAAGGATTGTTGCTCATGAGATGTCACTAAAAGACAAGGAAGAACTTCACAACAAATCAAGCGATGCTTACAAAGCTTCAAGTGACACTCCTGCTACATCAACTGAAAACCTTGTAACCAATGAAGAGATAAGCCTCATGGTCAAGAAATTCAACAAGTTCTACAAGAGTAGAGGCAAAGAAAGAAACTCCAACTCAAGATATGAATACAAGTGTTCATCTAGTCGTGACCGGAATTGTTACAATTGTGGAAGGCCCGGACACTACTCCAATGAGTGAACGGCCTGCCACAAAAGAAGGGAAGAGTCACCTAGAAGAAATATCTCAAGAGATGAGTCACCTCGATGAGAGAGACGGAGTAGAGATGATCGCTATGAACGAGGACCCTCCCGGAGAAGTAAAGACTCAGAGAAGAAGGACAAGTACACCAAGAGCTAGACGAGAAGAAGATATCAAGCTCATGTTGGTGAATGAGTTTTCAGCTCCGAATCCGACAACCACCCCGAGAGAAGCTATCACTCTGACTCCGACTATAGTCAAGATGATGGTGTTGTCGGACTTGCACTCATTTCGTCGAACTCCTACGACATATTTGATTCACGAAATGAAGGGAGTAGAAGTTGCTTCATGGATAAAGGCCCAAAGTATCACACACCGAATACATTGACTTTAATAGTGATGAGAATGACTTGCTTGGAGATGATGACTGTCTATTGGACAAATCTAGTGACATTAGTCAATATGAACTTGTTAGTAATCACTTTATTCAAGATAAGTCATGTGATAATGATAAGATGGAAATAGAGTGACCAACTAAAGAATTAAACACTCTTAAGTTAGCTCGTGAATCTACTCTAGAAGATCATAGAGAGCTTGTAAGGACTCATGAGAAGTTTCGCTTCGAGAATCTCAATTTGGAGCAAGACCATGAATTCCTTAAAGCTATCAATGACAATCTTCGAAAGAATACTTCCTTTTATCATGCCAAACGACTACTCTTGTCTACATCCATTCCACAAGTTAAGGCTAAGCAAACTAGTAACAAAGGCAAGAAATGTTCTTCAACTAGTAGCAATAAAAATAATAAATCTAATGATATTGCTTCTAGTAGTTCTATTGATTCCACTAACGATTCTTTTAGCCAAGTTACACTTGAGAAAGAAAATTATCTATTGAAAAGGATCATAGAAAAGGATATCTACAAAAGTCTTGCCGATTGTAAGCAATTTGAGGAAATTGTACAGAAGCATGGAGGATACTAGAAGAACCATGCCATTGGCTACATCAACGCCAATGGAGTTGAATGGGAAGAAGGTCAATACCTCAAGCCCACGTTTGTTCCTCAAAGGGAGAAGTATGAACATACCGTCCCCAAGGTAACAAAAGCTCAAGATGACCTTCCACCACAAGACCACAAGCTCAAGGGAAAGCACAATCTTAAAGAGGACATTGACTCATATGAAGTTGAATCCCAATCCATGGTCAAGTGGGTTCCCAAGGCTACCACAAGCTCAACTTCTACAAGTGCTACTTCAACTCCAAGGATTCCCATCAAGTTGATGTGGATCCCAAAGAAGAAGAACTAGAGAAGTTCTTGAGGGGTGACTTCGCCAACAAAATTCACTCACATTAATTCTTTTGAGAATGATGAGCCCCAACTTTATACAAGAGGGTGATTACAGTCATACAACCAAACCTCCTGCACCCTACTTTGCACAGATCCAATCATCTTGAAATTTCCACCATCCTTTGCCTGCATCACCGGGTTGTGCGCGAGCTTATTTCGTTCCCAACTGATCCAGTTAACTTGACAGGATTCAAAGTGAGCCATGCCCTCCCGTATACCACAGATTATAGGGAAGCAATGGGACTGGTTGGTGGCCTGCGGGGATACTTCTTTAGCTAAAGTGCTGCAATCAGTTTCGATGATAATGTGGCCGTTAAACATGATGGACAGTTCTGTCAGGCCTTCTCGGATAGCACATGCCTCAGCCTCTTGTGCATCCATGCAAGTTCTAGTACTTTTCCCAAGGGATACAAGAGGAATTCCCATGTGATCTCTAGCCACAACTCTGGCATAGCTTTGCCCCGAGCTAACGTTGGACGATGTGTCCGTATTCAGTTTTGCAGACCCTACTGGAGGAGCACACCAATGAAAGTTTGCATCTTTTCCCTGCCTCTCACATCGATTCATTTTTCTTCCCATTGGTTCTCCCCCCTGTCGCTATCTGTGGTGACAAGGCTGTTAAGGATTCTTCTTCATATCTTGTCAAGAAGAACACATACCATGAGATGGATTCCTTCCCACCTCCGTGCATGCAATTATCCCTTACGAACCATACTATCCATATCAATAATAAGATTTTATTCCGCATGTCTGCATTGCACATGGCCAGGAGGATCTCTAGCCAGTCACTGCTGGTGTTTCTGAAAGCCTCTTCATATGGCAGACGCCAGACCTCCTGATAGAGAACTTCAAGGCCCTGCTTTTTGTGCATTTAATCACACTGTGGTACTCATCCTCCATTGCTTTCCCACATATGTTGCATATGTGTACTTCTAGAGTGCGTTTCAATTTATTTTCCTTGGTGGTCAGGGTATTTGGTGCAACTCTCCAAGAACAAATCTTGACCTTTCCTGGCACAACAGTGTAGGAGATATGCCCTAGAGGCAATAATCAATGTTCTTGATTATCTCCCTGTTCATAATTATGTTTATGTTCCATGCTATAACTGCAATGATTCTCGAGTCTGCAAATAAAATGAGGCTTGAAGGAAGACTCATATGCACGTGTGGAATAATAAACATTAAAATGTATTCCTAGTCTGGCCTCTAAGACTGTCTCAAGTATTGCATGATGATCCAGTTTTCCTGATCATGGGCATGGCCATGCCGACAATTTTGAGGGAACAATGTTAGAAGAACTTTGTGTTGAATTGACCTGAATTGATGTTATGCTATGAGATACATTCGTCATAATTTAATGGTTAATAACACAAAGAAGTTAATGTTTGCATAATTCCTTAGACCATGGGAGTATCAAGTTGCTTCATGCTTGCTTCATGAACTTTGGGGTTTGTTAAACGTCATCCGTAAATGGGTGGATATTACGGCGGCTTACGAGTTCATGGAAAAGTATGTCAAGTAACTTGATAGCTCAAGATTGGGATTTGCTCCTCTGACGATGGAGAGATATCTCTGGGCCCTCTCGGTGTTACGTATCCATCATCATCTGGCCAGACACTTTGTGATTTGATCACGGGGATGCGGGAACACGGGAACAAGAAAAGAGAACAATACCGGTAACGAGGTAAATGGCATAGTGGACAAGTTGTTGTTCCACGGGGATGCCAACATGTCTCACCTCGGGTATTTGTAACATATCGTGACGCAACAGGAATAGCACACGACAACTGGAGGTTCACTCGAATATTCATTCATGTGGGTATAGGGGTCAATATGGGTGTCCACGGCTCCGATGTTGATCATTGATCGGAAGGGGTTCCGGGTCATGTCTATACTTCACCGAACCTATAGGGTCACATGCTTAAGGGTCATCTATCTGCTGAATACTAGACAAGGAGTCCGAGAGAAAGTCACTGGAAAAGTTTCGAAGACAATGGAAAGGTTCCGGAGAGAACACCGAAAAAGTTTTGATAAAATCGAAAAGTTGTTTCGGCTAAAACCATTGATCCAAAAAGGTTTCGGCAAGCATCGGGAATGTTTTGTAGGTTGCAAGATTGGTCTGGTAATTTCTGGAATTTTTCCGGAGAATAAACCGAAAAAGGTTTTCGGAGCTGCCGGAATTGTTTACCGGGTAAACGAAGATGGTTTTAAATTAGACCACCATACCGGAAATGTTCCAGAGTGCATCCAGATAATTTTAGAGGGTGCCGGAAATGTTCTAGAACCTTCCGGAATTTTTCAGAAGTAATAGTCGTGGAAAACATCTTGTCCCAGCATGAGGGAACAAGATCCCACGATTCTTGGGGGCTGTTTTGGGCTGTTCTTGGGCTGGAAAAAGTGTTACCCCCCATGGTGCGGGGCAGCCCCCACAGGGCTGGTTGGGAGGAGGTGGGGCGCCATGTGGGCCCCCCATGTTGCGGTGCCATGGACAAGGGGACATGCTTTCCCCTTGTTTTGTGGGTGCTTGTCATGTGGCTGAAATTTCAGCCACCACCACCCCCTCCTTCCCCTATAAAAGGAGGTGTAGAGGAGCTGTCCATCCTCACTCCAACTCTCTCACACAAGCAATGCATGATCTGGCATTCTCTCTCCCTCCCAGCAAAATAGTTTTGTAGAGCCGAAAGGCTGTCTGGGTTCCGGTGGGAACAAGTTCTAGACGGCGAAGCCCTGCTGGATAGATGACACCGTATGTGTGCAACTCTGTAGATATATCGTAGTTTCGGTCTTAGTTTGAGAGTGCCTCCTGAAGGGCTGTCCGTGTGACCGTCCGAGTTTTGGAGGCCCTCTCGAAGGGCTGTCCGAGTGACAGTCCAAGTTTCGGAGGTCCTCCTGAAGGGCTGTCCGCGACACCGTCCGGGGGACTGTCCGACCGCCTCTCGGAGGGCTGTCCGCGGGGAAGATGAGGGTATTCATCCTCACGATTGGGAGGTTGTAAAATCCTAGCTGCGGGGATCTGCACCGCCATTCGTCATTGACTCTACTTCCGCAGCGCTACGAGTCGGTAACGAAAAGATCAAACCTTGTATGCAGTCGTCATAGTGGTCCTGGGCTGGTGCGTAGGTCGGAATTTTTTTGTTTTCTGCTATGTTACCCTACAATGGTATCAGAGCCATGCTATGCGTAGATGCAGGTTGCGATCTAGAATACATAGAGATGTATGGGTATTGCATAATATAATTTTGGAGTAGATGAAATCTATTGCTGAAAATTATTTATGCGGGTAGCAGATGAAATCTGTTACCCGATGTTCTTGTTGCTTCCCCTGAATTTGTGTAGTCCTGATCTTGATGGCATGGTGGAATCTCACAAAGTTCTGGCAATCCACAATCCTTTCATGCTGCTCCTGAGTATGCTGCTTGACAGATCAACGAAGTGCTAACAGTTCTTTGGGTTCCACCATAGTTGAGAAAGATGGATGTTTCGCAAACGAAAGGGCAATGCAGATGTGATCTGCACGGGGGTCACGCGTATGACAAGGTTTAGTATGGGACTCGACATTTTTTATCTCGTGTTTCATACACCCTGGAATGTTAATCTAGCAACTTGAATTATCATACTTGGTGATGGACGTTGGTAGCTTCGGTTTGTTTTGAAACCTTAGAAGCCACGTAAAACAAGTTTTTGCATGGACCGATTAGAGGCGTCTAACTTGGTTTTGCAGGATGGTTTGCATGTGCATGTGATGTGGTATAGTAGTATTCATAATAATTTGATTATGTATGAGATGACTATATGATGTAAATTGATTAACATGACCTGCGTGTCATGATTTGGCATGATGGCTGGAGCCATATGATTGCACTTTAATGACATACGTGTCAACCTTATGTATTGCAATTATTTTATTAGCTATAGAGATAACAATATTATCTCGTGCATCAACCAGGTGGTGGCAATCTTCGCGAAGGTGAACACCGACGCGAATGCCGAAGACGAAGAAATAAGAGACTTCTCCGTCAGAAAGGGCTATACCATATCATGCTATTATGAATTTCCTGAGATGTTTATCCCTTATGATGCACCCTTTTGATTGTGCGGTAGTCGCTTTTATTAGGGTGATCTCTCACAAAATAGCAAGTAGTTAGTGTTCTCCCAAGTGTAGCACCATCACGACATCTTTCCTTTCGGGGTATCACATGGATACATGGGTACGAACGATTGTACGGGTGTGAGGCGGGTGAGTTGAGACCTCGCAACATGATCACTTGGTTGTCTTGACTTTCATGCATGAAAGTCATGAGCTCAGAACACACGCATCGAAAGATAAACAAGAGTCACATAGAGATGTGATTGGCATGTTGGCCTACCGATTACAATTCTCGTCACTTGAGATGGATGCATCCTTGGCGTTGAATTGTAATATGGATCTTGAATCACTCACAATCAATTATGAGAGATATTGATTTAAGTGGGAGCACACTATAGAATTGAACTCTTTTAATTCTCAGTGCAATTAATTTTGAAAAATGTCTAAGTGTGATTTGCATAATAGTTGTAGAATAATGGCTCGTGTTTCCACCTTCCCTATTAAAATTGAATAGTTGTTAAATATCTGGTTAAAACTTTACGGTTGGTAACGTAATGTGAGGATTTTCCTCAATTGTGCCGAGAAGGACTTTGTCCTATCACATACTTTCGGTATTCTCCCGCTAATGCTATGGATCATGTGACTCTCATCCTTCAATCCAAAAGCTAGAATTCTGTTTCAGTCAAGTGCAATACGTTTGCTTCCATGAGACCCGAACTTCGAAAATTTGGGTAGTTATGTGATATTCATGGAATCTGAAAATCATTTTCAGAGACAGACAAAGGCTAAAAGATATGAGATATCCAAAGCAATGTTTGTTTGCAAACAATTAGTAAAGGAGTTTACTATGCATTAGACTGATAAGAGAGGGATCCAGGAGAACACCTGTCATATGATGAAAGGTGAATGAAACAACAACTTAAAGAGAAAGGAACTGTCCGAAGGGTGTTAGTAAGACTTTCACGCCTAGGAAGTCCGTGGCTAATGCTACTCTTAAGTTGGATGCTTCTTCTAAGAGTAGGATAAATACTAAAAGTTAAACTGTTAGAAGTATAATGGCAAAAGTGAAGAAGACTGGAATATCCAGCTCATGTATGAATGTCATACAAGTTTTTGATGTATAGAAGGCTGGTCAAAGGTATAGTTCTTAGGAATTATGGTTAAACATGTTAATCACTAATTCTTGGGTATTGTGAGTTAATCACAAAGATACCCGCTCGATTGCATTCTGTTGCAACTCGATGTAAGAACTACTATGGCCTGAAAGACTAGCCAGGGATGAGGTTTACATACACGCAGGGAACATAGTAAATGTTACTATGCCTTCCATAGGTGTATTCCCTATGTATTAAGTTTCATAAATCATTTTAGAGTTTCACACTCTAGCCCTTTCCATAAGGTATCTTGCAAGAAGGTTGTTCATAAGAGAACTTTTCATGTTCGGTGTTATGAATAACATAAGGGCCATACTTTCATTATGAATGAGATGTATGTTATGAATATTGATAATAATACATTACCTCTGGGTTTACTTTTATAATTCATTTTAGAGTTTCATACACTCTAGCCCATTGCACAATGTTTGTTGCAAAAGAGTTGTTCATAAAAACAACAATTGTTGTTAGTGTTATGAATAACATGAAGGGCCATGCTTCCATCCTAGATGGGATGTATGTTATGAATATTGATGGAAATATGATACATCCATAACACTGACACTAAATGTCACAAGACTAAAATAATACCATATAGGTGTGGCACTACATTTGGTCACATTGGAGAAACCAACATGGAAAATTCCATTATGATGGATTTTGAAGTCGTTTGATTTTGAATATCTGACACTTGCAACTTTCCTCTAAAAAGTGAAGTGACTAAAATACCGTTCATATGCCATAAACAACGAGCAAAGAACATACTGGTAATCATACATTATGATGTGTGTAGTCCAATAAATGTTGTTGCAAGTAGTGGATTTATCTATCTTCGGTAATGACTTGAGTAGATATATGGATATTTACTTGATGAGACGTGAGTCTCGATCTTTTTGAAATCATTCGAAAGTTTTTCAAAATGAAGAAGAAAATATTGTAACAAGAAAATTATGTTTGTACAATTTGATTGTTGAAAGGAATATTTGAGTTACAAGTTTAGAGAATGTGTGATGAGTTGTGAAAAGAATTTCATAATTTGCACCTCCCGGAACACCACTGCAAAGTGGAAAGTCCGTGAAGATGTAATCGAACCATTTATGACATGGTAAGATCAAAGATGACATAAATAAATTTGCCATTATCCCTTTTTAAAGTGACGCTTTAGAGACTGCGGCTTTTACACTGAAAAGAGCTCCATCAGGTCTGTTGAAATGATGTCATGGTATGGTACACCCAACCATGATATATCTTTTCTTAACATTTGGAATATGGGGCTTGTGTAAAAGGTTACAAACCTATTACAAATCAGACAAGTGCTACTTTGTAGGTTATCCCAAGAAAATGGGTATTCCTCCCTCAACTATACCGAGGCAAATAGGTTTGCCACAAAGGACGGTATGCTCTTTGAAGGAAATAGTTCTTTCAAAAGGGGTGAGTGGGAGAACATTACAACTCGACGAGATAAACAGTATCTTCGCCATCAGTTCAAAGGAAAGAAACCTTGGAAGTGATTCCAGGGTTTCCTACTGCGACTGATACGGAAGTCTCTACAATAAAATGTATGGACTTCGGTCGAACTTGCAGTTGAACCTCGTAGGCAAGGCTCTTGCAAACCTCTCAGGTGCGCAAACGAGATATTGTTGTTGGAACAGTATACCTACAATACACAAGGAAGCGGTGATGGGACCTGACTCCGGAATTGGCTAAATGCCAATACAATCCGAGATAGTTTCCATATAAATGTTTCAAGATTAAAATCTTGATAGACCTTTCGGAAGACTTAGAGTCTAACGAATATTTATGGAACTAAAAACTGATATGGATAAAAATGTTTTATCCATAAAGCTCGACTTGTTGAAATAACAAGTTCAAGGAGTTGACTACGATGAGGTTGTTTCACCGTAGCGATGCTTAAAGTCGGTTCGGGTTGACCTAGCAATTAATACATTTTTCAATCATGAGATATGAAACATGGATGATGAAAGGATTTCCATCTTATGGAAATGTAACCAAGGACTTGCATGTGTTACAGTCCAAGGTATTTTGTCAGTCCAGAGGATGCTAGTAAGGGTGCAAACTTCAGAGTTTTGGCGATGGACAGAAGAGAGGAAAATGGAGTTGGAATCTTTGTGTTTTGATGAAATGGTCAAAGGGGTTTGACTTCATCAATGGGTAATGAAGATGCTTGTAATTCAAGAAATTAAGTGGGAGCATAATAATATTTCTAGAAACCTTGTGTGTTTGACACATTGTTAATTGGAAATAAATTTCTTGACACGAATTAGGACTTCATTTGAAAAAGGTTTTTTCGATGAAGTGCTTGGGCTAAATAGCCTTAATATTAGGCATGATGATCTATGGAGATAGATTTACCTAATAGGGCTAAGCAATGAACACATATTGACAAGATGCTAAAACCTTTTAGCATTTAAAATGCCAATGAGTGATTCTTGCCGAAGTCACATGGAAAGAGTTTTTGCAAGACTTAGTGTCCCAAAACACTAATGAGTAAAATACATGATGGTGATTCCACACACTCTTGTGTTTGTACTAATCATGTATTCCATGGTATGTAAAAACAATCAGATATGTCCAATACTCCCAAACTGTTGCGAGTATAGATACCAAAGTGATCAAAGTACTGATCAAAGGAGAACAGTGAAATATGTCATTGAGTACTAAAGTAGCACTGATGACATGTTTTCTCGCAAGCGGAGATCATGAAGAGTTCATTGTAAAAGGTTACATTGATACAATGTTCATCTATGCTCCATGCGATTTTTGATTTAAATTAAGGGTTTTGTGTAATACACAACATGGTGGCACGGTAGTTGGAAATTGTTCCAAACAAGATATTGTGGCGAATTCTATAACAAAGGCTAAGTATGTTGACGCTTTAGAAGTGACAAAGAAGTTGTTGAATCATATAGTTCATTCATGAACTTAGTATGGTTCCAAGATGGCTTTGATCTATGGGACACTATTGCAGATAGTTGCTCCATAGCTCAGTCTGAGGAATCAGGTTTTGACCAATGATTCACATATATGCAAAGCCAAGTTCACAAAAAATATGAATTTTGTGGAAGCGTGAAAAGACAAGGATATGCAAAGTTACACACGGAGCTGAAGTTGTTAGATCCGTTGGACATTAGGCTATATCACAAGCGAAGCATAGTTTACACCAGTATGCCATAGGTTTAAAGTGCATTAGCATTGACTAGATTATTGACTCTAGTGCAAGTGGGAATATGTAGGAGATATGCCCTAGAGGCAACAATAAATGTTATTGATTATCTCCATGGTCATAATTATGTTTATGTTCCATGCTATAACTGCAATGATTATCGAGTCTGCAAATAAAACGAGGCTTGAAGGAAGACTCATATGCACGTGTGGAATAATAAACGGTAAAATGTATTCCTAGTATGGCCTCTAAGAGTGGCTCAAGTATTGCATGATGATCCTATATTCCTAATCATGGGCATGGCTATGCCGGCAATTTTGAGGGCACAATGTTAGAAGAACATTTGTGTTGAATCGACCTGAATTGATGTTATGCTATGAGATACATTCGTCATAAGTTAATGGTTAATAACACAGAGAAATTAATGTTTGCATAATTCCTTAGACCATGAGAGTATCGAGTTTCTTCATGCTTGCTTCATGAACTTTGGGGTTTGTTAAACGTCATCCATAAATGGGTGGCTATTATGGCGGCTTACGGGTTCATGGAAAAGTATGTCAAGTAACTTGATAGCTCAAGATTGGGATTTTCTCCTCCGACGATGGAGAGATATCTCTGGGCCCTCTTGGTGTTACAGTATCCATCATCATGTGGCCAGACACTTTGTGATTTGATCACGGGGATGCCGGAACACGGGAATGAGAAAAGAGGACAATACCGGTAACGAGGTAACTGGCATAGTGGACAAGTTGTTGTTCCATGGGTATGCCAACATGTCTCACCTCGAGTATTTGTAACATATCATGAAGCAACAGGAATAGCTCACGGCAACTGAAGGTTCACTCGAATATTCATTCGTGTGAGTATAGGGGTTAATATGGGTGTCCACGGCTCCGATGTTGATCATTGATCGGAAGGGGTTCCGGGTCATGTCTATACTTCACTGAACCTATAGGGTCACACGCTTAAGGGTCATCTATCTACTGAATACTAGACAAGGAGTCCAAGAGAAAGTTACTGGAAAAGTTTCGAAGACAACGGAAAGGTTCCGGAGAGAACACCGAAAAAGTTTTGGTAAATTCGAAAAGTTGTTTCGGATAAAACTATTGATCCAAAAAGGCTTCGGCAAGCACCGGGAATGTTTTGGAGGTTGCCAGATAGGTCTAGTAATTTCTGGAATTTTTCCAAAGAATAAACCGAAAAAGGTTTTCGGAGTTGCCGGAATTGTTTACCGGGTAAACGAAGATGGTTTTAAATTAGACCACCATACCGGAAATGTTCTAGACCGCACCCAGATAATTTTACAGGGTGTCGGAAATGTTCTGGAACCTTCCAGAATTTTTCAGAAGTAATAGTCACGGAAAACATCTTGTCCCAGCATGAGGGGACAAGATCCCACGATTCATGGGGGTTGTTTTGGGCTGTTTTTGGGGTCGCCCCCTCTAGGGGGCAGCCCCCTTGTGGCTGGACAAAGTGTTGGCCCCCCATGGTGGTGGGCAGCCCCCACAAAAGGTGGGGCTGGTTGGGAGGAGGTGGGGCGCCATGTGGGGCCCCCATGTTGGGGTGCCATGGACAAGGGGACATGCTTTCCCCTTGTTTTGTGGGTGCTTGTCATGTGGCTGAAATTACAGCCATCACCACCCCATCCTTCCCCTATAAAAGGAGGTGGAGAGGAGCTCTCCATCCTCACTCCAACACTCTCACACAAGCCATGCATGATTTGGCATTTCGCTCCCTCCCAGCGAAATAGTTTCGTAGAGCCGAAAGGTTGTCTGGGTTCCGGTGGGAACTAGTTCTGGACGACGAAGCCCTGTTGGATAGATGACACCGTATGTGTGAAACTCCGTAGAGAGATCATAGTTTCGGTCTTAGTTCGAGAGTGCCTCCCGAAGAGCTGTCCGTCTGACTGTCCGAGTTTTGGAGGTCCTCACGAAGGGCTGTCCGAGTGATAGTCCAAGTTTCGGAGGTCCTCCCGAAGGGCTGTTCGCGACACCGTCCGGGGGACTATCCGACCACCTCCCGGAGGGCTGTCCACGGGACAGATGAGGATATTCATCCTCACGGTTGGGAGGTTTTAAAATCCTAGCTGCGGGGATCTGCACCGCCGTTCGTCATCGACTCTACTTCCGCTGCGCTACAAGTCGGTAACGAAAAGATCAAACCTTGTATGCAGTCTTCATAGTGGTCCTGGGCTAGTGCATAGGTCGGAATTTTTTTGTTTTCTGCTGCGTTGCCCTACAAACAGCTTTCCAGATAAGATCCCAAATGCTCCTATTGTTACTGTTAACTACTAATGTCGATGTGGCTAGCTCTCGTCCTGGTCCGTCCATGGCCAGTCTGTACGCACTCCGCATGGAGAACACCCAGATTTTTCACAATTCCATACAAGATGATACTCTATTGGGTTGGCTGGCAATTTGATTCTGCAAATCTCATCCGCATCAAATTGGTTGAAAATCCGATATATCAAATCGGTGTTCCAAGCATGTTCCCCTTGCACTAGTAGCTGGTTCACCCATCTCAACCGAGTTCTAGAAGTGAAGTTTTCCTCTTTGAGTCCCTTCCTTCTTGGAATCCAATTATCTGTTGTGATTTGGATACTTCTTAAATTGACCGCACGCCATATGAGGCCTTTCTTCAATAGTTCCAACCCAAATTCAATCCCTCTCCATCCAGGTGAAGCATCCGATGCAAAGACTGTATCAAGAAGCTCGCCATGCGGGAAATATTTGGATTTAAGGACTCTTACCCATAGGTTGTCTGGGTTCTGGAGTAATGTCCAGGCTTGTCTAGCCAGGAGTGCTTGGTTGAATCCATGCATATCTCTAAATCCTACCCCACATGCTCTCTTAGGCTCTATCATTTTGTCCCATGACATCCAATGGACTTTCCGTTGTTCTCTTTCTTCACCCCACCAGAATTTCCTAATAAGCTTCTCATTTTTTTCACAAAATCCTACAAACATCTTGAATACACTCATCACATGGGTAGGAAAATCTTGAGCCACTGATTTCACAAGAGTTTCTTTTGCAGCGTAAGACATGTACCTTTCCGACCAATCGTTGCAGCGCTTACCAAACCTGTCCATGATAGGTTGAAAGTTATCATCCTTCATTCTCCCCTTGGGAGTGGGGAGACCCACATACTTTCTCTCAAACATGGATGACACCACACCCAAGGCCTCCTTGATTCGTTCTTGGGTTGCATTTGAAGATCTTTCCCTAAAAAGTATTGAGCACTTGCTAGGGCTGAGTAGCTGGCCGGTGCAGTTTTGGAACAAGTTGAGCGCTGATTGGACTGCACATCCTTCCTCCGCAGTCGCCTTAAAGAACAAAAGGCTGTCATCGGCAAAGAGGAGATTTGAAATACCCCGGCTTTCTCTTGGCACCTTAATGGGTGTGAAATCTCCTTATTCAGGATACTCGTCAGACCATCTGCGACGAAGAGGAAAAGGTATGGGCTTAGGGGATCTCCTTGACGCAGCCCTCACGTCGGTCTAAACGTTTCCACTAGTTCACCATTGCACCGGATAGCATATCTCACCGAGCGTACACACGTCATCACCCATTTCGTCCATCTTTCATTAAATCCTAGTTTTTGCAGTGTATTTTCTAGGAACCCCCCGTCTACTCTATCATAAGCTTTTGTAAGGTCTAACTTGTATGCACAATGTGTGTCACGTGCATTCTTGCTATGCTGAATTTTGTGGAAGCATTCAAGCGCAATATATGCATTGTCCGTTAGCATTCTCCCAGGAACAAAAGCACTTTGTGTTTTGGTGATAAGTTCATACAGGTGTGGCCTCAGACGGTTTACTAGACACTTTGCCACTACCTTGTATATGACATTACAAAAGCTGATTGGCCAGAAGTCCTTCAAGCTCTTGAGCTTGCTGCCCTTCGGGATGAGTACAATCGTAGTATCGTTGATTCCTTCGGGCATGATCCCATCCACAAAAAAATTCCTTATTGCCCCTACCACATCATCCTCTCTTAACAATTCCTCACGTTCCAATTCCTCTGATAGAAGCGAGCTGGGAATCCGCCGGGTCCTGAGGCTTTCAATGGACCAATTTGAAATAACGCGTTATTGATTTCCTCTTATGTGAAATCCTTCGTCAACATGTTATTCATATCCTCATTAACTCTTGCTTGAAACATGTTGATTAGTTCCTGTGGTGCTACCTTGTGATCTTTATTGTACAGTTCCTTGAAGAAACTTGTGGTCATTTGCTGGATCCCATCCTTCTCTTCAACCCACTGGCCATTAACGTCTTTCAACCTTGTGATAGTGTTCTTCTTTCTTCTCCACATTTCCTTCCGCTGAAAATATTTAGTATTTTTATCCCCTTCCTTAAGCCAGGTTGTTCTAGATCTTTGTCTCCACATAATCTCCTCTCTTAACAAAACTTCATCAAGCTCTCTCTCTACTCTATTTATTTCATATTGTCTACCAGCCGTGTGGGGGGGGGGGGCTCCCAAAGGTTCTCAAGTTTCTTGCATAGTTGCATTGTTTTCTTAACAATGGAGCCAAATTCTTTCTTAGCGCAACTTTCCAGTGCTTGTTGTATGGTTCCCAACTTCTTCCTAATCTCCTCCAGTGACCCAGCAGTTGCAGAACTGCTCCATGTATTGCCAACAGTCTCAAACAAGGAGTTTTCCCTCTCCCACATGGACTCATATCGAAAGTTGTTGTTCTTTTTCCTGTATTCCATGCGTTCATTGAATGTTATCGGGAGTGGTAGATGGTCAGACCTGGAAGAGCATATATGTTGAACACGTGCATCCTTGAAGAATTCAAACCACCGAGGGCATGCCACCCCGTGTCTATTCTGGCTTTGACATTATCAATACCTAACTGTTTTTTATCATAGGTCCAGCAAGGCTCGCTGAAGCCTAAGTCATGCAGGTTACAATCCGAGAGCACCTCTCTGAAGTTTACCATATTTCTCTCTGATCATTTTGTCGCTAAGATGTGCTCGCTTTGCCACATGTTTTCATTCAGATCGCCTATCTCATCCACGACTCATTTGACTTCGGTTTGTTTCTCATAAGCAAGTCCCACATATGGTGACGTTCGTGAGCCCTAGGCTCACCATACACAAACGTGCCATACCATCTCAGGCTATGGGAATTTTCCTTAACATGCACATCAATATACCTCAGGCCAACTGAGAGTCTCTTTATTTCAATTGTTTCATCCCAAAACAAAGCTATTCCACATCCCTTGCCCTTTCTATTGTGTATGATACAATGTTTTAGGCTTAGTATCCACCTTAGCTTCCTGACACTCTCTTCACACTGTCATGTCTCCGACATAAAAACTACCGACGGGCGATATGTGCTCACGAGGCACATGAGCTCCTGAACTGTCCGAGGTTGCCCCAAACCTCGGTAGTTCCAACTTAGGATCCTCGTTTCTCCTAACGGGCGCGCTCCTCCGCGCTTGCTAGGTGACCGAAGGCCCCGGGGTCGGTAGCTTCCTTCCCTCCTTTATATCGGTCCCAGGTAGCTCAAACCAAGGTAATAGGCTCGATAATGATGATGAACTCCCTGCTCTTGTGCTTCAAGATGATAGACTCCTCCACACTCAATCACTCTCTCACAGATTTGGCTTTGGTGGAAAACATTGATTGGGTGGAAAGCAACTTTGGGAGGCTATAGATCAAGGTTCATATGGTTCGAGTGAAATGGCTTGATCTCAACACATGAGTAGGTGTCTCTCTCTCAGAAAATCAGGTGGGATAAGTGGGGAACTGTTCTGAGTGCTTCTCTTACGAGTGAGTGGTGGTGGAGGGGTATATATAGGCATCTCCAAAAATCCAACCATTACACCTTAAGTTCCCAACTCGGTGACACCAAAGTATAAAACTCAGTGGTACTAAGTTGCTCCAAAGGTAGCAACTTTTTGAATTTCTGTGAGACCGATATATAAGTCTCGTAGTACCTACAAGGTGACAAATGGTCAGATTGCAAAACTCGGTGGCACCGTTCCAAAATCTAGGAAATTCCGAGTTTAATGAAAAAGGCAATAGAATGTTGGCAACCTGAACTCGGTGGCATCGATGCAGAATCATTTGTATCAAAGACCTAGGGTTTGGCTGGGATCTGTATGAGGTGAAAATCGGTAGGACCGAGTGGAATAATTGGTGGCATCGATTTTGCATGATAGGCTTTGGTAGACTTTTGTGGAAAGCCTGTGGGTGTTTTTGGTGACTATCACTTGTGCACATGGAGCATTTTGTTCACCAATAGTATCTCACCCCCTTTTAATAGTATTGGCTTTCCTATAGACTCAAAGTGATTTTTCACAAAGTAAAATGTAGAGTCTTCTTGCTTGAAGCTTTGCCAATCCTATCCCTTGCATCTAGGGGTGTCCACAATATTTTTGCCATCCCATCATTAAAATTTTCCTGAAATATACTTAGTGAAAACATTAGTCCAATGAGATATATGTTCTTATTAATTACTTAAACCACCAAAGGAGCAAATGTGCTTTCACTAGGCCAGAAGCTAGTTCATCTTCTTATGATGACAACCCGAGTTCACCACATTTGTCCAAGGCTGCCACCAGGGCAAGAAAGAAGCTGAATTCTGATGAAGAGGATTCTGATTTTATGCTAGAGGAAGAGATAGCCAAGAGACAGAAAGAGAAGGCTTCCAAGATTTCCATTACAAAGGCTACTTCTTCTAAGAGACCAGTTAAGAAGGTCTATGCCAGTGCTGATGCTATGAGGGCACCTGAGAGTGCCAAGGACAACACTTACATTTCTGTTGAGCTAGCAAAGAGTTCCATGCCTAAGAAGGTAGGTGACAACAAAAGAGCCAGAAAGAGGATAGTCAAGGTCATTGGAAGTCCCACTTCCATGTATGAGGATCTAGCTGATGCTGAAGAGGAGGAAGTGGACGAAGTGTCAGCTTCCCAAGCTCCTCCTGCCAAGAAGAAGAAGCTTCTTGCTGATGCTATGCCAAAGCGAGATTCTTCAAGCAAGAAATCTGCACCCAAGAAGCAGTTGCTCCAAAGTCCAAGAATACTAACATAGACATCCCTCTAGCTACCAAGAACAAGGCTTCAACTTCCAGAGATGCTGAGGAAGACTTGCCAGTCTTGAGGAAATTGTGGCCACGTATGCCAGAGCATAATGATGCTCATCCTATTGCTGAAGATATGAAGAAGATGTCACGCCCAAGATGCGCGCCTATCCATATTAAGGCACGGGGGCCTCGACAAGGGATAGATGCGCATCTCGTCGTTCACAAGTATAGCATTATTACAACATACATACAATAAGAGATGAGTATAAGAGTTGGCTTACACTCGCCACATACTAAATTACAATTCCACACAAGAGTTCAAACATCAATATGAAGACAGGGTCCGACTATGGACGAAAACAAACGATAAAAGCAGATGCATATGATACTATCTCGCTATCCCGAAGATCACGACCATGGTCCTCTACTCATCTGGGTAAGTCACGTACATCCTGCCTCTTTCCTCGTCATACTCCCACTAGAGCTGCTTGAGATCATCCTACACGAACTCATCTGTACCTGTACCTGGATTGTTGTAGTAATCTGTGAGCCACAAGGACTCAGCAATCATGCGCCCGGGTACCGAGACTATTCAAGCTTAAAGGTAGGGATGGGGTATGTGTTTAGTTTGCAGCAGCACTAAGCATTTATAGTGTCTAAACTTACGTAACATGAAGGTAATTATGTGTCCTACGATGAACGATCGAATCTAGAATGACCTCTATGAGATCCTGAACACTTACTTACTTCAATCATAACCCCACCGTGTTCTCTCTCGGATCATGTTCACGAGCAGAGACGATCACGGTTACTCACACAGTTGGTGCATTTTATTTAGAGTTTACTTCAAGTTAACTATAACCGGCTGTTAATCAAATATCCAAGTTGCCACATAACCGCGGGCATAGCTTTCCGAAAGATTTGACTCTGCAGGGGTGCTCCAACTAGTCCATCACAAATTAACCACACTCTATGGGAATAGCCTTGACCACGGATCTCATGATCATCCTTGGCAACTCCAAAGGAATTCCAACACCTCGGGATAACCCAATGAAAGTCAGAGCCCTCACGCAAGACACTCGATAAAGGTAAAACAAGTCCAGTAAGACCTCCTGACGTGTCGATAAACCTGATAAGAGTCGCGTATCTTATTCTCAAGACACGACGGATTGTCCAAACTTCTGGTAGGCCAAACACAGAGTTGCCCCTAGTGGCCACCGGCGGTTGACATTTTGGACCAACACTCATGAGGAGCACTGGCCCGGGTTGTTGATTAATCCATGGGGTTGCAAAGCCCTATGCAAATTTTATTTAGTTGTTAAGCAAATGTAGTACCAATGTTGGGTCTTGCTAGACAAGTTTTAATCTCAACCGAATAAACAAGGGGGTCCCCATAACAACCCCGAGCATGTTAGGAGCGCAAAGTATGGAAACATAACATCGGTAACGAGAAACTATGGCGGTAACAGCGGAACAAAACACCTAGCAAAAGGCCAAGCCTTCGACCAATGCCAAGGTATATATGTGCATTAAATTAAATAATAGATAATATTGTGATATGCCAAATCCATGTTATCACATGGAACAACCAGTACCTGCAACTAAGAACGCTATAAGAGGGACTGAGTAGCGGTAACTTAGCCAATCAAAGGTTTGCTAGGATGTGGAGTGTTAGAGGTTATCATGGCAATTAGGAGGCTGACATTCAAGTGGTAGGTAGCGCAATTGTAACGATAAGAGCGAGACAACTAGCAAGCGGAAATAGTATCGGGATCCGGGTACGATCATCTTGCCTGTTGGTTCTTCAATGGAACAAGTAGCGGGATCCTCGTAGTTGTACTCGCCTGGCTCTTCGTACTCAGGTTCAACGTTCGCGTCTACCCAAAATAAACAAATGATGAATGCTTATTTGAAGAGTTTTAGCATGGCAATCCTAACTAGTCATGTTTCACATGCAAATGATTAGTTATTAATGAATCTGGACAGAACCTTATGTTAATTTCTTTAGACATGCATGACCATGGCAAATATGGATGCATCATGCAAAAACGATAAAAATGCATATGTAGAACGTAGGAAACAGAGTTACGGTTCTCACGATACGCTCACGACAAGATACGAATGCAAAACACAAGACAAGAAGGACATGTGCTATTCCTTGGCATTCCAAGGTAGCCACTGGTTAGGCAATGAAAAACCAACCACAATAGAGCCAAGTATCAAGCAATTCCATGGAGTATAGCTCCCACAAGTCACAAAACAATAAAACGAACAATCTGCCACAAAATAGCAACATAGCAACTTTCACAGCCAATAACTTGAGCTATAGGAATCCTACAGCCACAAACAAGGCATTGACAGAAACTATATAATATGATTATCAACTTATCCAACTACACAATCTGGAAAGGAGGCACACATCAATAAGCATGAAACTCACATATTGGCATGATGAAACAGAAATCTGGGACTTAGTGAAAATAACAGTTTTCCGGAATCTGAGTTAACCTGATGGCAAGTTGACATCAGAAACTAATGGTGATAGAGACCACCTCATGTCATGAAAATTAACAGGATGCTATAAGATAACATATACTTCAAATCACTAGCACTGAGCTTGAGCTAATTCACAACACATCACAAGATAGCAACCACTCTTCATGGCATAAAAATAACATCAGATTCTCAGACTTCGAAATATTTAGCATGGTGAAAATAGTAACATTAAGTTAGCTACTTTGCAGCAAGTTTCCCACTTATATGGGTGATTCTCATGTCAAACAAAAATACCATGGCATAATAGGCATAAAACACTAACACTTCCATGTAGGCACATGCCCCAAAGCAAGCATGGATTAATTCATGCAAAAATGACAAAGTAGCATCACAACAGAAAATAGCAGTTTTGCAAACTTGCTCAAAAGTGAAATCTAATTGCACCAATGGATTCCTTGGGTCTTTCTACCCGAAAATCATGTATAGCCCCATGGAGCATCATGACAACAACTACATAGCAAAAACATCCTCCACTCTTATAAGTGAAAACTTACCCTAAATGTACATGAACATAATTGAGCCTAACCAGATTTGGCAATATAGCTATAATTGGAAAAGGTCTAATTAACACTACCAAACATGGAAAATGCTAAATAAATAGTGTATGACAAGTGGGGCATGTCCCACTTGTCACACACACACACAACCTACACTCACACTACCACACATACACACACATGGCAAATATGCACAAGTACATATTGCACATACACTCATGAGCACACACGCATCTATGTGTGTGGGTGCTCATCACACACACATATATGCTCACATATATGCACAAGTGCATATATGCACCTACACATGCATGTAATTCCACACTCACACACATACACTCACATACACAAGTATTCAAGCCCACACACACATACAATACACATACACATGTATGCTACTAAATAGCAAGGAAAAAGAAAAAATAACACATCTATACATGTATTCATACACCACATATAAAAGAAAGAAAACAAAACAAAAAACAAAGGAAAGAAAACACCAAAAAAGGGGGGGTGCGGGGTCGAACCCCAAACCTGTTGGTCTCACCCCCGAGCCGGTTGCCACTGCGCTACTGCGCCGGATCACAATAGAGGAGGCATCAAGCACAACTAGTACTAGCACTATGCGCGGTATCTAACGAAACTGACGACCGTGCACACTACGACGACAGAAACGGCGGAGATGGAATTCCGGCGACCACACAGGCTCTCCGGCGACGCGGAGTTGCAGGCAGGACCGGGGAGAAACCGGGAGTTCATTCCCCCATTCGCCTCGCGACGAGGGGGAACGGTGGAGAGCCCTCAAGGCCACCCTTTGACCGGCGGCGACACTAATACGGCGGTGACGATCACCTACACGGGGAGGAACGGGACGCGGCGTCGGCTGCTCACCGAGGGGGAGAACGACGACGCTCGAACACGGCGAAAAGGAAGGAGGCGGCAAAGACGCGTTGACGACGGAGGGGAAGAAGAATCCCGGTGCAGACCCGACCTCTGCGGACAACGCCACCGCGGCACCGCGGGAGAGATGCTCCTCACCTCCCTAGCGGCAGGAACGGATCACAGGCAACGAGCCCGAGCTCCACGCCATGTCCACCGGCGATGAGGGCCACCGAAGACGCGGCGACGATGGCGAAGACGACCGGCGGCCTCACTGAATTTCTCTGCTCTCTCTCTCTGCACCCGGAAGAAGAAGGAGAAGAAAGGAGAGGAAGGAGAGGGAGAAGGGAGCGGCGACGGCTGGAGGGGAAGAGGAACCCTAGGTGGAGGGGTACGCACGTCGAGGGGGTTAAATACCCCCGGAGCTGATGGCGACGGACGATGAAAGGGGACGGCGACGACGTGCAATCTCTTTGAAAACTCGGACGGAGACGACAACCGGGAGCAAGTGGCCGTCTAGCACGACTGGGCCGGCTTCGGCGCCCCATCTGGGCCGCGAGGGGGATGACACAACTTACTCTCACAGACAAACAAAATAGGGTTTTCCTTTTAAATAAAAACAGCAAGATAGGAAAAACCCATAGAGGAAATAAAAAAGATTTGAGATAAAACAAAAATACATTTGTCTACAAGAAAATGAGAACTATTTGATAAAATTGACAAGGGGATTTTTGAAGCAAGTAAATTTTAACACAATAATAAAACAGCCCTCTGTTATATTTTAAACCCAAATCACAAAGCTCAAAACATCAAAAGGACAACACTCACATGCTTAAAATATTATAGGCTATCACCTGAATATTTTTAAACAATTTTAAAAGCAAGTTAAATCTGTTGATAAAATGACAAGGGAATAAAAGGGGTTTAGGTTGGGTTTGTTTGAAAAGAATAAGAGAGGGGGAAGGAGAAGGGGTGTAGCACCACCCACACTCTAACCATATCACACATCACAAGATCACTCCCAACACCACAAGGTCACAAAGCACATCACAAACAAAGGCATGGCATGATGATGAATGATATGATGCATGATGCATGAATGCATGAGACAAGGCATGACAAGGAGCAAACTCATTTCGTTACCTCATGACAACAAGGTTCACATAAGAATACATGCCATAAAAAGTAGGGGCAACACTTGGGCTGTCACAGAAGAGGAGAGATTCATGTATGAGAACGTGGAGAGAAAATGACCCCTATGCCTCCAAGAGAAGGACTGTTGTGGATGCCAGATTTCACACCAAGGAACAACATGACTTTTATGAGACTGTCCTATTGGACAAGAGCCCAGTAGTCAGTAACATGAGATATGTTGGTGTAACATCCCAAATTTTGGAATGTTATAATAATTATTAGAATGATTGTTTGTTTGCTTGAGTGATTGAAAGTGAGTGAAATTTGAAACTTTTTGAAAGTTGATGAGAGGGAATGAAATGACGTTCCCAAAACTTTCACGCTGCATTTTGATCACCAGGAATTCAAATCCATTTCATCACAAAACCCCAGAGTGAAGATGACATGACTTCTTCCACTTAAAGAAATGAAAGGGGATTTGAAAATGGTTTGAATTCCCATTTGAAAATATTTCAAATTCAGAAACTTTATGCAACTCAATGATTTTCATGAGAGAGGATAATATGATTTCTTCAAATGTGTGAAATATGAGTTGGAAGTTTAATTATTTGAAGTTGACAACTATTTGATAAAAGTCTCATATGGAGTTTCAAATTCATTTCAGTTTCCTATTTGAAATTTCATTCATCCAAACCCCTTGCAAAGATTTTGAGAGGAGTAAAAGGACACTCCAAAGCCAGCGGGTTAATTGTGAAGTTTTTGAATCACAAAACCCAAGGGGTTATATGAAAAATAATTTGCAATAATAAATAAAGCCATTTAGGCATTTTCTGAAAAATAAATTTTTAAAAAGTATTTATTTTGGCTGTGTAAAAATGTCCATTAAATGGAATTTGTTTCCCTGGTCATTTTGATATATACACTGTAATTTTTGGACAAGTTTTGAATGCATTAAATAGGTTTTTATTGCTCTGGAAATTAATAAGGGAAATTTATTCGCGTGTATTAAACAGGCCGGCCCACAGGCTTTACTAGTGAATTTAAGCCGAGACCGTTACCGGTCGGCTGACCGACGCGCAACCGCCGCTCCCCTCTCGCTGACATGTGGGACCCGCCGCCCGACCGAAACCGTCGCCGGTCATCCTCATCCTTCCACGCCCCGACGACCTCCGGTGATCTCTTTCCCGTGATCTCCTCCCTCCTTACTTCCCCGACCCCCTGAGACCCCTGTAAGTAGCCGCATACCCCCGCGCCTCCATTCCCCTTGTTTCCCCCTCCTTCCGTGCCCTCTGCCTCGCCTAATCGTTCGCCGGAGCCGAGAGCCGTCGCCACGCCATTGTCGTCTTGCTGCTCCACTCCGATTTCCTCGAGCGCCACCGAGCCCTCCATCCACCTCCTCTCGCCCGTGCGCACTTTCCCCACCCCTCTGCTTCGCCGGAGACCCACCAGAACGGTGCAACCATCAACCTTGCCGGAGCTCCACATCCACCGAACCGCCTCCGAGCTCGTGGTCGTCAACACCGTTGCCCCCTCACCTCTCCGACGCCACCATCCTCTCCGCCGTGTTCCCCTGCGTCGCCTGGTTCCATCAACCGTGCCAAAGGATCACCGGCGCCACCTCCACGAGCACCTCGCCGTCCCTGCCTCGCCGGAGAAGCTCCCTCGCCGGTGACCCTTTCTCAGTAAGCCCCCATCTCTCCCTCAGCCGTCGGATCTAGGATAAACGGTTTAGATTAGATTTTTTTATTCGCGAACCGGTACGCGTTATAGTTCGGTCGTCCGCCCAAATCACACTAGCCCGCACACACCTGGACCAACCAGAGAACGCCACGTCACCCCCCTGACCGTTAGTTTAGTTTTCTCTTTTTCTGTTTTGTTTTAGAAAACAGAGAAAGTTCTGATTTTATTTTATTTATATCTTTTAAACTACTTAATGTTTTTAATTGATTTATTTTGCATTAGATCAGAAATTTCATCTAGTTTCTGTGAGTACCAAATTTGACTATGTTAGAATATTTAAATTTGAAATTGAACAGATTTGATTTAAATTTTGTTTTCTGAATAACTTGAGTTTAAAAATATATTTTTATATTAATCTTTTTGCTACTGCTTGATATTACTTAGGACTATCTTCATGATAAGTTTGAGAATTTTCTAAATAAAAATTTAATAGGGTTTTAACTAGAAACAGAATCTGTATAGTTTCCTATTAGTTTAATTAAATTGATTTATTTGTTTTATTTTGAAAATCTGAATATGATTTATATTAAGTATCAGATTTCATTTAGTTTTGTTGTTTCAAACCTTAGTAATTTACTTGCTGTTAACAAAAGTTAATTTGTTTAGTTTATAAATTTTGTTGTAGGGATCTATACCCTCTTTCAAATAGGTATAGTTGTTTTAAAAGCAAATTTGTTAGTAACAATTCTTTTAACTAAAGTTTTAAGTAATTATATTCTGTTTTCAAATAAAATTTGTATTAATTCTTTTCTGTTAAGAAATATTTTGTTAATAAAAATAATTTAATTTTGCTCTATTATGATAGGAAACTAGATTATTTTTTTTCATTAGGTAACATGTTATAAAACAATTTACTTTTTCATAGAAACTCTTTTCACAAAATTTTAGATGATTTAATTCTGTTTTATAATAAAGATTTTCATTGTTTTTATTGCATGTAGTGACATCATTCAACACATCCCTCCCGTAGTGTTATTGAAATTCTTGTAGTTGAGTAGAATGCATGAGGTAGGAACCCACCACTGGTTACTAAAGCCCCGGGAACGTTAGTTACTTTTATGCTATGCTAAAGTAGACGGGGTTTGGTATGAGTGCTCGTGAGTGGTGTGAAGAAGGACTCTACGTCAAGACGACAACTTCATGAAGACATCTTCAAGTCCTGCATCTTCAAGACCTCAAGTCTTCAAGACTCGAGAAGACAAGTTTTCAATACACACTACTGGGTGAAGGATGGAATTGATGGGCACCCTGGAGAAACCAGTGAGTGGTCGGGATGCATGGAGAAGCGCCATGACATCTTGCGGAAAGCTTCACCTAGACTCAAAGAGAAGGATGAATACTTCATGCCCGGAAGCTTACCTGTGTAGCCACAAGTCATTATGGGCTCTGGCTTGGTTGATCTTTGTTGTGACTCTGCTGGGCAGTGCTACAACATGTAGTCGACGTTAGGATTGGATGGGCATTGCCGGACAGTCAGGGAAGCACTCTGAAAGACCATGTTTCTTTCATCCTGTTCTCAAACACCAGGCAGTGCGAGGAGTTACCAGGAGGGAAATAATCTTGTGGGTAAAGTACACAACACTCTGCAGAGTTAAACCTAATCGATTAGCCGTGTCCCCGGTTACGGACAATTTGAGCTTCTAGACTTGGATCTATCTCTGAACTCTCAACACTGGACTGATAACTAATTGTGGGCAACTTATGATACTTATGGGCATTGAGACATTGGTTGGCGGAACCATGTCATGATAGGTAACTCCATAGTGAAATTCCTGATATTCCTTTGTTGTAGGAAAATAAAATCAGCTTTTACGCAAAAACTTAGACACAGAGCCACAAAGCCTTTGCATATAGAATAGTCTTTATTCTTCTGTTCTACTATGGTGATCTTGCCAGTACATTCAATGTACTGACCTACACGGCTGCAACGTCTTATGTTGCAGATACTCTTCTACGACGGGTAAGAGTACGATTCAGGGTTACGGTCCGCACTCAACTTGCCGTTGGTGTTATTGGGACTCCACTCCCGTTGACTATATCCGCTGCTATTTTAAGGTATATATCAGTTTTACGTTAATTACATGTGATTGCACTTTGATATATACATTGATGTACTGTGTGTGCCAGCATACTGATCCAGGGATGGCACAGAAAACACAGAGGCTTGACTCGTTTTGAGTCGGGTCGCTACAGAAATGGTATCAGAGCACATGTTGACTGTAGGACGTGACCCTAGAAACTGGAAAGCCCTTAGGAAATGATTTCTCGAAAAACTTTGTTTTCAAAAGACCTTCTACTTCTCATCCCTTCTGATTTTTATCAAAGAGTTAGAAAATACCCCTTTCCCCTTTCTGGCCACATGAAGGATCAACTGAAGCCACTCCAAGAAGAACAAGATATCGGAACAACTGATGGTCCCTTCAAAGTAAAGAAGATTTCACCATACATTAGGAGAACTGAAGCTACACAAGTTGAAGACTATACAGACCTGAAGAAATTGAAGACCATGAAGAATTTCCAAGACATTATGCCCTAGAAGACCCAACCCCTGTTGTATACTTACGTTAGATACGATGATTTTGTGAGCTATCATTTGTGTGTAAATTTTTGACAGCCACAACTAAAATCTATTTTCAAAACCATTGTTTGTATTGTGTGTATCCCCTCCTTTCTCTCTCTTGCTTCTCATCCCAAAACCTTGACCCCAATAGATGATGAATGAAGATGGACTTGTGTATTCTGGATCAATGACTTGGTTAGAGACAGAAAAATGGATTCAGAACATGGAGGATCACCTAAGGAGTAACCTTGTTGCAAGGAACGAGATGGTCCAGTATGCTCTTCGATACTTTGCCGAAGGTGCTACACGTTGGTGGAAGATGCATAGGCAGGAATCAATCACTTGGGAAGAATTCAAGATGGCTTTGCAAGGATCTCATGTTGTTAACAACACCCAGAAGCCTCGTGGCAACGATGTGAAGAAGATTTGTGCATGCAAGATATGTGGAGAGATAGGACACACCCAGGCAGAACACAAGTATGGATGCCCTTACTGTGAAGAGAATCACCCTGCTGAGGACTGCCCAACTTGGCAAGTGACATGTTTCTTGTGTGAAGGAACTACACATTACCCTGCTCAATGCCAGGAGTACCCCAAGGTACAAGAAGTCATCAAACAGCAGAAGAAAGCCATGAAGAAAGCCTTCAGAGAAAAATTTGGAGAACTTGTGAAGAAGGAAGATGATGAAGACCCTAATGGAGAAGGATTAACCAGGTTTTACTCAAATGCCTGCTATACATGTGGAGAAGAAGGACATTTCTCATGGGACTGTACGAAGGAAAGAAAAGAGTATCTAGGAAACTTCCCGGTAGAACAAGTGGAGTTTGATCCACAGGAAATTGAAAGTTTGATCAGAACAAAGAACCTTAGGAAGAGACAAGCCCCTGAACAGAAGGACCTGAGTCATATTCGATGTGTCAAGTGTAAGGATATGGGCCACTATACCAATAAGTGCCCAAGAAATGGACCAGAACTTCCAGGAGCAAACAACAACATCAAGAAGACCCAAGATATGTCAGAAATCATTTGTTTTCAGTGCAAGAAGACAGGACACTACTCCTATACCTGTCCAGAGAAGAATGGCTAAGCATGAGTAGTCTGAGTTTTGGATTCTGGGTGTACCAAATGTAATAGGTAGCACTCTTACAATTTTGGAGTTATGTAATGGAAGTCTCAGAGTCTGTAAATAAATTCATGAGTCAATGGAAATTATGGTGTCATGATTTATCTTATGTTGAAATATGTGAGTTGTTACTCTATGAACAAAGATCTCTTACCATTTTCGAGGATATGAGAAAATATGGTCTATGCAGGCATGCGTGCATTTCATTTTAAGTGTAGTAGCAACCACAGGGACAAAAGAATGAAGGGAATACCATTCATGTTAAGGAGTTTGGATAAGTGAATACGGATGAAGAGAATGTGTAACCACCTCGAACTGTGTGGATGATAACCTTTGTGACAAGGTACTTTTAAATTTGGAATAGAGAATGATTGTGATGAAACCATGCCCAGGGTTAAACAGACCAATGGAAAGGAAAATGGATTCCACAGAGTGGAATCTAAACAAGAATAAGTCTGTGATTTGTTACCTCAAGGGCATGATGTATTGAATTGAAGGTAATGCTGGTGTATGGAACGATAGTAACCCCAGGAGTGAGTTAAAGCGATCCAAGTATTCAAGTGAACCCACAAGTCACTGACCTCAGGATTGATAAGGAACAATCTCCACCTTTGTGAAGGAAGCAACTTGGAAGAAGCTACGACTGATCAGCAAATGTTTTCTTAGGAGCATACGATAACCTGAGAGTTGTGAAGAAACGATAGATGTTTTTGCTTACCTTGCAGAATCAATGGATTTATCCGAACTTTGTTCGTTGACAAGAGAAATTTCTGCAACGCTTGTGAGGAAGCCCAAGTGTTAGAATACAAGATTCACTAAACCTTATACAAGGTAATGATTTCAGTGCGACATGGTTTGGCCACCATGACGACTTACTCTAATCATTCTCTTGCTATTCGGAATGGTAAATCTGAGTGACTTACCCATAGTAAAGAGACGACATTCTTTGAAGCTTTTTGTTTAAGCCTTAGAATGGTAGGATGAAACCCCTAGTACATTGACAGTTGTTGTCACACATAGGAAATTTTACGGTGAGGAATAAAGCCAAGACCCATTTCACTGCAGGATAACCACTAATGGTAGACCACCATGAGATCGTCAATAAGTTACTTAGAATGAACGCGAGACCTGCCAGCTAAGAAGACCCAGTATCAGAGGAAATACATGTTGTTATGAGAACACAAGATTTTGATATAACGGAAGAGCATCACCGAAGAAGCTATCGTGAAGAAGGTGAACAGATAGATGTACCCAGAGGACTGCCAAGATTTTGAGGGACCAGTAACTCTCATTTTAAGTGTGGTAGACCCGCATTTCTAGGTCAATGGAGTCTTGTTGGAAGACCCCACACCTTCTTAGTCAATGGATTTGTTAGAAGACCCCAAACCCTAACCTTTTCTTTCTAGCCCTCCGAATCTCGAGGACGAGATTCATTTTAAGTGTGGTAGGTTTGTAACATCCCAAATTTTGGAATGTTATAATAATTATTAGAATGATTGTTTGTTTGCTTGAGTGATTGAAAGTGAGTGAAATTTGAAACTTTTTGAATGTTGATGAGAGGGAATGAAATGACCTTCCCAAAACTTTCACTCTGCATTTTGATCACCAGGAATTCAAATCCATTTCATCACAAAACCCCAGAGTGAAGATGACATGACTTCTTCCACTTAAAGAAATGAAAGGGGATTTGAAAATGGTTTGAATTCCCATTTGAAAATATTTCAAATTCAGAAACTTTATGCAACTCAATGATTTTCATGAGAGAGGATAATATGATTTCTTCAAATGTGTGAAATATGAGTTGGAAGTTTAATTATTTGAAGTTGAAGACTATTTGATAAAAGTCTCATATGGAGTTTCAAATTCATTTCAGTTTCCTATTTGAAATTTCATGCATCCAAACCCCTTGCAAAGATTTTGAGAGGAGTAAAAGGACACCCCAAAGACAGCGGGTTAATTGTGAAGTTTTTGAATCATAAAACCCAAGGGGTTATATGAAAAATAATTTGCAATAATAAATAAAGCCATTTAGGCATTTTCTAAAAAAATAAAATTTTAAAAAGTATTTATTTTGGCTGTGTAAAAATGTCCATGAAATGGCATTTGTTTCCCTGGTCATTTTGATATACGCACTTTAATTTTTGGACAAGTTTTGAATGCATTAAATAGGTTTTTATTGCTCTGGAAATTAATAAGGGAAATTTATTCGCGTGTATTAAACAGGCCGGCCCACAGGCTTTACTAGTGAATTTAAGCCGAGACTGTTACCGGTCGGCTGACCGACGCGCAACCGCCGCTCCCCTCTCGCTGACATGTGGGACCCGCCGCCCGACCGAAACCGTCGCCGGTCATCCTCATCCTTCCACGCCCCGACGACCTCCGGTGATCTCTCTCCCGTGATCTCCTCACTCCTTACTTCCCCGACCCCCTGAGACCCCTATAAGTAGCCGCATACCCCCGCGCCTCCATTCCCCTTGTTTCCCCCTCCTTCCGTGCCCTCTGCCTCGCCTAATCGCTCGCCGGAGCCGAGAGCCGTCGCCGCGCCATTGTCGTCTTGCTGCTCCACTCCGATTTCCCCGAGCGCCACCGAGCCCTCCATACACCTCCTCTTGCCCGTGCGCACTTTCCCCACCCCTCTGCTTCGCCGGAGACCCACCAGAACGACGCAACCATCAACCTCGCCGGAGCTCCACATCCACCGAACCGCCTCCGAGCTCGTGGTCGTCAACACCGTCGCCCCCTCACCTCTCCGACGCCACCATCCTCTCCGCCGTGTTCCCCTGCGTCGCCTGGTGCCATCAACCGTGCCAAAGGATCACCGGCGCCACCTCCACGAGCACCTCGCCGTCCCTGCCTCGCCGGAGAAGCTCCCTCGCCGGTGACCCTTTCTCAGTAAGCCCCCATCTCTCCCTCAGCCGTCGGATCTAGGATAAAAGGTTTAGATTAGATTTTTTTTATTCGCGAACCGGTACGCGTTATAGTTCGGTCGTCCGCCCAAATCACACTAGCCCGCACACACCTGGACCAACCAGAGAACGCCACGTCACCCCCTGACCGTTAGTTTAGTTTTCTCTTTTTCTGTTTTGTTTTAGAAAACAGAGAAAGTTCTGATTTTATTTTCTTTATATCTTTTAAACTACTTAATGTTTTTAATTGATTTATTTTGCATTAGATGACAAATTTCATCTAGTTTCTGTGAATACCAAATTTGACTATGTTAGAATATTTAAATTTGAAATTGAACAAATTTGATTTAAATTTTGTTTTCTGAATAACTTGAGTTTAAAAATATATTTTTATATGAATCTTTTTGCTACTGCTTGATATTACTTAGGACTATCTTCATGATAAGTTTGAGAATTTTTTAAATAAAACTTTTAATAGGGTTTTAACTAGAAACAGAATCTGTATAGTTTCCTATTAGTTTAATTAAATTGATTTATTTGTTTTATTTTGAAAATCTGAATATGATTTATATTAAGTATCAGATTTCATTTAGTTTTGTTGTTTCAAACATTACTAATTTACTTGCTGTTAACAAAAGTTAATTTGTTTAGCTTATAAATTTTGTTGTAGGGATCTATACCCTCTTTCAAATAGGTATAGTTGTTTTAAAAGCAAATTTGTTAGTAACAATTCTTTTAACTAAAGTTTTAAGTAATTATATTCTGTTTTCAAATAAAATTTGTATTAATTCTTTTCTGTTAAGAAATATTTTGTTAATAAAAATAATTTAATTTTGCTCTATTATGATAGGAAACTAGATTATTATTTTTTCATTAGGTAACATGTTATAAAACAATTTACTTTTTCATAGAAACTCTTTTCACAAAATTTTAGATGATTTAATTCTGTTTTATAATAAAGATTTTCATTGTTTATTTTCTGTTAACTTAGTTGTTTCATATTTGTTTTTCTTTTAGTTTATGGTTGTGCTTATAGTTAAGTTCACACTCATGTTGTTAGAATGTTGTTTTCATAGTTTTACTTATTCTTCAAAAGTAATTCTTTTTGCTAGTAAAATATTTACTAAAATACTTTTTTTGTATTTTACTTTGTTATTGTTTTGTTACTATTGAAAATAGTTGTTTGTAAGGGAAAACTACTTTAGTTGTGTTCTTGAAAGCTTTCTGGATTTTAACTTTTGTCTTAAGTATTTCCTTCGTCAACCTTGTTGTTTTTGTTTCTTGTGTTACCCTGTGATTGTTAGTATTGCTTGTTAGAAGTGTTTGCTTATGAATGCAATGTTTGTTATAGATTTTCATCGGAGAGTAACGAATAGTCTATCAATTTATTTCTGAGAGCGATCTTTATCTTCATCAACAGTACAGGCAAGTTCACTTTGACCATCTATATAATACCTATGTTTTTATTGCATGTATTGACATCATTCAACACATCCCTCCCGTAGTGTTATTGAAATTCTTGTAGTTGAGTAGAATGCATGAGGTAGGAACCCACCACTGGTTACTAAAGCCTCGGGAACGTTAGTTACTTTTATGCTATGCTAAAGTAGACGGGGTTTGGTATGAGTGCTCGTGAGTGGTGTGAAGAAGGACTCTACGTCAAGACGACAACTTCATGAAGACATCTTCAAGACCTCAAGTCTTCAAGACTCGAGAAGACAAGTTTTCAATACACACTACTGGATGAAGGATGGAATTTATGGGCACCCTGGAGAAACCAGTGAGTGGCCGGGATGCATGGAGAAGCGCCATGACATCTTGCGGAAAGCTTCACCCAGACTCAAAGAGAAGGATGAATATTTCATGCCCGGAAGCTTACCTGTGTAGCCACAAGTCATTATGGGCTCTGGCTTGGTTGATCTTTGTTGTGACTCTGCTGGGCAGTGCTACGAGATGTAGTCGACGTTAGGATTGGATGGGCACTGCCGGACAGTCAGGGAAGCACTCTGAAAGACCATGTTTCTTTCATCCTGTTCTCAAACACCAGGCAGTGCGAGGAGTTACCAGGAGGGAAAGAATCTTGTGGGTAAAGTACACAACACTCTGCAGAGTTAAACCTAATCGATTAGCCGTGTCCTTGGTTACGGACAATTTGAGCTTCTAGACTAGGATCTATCTCTGAACTCTCAACACTGGACTGATAACTAATTGTGGGCAACTTATGATACTTATGGGCATTGAGACATTGGTTGGCGGAACCATGTCATGATAGGTAACTCCATAGTGAAATTCCTGATATTCCTTTGTTGTAGGAAAATAAAATCAGCTTTTACGCAAAAACTTAGACACAGAGCCACAAAGCCTTTGCATATAGAATAGTCTTTATTCTTCTGTTCTACTATGGTGATCTTGCCAGTACATTCAATGTACTGACCTACACGGCTGCAACGTCTTATGTTGCAGATACTCTTCTACGACGGGTAAGAGTACGATTCAGGGTTACGGTCCGCACTCAACTTGCCGTTGGTGTTATTGGGACTCCACTCCCGTTGACTGTATCCGCTGCTATTTTAAGGTATATATCAGTTTTACGTTAATTACATGTGATTGCACTTTGATATATACATTGATGTACTGTGTGTGCCAGCATACTGATCCAGGGATGGCACAGAAAACACAGAGGCTAGACTCGTTTTGAGTCGGGTCGCTACAGTTGGCTGGGCCTACATCAAGGAAAATGAAGATTATTTTCCGAGTGTGAATACAACTTCTAGTGTGTTGATATTGCAAACTTTGTTGGAAGAGAGTTCACTACCTGTAACGATGAGATGATCATGTTCTTCTACTCTACTCCTCATTTCTATCTAGATGGCAGGATTGTTTGGATCACTGAAGGTATGAGGTAGAAATCCACTGTTGATGAGTGGGCTAGCATCTTAGGAGCCCCACAAGTTGAGGAAGGTGACTTGGATGTGTATGTTGAAGCCAAGATGAGTCACAACTCTATGGAAAATATGCATAAGGAGATTCCTGCGGATTATGTGCATTCACATAAGTTTGGTTCAGTTTACTATCTACAAGCAGGACTGAGTACTACCAACACTATCATGAGATATGCATTGATGCCCAAGTCAGGAGATGACAAGATGATCCGAGGATACTCCATCAACATGCTGCACCCCATTGACACCCACACTAGGTTCAGGGTGATGGATATGATAGTTGAGACAATGAAGAGGATAGCTGCAGATCAGAAGAGATCTTGTGGATATGCACCATACATTCAGATGCTCATCAACTCTAAGTTAGAGAATAATGTATATGCACTCGATATTGTGGGAGACTCTCTAGGGTTTGGGTGATTTATCATAATTTATAGGCCATAGAGGGGTGTCTGGAGGCGCTCGAGGGGCCCACAACATCTCAGGGTGCGGCCACCCCCCGGGTGTGCCCTGATGTGTTGTGGATCCCTCGTGTGGCCTCCGGTCTTCTCCCAAAGCTTCCGGGTCTTCTTTTGGTCTAGAAAAAACATAAAAAAAGTTTCATGGCAATTGGACTTCGTTTGTTACTGTAAACCTAAAAAGCTAAAAACACGCAGAAAACAGCAAGTGGCACTTGGCACTGGGTTAATAGGTTAGTGCTCCAAAATAATATTAATTGATATATAATTACCCAAAAAGTATCCTAGAATGATAATATTATAGCATGTATCAATCAAAAATTATATATACATTGGAGACGTATTAGGAATCAATAAATAACTTAGCTTGCATATTTCATTTACGGGTTCCTCAATTGCCTAAGTTATTCATGATGGAAGTTGATTAGATGCAAACCCACTTAGCTTCAGTAGAGAACTTCCATAAACATATAGCTCCAGTGAATCAAAATTTGCATGGCAATCCCTACTCCTCATATATCGATTGAAAGACTTCTCCATAGCCTATCAGTTCGCCTAGTTGGTGTGAGACCATCCCAACTTTTGTCTTTTCTTACCAATCCCTACCATCATTCTATTCCACCTGAAGTGTTGAAAGTCCATGACTCATGCTAAGGTAGCGAGTGAAGTTGAAAAAGCTGAAGCAAAGTACGAGTCAAGTGCTTGGTTAGGCACCCAGGTCATCCTGATTTATACTTTACGTTAGGAAGACAGAGTTATGCCATTGCTTTCATGATTAAATGAATTGGGATAACATTCTTTAACAGTGTTGTTATGAAAGCCAATGATGAATTACATGCATGTTTTGTATAATTGTTTCAATATCAAATTGATAGATTATTCCCTTGAATCATTCGTATCCTAATATTCATGCCATGACTAGATTATTTGATCAAGAATATGTTTGGTAGCATTCCACATAAAAAATTATCTTGTTTTACCATTTACCAACTCCAGGATGAGCAAGAATTAAGCTTGGGATATCGATACATCTCCGTCGTATCTATAATTTTTTATTTTTTCATGCCAATATTCTACCACTTTCACATACTTTTGGCAACAATTTATATTATGTTTGGGACTAACATATTGATCTAGTGCCCAGTTCTAGTTCCTATTCTTTGCATGCTTTTTTTTGTTTTGCGGAAAATTGATATCAAACAGAGTCCAAATGCGATAAAAATTTACGGAGATTTTTTTCAATATATATGATTTTTTGGGGGAAATAACCAACACAAGATGGTGCCCGAGGGGCTCACAAGCTTGTGGCCATCACGTAAGTCAGTTGAGACTCTCCTTCGGTCGCAAGGAAGCTAATATCCGGGTAAAATCCCCTCATAATTTCAATCCAACCGGAGTTATGGATCTTCGAGAATTTAAGAAATGGTGAAGGGCGAGACAACAGGGTCACGAAACAGAGAAGAAACATAGAGAGATTTCCAATCTCGGAGCGGGCTCCTCCCTTCTAGGAGCCATGAAGGCCAAGGACCAGAGGGGAAACCCTTCTCCCGTCTAGGGAGATGGACAAGCAAGAGGAAGAAAGAGGGGGGTCCCCTCTCTTCGGGCGGTGCCTGAGCGCCACTGGGGAATCAACATGGCAGCGGTCTACACCAACAACTCCGCTATTTTTCTCAACACCTCCATCACCTTACCCCATCTATTTACAGCGGTCCACTCTCCTGCCACCCGTTTTATCCCCTACTTGAACATGGTGCTTTATGTTTCATATTATTATCCAATGATGTGTTGTCATCCTATGATGTTTGAGTATATTATTTTTGTCCTATGGGTTTATTGATGATCTTGATTGGTTCGAGTTGCATGTTTTATTTGGTGCTTATCCTATGGTGCCTTCTCTGCCGCACACACGTGGGGGGTTATCGTTGTAGGGTGTTGCAATGTGTTCATAATTCGTTTATAGTGGATAGCATGGGCGATCAGATCTTAAACCCGAGTAAGTGAATTGTTGCATATGAGATAAAGGGGACTTTACACTTAATGCTACGTTTGGGTTTTACCTTAATGATCTTTAGTAGTAGAGGATGCTTGCTAGAGTTCTAATCATAAGTGCATATGATCCAAGTACGAAACAAATGTTAGCTTGTGCCTTTCCCTCATTTAAAATTGCATCGATGACGACCGATCTAGTTATCAATTGCCTAGGAAAATCTCGCAAATCGTACCACCACCTTTTCACACTCGCTAAACTAACCTACTTGGTCTTATCTAAACAACCTAAATTTTTTTCGTGTTCTTTATTATCTTGCAAACCTATCCAATTACATCCACAAAATAGTTTAATTCTTATTATTGTTAAAGCAAACATTAAGCGTGTGTACAGTTGTATCAGTGGTCGATAGAACTTGTAGATAATATTAATTCTACCTTTAGCTCCTCGTTAGGTTCGACACTCTTACTTATCGAAAAATGTCCCCCTATACTTGTGGGTAATCACCCACATTGATGCTTTGCCTGTCCTCCTGCCCCAGTTATTTGAAGTCGCCCAACTGTGGATGTATTTTCTATCCTTCTATCCTCTCATGCTCGCCATGCACCACCACACTCCTACCACCAGCCATCGCGTTGGGCAAGAATCCACCGGATTGAACTGATGGCCGATGCATGGCTCTAGACCTAGGGGAGCTACTGATCAAGTTTGCACCACCGCACATAGCATCTGGCCCCTCGTCGTCCACAACTCCGTTAAATTTCAAACCGGAGCCTATCTTCTTCGATTACAAGGAGGAGCAGAAGATTCCCCTGCTCGCTATCGTGACTGTGAAGCACGAAAAGTTTGCATTCCAACGGTCATTAATTGACTATGCTCTGCCATCGCCGTCCCCTCTGCATGGCGTATAAGTCAGATGTCGCATGAAGGAGGAGCCGACATCCCTGTCTAAAGTTGTGTGGTCCAGCCTCCCTACCTCGTTGGCATTCGGGCAACCAATGGCACATGTTCGCAGAGGTGATGATGGAGGAGTAACACCCCCCCACTGCATGCACGTCCAAGCCATGGCCTCAAATGGAGTACTACCTCCAAGGCGATGACAAATCCTTCTCCATGGAGAACAAATGCCTCTCGGACGGGAGCATCCCTAGCAGCACAGCACACAACATTGGGCGGCGATCACAAAGAGTCAGGTCTCACGGACCCGGGTGCTCGCTGACTCTGCACTCGCGGAGTCATGGGCCTCAACGACCAACTCATCTAAGTGGGGCTGGCGGAGGCGGCTAGGCAGGAATGTCGTGATGTCGGGTGGTTGTTTCACCGCCGACGAGATGACGATGATGCCGACAACTCAGGTGACAACGGAGGTGCAAGTAGCATGAAGGTCATGCCTATTTTTTGCGAAAGGCCATGCCTTTTTTTGCGGAAGGCCATGCCTACAAGGTCACCATCCGATACATTGCATAGTTTAGTTTAGGTTAAATTAAAGCCTTATCCGGGAGCTCGTGGGTTGGCCAAACATGCCTACTTCTCAGCCAGCCAGCCGTAGCCAACTTCCTATGGGACCTGCGAAGCGTTCGACAGTAGCAACAACTTTCGTAGGAATGGGCTGGTCTGGTTGTGGGGTAACGAAGCCGTTAGTTTCCTCGGTATGATTTTTCCAGATCGAATCGTTAAGCAGGCCCCTTCAGGAGGGCATCTTCCCGTAAATTCAATCAACTCCACCTTCTTCGTTTGGCCGCCTCCATGAAATTACACTGCCAAAGAGCTGGTCTCCTAGAAGCTGGCTCCACGGAGCTATCCATTCATCAAAGCTCCAGCGCGGAGCTGGGGAAGTGTGGAGACGGAGAGGATCCAAACGTTTTAACTTGTAAAATTTTGTCCGTTCGGTTGTAACTACATCGAACTTTGTTAAGTTCCATTTGTTTTTATGCTTGCTTCATTTGAAATGAGACGAGCATTTAGTGTCTATGGTTGGATGGCTCATGCATGGCTGCCCGCTGTTCACATACACTTTATTTGCTTGTCGTCTTTCTTATCCTCATTAGAGTTGCCCTAGCCGATTTCTTTTTTTTAAACGGGCAAAAAAGCTTTTGCCTTATATTAATATAGGAGAAGAAAACAAGGGGATGGCAAGAGCCATAAAAATAAAAAGAGGAGGGAAGAGGGGGGGCAAACACCCCCCCTCGAAAGAGAAACACTATGATACGGTCAGCCCACGAGCTCTGCTAGGCCCTTTGCACCGACAAGGATCCAGTCCTTGCCCTCCTCCCTTATTTTGAGCATGATTTCCGAGGGTAGGGAGGATTTATTGTTGAACACACGCTCATTTCGCTCCTTCCAAATCTCCCAGGCAATTAGCATAATTGTAGTTCGCAGGCCTTTAGTAGAAGAGGTAGGGGTTCTGACGATAGCTTGCCAGTATTCCAGCACCTTAGGTCTCCCGGTGCCGAGACAGCGGATAAGGTCCGGGCAAGATAGCCACAGAGCCGCTGCAGTCCAGACTCTCTTGGAGAAGTCACACTCAAAAAGGAGGTGCCGGGCCGTTTTCGGGGAGCATCTACAAAGCTGGCAAGTAGGAGGGTGTGGCCATCCTCTTTTGGCAAGACGATCAGCGGTCTAAAGGCGATTTTGGACAGCAAGCCAGGCAAAGAAACGACACTTCGGGGGAGCCCAAGTCTTCTAGACGATGTTGCCGAAGGGGCAAGGTAAAGCCGTCATGAACTGAGTCTTGTAGGCAGATCTGGCCGAGTAGCAACCATTGGGAGTCAGCGTCCAGACAATAGAATCCTCAGTGCCGGGGGTTAGGCTGATGTTCGAGACAAGCTCCCAGAGGCGGATATACTGCTCCATATGGTCCACGGTGAAGGCGTCAACCGCAATGTCAGCCACCCAAATCTGGTTATGAAGGGCATCCCGCACGGTTCGGTTCTTCCTTTTGGATGCCGAGAAAATCAGGGGCGCAAGGTCCTTGGGTGGGGCGCCGTTGAGCAAGGAAGAAGACCAAAAGGAGGCTTTTAATCCATCGGGAATGGTGACCCTAGTTGTAGCGTTAAAGAGGTCCAGATCAGAGGCATCATTAGGCGTTTCCGAGCCCACCCAAGGTTTATCCGGTGTCGTCCATTCATACCAAAGCCATCGAAGCCTTAGGGCTTGAGAGAATTTTTCCAGGTCTAGGATTCCAAGACTACCTAGCTCCTTTGGGCGACAAACTTTTTGCTAGTTGACCTTGCATTTCCCTCCACTGACCGCCTCCTTGCAGGCCCATAGCATGCCACGGCTAATTTTCGCGAAAGCCTTTAGAATGCCTTTGTCTGCCTTTAGAGCTGTTAGCAGAAAAATAGGCATAGAAGAAATCACCGATTTAACAAGAGCGGTGCAGCTAGCACGGTTAAGAAATCTGCCTTTCCAAGGGTTCAGACGCGCCACCGCTTTGTCAATGTATGGCTGAAGATCAGCCCTCTTGAGGTACCTAAGGGAAAGAGGTAACCCCAAGTACTTTATGGGGAAAGAGGCCAGCGCCGCAGGGAAGTTCGTCAAGATTTCTGGTAGATCCACATTTGCACATTGGATAGGGGCAATGGAACTTTTCATCATGTTGGTCACCATGCCCGTGACCTCTCCAAACTGGCGAAGGATATTGGCAAGCCCCGATATATCATGTTCTGTAGGAGTCAAGAGGATGGCCGCGTCATCCGCATAAAGAGAGACCCAAGGACCCTCTAAACCGCCCGGCATAGCGTGAAGAAGCCCGGAGTTCGTAGCCTCTTCCAAGATTTTCTGAAGTGGGTCGATAGCGATATCAAACAGGAGAGGCGAGAGGGGGTCTCCTTGTCTGAGGCCGCGACCATGAGAGATGTTCTTTCCTAGAATCCCATTGAGAAGCACTCTGGACGAGGCCGTAGAGGACAAAGTCGTCAAAAGAGCACGCCATCTCTGGGGAAACCCAAGGCGCTGCAGGAGGTCAATCATATAGTCCCAACGAACAGAATCAAAAGCCTTGGCGATGTCCAACTTGATGAGAAGGGATGGCGTTTTGCTGCGGTGAAGCTTGCGGGTCGTATTTCTGACGTACATGAGGTTGTCATGAATAGTTCTATTCTTTATGAAAGCACTTTGGCTGCGGGATATGATCTCATTCATCTTCGGGCTGAGACGACGTGCCATGGCCTTAGCGATAATCTTTGGGATCACATGAATAAGGCTAATTGGCCGAAAATCAGTAATGGACTCGGCGCCATCCTTCTTCGGTAGAAGCACCATATTTGCGGTGTTGATGATGTGAAAGTTCTTCGTTGATAGCTCAGAAAAGGCATTTATGGTTCCCATAAGGTCGTCCTTTATAATATCCCAATAGGAGCGGAAGAAGGCTATAGAGAAACCATCAGGTCCCGGGGCCTTATCAATTGGCATGTCATCGATGGCCTCTTATATCTCCAGCTCCGAGAAAGGAAGGCCCAAGTCTTAAAGGGGGTGAACCATGGGATTTAAAGCGTCCCAGTTGAAGTCCAGCTGTCGTGGAGGGGGTCGGCCCAGGGTACTGGAGAAGTGATCGAAGATCATTTTTTTCTTTTTCATCATGAGTCGTAGCCCAACCATCATTAAGCTTGAGCCTAAGGATGTGATTCTTGCGCTTCCTAGCATTCACGCGAAGGTGGAAAAACTTTGTGTTTGCGTCACCCTCACGAAGGTATCAGATCCTGGAGGCTTGCTGTTTGCGAGACCGTTCTAAAGCTGCAAGACCTTTAACCCTTCTTTTGAGGTCAGCGCGGAGGCCTCAGTCATCCGGAGAGAGGGTTCGGGTTTCTTGGGCAACATCCAGTTGCAAGATGACATCCAAAGTCATGAGGAGTTGGAGTTTGCAATCGGAGAAGAGACTTTTGCTCCAAGATTTCAGCCGAGACACAGTAGTTTTGAGCTTGTGATTAATGTTGTGTACCGGCTACGTGTGATGAGAAGGCGCCGACCATGCGAGTTGGACAGTCTCTTTGAAGCCCGGCATTTTGGTCCAGAAAGACTCGAAACGGAAAGAAGGCGGCCTACGTGGTCCACTTTGGTTGGAGAGGAGAAGTGGGCAATGGTCCGAGAGGGATGACGACAAAGCATGAAGCACATGGTTCTCGAAGACCAAGTCCCAGTCGGCGTTACAGAAAGCTCGGTCTAAATGCACCAAAGTTGGGTTCTCCCTTTCATTGCTCCAAGTGAACTTCCTGTTCTGAAGCTTCAACTCCTTAATATGACATGTAGTAAGGGCCCTTCTAAAGAGACCCATCAGCCGAAGATTAAGGTTATCATTGTTTTTGTCCTCCGCTTGGTATATGAGGTTGAAATCGCCGATAATGAGCCATTTAGAGCCGTCAAACGGTTTCTCAGCAGTCGCTTCTGCAAGAAATGTTGGAAATATGCCCTAGAGGCAATATATAAAGTGTTTATTATTATATTTCCTTGTTCATGATAATCGTTTATTATCCATGCTATAATTGTAGTGATCGGAAACACACTGCATGTGTGGGTGAATAGACAACAATGTGTCCCTAGTATGCCTCTAGTGAACTAGCTCGTTGATCAAAGATGGTCAGGGTTTCCTAGCCATAGACATGTGATGTCATTTGATAACGGGATCACATCATTAGGAGAATGATGTGATGGACAAGACCCAAACTACAAACGTAACATACGATCGTGGCAGTTTATTGCTACTGTTTTCTGCATGTCAATGTATATGTTCCTATGACCATGAGATCATGCAACTCACAGATATCGGAGGAGTGCCTTGTGTGTATCAAACATCGCAACGTAACTGGGTGACTATAAAGGTGCTCTACAGGTATTTCCGATGATGTCTGTTGAGTTGGCATGGATCGAGACTGGGATTTGTTACTCCGTGTGACGGAGAGGTATCTCGGGGCCCACTCGGTAATGCAACATCACAATAAGCCTTGCAAGCAATGTGACTAATTGTTAGTTGCGGGATCTTGTATTACGGAACGAGTGAAGAGACTTGCCGGTAACGAGATTGAACTAGGTATGGAGATACCGACGATCGAATTTTAGGCAAGTAACATACCGAAGAACAAAGAGAACGTTATACGGGATTAACTGAATCCTTGACATAGAGGTTCGACCGATAGATCTTCGTAGAATATGTAGGAACCAATATGGACGTCCAGGTCCCGCCATTGGTTATTGACCGTAGAGGTGTCTCGGTCATGTCTACATAGTTCTCGAACCCGCAGGGTCTGCACACTTAAGGTTTGGTGACATTTCGGTAGTATAGAGTTATGTATGGTGGTGACCGAAGGATGTTCGGAGTCTCGGATACAATCCCGGACATGACGAGGATCTCCGGAAGAGTCTGGAGATAAAGATTGATATATGTGATAATAGTGTTTTGATCTCTGGAAGAGTTCCGGAATTAACCGGAAGGGGTTCCAGATGTTTACCGAAGTGTTCGGGTACAGCAACACTTTATATGAACCAATGGGGTAAAACCCACGAGGTATTGGAAAGGGAAAAAGGAAGTTTTGTTGCTGCCTTAAGCAGTAAGGTAGTACTACCGCTTGTGAAGCGGTACTACCGCTCAAGCAGTACTACCGCTGGTGAAGCGGTACTACCGCTCAAGCGGTACTACCGCTCGTGAAGCGGTACTACCGCTTGTGCGTGGGACTGCAGGGATCCGAGTTGGACTCTTTCCTTGCAGGCCAAACCGACCTTGTGCGGGCAAAACCGACCTTGTAGAGGTTTTTGCTTCAAGATTAGACCCCAGGGCTCAACATTTAAATAGAGGGGCAGGGCTAGCACACGGGACGCAACTTACGGCCACGTGCTACCCGTTCCACCGGTGCTCCTCTAGATCGGTTTTCTGCAGCGCTTAGGCGAAGCCCTGCCAGAATTGCTCCACCACCACCATCACCGGAGCACCGTCACACTGCCGGTGAACTCTCTCTCCTCTCCACCTCCTCTTGCTGGATCAAGACGGTGGAGATCGTCATCAAGCTGCACGTGTGCTGAATGCGGAGGAGATCGGATCGCGGGACGGATCGTGACGAGATCGCGGGACGGTTCGTGATTGGTTCGCGGGACGGTTCGTGATTAGATCGCGGGACGCTCGGCGATTTGGATCGCGAAGAAGTACGACTACACCAACCGCGTTTCTTAACGCTTCCCGCTTAGCGATCTACAAGGGTACGTAGATCTACTCTCCCTCTCGTAGATGCTCATCACCATGGATAGGTTTGCGTGTGCGTAGGAATTTTTTTCTTTCCCATGCAACGTTCCCCAACAAGAAACTCTTCCTTCTCGGTATTATCACTAGGTCCATAAACAGTGGTTAGCTTGAAGGAAGTACCGCAGGCTCGAATAGTGACATTAGCTGAGATGAGATGAGTGCCGAGATGAACATTAGAAACCTCCACATGGTCATCGTTCCAGAGCAAGAGGATGCCGCCTCGGGTACCGATGGCCGGTCGATGTGCGAAGGATCGAAGTCTAAAGAACCCAATATAGGAGGCGGTCTGTTGGTCAATGTGATTCAGTTTGGTTTCTTGAATGTGGGCAATATGACATAATGTATCCGTAAGGAAAGCATGGACGGTGTCTTTTCTGCCTTGATCATTCAACCCATGGGTATTCCAGTCCGCAATGGAAAGATTAGGTCCTATCATGATGAAGAAAGCAAGGACGACAAAGCGAAACAAAGCGTCCACACACAAGGATCACGACTGACAAAGTTGAAGACGAGCAAGAGCAAAGCGAAACCAACAAGGGACTAAAAGGCCAAGTCTTGAACGGCAGCCTCGCTGTCCCCTGGGCCACCCATGGCGATGAGGGCTTTATCTGCTTTAGTTATGCTGCGGATGTTGAGTTTGAAGAGCTTGGCGAGCGCGTCAATCATAGAGTTCGGGAGCTGGGTTTTGTACTTTTCCACGTACGCCTTCCTGGCCTGCAGCAAAGGCACACCCTCCCCGGCCACACCCATCTTAGAGTTGAGAACCTGTATGGATTTGTCCATAGCATGTAGTTTGGGCTTGTTGACGAGGCGAGCACTGCGTCTGGCTTTAGAGACCGGTTGCTTCTCATCTTGGTGGGGCTGCGGCATCGCCGGAGCGGGGCGCGGCAGAAGGGGCGCCTGGGGACGGATGAATAGCTCCTGCTCAGGTGTAACATTGCCTTCCTGAGCCACCGACGCGTTGGACAGCAGCGGGGTGACGCCCACGTTAGCGGTCAGGTGCACAAACGTCCCTTCATCAGTTTGAGACTCCACAACCGGCCCATCTTCAGTTTGAGACTCCCACGTCTCAGGAACCTCCATCGACGCGTCCAGAAGGGGCAGAGCAGCACAAGACAGAGGCGATTGCGCCACCGTTTCGGTGGCCGGGAGTTCGTCTTCCTCCTCCCAAAAACTAGGCAGCACAGTATCTTCAGACATATTGGGAGGAGGCGAGGCCAGTCGTGAGAAGCCTGCCACGAGGCCCGTAGGAACCTCCTTGATTGCCATGGTCCAATCTCTGCAGCTCTCCGCGGTGATCGGAGTCGAGACACAGCCATGGTTCTTGCGTTGCTGAAGCTCGTCAGGAGAAACGTGGGCTGCAGCCGGGCTGGCCATCTTGTTAGGCTGTGCATCGGCAAACACGCGAACTTCCACCGGTGACCACCGCTTGAAGGCCCTTCGGTTTCGATCCTCGTAGCGACTAGAAGGGCGACCCGAGGAGCGGCCGGAGCCCCGGTTGCCGCGGCGATCCTCCACCAGCGCAGTGATCTTGGTTCGTAGGGAGTGAGCGGAGGCGCGTCTTTGCTGCTCGCGACGGGGACCGCGTCGCTTATCCTCATCATCGTCATCTTGGCATTGTCGTTTGCGAAAGTCACGGTCGTCGCAGCGGGAGCTATGCCGTGAGCGTCGACGTTGCTCCTCCTTCGTGATGGAGCGAGAGCGGTGGCGGTCTGGGACTCTTGATGGAGATCGTCGAGCGATAGGACGCTCCCCATCACGTGGACGGGAGCGAGCCCTGTAATCGCGTTCACTTCTGCGAGAGACGTGTTCCTGCTCGTGACGATCATCCTCGTCGCTGCGTCGAGCGAAGGCTGGGCCTAGCTCGCCCAGAGCCGGGATGAGAGCCGGCATGATGGAGCCCGAGCTAGCATTCACTGGCATGCCGTCGACGGTGCCAAGATGGCACCGGGGAAGGGAGTGCGACGCCGGCCTGAAGTCGGTGATGGGTTCGCCGCCGTCCAGCACCGGTGCGCCCGTGAAATCTTCCACGTGGTCGATGTGCAGCAAAATACGGAAGGAGACGCCCCTCTTCCATTGATCGGGCCGATCCTCGTCGATGCACACTCTAGAAGAGAGGCCACCGGCGCCCTTGTTCACGAAGGTGCACCATAAAACCTTGGGGATACGATGTGGCGAGGCAGTCCACACCCAAAGGCCAAAGGAGGAAGTATCCTCCATGGTGGTGAAGCCATCGTCGATGCGCTGTACAGCGCACTTCTGGCCAACCAGTTGGTCAACCACCTCCGGCCGCCAAGCGAAGGGGGGGAGCCCGTCGACTACCACGTGAGCGCGAAAGTGCAGGTCGGCGTTGTAAGCGTGGGAGACGGCGCGCCATGGCCTGAAGTGGACGTCGAGGCCGTCGAGCTTGAAATTGCACCTTTCCGTGCGCATCACCTCGTTGCGCAGCTCGGCGGAGGAGAACTTGACGAGGAATTGTTCCGGGAAGTGGGAGCTCACCATCAGGTCCGACTCCCAGAGGCGGTACTTGCGGCGGAAGACGTCTTCAACGTCGGTGCGGTCCATCCCCGACGGAGCCGCAATCACCCAGGCGACGATAGCGGTATACTCCCAGTCCAGGCGCTCACGGTCAAGATCATAGGAGGTGGCGATGAAGCATGAATCCTCCTCGTCGCGCGTGGTGGGGCGGCCGAGGAAGGACATGGTCGCCGGGGTTGAGGCAGAAGCACGCAGTCTCCGCGAAGAAAATGGTGGCGAGGCTATAGGCGGACGTCTACGTCTGCGAGGGAGAGGACAGGAGGCGACGAGGTGCTCAGGGGAGTTGCAGCGGAAGCAGGGTCGCGGCCACCCTCTTGTAGGAAGGGGAGACAAAGTGCTGTGCGCGGCGTTGGAGTCGGAGCGTCGGCGGACGCGACCACCGAGAGGATCTTCGACGCTTAGAGCCTCGTGCCTCGCACAATGCGACATTACCACGGTCCAGCCATCTTCCGACGGTTCGGGAACCGGGCCCATGCGTGCCGAAAAATCCGGAGAAGAAGGAACGGCCTGGCGGCGCATGCTGGGGTGGGCCTTGGCGATCTTCGGGCTTGTCGGAGGCAGGATGAAACGGACGGATTTCCGCGTCCCAAGCGGAGCAGAGGCGCCGCGCGAGGAAGAAGTGCGGAGGATCCCAGTCAGAGCCGAAGACGAAGGGAAAGGCGTAGTCGGGCAGCCCGCTCGCCGCCAAGCGGACAGCGTCGCGCTGATGGAGGCGCACTCCTCCGGGGAAGGCTCGTCGAGGGAGGGGCGCTTGACGACCACGCTACGGAGCTGGGGAAAGACCTTCACGTCGTCGGCCAGGGCAGCAGGAGCTGGACGGCATGCCGTCGCCCTAGATCCTTGCCCCGCGTTGGTTGTAGCCGAAGTGAGCACTCCGCTGAGAAACGCCGGCGAGAAGTTTGAAGGAAGAGTGGGTGGAGGTGGTGGAAGATGACGAGGGGGAGCTGGAGCTGGAGCAGGATTGGGAGGCTCAGCCCTGCCGGAGAAGCGCGGCGGCGGAGCTCGGCCACGATGCGCGAGCGCGTCGCAGGAGCTCCCAACGGTCATCCTTACAGACCTTTTTTCAAAAATCAATAAGATACAAAAGGGCTTTCTCACTGAGCGCCCTAGCCGATTTCACGGTCCTTTTCATCGCACTTTACTAGAACTTCATGGTGGTACAATGTCATACCTGCGTCGTCATGGTACATCACTTGGCGCGTCGTCTGCAACGCCCAGGTCAGTCGCCAAGTCTTCTGGGAAAATTTTATTAGAGATCACACTTCACTGGCGTGTCCACGCGGTTTATGTTTGTTCTACGATGCTTCCGACGACACACGGCCCAGCGGACAAAGAGGCCTCCAGGCTGCAGACAAAGCCACAGCTCGGAGCCCCGCACACGCGCCCACCCGCCCTCCTCCCCTCCCCACGCCGTTGACCCACCAACGACCTCCTTCCCCTCCGTCCGCCATGTCCGACAGCGGCCATCCAGAGAGATCCTGCTGCGGCAAGCTGTTCACCTTCCTCTTCGCCGCCGGCTTCATCATCCTCATCTACTGGGCCATCTTCCAGCCGCACCACATTCGCGCAACGGTCAGCTCCGCCACGCTCACCAACCTCACCGTAGCCCCCGACAACGCCACCGTCTCCTACCGCCTCACCGTCGGGGTCGAGCTCTACAACCCCAGCCTCCGCGTCACCATCTACTACGACGCCCTCGACGCCGAGCTCCGGGCACGCGGCGGCGCCTCCCTCGGCGGCCCCGCTGGCAGCGTCGCCTCCTCCCCGGCGGAGTTCCTGCAGCGCGGGAAGAGCGCCGACACGGTCAGGCTAGAGTTTGACGGGAGCACAGGCGTCGGCGTTCCCGGCGACGTCGCCAGGGAGCTGCAGAGGGAGGCGGGCGCGGGGGCCGTGAGCTTTCAGGTGGACGTGGATGCGCGGGTGCGTTACAGGTTCGTCAGCATCAAGATCCGCCAGAAGCCGAGGATTTGGTGCTGGCTGACGGTTCCGGTCAAACTGGAGGGTGGCGCCGGTTTCGGTGGCGCTCTTGCCTCCGGCGACCGCTGTAGCGTTAAGTACTGAAGCTTCTTGGCCAGTTCTGAGTTCTCTGCCAGTCTGGCTTGGAGATACCTCGGTGTCCCGGTTTGATGTTGATTTCATTTTTGCAAATATTTGTATTGTTCTTGTGATGTGTTGTGTATCACCATTTCTGTAGGATTGTTTGAGTATCATTGAATATTGATTGCATTCTTGGGGATTAATTCATTGACGGCTGAACGGTTGATATACTATAAACTTCTCATATCAAATTTACAACCAAGCGCCCCACATTTCATTCCAATTCTTGATAATTGTCAAATGTTGATTAGATTCTGTTCAGGCGCCCAGACTCATATAGTCGAGAAACATTGTTACCCATTACTACATACAGACACACTTCAAGTTCCAGGACAAGGTTGCTTACACCATCTCGGATGGCTCCTTGGCTTCTCTTCTCCTATTGACATGGCATTGATGAAGTTCGATCTTTCTCTACTGGATTACGACACCAAATTTTCTTTGTGGCAAGTGAAGATGCGGGCAGTGTTGGCGCATCCCGATCTGGATGAGGCGCTCGATGGATTCGGTGGTAAAGAACAATAAGACTTGGACCGCTGATGAGAAACGTAGAGATTGTAAGGTTATGTCTCTGATTCACCTTCATCTATCTAACAATATTTTGCAAGAAGTGTTGTCAGGAAAAACTGCAGTAGGCCTCTACCTCAAACTGGAATCGATCTTCATGTCTAAGGATCTGACCAATAAGATGCACATGAAGATAAAGTTGTTCACACACAAGTTGCAAGAAAGTGGTTCGGTGCTGAACTACTTATCGATCTTCAAGAAGATTGTTTCTGACTTACAACCTATGGGGGTACAGTCTGATGATGAAGATTTAGGTCTTCTACTTTTATGCTCGCTGCCTAGTTCCTTTGCAAATTTCCGAGATACGCTATTATATAGTCGTGATGAACTAACTGTTGCGGAAGTATATGAAGCCCTTCAACTGAAGGAAAAGATAAAAAATATGTTGAAATCCGAGGAATCGTTCTTCAAAGGAGAGGCATTGCACGTACGAGGCAAGCTTGAGAAGAAAACGTACAACCCCAACAACAGAGATAAAAGCAAGAACGACAGAGGTCATTCGAAGTCCACATGATCCGAGGAAGAAAAGTTATGTAGGTATTGTAAGAAACAGGGTCACCTCCTTGATGAATGTTGGAAGCTGGAAAATAAGGAGAAAAGGAACGGTATGTGGAAACTTGAAAACAAATCTAAACGTGATGGTAAGGACAATGTTACATCAATAAATCTGATTCAGATGATGCTCTAGTTGTTTTTGCTGGTTGTGTTTCATGTCATGATGAAAATGGATACTTGATTCTGCATGTTTGTTTCAATAGAGATTGGTTTAGTACTTATGAGTTTGTGCATAGTGGATATGTTGTGCGCATGGGACATGACAACCCATGTGAGATTGTGGGCATTGGTTCTGTTCATATCAAAACGCATGACGACATGATACGCAAGTTGAGACATGTGAGGCACATACCAGGCATGGCCAGAAACCTCATCTCGCTAAGTACTCTTGACATCAGAGGGTACAAACACTCCGATTCAGGTGGAGTTTTGAATGTAAAAAAAGGTTCCCTCATTCATATCATAGGTGATATGAATTCCGCCAAGTTATATGTTCTTAGAGGAAGCACTATTACTAGTACTGTTGCTGCTGCTGTTACTTCTGACAAATCTAGTAAAACTAATATTTGGCATATGCGCCTTGGGCATATGAATAAACTTGGCATGGAAGAATTGACCAAGAGGGAACTCCTGGATGGCTGCAACGTAAGTGATTTGGAGTTCTGTGAGCACTGTATCCTTGGTAAGCACAAGAGGGTAAAGTTTCAATGTTGTTGTTCATACCATAGAAGGTATATTAGATTATGTACATGCTGATTTGTGGGGACCTTTCCATAAACCCTCGCTTGCTGGTGTTCGTTATATGCTTACAATTATTTATGACTACTCCAGAAAATTGTGGCCTTATTTTCTAAAAAATAAATATGATGTGTTTGATGCCTTTAAGGATTTGGTAGTTATGGTACAAACACAAACTGAGAGGAAGGTAAGAATACTTCGTTCTGACAATGGTATGGAATTCTGTTCAAAAGCTTTTAACAGTTATTGCAGAAACTTGGGCATCGTCAGGCACCACACCGTCCCATACACTCCTAAACAAAATGGTGTGTCTGAGCATATGAATAGAACCATCATCTCCAGGGCTGACTGCATGTTGTCCATTGCTCGCATGGACAAACTTTTTTGGGATGAAGCAGCCTCCACCACCCACCTGTTACCTCATCAACAGGTCTCCATCCATTCCACTTAATAAGGAAACTCATAGGTATGGTTTGGTACACCGGCTGATTATTCAAAGTTGAGAGTTTTTGGTTGCACTGCATATGCACACGTTGATAACGAAAAGACTTGAGCCTAGAGCTATTAAGTGTGTGTTTGTTGGATATGGTTCAGGAGTAAAGGGATATCGGTTATGGAATCCTAAAACTAATACGGTTTTTGTGAGCAAAAGCGTTTTTTTGAATGAATCTGTTATGAATCATGATGATCTCTCCATGGATAGTTTTGATGTGGCGCCACAACAAGTTACTATGGAGGTGGAGCATTTTGATGGGATTGAAAACGAAATTGTTAATAATAATGTTGTTGCTCCAGATGCACAGGTTCATGATAATGTTGATGATGCTCCAGATACAGAGGTTCATGATGATGATGTTTTGCTTTGCTCACCCCCCTATTTTGCAGCCACAAATTTAGTTTCTTGTAGATGGCAAGAGAAAGAGAGTCATTAACAAACCTAAATGCCTAATTGAGGAGTGTGACATTGTTTATTATGCTTTTAGTTGTGCAAAATAGGTTGAGAACATGCATCAGCCATCCACATACACTGAAGCCATTGTTACCGGTGACTGCAACAAGTGGATTGCTGCTATGTAGGAAGAGATGCAATCACTTGAAAAAATGGCACGTGGGATGTTCTGCGCTTGCCTAAAGAAAAGAAGGCCGTTCGCTGCAAATGAATCTTCAAAAGAAAGGAATGTTTGTCTCCTAGTGCGCCCGCAAGGTTAGTGGCTAATGGCTTTTGGCAGATACCAGGTATTGATAATGATGTGTTCCCTCGAGTTGTCAAGCATGGTTCATTCATGCATTTTTTGGTATTATTGCTATGAATGATATCGAGCTTGAGAAGTTAGATGTCAAGACTGCTTTTCTGCATGGAGAACTAGAGGAGGTAATTTACATGGACCAACCAGAAGGTTTCATAGTACCTAGTAAGAGAATTTTTTTTGCAAGTTAAAGATGTCCCTATATGGTTTGAAACAGTCTTTGAGACACTGGTATAAAAGGTTTGATGCATTTATGATTGCACATGGATTTAAGAGGTGTGCATATGATAGTTGTGTTTACATTAAATTTGTTGATGGATCACCTATATATTTGCTATTGTATGTTGATGACATGTTGATTGCTGCAAAGTGCAAGAGAGAGATCATTGCTTTAAAGGCAATGTTAAGTAGTGAGTTTGACATGAAGAATCTTGGTGCTACTAAGAAAATTCTAGGTATGGAGATAACCAGGGGCATAAATTCTTGCTTGTTATTTCTTAGTTAGCAAAGTTACATTCACAAAGTTCTTCATCGTTTTAAAATGCATGATACTAAGTTAGTAAGAAGTCCTATTGCTCCCCATTTCAAATTGTCATCTTCCCAATGTCCTAGTATGGATGAAGAGTTTGAGTATATGTCAAGAGTTCCACTTTCTAGTGTTGTCGGTTATTTAATGTATGCCATGGTGTGTTCTAGGCCTTATTTATTATTTGCAATTAGTTTGGTTAGTAGATATATGGCTAACCCTGGTAAAAAACATTGGAAGGTTGTTTAGTGGATTTTCAGGTACCTTCGTGTCACTTCCAATGCTTGTTTGAAATTCAGTATGTGGATTCAGATTTTGCTTCCAGCGATTTGGGCAAGAGGAGGTCTCTTACAGGTTATGTGTTCACTATTGGTGGTTGTGCTGTGAGTTGGAGGGCCACACTACAGGTAGCAATTTCTCAATCTACCACTGAAGGAGAATACATGCTATTACACAAGCATGTAAAAAATCAGTTTGGCTGACAGATTTGTTTGATGAGCTTTGTGGAGATAATTCTTGCATTAATCTTTTTTGTGTCATATACCTCACTAAGGATGAAATTTTCGATGAGAGACCAAAGCACATTGATGTCAAATATCATTTTGTTCGAGACATTGTTGAGCAAGTTAAACTAAAGGTATGCAAGATTAGTACTCATGATAATCCTGCTGGTATGTTGATAAAGCTAGTTCATGTTGCTAAGTTTGAGATTTTCTTAGACTTAGTTGGTATAACTAATTAGCCCTAGTGGTTGTTTGGCATCGAAAGTGTTTTCTTTGTTGTTCAGGGAGAAGGTTCTCATTCAAGCTACAAGATGGAATTTGTATCAAGGTGGAGTTTGTTATGTTATGCTCCAAATTCAAATATAAAGAGAAAGGCCAACTTCTGACGAGCGAGCAAAGCGAGGCTCGCCGTCTGTAGTCTTGGGCCCCGGTTTGATGTTGATTTCATTTTTGCAAATATTGGTATTGTTCATGTAATGTGTTCTATATCATAATTTCTATAGGATTGTTTGATTATCATTGAATAATGATACACCTAGTTCATCTAAGAATAAAAAGAAAAAGAAAAAGGATAGAACTATGCCTGCTAATAGTGAATCTTTGGTAGAAAAACCTTCATAGAATCATAATGATGTTTCTATTTCTGATGCTGATGAAAAGAAAAAAAATGATAAAACTATGCCTACTTCTAGTGAACCTTTGGTAGAAAAACCTTCTAAGAATCATCATGATGTTTATATTTATGATACATAGTCTTGTAGTGAATATACACCTAGTGACAATGAAAATGAAGATGTCCATGCTGATGCGCCACCAGATAATGATAAAGAATATGATAATGAGGTGGAAATAGAACTTGCAGCTGATCATGATAACCCACCTCTTAAGAATAAACACTATGATAAGAGGGATTTCATTTCTAGAAATCATGGTAAGGAAAGATATCCATGGGTTCAAAAACACATGTCATTCCCTCGTAAGCCTTCTAAAAATAACGATGAGGAAGAGTTTGAGTGCTTTGTTGAAATGATTAGGCCAGTCTTTTTGCGAACACATTTAACCGATATTCTAAAGATGTCTACTTATGCAAAATTTATGAAAGATATTCTTACAAATAAAATAAAGATACCCAAAGCTGAAATTTTCACCATGTTTGCTAACTACTCTTTTGATGGTGGAGTGCTAAGAAATTGGGAGATCGAGGGATACCTACTATACCTTGCTCCGTTAAGCGAAGTTATGTTAAAACTGCTTTATGTGATCTAGGAGCCGATGCTTGTGTTATGCCTTTCTCTTTATATAGAAGGCTTGATTTAAATAAGCTTACACCTACTGAAATATCTTTGCAAATATCTGATAAATTCACTATTATACCTATTGTAATTTGTGAGGATATCCCCATTGTGGTTGCAAATGTTACTATCTAAACGGGTTTTGATATTGTTGATATGCCCGAGGACGACAACATGCCAATTATCCTTGGTAGACCATTTTTGAATACTGCAGAGGCTGTTATTGATTAAAAAAGCAAGATTACTTTTCATGTCAACGGTAATCAGGACACAGTATATTTTCCGAAGAAACAAAGTGATGTGAATAATATCAACTTTATTGAGCAAATTGCAACAATCATTATTGCAAAGTTTAAAATTCCTCTCCCTCCTATCAAGAAGAGATATGATATTCTTATTACTGGGAAAATGCATATGCCCGTTGAGGTAACCTAGTGTCATATGAAAAAAAATTGGTTTCATGTCACTCGTAAATGGTTCGTTAATAAGACGTGATCAACTTTATTAACGGATTCTTTTTCAGGAGCATGTGGTCGTTAAATTTAGTAAGAACAACCTACCATACCCATAGTTTAATTCTTTGTTATTTAAAGTTTTAATAAAAAAATTATCATTGTTTTTTGATTTTCTGAATCTCCAAGCAATAAAAAATTGACCCAAAAATAAAAGTTCTCGGATTGCCTAGAAAATTCAATGTGGCTTTTTCTAGAATAAATAAGAATTTTTGGAACTAAACACACCCCAAGGGGCACGCCTATCCCCCTGGGCACGCCATGCTATCTCATGGTCCCCATAGGGATGCACTCACTTAGTGCCCATGCCCATAGCCTTCTTCCACCTCCAGAAAAAAAATCACTATTTCCTCCTAGCCCGTGTTCTTGCTCATTTTGGAGTGATTTCTGATCTCCTTGCTCAAAACTGATTTCTGAAACTGTTTTGAGGAATTACACCTTGGTATGTGACTCCTCTAATGCTCCAATTAGTCTTTGTTCTAGTGTTTTATATTTGCAATATCTACAATTGTTGGTGACCATGTGTATGAGCTTGCATGGTGAATTTGTATGGTTGAAAATAGTTTTGATGCATGATATGGCCTCTAAACACTTGTGGGGGTAGTTGCTATCAATTTTGTTTAGTTTTTCTCACTTTTATTTTGAGGGACTAAAAATATCAGAATTATTTCAAAGAAAAAAATATGTTGAGGAAAGTATTCCATGGTGGTTCTTCGAGAAAGAGCTCTTCAAGGTCGTTAATTTGCAAACCGGACCTCGAACCACGTTGGGATGCGCTCGTTAAACCATATGAATGGCCATCCGATCCCTTCATGAATAGAGCGAGAATCAAGCAAGAATTTGATATGTACAGAGCGAGCATCAAACAGAACAGAGCGAGCATCAAGCAGAATGCGGAGTTGACGGACTTCTTGTCAGATAAGTGTCGTGAGTTCCATAATCTCAATGACTCATTAGTGCGTAGATTTAAGTATGTGGTTCATCGTTCTTCTCGTGGATTCATGTTTTATTTATATGAAAGAGCTTTTCGCATGTCTATTGAGGAATTTTTCCATGCTTGTAAGGTTCCTAGTTGGGTACTTGTCGTAAACCTTGTAAAACTAATTGCATTGATTTTCTATTGAGCCTCACTCATGGAGAAACTATAGGTATACCTCAAGCTAGAGTTGGTAGCATTCATTTTCCTATAATCCACTATTTCGCTTTGTTCATAGGGAGATCCATAAATGGTAAACATAAACTTAACACCCTATGCACACCTGATCTAAGTGTTCTCAAAGGTGTGGTACTGAGAGATAGAAAATTTACCATAGGAGCTATTATTGCATGTCGCTTGAATGAAAATGCTCTTGATGATGATCTTTATGGTGGGATTTATGATACTTGCCTAGCCAATTATTTGTGATTTCTCATTAAGGATGATGCCCCCCAGTTGCCACCCCATTTTCTTGAATATGATGCTACGGAGCACCACCCGTTTCTCAAAAGAGATGACACACCATTTCGATACAGACTATTCTTTAACAAGAACAAGGTATACCATATTGCTTTGCATGCTCCTTATTTATTTTACTTTAATGAGAAAAAAGATATTATATACTTCATAGGGAGGCTGAGGCATACCGGGCAACAGAGGAAACTGCTAGTCGCACTAAGGCGGCCAACCATGCACTTGCGGCTGCAATGGAGTACAACCCAAACTATCTCCAGGATTTCTATTCAGACAAGCAGTGGCCATAGACCAAGTGAGGCCAAAAGCCTAGTTTGGGGGTGTATGTATTTCTCACCAACATTACATTCATGTACCGCACATTCATTTTAGTTGTCGATGTTCATCCTATTCCATTGTATAATCCAGTAGTAGTTTTATTTTCACATTATTTTTGTGTTTGAAAAATGTTCAAAAAAAACGTGTTTCTTTTCAGTCCTTCTTTCTTGTTTAACTATATTTCATCATTAAAAGAAGACCCTAAAAGATTAGTCATTCTTCTTTATTTGTTGGGAGCTTTCCCGTGTAAATAGTTTTTCTCGCTTTTCATTTTCCTCTATTAATTTGCTTTCTTTTGAAAACCTAAAAAATCCAAAAACATTTCAATGATTTGTATGAAATTATTTTCCCTTCTTTGAGTTGTCGTAATGGGAAGACTATGCTATAATTGTTGAATGGGTCACATGCTATATTGTTGATCTACCAAAGAGTCAATGTTACCTTGTTTTCTCCTTTGAAAAAATATTTCGTAAATTCCAGCTTATTCCACTGCACACTGGCAAAGGCATAATGACGATAATTTGATGAAGTGATTGCGGTAAAGGAAGATGGTATGAACTCTTTCTTTTTCCCTTTTTATAAATATGTTTAGCTCTATCGTTCCTGATTCAGCATATTATGAGTAAACATGTTTGTGATGACAATTAGAGATTATAGTTGCTGATGCCATGCTTAAATAGATAGGAGTGGATAATGATTTATCTTGTGTGTTAACATGCATTAAAATGATTATGATGTACTATTTTAGCATGGTATCCTCTAAGTAATTTGATTAGCTTGACTTGGCACATGTGCAAACATGTAGTTGATTCAAAATCAATACAACCTTCATGATATTTATGTTCAAAGTGTATATCCTACTCATGCTAACATTCAATGTTAATTATTTGCACTTCATGACTATGATCGTTGTTGCTCTATAGCTGGTCGCTTCCCGATCTATTTGCTAGCCTTCACCTATACTAAGCGAGAATGCTTGTTGTGCATCCAAAATCCTTAAACCAAAGTTCTTCCAGATGAGTCCACCTTATCTACCTATATGCGGTATTACCCGACCGTTCCAAGAAAATTTGCATGTACCACCTCTAATCATTCAAATAAACATCTGGTTTGTGTGCTCGTTCCACACATGGAGCGATGGGGCAGTCGGTATCTCCATGCTAAGCGGATAATTATCATGACGGACATTTATTCGCCTATGATTGCACGAGAGAGGCTTGTAAAAAGGATGCCTAGTCATGCATAATAAAGAAAAAACTCCCCTGTAAAGTTGAATGTTGGAGGGCACCCATGGAAATGGTGGAGGAGAGTAAACTTTACAATTCCGCTTGGCAACAACTTATAATGTGTTCAACATGGAAGATAATGAAATCCTTTGTTCACACATTGATAGGAAAAGCACACAATCCAAAATTATACTTACATCTATGTATTAAACTACTTGCTCTGGGACCTATGCAAATCAATGTTTCCCTTTGTGAAGGGCATTTCTATTTACTTTCATGTTATTTACTTTTATTGTTGAGTCATCATATTATCATCGAAAGCACCAGTGTTGAGAGTTCTATTATCGTTTTATGCACTGAGTCTAGTTAATGTAGGATGTGAGCGTGACTTTGATCTCTTCTACCCTTAATTACAATGTTTAGTAGCCGCTTGAACCTCTGAGGTCCTCTGCATTTATGTTTTGCGGTCTTAGAAAGGGCTAGCGAGATACCATGTTATTATATTATATCATGATTGTTTTGACAAATTGCTGGCATTCGAGATATCTTATTATTGCTCCCTAGTTAGTTATGCTATTTCATGAGTAAATCTGAGACCTAAGTGTTATCATTGACATGGTTAGTTTATAATCTTTGATGAAAAGTTGAACATTGAGTTATGCATATATATAACAACGAGAACATAAGAGTTTGTAAACTTTTTCTTTATCACTTTCATTTTGTCAACTGAATTGCTTGAGGAAAAGTAATTTGTTAAGCTTTGGGGACTTGATACGTCCCAAAATAATCTACTTTTCCAAACACATTTTCTCTTGTTTTGGATTGTAATTTCCATGATTGAATGAAACTAACCCAGACTGGCTTTATTTTCAGCAGAACTACCATGTTGTTGTTTTTGTGCATGAATAAAGTTCTCGAATTGAGCTAAGAATTGAAGGAGAATTATTTTGAAATATATAAAAATATTGGTGAAAGAACCAATACTGGAGGATCCACTAGGTAGCCACGAGCAAGGGCACGCCACCCTAGATCGTGGGCCTCCTAGCAAGCCAGTGGCACCCATGTTATCATAAAAGGTGTCTTTTGGCCTAGAAAAAGCAAGGAAAAAGATTCATCATGTTATACGAGACGGAGTCGCCATGTCCTGTTCTTCCTCGGGGGGTGGGGGGTTCTGATCTGGAGTCCGTTTGGGGCTGCGTGGAGTAGAATTCGTCGCCATCGTCATCACCAACCCTTGTCCATCAACAATTCCATGACACTCTCTATTGGAGTGAGTAATTCCTTTGTAGGCTTTCTAGACGGTGATGGGATTTGATAAAATTTGTCATGTAATAAAATCAATTTGTTAGGGCCTGATCCCTAGTATCCACTATGTTACGAGATTGATGGTGCCATGACTTTGCTATGCTTAACGATTGTCACTAGGGCCTAAGTGCCATGATTTGTAATCTCAACCTATATATTTGTAGGAATATGAGAGTGTTTTGGATCCTATCTTGCAAGTTGTATGCACCTTTTATGTGTTATAATTTGTAGACTCCAAAGTGACAGAATTTGGGATCATCTCCGATGATGGCCGTAGTTTGAGGGGTTCATGTATTCACTATGTAATAATGTTTTATTCCGGCTGTACTAAAAGGAGGCCTTAATATCCCTCACTTCAGTTTATACCCCGCTGCCACCGGAGGGTAGAATAGAAGATCGCATGCAAGTTCTTATTATAAGCACGTATCACTGTATATGGAGTACATGCCTATATTATATTGATGAATTGGATCTAGTTCTATATCGCTCTAGGTTGAGGCTGTTACATGATGAATGTCATCCAAATCAGATATCCATTAATGATCCAATGCCTATGCTTTTTGCATATTGATCTTTGCTATGTTACTTATGTTACTGCTACTGTTACAATATCTACAATCTGAAACTTTTCGCTATTCCTATTACTATTGTTATTGTGCTACTAAACACTTTGCGACAGAAAGATATTTCCACGTGCGGTGAATTGACAACTCAAATATTGAGGCTCATCAATATTCTTTGGCTCCCCTTGTGTCGAATCAACAAATTTGTATGAAATACTATCCTTGAAGACTGTCGTGATCCTCTATACATGTGGGTTATCAAGCGTCATTATTGAATGATTGTGGTGCTGCAAGCGTCTTAGTGATGGCAGTCTCGAGCGTGATCTGCATGTGATCCAGGGGTGGTGGCGGTGACAAGTTCTTGTGAGCCTCATTGAAGCACTAGTACAGAAAAGCCTAGCTATGGCATGGCGAAAAACATTGTGCTGGCATGGTAGACTGACGCCACTAAAATGGCGCCATTGTTAAAAAATAATGGTGGCATAGGGTCCCACGTCAACGGTATTCTACGCACCGATGGCGTGCCACGTAGGCTACGCCACCACTATAATCGCTCACCTAGCGGCGTGCAATGTACATTTCATGCCCAGAACATTTTGTGCAGCCAAAAAAATAAAAATCACATCATATAACATTTAGATTATTTCATTGCACATGAGGAGTTAGCCCAATATAACAAAGCATTCCAGTTAATAATAAGTGTCAACCTCACAAGCAGTACTAGCTCGAGCTAATAAGTACCTATTATACAATCCTCACAAACACGAGCAAACTAGCTATAGCATAGTTAAAGGATGTCAAAAATGATCATAATCCTCAAGTCATGGCGTGGGGTGTTCCTGATAGTGACTAGGACGGCCTGTCCAACCCGAACATTCTTGCCAGGGAGGAAGTTGCTCCACCGAGCTACACTGGAGATAATGCGCATGTCCTTGTACAGTGCGTAAGCACAGGTGCTGACGGAGCCCCTTGTGGTAAGGTGTAATCCTGCAATGGCTTCTTCATCCAGCTCGATGCCACAGCTCATACATAGACTCTTAGGTAATTTCCGCAAAAAAACATGATGATCATATCATCACATTACTACACTATAATCCATATATCACTTTACTAAGCATATCGCATTACTATACACTAAGCATATCATCACATTAATATACTAAGCATATCATCACATTACTATACTATAAGAATAGATCACATTATTATATATACTAAGGATATAACATTACTACTGTAATAAGAAACATACCATGACATGGTGGTTAACCATCGTCCGTGTCAGGCGGGTCACGAATGACACCCCGACATAAGCATCACATGGCCGAAGCTTTTCCCACAGCATGTTCGTTTCATCCTTGCTTAGCATGGTCATTCTTTGGGCAAAGAGTGCTTCATCAAGTGGGTCATCATCTTGTTCGTTATAGTTGAGATAGATAACAACCAACCTTGGAGTTTCTCTTCTGAATGAGAAGCTGATCAATTCAACCCCAGTGAGATTCATGTGCGCGATGAAACGACCCCATTCGTCTCCTCCAATTTGGGTTATGTTCCTTCCCTTATTGACGTCCATAGTGTAGGGGCCCCTAGGAGAGTCGAAGATGACAGTGTCCCCAGTAATGATCTCATTGAAATCCAATTTCACATTGCAAGGGACGATCTGTGTAAGAAAAACCAAACACACACACATAATGCATTAGTGGAAATATGAAAAAAATCAAAAGAACAAACTATTAGAAGGGTCATATAATTTGTTACCGTTGCAAGAACAAAACACGACTAGAAGTAAATGCCGAACAAGGTGGCAGTTGTAAGGCCGGTTGCGCACCTTGACTTGCACACTCGACACGGTGCTGGTTGTGCCATACTACACTAAACATATTGAAAACTAAGTATATAATCGGATTCTAAACATATCGAAAAGTAACATGTGTATAATTCTACACTAGTAACATGTGTACACAAGTAAACAAAATCCATGGAGGGAGACACAAATAAACAAAATCTACTCAAAATGCTACACTAGGAGTTCATTATATTTATTCATCTGGCATTCCACACTAAACTACACTAATAAATCGGATTTTACATCAGATTATGATTAACATTTCTACACAAAGCAATCCATGGAATCAAATTTAGATTCTACATCACATAAAAGCAATCCATTATATGTATGTACTAAAATTTCTACACATAGCAATCCTAAATCAACTTATGGATGAATCCCACATGTGGATTATGCATGAACAGAGGAGGTGTGAGTCCCAAGGAAGGAGATTGAGAGGATAGAGAGGAGTGAACTTTGCTGGGTGGTGAAGTGGCATGACGGGCGGCGACGGGCGATGAAGGGGCGGCGACGGGTGGCGGATGGTCAAGGGGGAGTTGACATGAAAGGGCACCGATTAGGTCTTTTACTAAGGCCTGGTAGTTGACTCAGGTGGGCCAGTGCTGGCATGGGCCTAAACAACAATGCCATAGCTAATAACAAGCCGAATAAAAAAACTAATTAAGTTTAATGAAAGAGTAAATGTAATTATGTCTAGCGTACACAAATTTGGCATGCCAGCACTATTTATATAGCTATGGCGTGCACACAAACTCAAGGCCACCACTATGTTCCGCACGGGAAGTACGGGTGGGCCAACAAATTTGTAACATGACCAAAAAAACCACTCCAGCACTAACCATTTATAGCTCACGTACCAATTTAGCTAACACCATCACTATTTGAAAAAAATAGTGCCAGCGTTGTGTGAAGATGGCGCGCCACCAACTAGAGTTGTGGCTAGCCATTTCTCTACTACAGAAGAATCCTAACTGTTGCCGAGCTCCTACGCGGTCGCGCGATCAGCATGATAGGACCCGCCTGAAGAGGCGCTGGTAGCTGGAGTAGAGGCAGTGGTGGAGTGGTTGTGAGCATGCTGCCACTGGCGTGGTCACAATCGAACTTGCGGCGCTTTGCTAACCGGGGTGCGGTTGCGCTTGTAGAGCTTGCTTTGTCCTTTCATTGTTGTGCGCCAGAGTTGTCTGGCGCGGAAGAGTGTCCTTCCAAGAGTGGTGGTCGTCCCTGCCGCCATCATGGTCGTTGTCATCGCGGAGCACACCGAGTTGCAGCCCCCACAGCCTGAGGGGGCCATCACCATTGGGTGCTGCCTGGTGTGGCCTTATTCCTCCTGGACGTGTAATACGTCTCCAACGTATCTATAATTTTTGATTGTTCCATGCTATTATATGATCTATTTTGGATGTTTTATATTCATTAATATGCTATTTTATATTATTTTTTGGACTAACTTATTAATCTAGAGCCTAGTGCCAGTTTCTGTTTTTCCTTGTTTTTGAGTATTGCAGATAAGGAATATTAAATGGAGTCTGGAATAAAATCTTCGCGATGATTTTTCTTGGACCAGAAGACATCTACCAGACTTGGAGTGCAAGGCAAGGGACCTGCTAGGAGGTCACAAGCCAGGGGGGCGAGGCCACCACCCCTGGCCGTGCCTGGCAGGCTTGTGGCCCTCAGCAGGTTTCCTAACCCTAATATTCATCCTATAAATACCCAAATATTGCCCCCCAATACCAAAAAGAGTTACACAAATACTTTTTCACCGCTGCAACCTTCTGTTCCCGAGAGATCCAATCTTGGAGCCTTTTCCGTTAACCTGTCGGAGGGGGATTCGATCATGGAGGGCATCTACATCAACTCCATTGCCCCTCCGATGATGCGTGAACAGTTCACCACAGACCTACGGGTCCATATCTAGTAGCTATATGTCTTCTTGTCTCTCTTTGTGCTTCAATACCATGTTCTTCATGATCTTCATGGAGATCTATCCGATGCAATACTCTTTTGCGGTGTGTTTGTCGAGATCCGATAAATTGCGGGTTTATGATCAGCTTATCTATGAATATTATTTGGTTCTTCTGTGAATTATTATATGCATGATTTCATATCTTTGTAAGTCTCTTCAAGTTATTGATTTTGTTTGGCCAACTAGATTGGTAATTGTTGCAATGGGAGAAGTGTTTAGTTTTGGGTTCAATCTTGCAGTTTTCTCACCCAGTGACAAAGTAGGGGTAGCGAGGCACGTATTGTATTTTTTCCATCAAGGGTAATAAGATGGGGTTTTCATCATATTGCTTGAGTTTATCCCTCTACATCATGTCATCTTACTTAATGCATTACTCTGTTCTTCATGAACTTAATACTCTAGATGCAGGCAGGAGTCTGCCGTTGTGTGGAGTAATAGTAGTAGATGCAGAATCGTTTTGGTCTACTTGACACGGACGTGATGCCTATATGCATAATCATTGCCTTGGATATCGTCATAATTATTCGCTTTTCTATCAATTGCTCGACAGTAATTTGTTCACCCACCATGTTATTTTCCTTCAAGAGAGAAGCCTCTAGTGAAACCTATAGCCCCTGAGTCTACTTTCCATATTATATTTTCAGACCTATAAACCAAAAATACCAAAAATACTTTGCTTCAACTTATTTACTTTTTTACTTTCCGCAATCTTTTACATCTATCTCTGTCAGATCTAATCCTTGCAAATAATCGTGAAGGGATTGGCAACCCCTTTATCGCGTTGGGTGCAAGAGTTTGATTGTTTGTGTAGGTTCATCCATTGGTAACTAGCTTGTTCCAACTACTGGATTGATATGTTGGTTCTCATCAACTGAGGGAAATACTTATCTACTTCGTTGTATCACCCTTTCCTGTTCAAGGGAAAACCAGCGCAAGCTCAAGAGGTAGCAACGTGCATGACCAAGTCACGGGCCAGACAGACGGAACGGCTCTTCGATTGTCAAAGTATGAGGATGGGAGGTCACTCTACGCATAGTGGGAGGAGCAAGGTGACATAGGGGACAATTCCTCAACGCAGTCGACGTGGATCAGCATGTCATGGTGTTTGATGCGCGGCAGCGGCACCACCTCCCAGCTTGAGGGGGGTGGTCCCCGAGCATTGCCTTGACGTGCCCAGATCCTCTTGGAGCCCTACATAACATGTGCCATGTGGAGATGTGGGTGACATTCCATACCCACACCCAGCAGGTGAAGTCTTCATGTGCCCACGCTCATATGTGCGGCCGTCGAGCTTGTCCATGATGCATTTCTTGCCAAGCACCTTCTCTGGCCCCCACAGCAACCGGAGCTGCATAGGCATCCACTCGATAACAACGCGGATGTGCAACATGAAGTTCTGGAACACAAGATGCCTGTCCTTGTGAGACAGCTTGATGATGAAGGAGGCGCCATCGACATTGAGGGCCCCAAGGCACACCGCATTGTCCCGGTGCGCGTGGAGTTCGAAGCGCACCGGGAAGTCCTCCGGGTAATGGGAGGTCACATGCAACAAGTGGGGAGGGGTGTGAAGATGCACTTCGAGGGCGCACCCCATGAACATCAGGCTGGCCACATGCTACTTGGTCACCGCAAAGAGAAGGACAATGTGGCGACACGAGAGGGCGGTGTGGTGCTCCATGGCCGACGACTGGATCGTCATGTTGTGGCTCGACCGTGGCTGGCGCGGGGGGGTCGGTGTTGTGTGAGTGTGTCATGGGAATCGATGGCCAGGGTGTAAGAGAACATTTATCCATGTGTGGTTTTGGTAATTGATGACAATTCCTATGGACTAATGGTTGCCTTGAGTTATATTCAAAGGATTTGTCTGTAGGTACTTCTTGAAGTCCATCTGTTGGTTTCAAGTAGTTTATATGGTGACCAAGGTGGTATTCAAGGTTTATCCAAAGATTGGTCATGTGGGAGTTGGGCTTATTTCAACCATGTCTTGAAGAATAAGATTGTGTAAGCATTCATGTTTACCTCCAATACATCATCATTATGAAGAGAGAAGATAAGATACACGGTTGATCAAGACTAAGTCAAAAAGTGAATCAAGTTGATCAACACACAAAGCGTACAAGATGTCCTGAGAGGGATCAAGTGATCCCATGGTGTGGTAAGCATTGTCCATTATGCTTTGTGTACTAACCCATGGTCTACGTGAGAGTTCTTTGTGGGGTTAGGTATATTTCCATGGGCTTGCATCAAGAGGCAGATCCCATACATCCCATGGAAGATGACATCAAGTAGATATTGCCATCAAGGTTGCAATGTGCAAGCTCAAGTGATGCATCATGGAGAGATCATGCTTTAGGCTTGATGTTCATTGTGGTGAAAATGGACTTGTGAAGATGTGTCGAGGAGTGGCTCACCCATAGTGGAGCATGGGGGAGCAATCAACTAGTCTTCATCTAGCCGGCACAATCAAGAAATGTGGTCCATCTTCAGGAAGTCAAGATCATCATCATCTAGCTCAAGTGTACTATGTGCAAGGCAAATGTTTGACCTTGATAGTGTTTTCTATTTTACCGGTCTCATGGTGGTAGTTGGGAGACCGGGTTATATGATCGATTGTCGTACTATCAAGGGGGGCTCTCAAGTGAGTAGCTTGATCATATCGTTCGTTGAGAGCTCAAAACATTGCATTCTTAGCATCATTATGTTTCTTAGTTCTTGGTTGGATTTTATCTATGTGGGTTCTTGAGATTGTGTTTATCTTCTAGACAAGCTCTAGTTCATCGAAAACGGATTTCATATGCTTCTTTTATTGCGTTTTCGGTGTTGGAGGTTTTACCGGTCTTATTCGAGGAAGGGTTCTCACCATTTTCTTCTGGGACTTTTCTCATTTTATTCTTATTGATATTTCTATCAAGATTATGTTAGCCCATGTCGTTATCTTTCCAACAAACTTGGTTTTGTTGAATTCAGAGTCCATTTGCAGAAGTTGTGGCAGTTTTAGTGTTCTTAAAATCTGCAGCGGTACTACCGCTGCTACTACTGCTTGGGGCGGATGTAATTGTTTACTACCGGTCCAGAGCGGTACTACAGCAGCTACTACCATTGCTACTTCCTCTCCAAACCAAAATCTCGTATAGGATCAGCGGTGGTAGGCACAGATGTATTTTTTAGTATCACTCGCAAGCAGAAGTACCGCTACCCTTAGCGGTAGTACCGCTATCCCTAGCGATAGTACCGTGAGGATGAGAAGTACTATAGTACCGCTCTGGTGGTTCTACTAGCCTTTTTCCTCCTCGCTATTGATTTTCAAGGGCTTCCACCACCCTAGCAGCAGTACCGCTCCCATGAGTGGTAGTACCGCTCTGTCCGGGCTGTGAGCATAATAGTTGGATTTTTTTCCACCTATAAAAGGGGGTCTTCTTCCCGATGGAACCTTATCCGTTGAGCTCATGTTCTTCAACCATTGTTGACCTTCTTCGAGCTTGCTAACTCTCAATCCCTCCAATGATTCTTTGTAGTTCTTTAGGGAAAAGAGAGAGGAGATCTAGATCCACAATTCCACCAATCACTTTCTCCTCTAAGTGAGGGGAACCCCTTGGATCAAGATCTTCGATTTCTTCATGTTCTTCTTTGTTCTTCCTCTCATTTTCTTCCCTAGCATTAGTTGGTTTGGTTGGACTTGGGAGAGAAGGACTTGGGCACTCTGTGTGCCCTTGCCATTGCATTTGGTGCATAGGTTTGAGCTCTCCACGGTGATACGTGGAAGTGAGAAGTTGAGAGGCTTATTACTCTTGGATGTTTGAGCACCCTAGAGCTTGTTCCTCTTGGGTGCTTTGGCGCCCTAGACGGTTGGTGGTGCCCCAAAGCTCAATCATTGTGGTGTGGTACGTCTCCAACGTATCTACTTTTCTAAACTCTTTTGCCCTTGTTTTTGACTCTAATTTGCATGATTTGAATGGAACTAACCCGGACAGACGCTGTTTTCAGCAGAATTGCCTTGGTGTTATTTTTGTGGAGAAATAAAAGTTCTCGGATTGTCCTGAAAATTTACGGAGAATATTTTTGGAATTAATAAAAAATACTGGTGCAAGAATTAACCAGAGGGGGGCCACTAGCAGGCCACAAGCCTGCTAGCCGCGGCCACCCCCTCGCCGCGTGGGGCAGGCTTGTGGGCCCCTCATGGCTCCTCCGACCTCCTCTATAGCTCCATATAACCCTATTTGTCGAGAAAAAAATAAGAGAGAAGAGTTCATCACGTTTCACGATACGAAGCCGCCGTCATCGCCAGTTCTTCCTCGGGAGACCAAACCCGGAGTCCGGTTTGGGCTCCGGAGAGGGGAAATCGACGCCTTCGTCATCATCAACCATCCTTCATCACCAATTCCATGATGCTCCCCACTGTTCGTGAGTAATATCATCGTAGGCTTGCTGGACGGTGATGGGTTGGATGAGGTTTATCATGTAATCGAGTTAGTTTGGTTAGGGTTTGATCCCTAGTATCCACTATGTTCTGAGGTTGATGTTGCTATGACTTTTCTATGCTTAATGCTTGTCACTAGGGACCGAGTTCCATGATTTCAGATCTGAACCTATTATGTTTTCATGAATATATGTGTGTTCTTGATCCTATCTGGCAAGTTGTAGACACCTTTTACGAGTTATGATCTGCATCCCCCAGGGTGACAATAACTAGGATTCTTTGCGGTGATTACCGTAGTTTTTGATAGGACCCCGCTGCCACCGGAGGGTAGGACAAAAGATGTCATGCAAGTTCTTTTCCATAAGCACGTATGACTATATATGGAATACATGCTGACGTTACATTGATGAATTGGAGATAGTTCTGTGTCACCCTATGTTATAACTGTTGCATGATGAATGACATCCGACTTAATTTCCATCAGTGTTCCATTGCCTACGATCTTTCCATATATTGATCTTCGCTTAGTTACTTTTCCGTTGCTACTGTTACAATCACTACAAACTACTACTATCACTTTTCCACCGTTACCGTTACTACCATATTACTTTGCTACTGAACACTTTGCTGCGGATATTAAGTCTTTCAGGTGTGGTTGAATTGACAACTCAACTGCTAATACTCGAGAATATTCTTTGTCTCCCTTGTGTCGAATCAATAAATTTGGGTTGAATACTCTACCCTCGAAAACTGTTGCGATCCCCTATACTTGTGGGTTATCATGACCTTTTTCTAGCGCCGTTGTCGGGGAGCATAACTTTATTCTTTGAGTCACTTGGTACATATATCTGTTGATCACTATGAAGAATCTAAAAGATCCCAAAACCAAGATCTATCCCTCCACTACGAGGGGAGGTAATGAACTTCCATCTAGATCTGCACTTGATTCACCTTCTGTTATGAGTAAGTTTGTGACACCACCACCTGCAAGTAATTCTGATATGTCGCAAGTAATTGATGATGCTACTTCTGCTATGCATGATGCTTATGATAATACTTTGTTTGATGATACTGTGCCACTGGATGAATTTCTTGATGAAAAAATTTCTAGAGCTAATGCTGAAACTGATAATATTTTCGAATCTGATGAAATTATTGAAACTGAACACTATGATTCACCTGCTATACCTAGCTCTCCTAGATATGGATTGCCTGATATACCTAAGGGTTATGTTATCAAAGGAGAGCTAGATAGGGACTTTCTTGCTTGTAAGGATAGAGATGATCTTAAGAAATTGCTTCACAAGTGGAAGGAAAAATGTCTGAATGCTAGAACGCAATATGATCCTAAGTTTGCTTCTTCACCCATCATTGTTACTGATAAGGATTATGAATTCTCTGTCGATCCTGAGTTAATTACTTTGGTTGAATCTCATCCATTGCATGGTTATGAATCTGAAACTGTCGTGGCACATCTTACCAAATTGAATGATATAGCCACCCTATTTACTCATGAGGAAAAAAAATTCGCTATTACTATATTCTTAAGTTGTTTCCTTTCACATTAAAGGGTGATGCTAAGAAATGGTTTAATTCTCTTGCTCCTAGTTGTGTGGGTAGTCCCCAGGACATGGTTTATTACTTCTCTGAAAACTATTTTCCTTCCCATAAGAAACATGCTGCCTTGCAGGAAATATTTAACTTTGTGTAAATTGAAGAAGAGAGTCTCCCACACGCTTGGGGGAGGCTTCTCCAATTACTTAATGCTTTGCCTGATCAACCTCTCAAGAAAAATGAAATACTTGATATCTTTTATAATGGCCTGACTGATGCTTCTAGGGACTACCTAGATAGTTGTGGTTGTTATGTTTTCAGGGAACGAACTATTGAACAAGCTTAATTACTATTGAATAATGATTGGAAAATTACCAAACCACCTCTAAAGCCAACTCCAAAGAAAAGAGGTATTTTATTCCTTAGTCCTGGAGATATGCAAGAGGCAAAGAAATCTATGAAAGAAAAATGTATAAAAGCTGAAGCTGTTAAGAATCCACCACCTATTGAATAAATACATGGTCTTGATAACCCGACACAGGTAGTAGAGGTAAATTCTCTCAAAAGATTTGATGAATGAGATATTCCTTAGAATAAGCCTTCTAGCCAATGCTTGGATGGATTTGATAATTTTATTGTGAAGCAAGAAATTTTCAATGCCTATGTTAGTAGACAATTGAAACATAATGCTTATATGCTTGATCGCTTGGGTGATTATTTGAGTAGAACTATCAATGATCTCAAGCTTATTAGTAAACATGCTTCCATGGTAACCACTCAAGTAGAACAAGTACTTAAGGCTCAAAATGATTTGCTTAATGAGATGAATAGTAAAGACAATGATCTTTCTATTAAAGTTGTGACTAGAAGTGGTAGAATGACTCAAGAACCTTTGTATCCTGAGGGCCATCCTAGGAGAATTGAGCAAGATTCTTAGAGAGTTAATACTGATGCACCTATTCCTTCCAATCAGAGTAGGAAAAAGAATGATGATAGTACTTTGCATGCTGCTAGTGAACCTGTTATAGATACATCTGAGAATCCAAATGATATTTCTATTTCTGATGATGAGACACAATCTGGTGATGAACATGAGCCTAGTGATAACACTAATAATGAAGTTCGTGTTGATGCTCAACCTAGTAATGATAATGATGTGGAGATTGAACCTGCTGATGATCTTGATAACCAACAACCTAAGAATAAAAGATATGATAAAAGAGCCTTCATTGCTAGGAAACATGGTAGAGAAAGAGAACCATGGGTTCAGAAACCCATGCCCTTTCCTCCTAAACCATCCAAGAAAAAGGATGATGAGGACTTTGAGCGCTTTGCTGAAATGCTTACACCTGTGTTTTTACGTATGCGCTTGACTGATATTATGAAAATGTCTCCTTATGCTAAGTATATGAAAGATATTGTGACAAATAAAAGAAAGATACCAAAAGCTGAGATTTCCACCATGCTTGCTAATTATACTTTTAAAGGTGGAATACCTAAGAAACTAGGAGATACCGTAGTACCTACTATACCATGCTCTATTAAAGGAAATTATGTTAAAACTGCTTTATGTGATCTTGGAGCTAGTGTTAGTGTTATGCCTTTATGTTTATACCGTAGACTTGATTTGAATAAGTTGACACCTACTGAAATCTCTTTGCAAATGGCTGATAAATCAACTACTCTTCCTATTGGTATTTGTGAGGATGTACCTGTCGTAGTTGCAAATGCTACTATCTTGACGGACTTTGTTATTCTTGATATTCCTGAGGATGACAGTATATCTATCATACTTGGTAGACCCTTCTTGAATACTGCAGGGGCTGTTATTGATTGCAACAAGGGCAATGTCACTTTTCATATTAATGGTAATGAGCATACGGTACACTTTCCGAAGAAACAACCTCAAGTTCATAGTATCAACTCTATTGAGAAAATTCCAACAATTATTATTGGAGACTTTGAATTCCCTCTTCCTACTATCAAGAAGAAATATGATATACTTATTGTTGGGGAAATGCATATCCCCATTCAGGTAACTTAGTGTTATTCGAAAATTCTTCGGTTTCATGCCATTCGAAAGAAGTTCGTCAATAAGACTTAATCAACCTTATTGATGGATTCCTTTTGAGGAGCATGAGATGGATGAATTTAGAAAGCACAACTTCCTGCACCTAACTTTTAATTTCTGTTACCTAGATGCAATTAAGTAAAAATGCTATTATTTTTCTGTTTTCTGAGTTTTCCGTGCAATAGAAAAATGACCTGAAAATAAAAGTTCCTACAATCCTCTGAAAATTTAGTATGATTTTTCCTGGAATATTTAAGAATTTTTGGCACTGAGAATGCATTAGGGGGCTGCACCAGTGGGCCATAAGCCTGCAGGGCGCAGCCGCCCTCCGGCCGCGCCTAGCAAGCTTGTGGGTCCCACATGGCCCCCCTCCACTTATTCTAGCACCCATTCACTTCATCTTTCCCCAGAAAAAATCCCACCATTGCTCGTGTTCTATCTCATCTTGCTGCCATTTTTGATCTCCTTGCCCAAGGCTCCATTTGCAAAACTGTTTTAGGGGATTACTCACCGATATGTGACTCCTGCAATGGTCCAATTAGTTTTTTCTAGTGCCTTATATATTGCAATTTTTCATGCTATGGTGACCTTGTTCTTGAGCTCACATGTCAAATTTTTATGGTCCCAATTTTTTTGATGCATGATATGGTCTCTAGGCACTCGAGGGAGTAGTTGCTATGAGTTTTGTTCACCTCTATTTTCACTCACTAAAATTTTCAGAAATTTTTCAGAGAAAGAAAACATGTTGAGGAGAATGTACCAAGGTGGTTCCTCGAGCAAGAAAGCCCTGAGACTCGGGATACGTGAGCCCAACTCACTAACTCTTTCGTGCGAAGGTTTGAATTTTCATCTAACTGTAATTCTCATTCCGTTCTATTTGATCTTTATGATAAGACCTATACCATGGACCTAGAAGATTTTAATGATGCATGCAAAATTCCATGGGGTAGTTGTAGCAACCCTCATAAAAATGAATATAATGATTTATTTGCTAGCATCACAGTGGGAGAGACTAGAATCATTACACAAGCTACTTTGGGGAGCATTCACTTTCCGGCTATACATTATTTGCTCTCTGCATAGGTAGATGTATTAATGGTTAACTTGAGCATAGCCACCTTTGTGCGCCTGACCTGAGCATCCTTAAGAGTGCGGTAATGGCAGATAGACGATATAACTTGGGGGCTATTATTGCTAGGAGGTTAGATCATAATGCTAAGGATGGAAATTTCTTTGGTGGAATTTATGCCACCTGTGTAGCTAAGTATCTTGGGGTGCCCATAAGAGGGAATGACATTGAATTACCCCCTGCTTTCCTTGATTATGAGGCTTTGGTGCGCTATCAGTTTCTTGAAAGAAACGAACAATCCCTTCAGTACCGACTAATATTTGACGCGCAAAGTGTTGTCCATGTTAGCCTTCCTGCTCCTGCCTTCTTTATTTTTAGGAAAAATAGAGATATTTAATAATCAGGGAGGAGGCAAAAGAGTACGAGCAAAATGCAGAAACCGCTTGCCTTCACACTACAGTGGTACAGGAGATAGACGCCGCGGCCCAACATAACCCCAATTTTGACTTCGGATATTATCCAGGCCAGCCATGGCCCTAGACCAACTTAGGCCAAAAGCCTAAGCTTGGGGGAGTACGTATTTCTCAGTGACATTACATTCATGTTCACACACTTATTTTAGTTGTCGGTGTTCATACTTTTTTATTGTACTATCCATGGTACTTTAATTCTTGTTTGCTTTCTTCTTGTGTGTTTAATTAACTTTGAAGAAAAATACAAAAAAATCAGTTCTAGGTTTATTTCCTAGTTGCTTAGTTGTAGAATTAAAGAGAAAACCCAAAATGATTTCTCGTTCTTCTTTTTTCTTGTTGGGAGCTTTCCCGTGTAAATAACTTTCCTTTATTTTCTTTGGGTCATAAGGAGAATACCACGATGACGTGTTGAGTGGCTCTCATATGCATTATAGTTTATCATACAAAGAGCCCATATTGCCTTGTCTTCTCCTTTGGTTTATTGTTTGCAGATTCCAGCTTAGTCCAATGCACATGCACTCTTATTATTATTCACATCGTTCGGTCATGCAAGTGAAAGGCAATAACGACGATATTTTATGAAAAGATTGAGATGGAGAAAAGCTAGTATGAACTCAACCTATCTTGTTTTTATAAATATGATTAGCTCATCGTTCCGAATTCAGTACATTATGGGTTGATCATGTTTGCAACAACAATTAGCGATTATAGTTATTCATGCCATGCTTAATTAGCTAAGAGTGAATAATGGTTCGTCTTGAGTGCCAACATGCGCATTAAAATGGGTGTGATGTAGTATGATAAATGGAATCCTCCTTTGGATGATTCAAGTGTCTTGACTTGGCACGTGTTCATGCATGTAGTTGAAACAAATCAACATAGCCTCCACAATATTTATGTTCATAGTGAATTATATCCTACTCATGCTTGCATTCAATGTTGGTTAATCTCAAGGCATATTGATGACTGTGTCGCTCTCTAGTTGGTCGCTCCCCAGTGTTTTGCTAGCCTTCACTTGTATTAAGCGGGAATACTGCTTGTGCATCCATCTCAATAAACCCAAAGTTGTTCCATATGAGTCCACCATATCTACCTATATGCGTTATTTAACTGCCGTTCCAAGTAAATTTGCATGTGCTAAACTTTAAACCTTCCAATAAACCTTCTGTTTTGTATGCCCAAATCGCTCATGTGGTGACTCAGGGCTCTCAATATCTTCCATGCTAGGTGGGTTATTCTCATGATATGTGTTGATTCACTATCATTCATGAGAAAGTGGCTGGTAATCGGAATGCCTAGTTCCATGCTCAAAATAAAAAGCAAAATACAATTAAACCAAACTCCCCCAGGAATGTGTTTGTATGGACGGGGTACCCGTGAATTCGGCCCGCCGTGGAGTGTGATTGATTGGTGGAGGGGGAGTAAAAACTTTACCATTCTGTTTGGGAACCGCCTGTAATGTATCTAGCATGGAAGTTATTGAAAACCTCTTGGTCGTTATGTGAGCAACGAAAGCATACAGCTCCAAAATCATTACCTATCTTCGTTTTAAAAGCCTGAACTCTGGCACCTCTGCAAATCAATGCTTCCCTCTACGAAGGGCTTATCTATTTACTTTATTGTTGAGTCATCATCCTCTTATAAAAAGCACCAGTTAGAGAGCACCATTGTCATTTGTATGCCTTGATATTAATTGATGCTGGGTATGGGCATGACTGAATCTCTCTCACCATGAATTGCAATGTTTAGTCAGTCCTTGTTCTCCAGAGGTGCTCTGCATTTATGTTTTGCGGTCTCAGGAAGGGCTAGCGAGATACTATTATGTCATATTGTATCATGATTGTTTCGATAAATTGTTGTCATCCGAGACTTGTTATTATTGCTTGCATGTTGGGTATGCCATTGACATGAGTAAATGTGAGACCTAAATGTTATTGTGAATGTGCTTAGTTTATAATCTGCGTTGAAAATCTGAACGTAAGTTAGACATATTTACAACAGCAAGATCAAACAGAGTTTGTAAAAGTTTTTCTTTATCACTTTCAGTTTGTCAACTGAATTGCTTGAGGACAAGCAAAGATTTAAGCTTGGGGAAGTTGATACATTTCCAACGTATCTACTTGTCCAAACTCTTTTCCCCTTGTTTTGGACTCTAATTTGCATGATTCGAATGGAACTAACCTGGACTGACGCTGTTTTCAGCAGAATTGCCTTGGTGTTATTTTTGTGCAGAAATAAAAGTTCTCAGACTGTCCTAAAAATTTACGAAGAATATTTTTGGAATTAATAAAAAATACTGGTGCAAGAATTAACCAGAGGGGGGCCACCAGCAGGCCACAAGCCTACTGGCCGCGACCACCCCCTGACCGCGTGGGGCAGGCTTGTGGGCCCCGCATGGCTCCTCTAACCTCCTCTCCAGCTCCATATAACCCTATTTGTCAAGGAAAAAAAATAAGAGAGAAGAGTCCATCGCGTTTCACGATACGGAGCCGCCGCCATCGCTAGTTCTTCCTCGGGAGACCAGACCTGGAGTCCGTTTTGGGCTCCGGAGAGGGGAAATCGACGCCTTCGTCATCATCAACCATCCTTCATCACCAATTCCATGATGCTCCCCACTGTTCGTGAGCAATCTCATCGTAGGCTTGCTGGACGGTGATGGGTTGGATGAGATTTATCATGTAATCGAGTTAGTTTGGTTAGTGTCCACTATGTTCTGAGATTGATGTTGCTATGACTTTGCTATGCTTAATGCTTGTCACTAGGTCCCAAGTGCCATGATTTCAGATCTGAACCTATTATGTTTTCATGAATATTTGTGTGTTCTTGATCCTACCTTGCAAGTTGTAGAAACCTTTTACGAGTTATGATCCACATCCCCCAGGGTGACAATAACTGGGATTCTTTCCGGTGATTAACGTAGTTTGAGGAGTTCATGTATTCACTAAGTGCTAATGCTTTGGTCCGGTTCTCTATTAAAAGGATGCCTTAATATCCCTTAATTTCCAATAGGACAACGCTGCCACGAGAGGGTAGGACAAAAGATGTCATGCAAGTTCTTTTCCATAAGCACGTATGACTATATATGGAATACATGCCTACATTACATTGATGAATTGGAGCTAGTTTTGTGTCACCCTATGTTATAAGTGTGTCATGATGAATGACATCCGACATAATTATCCATCACTGATCCATTGCCTACAAGCTTTCCATATATTGATCTTCGCTCAGTTACTTTTCCGTTGCTACTGTTACAATCACAACAAAACTGCACTATCACTTTGCCACCGTTACCGTTACTACCATATTACTTTGCTACTGAACACTTTGCTGCATATATTAAGTCTTTCAGGTGTGGTTGAATTGACAACTCAGCTGCTAATACTCGAGAATATTCTTTGGCTCCCCTTGTGTCGAATCAATAAATTTGGGTTGAATACTCTACCCTCGAAAACTGTTGCGATCCCCTATACTTGTGGGTTATCATGGTGCAAAGCTCCGGGCATGCGTCTGGGTCTCCAATTAAGTTGTGGAGATTGCCCTGAGCATTTGAGGTCACCGCGGAAGCCATAGTACATTGTGGTGAAGCTTTGTGGTGTTTTTGGGAGCCTCCAATTAAGTTGTGGAGTTTGCCCCAGCCTTGTTTGTACGGGTTCGATGACTACCCTCAAGGGTCCCTTAGTGGAATCACGACATCTTGCATTGTGCGACGGCGTGAGGAGATGATGGTAGCCCTAGTGGCTTCTTGGGGAGCAATGTGCCTCCACACCACTCCGAACGGAGATTAGCATCCGCTAGGGTGTGAACTTTGGGATACATCATCATCTTTGCATGCCTCGGTTATCTCTTACCCGAGCCCCTTTAATTATGCACATTACTTTGTGATAGCCATATTGTTTCTTGCTATATATCTTGCTATCACTTAGTTATTTATCTTGCTTAGCATAAGTTTTTGGTGCACATAGGTGAGCTTAATTTTTTTAGGTTTTTCGGTTGACTTATTAAACATTAGTTTAATTACGCATTTGTTCAGGCCTAAACCATAATTATTTTAAAGCGCCTATTCACCCCCCTCTAGACGACATCCACGTCCTTTCAATTGGTATCAGACCTAGGTCTCTCATTATTAGGTTTAAAAACCTAGAGAGTAAGGATCTCGACTAGGGGATTAGGATTCTCTAACACTCTTAGTTTCAATGGCACAAATTTTGATGTTTGGGTAATTCGCATGCTTAATCTCTTTAGGGTCATGGACCCGTATTTAGAGCAAATTGTGGATATGGGTTTTTCTCCTCCGGAGGATTCTCAACACCTATCTTTGGAGGATGAGAAAAACTCTTATCTCAATTCTTAAGCTACTAATGTGCTTTGATACGTCTCCAATGTTGATTGTTCCATGCTATTATATTATCTTTTTTGGATGTTTTATATGCATTAATATGCTATTTTATATTATTTTTGGGACTAACCTATTAATCTAGAGCCTAGTGCGAGTTTCTGTTTTTCCTTGTTTTCGAGAATTGCAGATAAGGAATATTAAATGGAGTCCAAATGGAATAAAACCTTCGGAATGATTTTTTATGGAATGAAAGGAAACCAAGAGACTTGGGAACCAAGGCAGGAGAGCCACCATGGGGCCACAAGCCCTTGGGGCGTGCCCAGGGGGATAGGGCACGTCGGGCAGGCTTGCAGGCCCACGGCAGCCGTCCCAATCCTAATCTTCGTCCTATAAATTCCCCAATATTCCATCATTATCAGAACAAGCCATGAAAACACTTTTCCGCTGCCAAAATCCTCCATTCCCGAGAGATCCAATCTTGGAACCTTTTCCGGTAATCTGCCGGAGGGGGATTCGATCACGAGGGCATCTACATCAACTCCATTGCTCCGGTGATGCGTGAGTAGTTCACCATAGAACTTCGGGTCCATAGATATTAGCTAGATGGCTTTGTCTGTCTCTTTTCTGTTCAATACCATGTTCTTCATGATGTTCATGGAGATCTATCCGATGTAATACTCTTTTGCGGTGTGTTTGTTGAGATCCGATGAATTGTGGCTTTATGTTCAGGTTATACATGAATATTATTTGAGTCTTTCCTGAATTCTTATATGCATGATTTCATATCTTTGCAAGTCTCTTCGAGTTATTGGTTTGGTTTGGCCAACTAGATTGGTAATTCTTGCAATGGGAGAAGTGCTTAGTTTTGGGTTCAATCTTGCGGTGTCCTTAGCCAGTGAAAAAGTAGGGGTACCGAGGCATGTATTGTATTGTTGCCATCAAGGATAACAATATGTGGTTTTCATCATATTGCTTGAGTTTATCCCTCTACATCATGTCATCTTACCTAATGTGTTACTCCGTTCTTCATGAACTTAATACTCTAGATGCAGGCATGATTCGGTCGATGTGTGGAGTAATAGTAGTAGATGCAGAATCATTTCGGTCTACTTTACATGGATGTGATTCCTATATGCATAATCTTTACCTTGGATATCTTCATAATTATTCACTTTTCTATCAATTGCTCGACAATAATCTGTTCACCAACCGTAATACTTGCTATCATGAGAGAAGCCTCTAGTGAAACCTATGCCCTCCAGGTCTATTTTCTATCTTATACTTTCAGATCTAAAACCAAAAATACCAGAAATACCTTTCTGAATTATTTTTATCTTTTGTTTACTTTCCGTTCAAGCAATCTATCTCTATCAGATCTCATCCTTGCAAGTAGCCTTAAATGGATTGACAACCCCTTTATAGCGTTGGGTGCAAGAGTTCGATTCCTTGTGTAGGTACACCTATTGGGGACTTGCTTGTATCTCCTACTCGATTGATACCTTGGTTCTCAAAAACTGAGGGAAATAGGGATCTACTTTGCTGCATCATCCGTTCCTCTTCACGGAAACCAACGCATGCTCGAGAAGTAGCAAGAAGGATTTCTAGCGCCGTTGTCGGGGAGATCTACATCAAGCCTACCAAGTACCCATCACAAACTCATCTCTTGCATTTACATTATTTGCCATTTGCCTCTCATTTTCCTCTCCCCCACTTCTAAAGTGATTTTCAGAAAATACCAAAAAGATTTGCCTTTTTATTCGCCCTTTTTCGTTCGTCTTTTCGTTTAATTGCTTGCATGTTAAATTGGTTGGTCGTCTTTATGTCTCAACCCAACGGCTTTGATCCTTACCTTAGAAAGTTGTTAGATATTGAGGATAACGTTAAAAGTTTCATGTCGCTTCAATATGATCACAATAGTCTCTTCAAGAATGAACTTAAAGAACAAAAAACTATGTGGGAGTACATGAATAAGGAACTTGATGATATGTCTAAAGAGTTCTATGGTTTGAAATCTCAATTTACTCACCTTGAAAATTTAGTGGGCCAAATTTCCAATAAACAAGCTACTTTAGTCAATAAAATGGTCGTGAAGCCAGAATCTCTGAATATTGATGAAGATCTTAAAGTGATTGATGTGACTCCTATTGAATCTTTGTTTTCCAATATTAATCTTGATAAGGATGGGACTGGAGATGAGTCACCTTTAGTTAAAAGGTGTCCCAATGATTCAGAGTTTATAGATCTTGATGCTAAGATTGATAAAAGTGGGATTGAAGAGGTCAAAACTTTAAATAGCAATGAACCCACTCTTTTGGATTTAAAGGAGTTTAATCATGATAGCTACTCCTTAATTGATTGTATTTCCTTGTTGCAATCCATGCTGAACTCTCATCATGCTTTTAATCAAAACAAAGCTTTTACTAAACATATTGTTGATGCTATGATGAAAGCTTATGAAGGAAAACTTGAGTTGGAAGTTTCTATACCTAGAAAGCTATATGATGAGTGGGAACCTACTATTAAGATTGAGATGAAACATTATGAGTGCCATGCTTTGTGTGATTTGGGTGCTAGCGTTTCCACGATTTCAAAAAATTTATGTGATGTGTTAGGTTTCCGCGAATTTGATGATTGTTCCTTAAATTTGTATCCTGCGGATTCCACTATAAAGAAACCTATGGTAAGAATTAATGATGTTCTTATTGTTGCAAATAGGAATTATGCGCCCGTAGATTTCATTGTTCTTGATATAGATTGCAATCCTACATGTCCTATTATTCTTGGTAGACCTTTCCTTAGAATGATTGGTGAAATTATTGATATGAAGGAAGGGAATATTAGATTCCAATTTCCATAAAGGAAAGGTATGGAACACTTTCCTAGGAAAAAAAATAAAATTACCTTATGAATCTATCATGAGAGCTACTTATGGATTGCATACCAAAGATGACAATACCAAGATCTATTGCGTTTTGCCTAGCTAGGGGCGTTAAACAATAGTGCTTGTTGGGAGGCAACCCAAATTTATTTTGCTTTCTTATTTTTTGCTTCTGTTTTGGTGTGTTTTGCAAATTATTACTTCTGTAGTAATTGTGTTTTTGTGTTTTTATTTGTGTTTGATCCAAGTAAAACCTTTGGGGTGATCTATGGTGGTTGTTGATTTGATCTTACTGAAAAACGGAAACTTTTGCGCTCAGTCCAGCAATTTTCTAACATTTTAAGATCATCAAATTGAACTGAAATTTTTACAAAAGATTTATATCCAAATTTTCCTGATTTTCCTAAATTTTCAGAATTTTTAGAGTTCAATAAGTATTCGAAGTTTGCAGATTGCTACAGACTGTTCTGTTTTTGACAGATTCTGTTTTCTTTGTGTTGTTTGCTTATTTTGATGTATCTATGGGTCTTATCGGGGGGTATGAGTCATGGAGAAGTTAGAATACAGTAGGTATTACACAAATACAACTAAATAATGAGTTCAAAAGAGTACCTAAATGGTGATTTATCTTTTTATACTAAATGATCTTGTGAGTTTTCGGTTGAGTTTTGTGTTGTGAAGTTTTCAAGTTTAAAAAGCCTAATGTAATGACCCGAACCTGATAAGATTCGATGTCTCTGTGCTTACTGTACTAGTCCCTGGATCGATGCTCTAGCACATACAGTACATAAGAATATCAAAAAAACAAGTGCATCATTTACAACAACGTATGACCCAGAATTTGTAAAGTATTGCAATATCGTAGCACATAGCTGGCTTATTAAATATTGACAGCAAAAGATTAGCATAAACAAATGATGAATCCCATCAATCCCACTGGCGAAAATGTTTAGTGAAGACTCGCGACCCTACTGTATTTCAACGATCATCTAAAAATCATGCAATATGATAAGTTGCAGCCACAAAGGGTCAATACATTGAATGCATTGGGAAATCACACATAATGATATATAGCAAACCTACATCTACAAGCAAGGTATGACAAACATAACACTCAAGTTGGTTTCCAGAAGAGATGTCTTCACCTACCTCCACTAACTGATCAAGGTTCACACACCACAACCAATTAACCCGTAGAAGAGAAATCACAACTACGATGACATGACAAAGATCTTCAAGAAGTCTCAAGTGCGGTCAGTCATGGCGCCTTCTCTAGGGACAATAGAGCGCTCAGCCAATGATGCATTCACCTGATTTCAATTCCGACAACTCAAGTGAGCTCAGTCACGACGCATTCTCTAGGGACACTAGAGCTCTAGGGACACTAGAGCGCTCAGCTAGTGACTCATTCACTCGAGCAAAATCCCCGAACCTACAAATATAAACAGATAGGCTCACCACTTCCACGAATAACTCAACACTCAACTACATCTACCATAATGAAGCAAGCATATGTCAAAGCATACAAAAAACACATGCATACACTACAAGAATCAGCAACTTTACCGTCAGCCATGCCTGACGGCAAAGGCGTGCATGGCGGACGGCAAAGGCTTTGCTGTCTGCCAGCAGACGGCCAGTCGTCTGGGAGAATAAGCTACGGTAAAGGGCACTTTGTCGTCTGCTGGCTCATGGCAAAGATGCAAAGGTCTTTGCCGTCAATGAGCAGACGACAAAGACCATGGATGACACACGTGGTATCTTACGTCTGTTAAGGGGTTAACGACGTGCTTTGCCGTCTGCTGGCTAATGGCAAATATGCAAAGTTCTTTGTCGTCTGCCAGCAGACGGCAAAGCAACGGTTTCTTTGCCGTTTGCTAGCTGATAGCAAAGATGCAAAGTTCTTTGCCATCTGCCAGCAGGTGGCAAAGAAACCACATAGGCCAGCCCAATGACACCCCCAGGTTGCACAGGTAGCTACCACGTGGCAGCTTTGTCGTCTGCTGGCTGATGGCAATGCTCTTTGTCGTCTGCCAGCAGACGACAAAGAACCTGTATAGCCCCTGTTTTTTTTCTGTTTTTTCTTAAATTTATTCAATTTCACAGAATTTCATATATATATATATGTATATATATACACATTTGAAAATACTTTCAACAAGAATACCAACATATATCCAACAACAAGTTACCAACACATATCCAACAACAAGTTTCCAACAACATATCCAACAAAAAAGTTCATCGTACACAATCAAAAATAAAAGGAAGCACAAGGAGAAGAGTAGACTCCATCAATGCAAGCTTCCTCATCTAAAGCACATCTGCAAATTGGGAAAGAAGAAAGTTAGAAGAAGAAGAAGAAGACTAGCTATAAGAAGAAGAAGAAGAAGAAAAAGAAGAAAAAGAAGAAGAAGAGGAATAATTTTTCTTCTCTTTCTTTTTCTCCTCTCCTCTTCTTTATCTTCTTCTTCTTCTAACTAAGGTAGGTAAAAATGCCATTCTTAGCTAAGCTAGGTAAAAATGCTAAGTGTAGGTCCTTTTACAACTAAGCTAGGTAAATAGGTCATTTTGGAGCTTCGTAAGGTTATTATGTCATTTTCGAGGAAAATAAGCTAAGTCTATGTCATTTTGGAGCTAAACCAAGGTTACCATGCCATTTTTTTTACCTAAGTATGCTAAGTATGTCATAAATAAACTGGAGAAGCTAAGTATAGGTCAATTTCGAGCTAACCTAAGTAGTTATGCCATTTTTGAGCTAACTAATCATATTTAGTCATTTTGGAGGACAAAATGGCAATTGTAGGTCATTTTAGAGCTATCCTAGTTATAATCGGTCATTTTGGAGGTAGGTAAGGTTATTTTGTCATTTTGGAGGAAAATAAGCTAAGTCTATGTCATTTTGGAGCTAAACCGAGGTTATCATGCCATTTTTTACCTAAGTATGCTTAGTATGTCATAAATGAACCAAAGAAGCTAAGTATAGGTCATTTTGGAGCTAAATAGGTCATTTCTCAAGCTAAGTATGAATTTGTTAAGAACAACACTTGGGAAAACTTACCATCATCACGGAGGTGAAGGACCGGTCGGGGTTGCGACAGACGCAGAAGGATCGGTCGATGCTTGTCGGGAGGCACGCTGCACCAAAGATCATTTTCAATGTATCCTTACCATGATGCAACTCAAATGTGAATACTAGGAACTAATCACCATTCAAATGAAACTCACCGTGGGTGCTATAGCAATATGGGGTGTCAATGGAGGGGTGTGAGCATTGTTCTGGCACACGGTCTCCACATTTTGTTTTCACGAGTCAGTCATATTAGTTAGTGATGAAACAAACATTACGTGCATGATTTGGCTAATATGCAGGAGAAACTTACCACGAGGAGCTCATATAGGGCCCGGTGAGACGCTTCGTTCCGGTTCCTCTCCTCCTCCAACAGCCTAGCCGTCCTCTCCTCCATGTCCCTCTCCCTCTGCCACGCCTGCCTGTTTGCCTCCGCCAGAAGCTCCTAGGCCCTAGCCTCGATGGCGAGCTCCATTGGCCGTGGACGAGGCCTTATCTCAGGACCGGAGCTCGTCCGACGCTTCTTGATCTTCGTGAGAGGTTGGGACAACGTATCAGTCCATTCCCAATGGCTATCTAGCCATGGGGCCTCCTACCACCAGATATCATCACGAGCTCTGGATCAAAAGGACTCTGGCTCGGGTTGAAGTCCTCCCCTTTCCTCGCCTTCCCCTCATCTCTGTACCTCACGAGCTTGTTGTGGGAGGAGATGTTGCTGAAGCTCTCTGGATGATCAAGGTCATCCTTAGAGAATGCCTTGGCCTTCTTGTACGAGGCAGTATGGGCCATGGCATAGAGGTTGAACAGCGGTGGCACCTCCTTGTTTTGTCGCGCCTAAAAGAGAGGAACAAATATTAGTTAAGGGCTCAAGCTAGCATGAAGAATGAAATTGCATGAATCATGAAGCAAACCACATACCCAGTGATCCCCGTACTCAAATAGGTTGGAGCTCCCTTGATGGTGTGGCACACCTTTCATTTGGGCATGCTTAGCCTTGGCCTTGTTATCGTCGTCTAGCCATTTGGGAGAGCACCACTCATCCACCAATGCCTCCTAACAGTCCAACCTATCCACACACCATCTCGGGGGCACCTAAGTTAGACAAGAGATATTCCAGCGCTACGCCTATGAATCAAATCAAGGAAACAGTACAAGTCCTTAAGAATAGGTAATTACCTTCATGTACTTCTCCTTACTCAATTTTTTTTGCGACACTTCTTCTTGGCCCTCTTAATGTTAGTAGAGGCGTAGTAGTCTCAAATAGCTTGCACCCGAGCCTCGTCCCGTAAGTTCTAAAGTAGGCGCTTGCACTCGGCTACGATAACAATAGCCACGTCCGCCTCGTGTTCCTCAAGACACATGTAGAAGGTCTGCAATCAAACAAGACAACACTAATTAGTACAATCACTAGGTGATGTTGATTTTTAATTTTGTAAAGGACAAATTACCCAAAACCGACAGATCACGATGTCGGCCACCGTCTCGCACAAGACACCGTCGACCCTCTCCTCCGACGGGGCCGGGGCAGCCACGTACAGCTCCCAGGTCAGTGCTACCTGTGGAACCTCACCCTCACCGGGCAACTAGACCTTCCCGGGGAAGTGGTGCCGGAGAAGCACACCAAGGACCTGGTTGGGCCTACGTACACCAGGGTCGTGTTTCCAACCCCTGCAGTATTACAAGGCCAACACATTAGATATTAATTTCAAGAAACATGAAGGCAAAAGTTGAAAAAAGAGTAAATGCACAATCAACCACCTCTGATCACGGGTCATCTGCACAGGCGGGAGCTTTGTACAACCACGCTGGTAGACCTTCTTGCCCTCCTCAGCCAGCTCGCCCTCGCTATAGGTATCCTCAAAAAAGCTGTGCTCGCCACCATCAGCATGGCCACTAGCCTCCGGAGTCACGTGGGACGAAGACTCAGGGACCGGGGTCTCCTGGGACGAAGACTCTGGGACCGGAGTCTCCTGGGATGAAGGCTCGGTGACCGGAGTCCGAGACGGGTCCAAGTCAGACGGGTCCACCTGAGATAGAGCACTCATGTGGTCGGAAGAATCAGTTGGTGGTGGCGGCGAGGAAGGCACAGCAGCCTTCCTACCTCTAGCACCTCCCTTCGTCTTCCCCCGACCTCTCCCAGTCAAAGAAGCACCCGCCGGTGTTTGCATACAGTGTACTAGCGCTCTCCGGAGTTGCTGCGGTGGAATAATAGCACCCCTCCTAGCAAGCGCCGAGGAAGGAGGCTCGGAGCGCTCTCGACCCGCCCCCACCATCTGTCAACACCTGCAATGACAAAGTGTGAACGAAATTAGTACAACATAAAAAAAATTGAATACCTATAACATGAACTAATTAATAATATATATGTAATAATAATTGAATACCTGACATTACTAATATTAATCTTCATCGTCTATATATGCTCCGGGATCAATAAATTCATAATCATCATCACTATCAGTAATGGCGTGCTCCTTAGCATCATTAATAAATGCATCAACATGTGGAAGGCCTCCTTTATGTAATCGGTCAAGCATTGACAGGTCATCCGCAGTAGTAACCTCTTCTTATTCTGTCTCTTCTTGTTCCGGCTCAGGGGTGAAGTCGGATTCACTGTCGCTGTCTACCTCAATGTTCTGGGGTGAAGTAGAGCGGTTCTTGAAATGTTTTTTGGAAACACGTGTTTTTGGAAGAATTCTCCTTCATATGTGTCTGGGTTAATGTGAGGTTCATAATCATCTTCATTGAGGGGAGATGGTCTAAAATGTGGCGGCACATCATAAACGACATCCCGACCATTCAGATTTGGATCCGTTTGGCAGGCCCACAGTAGATAGAAAACTTGGGTCGCCTGTTGAGCCGTAATATAGACATCGGGAACATCTAAATGGGTCCTTTGTTTCATTTCGACTAGCCCTATATGTTCATGATTCCTTCTAGTCTCCTTCGGCTGGAACCAATAACATTTGAAGACTACGACGTTTGGTGGGTTTTCACCAAAGAATGTAAGTTCATAAATTGCTTCAACTCTTCCATAATACTCGACCCCTCCTTCGCCAACAGCGGAGACATAACAATTTGTAGACTTTCAAGATTTTGAAGCACCAACGATTTTGCACGCCCCCCCCCCAATCTTGCCTCGGTCGGGAGATGCAAAACCAAATGCTGCATTGGATTAAAGAAGCCCGGTGGAAAGATCTTTTCTAACTTGCAGATCAACTCCAGCGCCAACTTTCCCAGTTTGTCTAGCACGTCAGGTGATAGTTCTTTCGCACAAAGAGCACAGAAGAAATAGCTCCGCTCTGCCAGTACTAGCCATTCATCCTCAGGGATAAAGGCACGCAACATCACCGGCATTACCCACTCAAGCCATATGTGCCAATCATGACTCTTGAGACCAAATATTTTCAATTTGTAAAGACTCGCTCCCCTCTTTAGATTCGCTGCATACCCATCGGGGAACATCAACTTCATTTTCACCCACAAGATCATTTCCCTCATAGCTGGCCTTCCAAGATAGAAGCATGCCTTTGGCTTCCTCCAGTTCTTCTTTCCTTTCGGTTGTCGTGTGTTTTGTAACGGTCTATCACATAGAGCCTCCTGATCGACTCTAGCCTTAGGATTATCCTTCGACTTCCCCTCTATGCCGAACAATGTACCAAAAAGGGCCTTCGTGATATTCTTTTCAGTGTGCATCACGTCGATGTTGTGTGGGCAAAGGAGGTCTTTAAAGTAAGGCAGATCCCACAAACATATCTTATGAGTCCAGGCGTGTTCCGTATTATACCCTCTCAAATACCCTGGACAATTTGGATCCGGCTCGAGAGCATTTATCTGATCCAGGATCTGTTGGCCTGTCAATGCAGGTGGTGCAATGCTTTTGACAACTCTACTTTGATGAAATTCTTCTTATCTTTTCTGAACTTATGGTCAGGATCCAGGAACTGTCTATGCATTTAGAAGCAAGAAAACTTGCGACCCGCCTGCAGCCAACGGAACTCAAGAGCAGCCTTGCATGTGGGGCACGGGAACCTTCCATGCACATACTAGACAACGAATAGCGCATATGCCAGCAAGTCATGCGACGAGTACATGTACCACACATGCATTTTGAATTTCTTTTTCGTAGCGGCGTCGTATGTCTTAATCCCATTATCCCAGGCTTCTTACAATTCACCCTTAAGCGGCTGCATGTACACATTCATATTCTTCCCTAGATATTTGGGCCCTGGAATTATCAATGTCAGGAAAATGTTCCTTCTTTTCATAATCTCTCCGGGGGGAGATTGAGTGGAATGACAAATACAGGCCAACAACTATACTGTGCTACCGTCATACCATACACATTGAACCCATCCATGCTGATGGCAACTCGAGGATGCCTTGGATCTGCCTCTTATCCTTATGTAATGCATCGAAGTGCTTCCATGCAAAAGCATATGAAGTGTGTCCGAACATCTGATTCCCATATGCATCTAGTTATGTTCTTTTTCCCAATTTATGCCACGGCATCCGTCTGGCCGTCTCTTCAACCATGAAAAGACGTTGAAGTCTTGGTATGATTGGCAGATACCGAAGAACCTTGACTGGGATTTTGGTCTGACTCTTCTCACCCATACCATTGTCTACCAGTACATACCTGGAAGTATTTCAAATGGGACAATAGTTGAAGCCCGCATACTCAAGCCTAAATAAGGCACATCCATTCTCACATGCATCTATCTTCTCATAGGACATCTTAAGCACACGTAGGATTTTGTTCGACTGGTACATGTTTGCTTGCAATACATGGCCTTTGGGTAGAAAGCGTCCAAATATCGTCATCATCGCATCGTAGCATTCTCTGCCCAGGTTGAACTGAGCCTTCAGAGCCATTACTTGCACGATGGCATCCAGCTGACAAAGCTCAGTGTGCTTGTGGAGAGGACGTTTTGAAGACTCCGACATTTCATAGAAGGCTTTTGCAGATTCATCCATCTCATCGTCCGAATCCCGAGCATCATCAAAGTCTTGCACCATGTCTTCGATCCCGGTACCATGCTCGTCGGTGCCACGACGAACCATCTCAGCTCTGGCATGTTGGGCAGACTCACCATGAAATGTCCAAACCGTATAATTAGGCGTAAAACCCCACTTCTGCAGGTGTTTGATCATTTCAAACTCTGACTTCTTCTTAAAGTTGTCACAATCGACATAAGGGCACCAGGTTATTTTCTGTCCATTTGCAAATGCGACTCTCACAAACTCGTTGGTTTTTGTTATCCATTCATAGGTCATGTCTTTCTGAGTAGTGTGACCGATGTACATCCACCCACGATCACTCGTCTTGCCTAGCTACTGGACACACACAAAATATATACATAATTTAGCAAACCATATTCATGAGTTAATAGAGTTTGTCAGTTTTATTACGTCGATGCAACATAGACGCTAGTAGGTAAAGAGAAGTCCTAATCCCACCCAAGTATGTGTAGACTCGGTTCATTTTCCCATGCTCTGCTCCGGTTCGACGCACAATTGTGGCAACACCTCCCCGCTGTTCTCCTGATACACGCCTCGGCAATAAGCAGAGAGGATGTGTACCCGGAGAACAATAGGGAGGCATTGACAAAATTCTGCATCGGATCCGGAGCAGAGCATATGGGAAAACGAACCCAATCTACACATACTTGGGCTGTCCATATATAACGTTGGACAATTCGAAAGAAGCACGGTTATAAATATGCTAATGAATGCATATTTATAGATGTAACCCTTTCAAACGGGAGACGCATAGTGGTCATGCATGCTAATGATTGAAGACACCTATAGCTAGCAAGTTTCATCGACACAAAGACCGGAACAGAGGAAATGAAGGGGCGAGGAGGAGATGTCATTTGTGCTCACCCACGAACGCAGGGGCGGAGCTCGTCGAACGCACGGGGAGGTCATCGAACACTAGACCCTTGCAGCGACGAAACAACTGCACATTTAAATCCACCTGATCAGCATAAATATGATGTTTTGTATCAAAAAATCAAAAAATATATGACCTAACTCATAATTCACAAATATATGACCTTGTCGGCCTTTGGAAAGGCCGAAGAGCACCTTTTTCGGGATCAGGGTGTCGGGGGTGTTGTGTCGGGATCGTGGTGTCGGGGGTGTCGTGTCGGGGTAGGGGTGCTGTGTCGAGGTCGGGGGTGCCATGTCGGGGTGTCGGGGTGTCATGTCGGGGGTTGGGGTGTCGGGGGTGTCGTGTCAGGGTTGACCCTCAACTCCTTTTCCCCTAGATCCTTGGGGGTCGGGGCTCTTCTTCTTCTTCTTCTTCTTCTTCTCCTCCTATTCTTCTTCTTCGTCTTCCTTCTTTCGTCCTCCTCCTCCTTTTCTTCTTCTTCTTCTCCTCTTCTCCTCCTTTTCTTATTTTTCTTCTTCTTCTTCTTCTCCTTCTTCTTCATGTTCTTCTTCTTCTCCGGTGATCCTCGACCCTCGACCCCTTGGCGACCGGCGATCCTCGACCCGGTTCCGTCGGCGCTGACGCACCCCGTCGGCGATCCTCGACCCAGTTTTCCTTTTCCCTTTTCTTCTTCTTCTCTTCTCGTCATTTTCTTCTTCTTCCTCCTCTTCTTCTCCTTCTCCTCCTCCTCCTCCTCCTCTTCTTCTTCTTCTCCGTCTTGTTCTTCTTTTCTTCTCCTCCTCCTCACCCTTTTCTTCTTCTTTTTCTTCTTCTCCTTCTTCCTCTTCTTCTTCTTCTTCTCCTTCTCCTCCTTTTCTTCTTCTTTCCTTCTTCTTCTCCTCCTCCTCTTCTTCTTCTTCTTCATTTCCTCTCCCCCTCCTCCTAAAAAACTAACTAACTTACTAACTTAACAGAAAAACTAACTAACTAATTTATTTTTTCTAACCTAATAAACTAAACTAAACTAAAGCTAAATTAAAAAAACAGAACTAAATTAAACTAAACTAAACCTAAATCTAAATAAACATGGTGCGAGTGGAGAAAGAACTCACCGGGATCGGGGAGAGGAGTAGCCGCCGGTGGAGGGGGTCGCTGGAGGGGGCAAGGGAGGGGGCGGCGTTGCCGTAGGGGACGGGGCGGGACGGGGCCGGTGGAGAAGGCCGAGGCAGAGGAGGGGGCGGCATCGCTATAGGGGAGGGGGCGGGCCGATGGAGGAAGCCGGGGTAGGGGAGGGGGCGGCGTCACCGTAGGGGAGGGGCAGGGCAGGGCAGGTGGAGGAGGCCAGGGCAGGGGAGGGGGTGGGCCGGGGCCGAGGCGGCGGTGGCAGTGGGGGTCGAGGCATCGGCAGGGTGCAGCGGGGAGGGAGCGGTGGGGCATCGATGGTGGCAGGCGGCGGGCCGAGCGGCGTGGGGTCGGGGTGGTGGCGGGGTGCGGTCGCGGGCGGCGGCGGGGTGCGGCAGTGTGCGTTCGGGGAGAGAGGGACAAATAGAGAGAGAGAAGAGAGAGGAGGGGGTGCGCCATTAGGGCCGTTATAGTGGCTTCATTGCCGTCTGCTAGAGGACGGCAAAGAAACTTTATCGTCAGCTAGCAGACGACAAAGAGGTGGGGTGGGCCATTGCAATAAGTAGGCCTCCACTGGACCCCACCCCACCTCTTTGCCATCTGCTAGCTAACGGCAAAGTTTCTTTGTCATCCGCTAGCAGACATCAAAGAGGTGGCGGATGGCAAAGTGCTTCTTTGTCGTCGGCTAGTTTTTTGCCGTCTGTTTTCTGGAAACGGATGGCAAAGAGCTTCTTTGCCATCCGCCAGCTGATGGCAAAGAACTGGCAAACGACAAATTTTCCGATTCCAGTAGTGATAGTAGAAATAGATGCACATAATTAAAAGTTAAAACTTGCCTTGAACGGTGTTGAAGTACTCTAACGTTTAATTCTGATCCGCTTCACACTCCGGACAATCTATACGTTGAACGAAGGGCACCGATAAATAAACCATACTCACATAACGTCAACTAAAGTCAACAGAAAATAATTCAAATAAAAATCTAATAACAAAAAATATCAATAGGTATTAATTGTCTACTTGCAAGTGGGATCATAGTGCAAAAAGAATCAACTAAATTGAGTGAACGGTTTGACAGATATGCCCCCCGAAAGATTGAATTCCAATTTGAATGAATCCAATTTTAAACAATGCAAAAGTGTGAAAATTTGGTTCTACAGGATTCTACTAATTAATATGAGTGCACAGGAAAAAGAATCAATGAATTTCGATTTACGGATCTCAAGTTAGAGCTAAATGAAAATTAGGCTAAAATCTGAAGAAAAAAACTATTGGAACTGTTACTGCGACTACTGTGGCATTGACATGTGGCTTGACATGAATGGCCCCAGGGTGTCTGCTGTGGGGCTTAGAGCATACCGGTTCAAAAGAAAAAAACAGCACATACCTAATAACGCCGAAGAGAACAAATTGAACAGTGGAGAGCGGCTGGGACTTTACCGCGGCGGCGAAACGAAGATGACGGTGGCACGAGTGTCGGTGGTGACACGGCCGACAGCTGCAGAGGTCTCCCGCGTAGGGAGAGTGGCTGGGGAGATGTGAAAGTGCGTTATATCGACTAGAGTGGGGGTGAATAGTACATTTTTACAAATTCATCACTTGAGGAATTTCAACTTGAGGAATTTGAAATGTGATGAATAACTAGCAGTGGATTAAGTACTCAAGTGCATGAGAAACATAGCGACAGCAAAGTCATCATAATGAAATGAAACATGCACATATTACAAGTAGCGTGATACAGGATAAGCAGGTGAGGAACAAGGTAACTTGAAGAATTTGAGGTGACAAAATTGTGAAAGTCTTCTGTCAAATTCTTCAAACAGTAATGATCAATTTCATCAACAAGTATACGAGGAATAGAGGGGTTGAGGAAATAGAACCAGGTGGCTCGATGCTCTAGACCAAGGTCACTCCGTGATCCCCAATTGACTACAGGATGCACTAGACCATGACGCCTAACCTTCTGGAGGATACACAGTCCTGAAAGGTAACAAGCGTCGGTTCCACAGAGGAACAGTTTCTTCAGTGATGCTCAATCACTTTGGGTTTGGTGGTCTGGATTTGGGTTTTTCCTCACTGATGATTTTCTCGGAGGACGGGTTGCTCTCAAATGACAAGTGTCAGTTCTCTCTCGGAGCAGCCAACCAACTAGTGGTTGTGGGGGGTGGCTATTTATAGCCAGGGTGCAACCTTACATGATAAGACATAAATGCCCCCAATGATATGACCGTTATGTGGATTTGATGATTGGGGATAGCTGGCTCTAAGCACATCAACTGTCAAAATTTCGAACTATGAAAGTCCTCAGACTTATCATGTTTCTCACTTCTAGGCAATTTGCACTGGCGAAATCCTAGATCCTTAGGCAGATCAATTTCATCAGAGACTAGAACAACTTCGTCTCTTTTACTAAAGAACTTGAGTGGACTATAAGAGATTTCCAAAGGCTTCACTCGAAGGATTGGATAGGTTAAGGCTTTTGGAGTTGAGCATCAGTTTGAAATTTTCCTTAGTATTACCTCGGCCCCCTTTAACAGTATGGTGTTTCCTTTGACTCAAAGAAAGGAAATGAAACTACGAATACAAAAGTCTTCACGCTTCATAGTCCTCATTCATATCTTCAAGGTCACACCAACTTATTCATTCTTAAAGTCTTCAGGGAATATCAAAGTCTTCAGCAAAGTCTTCACCAAAGTCTTCACCAAAGTCTTTAGTTGAAGACATACATTTTTAGGGGTCGATAATCTCTGAATATATCAAACTCCTCATCGACTTATAGAGCCTGTGTACACTCACAAACACATTAGTTCCTTAACCTATAAGTCTTCAATACACCAAAATCACTAAGGGCACTAGATGCACTTACAGTCTCCCCCTTTGTGGTGATTGATGACAAATAGGTTAAGTTTTCAACGGGGATAATACTATGAAGTGTAAATACTGAGTTTGAGGAATTTGATTGCAAGATATAGAAGAACTCCCCCTGAAGATGTGCATATTTGAGGAATTTGCTTTGGACTAAAAATGCACATGGCAGGTTAAAAACATGGAGAACTCCCCCTATATCTTGTAATTCATACACGTATTTAACATATGATATGAAGAATTTGAAATGCATGATAAAAAATGGTGTATGATGAAATTTAACATGCATGCATTAAGGTCCTTGAGAAAATACGCATGCAGAAAGCAGTTCAAATGAGTCAGACCACCATAGGACTTAAGTTTACAACTCAACCAACAAAAGCTTCAGAACAACAAGCGTTGTAACTTAAACAAAAACATCCCATATATAGAGGGACCCTCTTGAAGACTAACTAAAATTTTCTCCCCCGTCGTCATCGAAGAGCAAAAGGGGCAAAAAAGTGAGGACTAACGCCCTTTGAAGAATTTCATCTTGTTGGTGAGGAAGGAGCGACAGCTATTTGTCGATGCAGGGCCTGTCGTAGTGTCGTCAATGTCCTCAGCTTCATGCATCTGATACGATGAAGAATATGAACTTGTAACCATCTGAGGAACTTGGACCTTCTTGAATTTCTTCTGAGGAGGATAAGACCAGTCAAAGTTTTGCTGGAATTCCATTTCTTTGAGTTCCTCGGGAGCCTTGAGGTGTTTGAGAATGGCCCATGCGCGATCGAAGATTTCATGCACATAGTAGTGATTTTTCCTCATAGAGTTCTGCGTCATAGTCATGTTCTAAACAATTAAAGCAAGCTGACGCTTCACCCACTTGTGATTGCGATCAACCTTCTGGATGAGACTTTTGAGCAGTTCACGATCAGTCATCACACGAGGGGCAGACTCTTGAGGCTTTTGCGCTGAGGCTTTTGCAGCAGAGTCCTGGGTAGCAGTGTCATCATTGGCGGAGTGAGATGCAGCTTTGCAAAACTGACCATCCAATGGACGAGTACCTTCATCAATGACTGCTTTGCCTTTTCCTTCAACTAAGGCAATTGTGCTCTTGAGGACTTCAATCGGGGCAAAAAGCCGAAGTGATTCTGGAAATTTGCCTTGAAGGGAACTGAAGACCTTGATCTGATGAATTTCATTATCCAGGGTGCATAAGGCTTCAACTCAAATGGGGCTAGTGCTGAATTCGCCAATGTCCTCATGAAGAAATCATGAAAGTTGATGGGAATCCCATGAATGATGTTGAATAGCACATTCTTCATGACTCCCTCCACTTCTTCTTCTTTAGAGTTGTGGCCCTTCTGAGAACATAGGGTGTTGGTGAGAATGCGATAGACCGTCCTGGGCACATAGAGCAAATCCTTCACAAGGATGGTTGTCCTTTGAGGTTTTCCAGGAGCCAATGGCTTCATCAGCACTTCCATCAGTTGGTTGGGTAGAGCAGGTTCATCAAACAGGCGCGAGCTTCTTCTGAAGGAATTGGAACTGGTACTGATCGAAGCAATCCGGATGCTGGAGCAGTGAGGTGAGTCAATCCAGTCATCCAGTCCAAGACCCAGGAGTTGATGTCAGAGGCATCACCTGTGATGTGCAGAGTGGCATAGAATTGAAGAATTAGTTCTTCATTCAAGTCGCAGATATCCACACAGAATGGAAGAATTCCTGCATCGTGAACAACTTAGAGCATTAGCGTGAAGGATGGGATTCTTTCCATATCCGCATGAAGAATCTGATGGTGCTCGAAGACTTTCTTCTTGTCAAATAGTACTGATGCATAATAATTCATGTGTGTTGGAGTCCAGAATCTGGTGTGACCGGCCCTTGCTGAGTCATATCGATTGGGTCCAGTGAAGAAAATGTGCTATTGAAGAAATTTGACTTGAGGAATTTGGGGCGCTTTGAGCCTTTGAATGGCATCCTCGGCTTCGGCTGAAGGTTTGGCTTGAAGCGTCCCACAATCTCCTTAGGCATAGGAGGAATTTCTTCAGACTGAGGATTTTGTGCAATAGCTTCCTCAGTGATACTTGGAGCAACAATGTCATCAGCTGATGCAGCTGGAATTTCTTCAGTGGCTGTAGCGGCCAAGTCATCATATCCTTCATGGATTTCTTTAGTCTGGGCTGGGGACTAAGGAATCTATGACAGAGGAGTGGTCATTGGGGAGTTTGGGTGAGCAACTTCCCAATATTCATCATTGATGACCGGGTTGTATTGCCAATTTTCACATCCTCATCAATTTCTTCAACGCCGGCCTCTTTAGCAGTCAACTGAGGCTGGGGCGATGAAGCTTGTGGATTTGAAACATTTGCTTCCACTTCAATTTCTTCATCAATCTGTTTTGAGGTAGCAGCAGATTGATCCTTTTCTTCTTGATCATCATTCGGGATGACGTAGTCAACACCGAATGACACTATTTCATAGGCTGGCACGGAGCTGATAGGTGTTGCATCAACTGGTTCTGTTGAGGAACTTGGCAGTGTCTTCAATTTCTTCGCTGCTGAGGAATCTGAAGTTGATGCTTTCCGTTTCAGTGCCTTATTCTCAGCAGCCTTGGTCTTCTTCGCTTCTGATGCAGAAGGAAGGTTGATTGTATTCACCCTTAAAGATTTTGTGATTTTAGTGGAGGGTGAAGGGGTAGCAGTTTCTTCATGTACGACTGATGTAGGCGTCCTTGTGGGTTCAATTTCATCAGGTGTAGCAGTGGAGGTTGCCCTGGCAGGTTCTTCAGCAGTCTGGTTTTCTTTAGCTACACGAGCAGTTTCATCAGCAGGCTAAGCAGATTTATCAGCCTGAGGAATTTGTTGTTGCGATCGAGCTGCAACCCTCGATTTGTGGTCCTTAACAGCAGCTTGGGCTGCCCTGACGAATCTCACTTTGGTGCCCTTCCATTCAACATCATATTTGTCTATTTTCTTACAGAGGCAGCAAATTTCAGATTGAACTGTGATGAGTTGATTTGGAGTCAAATTCATCACGTTATTCTTCAAAAAAATTATTTTCGAGCCCTGTTGCTCTTAGCTCTCTGAGCTTGATCTCTTTTCCATTTTTGCTCAGCAATAAAGTGGGTGAGGACATGGTCCACACCAAGAGGCAAGTTCAGTGAGGAAAGTGGGGTGCTTGGATCATCATGCCATATGTCAATGAAGTTGAGGATCATCTTGGGATCCAACATGAGAAGAACACAACTGCCTTTGGCTATTGCAGCCTTTTGCTGACTTTCTCTGATGATTTCTTCCAGTTCTTCATCATCAGCCTCATCATCATACTTAAATGTTGAGGGTACATTCACTATAGCTTTGCTAGTGTGAGGACTTGGTCTTTGACCTCATCCAACAATTTTCTTGAGTTTCAACATGGTAGGACTTGTTGAAGACTTTGCTTGAGCATAGAGACTTTTAGAGACCCTTGAAGCAATTGAGTATCCCTTTGTCCTCTGACATGATGCTAGGTGCACAGGGGTTGAGGACTTAGCAACAGCAGCAGGGGACTAAGTAGCTACTGAACCATCAGCGGAGGCGTTTGAAGGCTTTGCTTGAGGAATCTGCTATGATGATTTTGAAGTTGAATACTTTGACTTCACAGCTGATTTCTTCACCATAGTTTTCTTCGGAGCACTTGCAGAGGCTCCGGCAGTGGCAGCAGCAGCAGAGTGTTCGTTGAATTTCTTCACAACCTCTTTTGCTTTCTTAGCTAGCTTGGCTTGCTGTTTTTCACATTCATGAGGAAAGTGATTTCCAGTCTTGAGACTAGTGGGATCAGCAATTTGATTTGGAGCCAAGGGTGGCCTGCTGCAAGGGGGTTTAACTGCGAATTTCATCATATACTTAGGAGTGACATAGCGATATTCTTTCCAGTCCTTTGCCCATCTTCTCTCAATTTTCTATAAGCGGATCTTCCTCTGCTTAGTTATTTCTTTGCCATGAATTTCTTCATATGGCTTGCAATATTCCTCATACAAGTCATCAGGTATTTCAAAAGTAGTCTACAAATCAGGTTTCTTTCCACCTTTTTGTGGCTTCTTTCCATCAGCCATATTCTTCGGTTGAGGATTCCGAACTCTTGAAGATTCTGAAGAAGTGCACAATTTTTCCTCAAGAAACGCTGCAAATGAGTTAAGTTGATGAGAACCTAGTGATTCATCAGCGGACATGTTTGTACCTGTGAACAGAGTATAGGTGCTAGCAATTTGAATAGGTCATATGCGTTCTCAGAAGTTTTTCAATAAAATCAAGTGTGAGGAATTTGACCATGGGTGTCTTGAGGATTTTCACTAAGTGTTCTATGTCTTAGGTTCCAGAGTTGTGCAAATTTTGAGGATCCACACGATTGAGGAATCTTGAAGAAAATCATAACTTAGGGAAAAACATCAAGTGTATGGACATGTAAGGTGCTTTAGAATGAGATTCTTGAAGAATAAACACCTTTGAGCGAATTGAGGAATAACTTGAAGATCAAACAAGGGTAGTAAAAATAGATTTTATTACCCTGATGAAGAACATGACGAACTGTGAGAAGAAATCGAGGAAGTTCGTCAGTCCAGATCTCCCACGCCCTAGGTTGGCAGAGGGACACAGCTACAGCGGCGGCGGGGTGAAGACTTCCGCGGCCAATGCGAGTGTGACGACGGCAAGGCTGCGGCAGTGAAGCTCTTCCACACCGGTGGCGATGATTTTAGCGGCGGCGCTAGGGTTGAGCTCGGTAGAAAGTAGATGTGAGGAGTAACCAAACACAGTGTAGGGGAGGGGTATTTATATCGGAGGTGAAAACCAATCTATCCAAAGACTTTGGACAAGATTGCCCCTGACCCTTGCTATCCACGTGACATGTGTCACCCACATAGTGAGAAGTGGCGATAGTGGGGGGTCATGGGTTATCTAGTCATGGGAATCGGAACAGTTTGAGCGGGAAACACCGAAAATTTTGATAGTAAATATTTTAAAGTTTTCATTCGCAAATTCTTCAGGTGTCAAGGACACAGTGAAGACTTTGAACAAGTTTCAAATTAGAACGCATATGAAGAATTTGTGAACATACTGGGTTGAGTTTAGCATAGAGGGGGAAAGGGTTTGATTACATTCATTTAGATGAAAATCAACTTGAAGAATTAGTAATAAGTGAATGTTGTTGAGGACATTGAAAACTCAAATATATATATATAGTCAATGAAGAACATGAGTTTCATAGTTTGAAGAATTTGAAAATTTGATGAATTTGAAAAGTTGAGGAATTTGCAAACTTGAGGAATTTGAAAATTTTAAGAATTTGTAGAATGACGAAAAACTCAACTTTGAAGAATTTCAACTATGGTTGGTGGCGTGACCCACCGTATAAGAATGATGACTTCAGACACCAGGTACAATTGTCATAGGGTTCTGAGAATCAAATTCTTCATTAATTTCTTCACACTTAGAGGGTTATTCTTCATTGATTGAAGAAAAACGTTACTTCGTGTGTTGCACATCTAAGTCATCAATTTTTTGCATAAGTGTTAGGATGTGTGTCCTTTTTCAAAGAACATTCGAAGATTCTAATATATTTAGCTCACACCACAACTTGCAAAATCTCTTTTCATCCAAGGGCTTTGTGAAGCTATTGGCCAGTTGTTCTTCAGTGGGGATGTGGTCGATGGAGATGTCGCCCTTGAGTACATGATCTCGAAGAAAGTGATGACGAATCTGGATGTGCTTGGTCTTGGAAAGCTGAACTGGGTTGTAAGAAATCTTGGTGGCACTCTCGTTGTTGCAGTAGAGAGCCACATTCTTCAACTTGATGCCATAGTCCTTGAGGGTTTGCTTCATTCGCAGCAACTGAGCACAACATGAACCAGCAGCAATGTACTCTGCTTCAGCAGTAGATAGTGACACGCAATTCTGCTTCTTCGAGGACCAACAGACTAAGGATCGTCCAAGGGAATGACATGTGCCTGAGGTTGACTTGCGATCCACACGACTTCCAGCATAGTCAGCATTAGAGTATCCGATGAGGTGAAGATTTGAGCCCCTGGGATACCATAATCCAAGCGTTGGTGTGTGAGCTAAGTATCGAACAATATGTTTCACAACCTTATGGTGTGATTCCTTCGGTGTTGCTTGGAATCGGGCACACATGCAAACAATCAACATAATATCAGGCCTAGATGCACATAGATACAATAATGAGCCAATCATGGAGCGATATACCTTCTGATCGAAATCTTTACCATTTTCGTCAGTGCAGAGGTGGCCTTTTGAAGGCATTGGGGTTTTGACGCCTTTGCAATCTTGCATGTCAAATTTCCTTAGAACATCCTTGAGGTATTTCTCTTGAGATATGAAGATGCCATTGTCTTGCTGACGAATTTGAAGACCTAAGAAGAATTTCAACTCTCCCATTATAGACATTTGATATTCTTCACTCATCACATAGGAAAATTCATCACTGTAACGTTTGTCAGTACAACCAAATATAATATCGTCTACGTATATTTGGCATATGAATAGTTCATTGTCATAGGATTTTGTGAAAAGAGTTGGGTCAAGTGAACCGGGTTTGAAGCCTTTCTTCATGAGGAACTTCTTCAGAGTGTCATACCACGCCCGAGGGGCTTGCCTGAGGCCATAGAGCGCCTTTTTGAGTCTGAAAACTTTCTCAGGATGCTTAGGGTCTTCAAACCTGGGGGTTGAGAAACATATACTTCTTGCTCAAGCTTACCATTGAGGAATGCAATTTTCACATCCATTTGATATAAGATGATATCATGATGGTTAGAATAAGCAAGCAATATGCGAATAGCTTCAAGTCTAGCAAGAGGTGCAAAAGTTTCATCAAAGTCAATTCCTTCAACCTGTGTGTAGCCTTGAGCTATAAGATGAGCCTTATTACTTAACACAAGGCCATTTTCATCTTGCTTGTTGCGGTAGATCCACTTGGTACCAATGATGTTATGCTTGCGAGGATCTGGCCGCTTGAAAAGTTCCCACATGTTGTTGAGCTTGAATTGATGCAATTCCTCTTGTATAGCTTGAATCCACTCAGGCTCATTGAATGCTTCATCCACTTTGGTGGGCTCTATGATTGAGACAAAAGCAAAGTGCCCACAAAAGTTAGTCATATGTGAAGCTCTTGAGTGAGTGAGGGGACCTGGTGCATTGATGTCGTCAATGATTTTGTCAATCTACACTTCATTTGCAACTCTTGGGTGAGCAGGTTGATGTGGTTGAGGATTTTCTTCAGCACCATTTTCTTCAGGTGTATCAGCATGAATGTCTTCATTCATTGGAATGACTTCCTCAGTGGGTATGACGTCTTCAATAGCCTTCAGCTTAATGGATTCCTCAGGAGACTGTTCATCAAGCACACAAGGCAGGTGCTCTCTTTGTGAGCCGTCAGTTTCATCGAACCGCACATCTACAGTTTCAACAACCTTGTGGTGGTAGGTGTTGAAGACTGTAGGTGTGCGAGTCTTTTTCGTAACCAAGCATAAAACCTTCATGTGCTTTTGGTGCGAATTTAGAACTATGGTGAGGATCTCTAATCCAGCATTTTGCAACGAAGACTTTTAGATAACTTACATTGAGTTTATTGACAGTCATAAGTTCATACGAAGTGTTCTTAAAGAATTTTTGAAGATATACCCTGTTGATGATGTGGCATGCAGTATCAATTGCCTCAGGCCATAAGCAACGAGGAGCCTTGTGTTCATCAAGCATGGTGCGAGCCATCTCAACAAGAGTCATGTTCTTGCGCTCCACGACGCCGTTCTGCTGAGGAGTATAAGGGGCAGATAACTCATGAGTAATACCAAGTTCATCAAGATATTCATCAAGATTTGTGTTCTTGAACTGAGTCCCATTATCGCTCCTGATATGCTTGATCTTGACTCCGAAGTTTGTGGAGGCCCTTGAAGCAAATCGTCTGAAGACATCCCGCACTTCAGACTTGTACAGAATAATATGCACCCAAGTGTAACGAGAGTAATCATCAACAATAAAAAAGCCATACAAACTTGAAGAATTTGTTAGTGTGGAGTAATGAGTGGGGCCAAAGAGATCCATGTGAAGCAATTCAAAGGGTCGAGTCGTGGTCATGATTGTCATCGAGGGATGCTTGGATCTGGTCATCTTCCCAGACTCACATGCACCACAAAGGTGGTCCTAGAGGAATTTGACACCTTCAATGCCAATGACGTTCTTTTTCTTCACGAGCATGTGCAAGTTCCTCATACCAGCATGTCCAAGTCGTCAATGCCACAACCAGCCTTCTAAGGACTTTGCAAGTAGGTATGTGGCAGGCTGAGGACCTATAGAGAAATCAACAATATACAAGTCTCCTCTCCTAAATCCTTTGAAGACTTTGGAATTTTCAGATTCCATGATTACAACACAATGATATTTTCCAAATACGACAACCATATCAAGATCACAAAGCATTGAGACAGACATAAGGTTGAACCCGAGGGATTCGACTAACATCACCTTGTCCATGGTTTGGTACTTTGAGATTGCAACCTTACCGAGACCTAATACCTTGCTTTTTTTCCTTTGTCAGTGTAGGTGATATGCTTCAGATGAGATGGAGCAAGTGGCAAATTCATTAGTAGATTCTTGTCACCAGTCATGTGGTTTGTGCATCCACTATCGAGGACCCACTCAGTAGCTTTTGGAGGTTCATCCTGCAGATGAATTAGTACAACTTATAAACTCATATGCTTAAAAGTGAAGAATATGACATCAATTTCATAAGACAAAATTTCATCACACAATATAGTAAGCAAGTAGTGTGAGGACGTGAGAAATGAGGAATTCATTTCTACATGGTTAGCTTGCGTCCTTTCAAGCATTTCCTCACGTCTCCAGAAAATTCATCACATGTTCAAGTTCATCTGGAGACCTGACCCTGCATAAGAAATTAGTTCAATTTCTTCACCACCCACATCTGGAGGGGTGGCAAAGAGTTCATCATTCTGCGAGCACCATATGAGAAGGGAGGCATTGAAGCAAGTGCGTTTCTTTTCACAGGGCGAGGGTTAGAGTACTCATATGAATAAGTGGAGAAATTCTTCGAGGACTTATGAACATAATGATTTGAAGAATAATGCACATATTCAGAACTCTTAGATTATCCCTGCGAAACAGATGCATTAGCACGAGAATAATATTTTTGACCATTTGAGGAATTTGGTCCAAGTGAAGACTTTGGTCCATATGAGGAATTTGATCTAGGGTTCCTATTCTTCATGAGTGGTGTCATGAGGACATCCACTTGAAGATTTTGTAGGTAGCTCTTGGGATCCCAGATTTTCTTCAAAGGAGAACCATTCCTGTAGTTAGTTCCAACAAATCTGGCAAATACTTCACCTTTATGATTTTTGAAGAATTTTCTAGTTGGAGTCAAGTGACTCATCAAAGGAATATGAAGTTTCACAAGTAAAGCCAGATAAAGTGGATGGATCTACAGGAGGTCCTTTTGCAGCAACCCATGAAGTTTTGGGGTACTGCTCAGGTGTCCAGTAGGATCCATCAGCGTTGAGTTTCCTCTCAAAGGCAATACCCTCTTTCCTAGGGTTCCTATTCAGAATCTGCTTTTTGAGGACATCACAAAGGGTTTGATGCCCTTTGAGACTTTTGTACGTGCCTGTCACATACAATTCCTTCAACCTGCATTTTCGTCAGTGATACTTGTGGTATCCTCGGATGAGGAATTTGTGACCACTGGAATAGTTGAAGAATTTGAACAATAGAAGCATTTGAACATTCAGGTGAAGAATTAGCAGTTTCACATTCGATGCATTTCAAGCAAGGCGGAACAAATTCTTCCTAAGCGGTACTGATCTGTTGAGTCGGTAAGGAATTGTTTTCCCTTTGGAGATCCTCATGTGACACCCTTAGTTTCTCAAGATCTTGCTTTTTTGAAGAAATTCATAAGAAAGCTTCTCATGATAGGATCAGAGAGCATTATGATGACTCTGAAGGTTATCATCCTTTGTCTGAAGACTGTTGAGATCGTCAGACAGAGTTTCAGTCCGATCCCCTTCATTATTCAACAAATCATTGCTTTTTTCTAGCATTTTCTGAAGCTTTTCAAGTGCACTTTTTTGCTTAGTGGCAATGTTAACTAGTTTAGCATAACTAGGTTTCACATATTCATCAGATTCACCTTCACTTGATTCAGATGAGGAATGATGTTTGTGTACCTTTGAGCCTTTTGCCATAAGACACAGTGAAGAAGATGAACCAGGATCTGCTTCCTGGGATTTGACGGATTTCTTGAATTCGACGAACATGGGGTCTTGACGAGTGAGATAACCTTCATTGATGTCCATGATTCTATCCCAGATGAGCTTTGCGTCTTAGAGATGACAGATGCCCTTGAACATGAAGCTTGATAGGCTTGAGCAGATGATGTTCCTCGCCCGAGCATCAAGTTGGGTGTACTTATGAATTTCCTCAGCATTTGCCATCTTGCAGAGTTCAGTCAATCCAAGTTCAGTCACCATCCATAGATCACTATTCATTGATATGAGATGCTTCTTCTTGTGGATTTTCCTCTTAGGATATTCAGTGTCATCAAAGAGAGGACATTCAGATGAAGACTTGATGACTTTCGTCATGAAGCAGTAAGTAGGAGCATATTCATCATTGCTAACACCGGAGTCGTTGGAGTAGTCATTTTCTTCATCGTTGAAGATGGACTTGCTGACGAAAGCAGTGTCGAGTGCAAGACTAGGAACACCAGATTCAGACTCCACCTCAGATTCTTCTTCTTCATCATATTCTTCAGATTCTTCTTTAGAATCCATTTCCTTGCCAATGAAAGCTCGAGACTTTATGGAACCATTATTCTTGTGTGTTGAGGACTTTGAAGATGAGGGACTTTGCAGATGAGGACTTTGAAAATTTCTTATTTTTCTTCGAGTCATCAGAACTATCATCATTGTATTTCTTCTTCTTCTTTGATTCTTTTTCCCAGAGAGGACATTCAGAGATGAAGTGACCAGGTTTCTTGCATCGGTGACAAGTTCTTTTCTTGTAGTCATCTAAGGAACCTGATTTCTTCATTCCACCTTTTGATGACTTTCCAAACTTGCCTCTCCTTGAGAACTTCTGGAATTTCCTCACGAGCATTGCTAGCTCCTGACTAAGTTCTTCAGGATCACCAAGGCTACTATCAGAATCTTCGCCTTCGGATGAGGAAATTGGTTTTGCCTTCAGAGCACGAGATCTTACATAGCTTGGCCTGTAGAGGTCTCTCTTCTTAGCTTGTTGGAATTCATGAGTATTGAGTCTCTCAAGAATATCAGAAGGATCAAGTGACTTATAGTCTCCACGCTCTTGAATCATCGAAGCCAGAGTATCGAATGAGGAATCAAGAGATCTCAGCAGTTTCTTCACCACCTCGTGGTCGGTGATATTAGTGGCACCAAGTGCTTGAAGCTCGTTGGAGATATTAGTGAGGCGATCAAAAGCTTGCTAAACATTCTTATTGTCGAGTCTTTTGAAGCGGTTGAAGAGATTGCAAAGAACATCAACACGAGAGTCACGTTGAGTGGAATCACCTTCGTTGACTTTGGATAGCCTATCCCAGATAAGCTTCGCAGACTCCAAAGCACTCACTCTGCCAGACTAACCTTTGCTCAGACGGCCACAAATGATATTCTTCCCTTGAGGATCGAGTTGCTTGAATCTCTTCACATCAGCAGCGTTGATCATGGGAGTAACATAGGGAACACCATTTTCCACAACATACCAGAGATCATTGCCAATAGCTTCAAGATGCATGCGCATCTTGTTCTTCCAGTAGGGGTAGTCCATCCCATCGAAGGTAGGACAACCCGCGGAAACCTTGATCCTACCTGTAGTCGACATAACTAGAACTCCAGGTGGTTAAACCAAAATCACACACAACAAGGGAGTACCTTACTCTGATACCAATTGAAAGTGTGTTATATCGACTAGAGGGGGGTGAATAGGCAATTTTTACAAATTCATCACTTGAGGAATTTCAACTTGAGGAATTTGAAATGTGATGAATAACTAGCAATGGATTAAGTACTCAGGTGCATGAGAAACATAGCGACATCAAAGTCATCATGATGAAATGAAACATGCATAGATTACAAGTAGCGTGATACAAGATAAGCAAGTGAGGAACAAGGTAACTTGAAGAATTTGAGGTGAGGAAATTGTGAAAGTCTTCAGTCAAATTCTTCAAACAGTAACGATTAATTTCATCAACAAGTATACGAGGAATAGAGGGGTTGAGGAAATAGAACCAGGTGGCTCGATGAAGACAATGGTTTGATGACCCAGTTCCAACTGCGATGACAGTCGTATGTCTGGTTTGGAGTGGCCTAGTATTTAAACCAGAGGACACACAGTCCCAGGACACATAGTCCTTATCGAATTCTCCTTGAGCTAAGGTCACAAAGACCTCGTGGTAAGTCTTCAGGGTAGACTTCCAAAACCCTCACAAACTGTTCACCTGGGGATCCACAATTGGCTGCTGGATGCTCTAAACCAAGGTCACTCCGTGATCCCCAATTACTACAGGATGCACTAGACCATCATGCCTAACTGTCTGGAGGATACACAGTCCTCAAAGGTAACAAGTGTCGGTTCCACACAGGAACAATTTCTTCGGTGATGCTCAATCACTTTGGGTTTGGTGGTTTGGATTTGGGTGTTTACTCACTGATGATTTTCTCTCAAAGTCCTCGGAGGATGGGTTACTCTCAAATGACAAGTGCCAGTTCTCTCTCGGAGCAGCCAACCAACTAGTGGTTGTGGGGGCTGGCTATTTATAGCCAGGGTGCAACCTAACATGATAAGACATAAATGCCCCCAATGATATGACTGTTATGTGGATGTGATGATTGGAGACAGCTGGCCCTAAGCACAACAACGGTTGGAATTTCGAACTATGAAAGTCCTCAGGCTTATCATGTTCCTCACTTGTAGGAATTTTGCACTAGCGAAATTCTAACTCCTCAGTCAGATCAATTTCATCAAAGACCAGAAGAACTTCGTCTCTGTCTTTGAAGAACTTGACTGGATTGTAAGAGATTTCGAAAGGCTTCACTCGAAGGATTGGATAGGTTGAGGCTTTTGGAGTTGAGCATTAGTTGGAAATTTTCCTTAGTATTACCTCGACCCCCTTTAACAGTATGGTGTTTCCTTTGACTCAAAGAAAGGAAATGAAACTATGAAAACAAAAGTCTTCACGCCTCATAGTCCTCGTTCATATCTTCAAGGCCACACCAACTTCTTCATTCTCAAAGTCTTCAGGGAATACCAAAGTCTTCAGTAAAGTCTTCACCAAACTCTTCAGCTGAAGACATACATCTTTAGGGGTCGGTAATCTCTGAATATATCAAACTCCTCATCGACTTATAGAGCCTGTGTACACTCACAAACACATTAGTTCCTTAACCTATAAGTCTTCAGTACACCAAAATCACTAAGCGGCACTAGATGCACTTACAAGATGCGGATCGGCGGGGAAAGCATGTGGGTGATCCTGGGATCGTCGTGGACGTGAGGTTGAGGCAGGGCGAAGCAAGGCGCCCTTTGCTGATGGCAGCAGACTTCTGCTTCAGGTCAAGGTCGCAGGGATGGGTACGGTGCTCCCCTGGGTGAGATTAGGAGTCGGGAAGAGGGAGGAAGCTGAGTCTATCAACATGGAGGAGAAAGGTGGGGACCTCTGACGTTGTCGAAAATGACCGGCGAATGCTTCAGGCGGAGGCGCAACTCCGGCGAGATCGGGGGGTTATTCCAGGGCACGGGAGCTTTTGATTTTGGCAAAAAAATTGTAGCGGACGAAGTGGAAAATATTTATGAGCAATCGGGAGTGGTCATGGGGCAATATCCAGGCCGAATCGACCCGGATTTGGATAGGGAAGATGGTGTCCATGAAGAACATGCTAGAGGAAAGGGATGATAGGGTGGGACCTAATAGTCAGTGGCATGGAGGAAAAAACAATAAGCATAGCTGCGGGTGGGCTACTCTTTGCGGAAATGGGCCGGTTTTTTGCTGTTGTGTGTGTCTGGCCCAAAGTGAACAGTGAAGCGGTTAAAACAATTATCTTTGAATGGAAGTATATCTTGGCTAAAATAAAATACCCTATGGCTTCCTAAAGATAGAAAAAACACACTAAAAATATTATAGAAGTTTTTTAAAACAATACACATTTGTATAACCCAAATAAAGTCTATAAAATTATTATATGCAATAGGAGTCAATAAAAATCATTTAAACAAACTATTAAATAAATGTGAGTTTCAAAAACTCCTAAATGTAAATCCTCTCCAAATATTTTTCCTTGAGATGGAAAACACTTTGAATACTTAGAAAATGTCAAATATGCATTGAAATCATTATGCAAATGAATGCTCCTATTAACATTCCATTTTTTTTAAATGGGATGTTACACCTAAGCTTGGGGATGCCCCAGAAGGCATCCCCTCTTTCGTCTTCAATCCACCGGTAAATTTACTTGATGCTATATTTTTATTCACCACATGATATGTGTTTTGCTTGGACCGTTTTGTATGATATGGGTCTTTGGTTTTTAAGTTTGCCACAATCATCCTTGCTGCACACATCTTTTGAGAGAGACGCACTGAATCGTGAATTTATTAGAATACTCTATGTACTTCACTTATATGTTTTAAGCTAGGCAATCTTGCTCTAGTGCTTCACTTATATCTTTATAGAGCATGGTGGTGTTATATTTTATAGAAATTATTGAACTCTCGTTCCTCACTTATATTATTTTGAGACTTTCTTAAAACAGCATGGTAATTTGTTTAGGTTATGAATTTAGTCCTAATATAACGGGCATGCAAGAGGGATATAATAAAAACTTTCATATTAAGTGCATTAAAAACTAGGAGAAGTTTGATTCCTTGTATATAGTTTTGAGATAATAGAGATGGTAATATGAGAGTCATGCTAGTGAGTAGTTGTGAATTGGAAGAGATACTTGTGTTAAAGCTTTTGATTCTTGTAGCATTTACGTATGGTGAACCATTATGTAACAAAGTCAGAGCATGATTTGTTTAATGATTGTCGACCTTTGTGTGAGGGTCGGGAGCGCGCGATGGTTAACTCCTACCAACCTCTCCCCTAGGAGCATGCGTCTAATGCTTTCTTTGATAACTAATAGACTTTTGCAATAAGTATGTGAGTCCTTTATGACTAATGTAGAGTCCATGGATTATACGCACTCTCACCCTTCCATCTTTGCTAGCCTCTCTAGTACCACGAAACTTTCGCCGGTACACCAAACCCTCCTTCCTCAAAACAGCCACCATATATTCCTCAAAACAGCCACCATACCTACCTATTATGGCATTTACATATCCATTCCGAGATATATTGCCATGCAACTTCCACCATGTAGTTTTTCATGACTTGCACCATCACTTCATATTGTATATAGAGTCATACTTTGTCATAGGTATCGAGTTGTAATTTCCTTTTTTTGAGTTATAAGTAAATAAAAGTGTGATGATTTTTCATTAATAGAGCATTGTCCCATGAGAGAAAAGGATGATGGAAGCTATGACTCCCTCACAAGTTGGGATGAATATCCGGACTTTACAAAAAAATAAAAGAGGCCAATGAAGCCCAAAAAAAAGAGGCCAAAGAAGCCCACCAAGAAAAAAAGAGAAAAAACAAAAGAAAAAATGAGAAAAAGAGAGAAGGGACAATTCCTACTACGTCTTTGCACACTTGTGTTTCAAAGTAGCACCATGATCTTCATGATAGAGAGTCTTCTATTTTGTCACTTTCATATAACTAGTGGATATTCATTTTGCACGACCACTTAGTTTTCTTTTTGAGCTTTCATACACTTACAACTTTAAGTGCATTTGTTGCATGGAAATCCCTACTCACTCACATTGATATCTATTGATGGGCACTTCCATAGACCGTTGATACTCCTATTGATGTGAGACTATCTTCTCCTTTTTCTCCTTGCACCTGCTCCATATTCTATTCCATAGATCATGTATTGCGTGAGAGTTGAAAAGGTTTGAGAACACCAAAAGTGTGAAAAAATTGCTTGACTTGTTCATCAGGGTTGTGCATGATTTAGATACTCTGTGTGGGGAAGATGGAGCATAGCCAGACCATATGATTTTGTAGGGATAACTTTCTAAGGCCATCTTATTTTGAAAGGACACGACTACCTTGGTGGTTTGCTCGAAGTATTACTATTTTTATGTCAATATTAGACTATTGTTTTGAATCTTACGGATCTGAATATTCATGCCACAATAAAGAATATTAAATGGATAAATATGATAGGTAGCATTCCACATCAAAAATTCTATTTTTTATCATTTACATACTCGAGGACGAGTAGGAATTGAGCTTGGCGATGCTGATACGTCTCCAACGTATCTATAATTTTTGATTGTTCCATGCTATTATATTATCTATTTTGGATGTTTTATATGCATTAATATGCTATTTTATATTATTTTTGGGACTAACCTATTAATCTAGAGCCTAGTGCCAGTTTTTGTTTTTTCCTTGTTTTTGAGAATTGCAGATAAGGAATATTAAACGGAGTCCGAACGGAATATAACCTTCGGAATGCTTTTGCTGGAACGAAAGGAAATTAGGAGACTTGAGAACCAAGGCAGGAGAGCCATCATGGGGCCACAAGTCCTAGGGGCGCGCCGGGGGGGGGGGGGGTAGGGCATGCCGGGCAGGCTTGTGGGCCCACGACAGTTGTCCCAACCCTAATATTTGGCCTATAAATTCCCAAATATTCCATCATTATTAGAACAAGCCACGAAAACACTTTTCCGCCGCCAAAAGCCTCCATTCTCGAGAGATCCAATCTTGGAGCCTTTTCCAGTAATCTGTCGGAGGGGGATTCGATCACGAAGGGCATCTACATCAACTCCATTGCCCCTCCGATGATGCGTGAGTAGTTCACCACAGACCTTCGGGTCCATAGCTAGTATCTAGATGGCTTCTTCTCTCTCTTTTCTCTTCAATACCATGTTGTTCATGATCTTCATGGAGATCTATCCGATGTAATACTCTTTTGTGGTGTGTTTGTCGAGATCCGATGAATTGTGGGTTTATGTTCAAATTATCCATGAATATTATTTGAGTCTTTCCTGAATTCTTATATGCATGATTTAATATCTTTGCAAGTCTCTTCGAGTTATTGGTTTGGTTTGGCCAACTAGATTGGTAATTCTTGCAATGAGAGAAGTGCTTAGTTTTGGGTTCAATCTTGCGGTGTCCTCGGCCAGTGAAAAAGTAGGGGTAGCGAGGCATGTATTGTATTGTTGCCATCAAGGATAACAATATGTGGTTTTCATCATATTGCTTGAGTTTATCCCTCTACATCATGTCATCATACCTAATGTGTTTCTCTGTTGTTCATGAACTTAATACTCTAGATGTAGGCAGGAGTCGGTCGATGTGTGGAGTAATAGTAGTAGATGCAAAATCGTTTCAGTCTACTTGACACGGATGTGATGCCTATATGCATAATCATTGACTTGGATATCTTCATAATTACTCACTTTTCTATCAATTGCTTGACAGTAATTTGTTCACCCACCGTAATACTTGTTATCATGAGAGAAGCCTCTAATGAAATCTATGGCGCCCGGGTCTATTTTCCATCTTATACTTTCAGATCTAAAACCAAAAATACCAAAAATACTTTGCAGCATTATTTTTATCTTTTGTTTTACTTTCCGTTCAAGCAATCTATCTCTATCAGATCTCATCCTTGCAAGTAACGTTGAAGGGATTGACAACCCCTTTATAGCATTGGGTGCAAGAGTTTGATTCCTTGTGTAGGTACACCTATTGGGGACTTGCTTGTATCTCCTACTAGATTGATACCTTGGTTCTCAATAACTAAGGGAAATACTTATCTACTTTGCTGCATCACCCGTTCCTCTTCACGAAAACCAACGCATGCTCGATAAGTAGCATGCTTTTTGATGCTTTGAGAAATGCATTTATATTTGAACTCATGTCACTCCGGGATGCTCTTGAGTTGTGGACAAAGCTTCAAGATAAATTTGGTGAGTCCAAGACTTGTAGGGATGATTGTTCTCCCTCCACCTCAGGTCGTGTTGTCTTCTCAACTTCGTCTACTTCACCTACATGTGGATTGCCACAAGGTAATTATATGGTCAGTAGTGATGATCATTATAATGATGATAGTGGGCTTATTGTTGATAATTCTTCTTCACTATCTTATTGCAATGCTTCATATTTGGACTTTAACACCTCGAGCACTTTAAATGTTTCACATGCTTGTGTTGATAGTCCTTGCATATCATGTACAAATTGCTTGACTAAATCTCATGATGATATGCTTGCTATACCTTGTTGCCATGATAAAAATGTATCTATTTCCTCGAGTTGTTGTGCTAACAATGTAGATGAAACCCAACACTCCATGGAACAAGATGTGGTCTTGAATGGTGCTTCACGGGATCCTACATCATCATCTATTGTTTCTTACTTTTGCCTTATGGCTAAGGCTTCAAAGGTATCTCCTACTTTGAATCCCAATATATCGCACGATGATGATGTCGATGATAATGATGAAGAGAGTGATAATATTGCTTCGTTAAAAATTAAGGGAGAAATGGTTTTTAAAGCTCTTCATAAGAATAAAATTGCTTGTTCCAACTTCATGGAAATCATGTCTATTGCCATTGAGGGCACGAAATATATTGAGGAGTTGGAAGCTCATCACGAGGAGCATGAGACCACCATTGATAAGATGGAAGGTCATGAATGTGATTACGCTAATGAGATCGCGGAGCTATCTCAAGCTCCTGAAAATGAAAAAACCACCAAGGAATCTCTTGAGGAGACCTTTGCTCTAGAATTATCTAGATTAAAGGAATCCCATGAAAGAGCTCTCAAGGTGGCTAATGATTTTAGAACTAAAAATGACAAGCTTAAAGTTGCACATGCTAAACTCCTTGAGGACTTTGAGAACCTCGAAAATGGCTCAAGGGTTGTTCAGAGTTCGCTCATTGAACTCATCAAGTCTCATGCTCAACTTAAAGTTTCATATGCTAAAGAGCTTGCCAAGTTGCCTTCTCCTCTTGTTCTTAATGATGATGCTTGTGCTACTAACTCTATTTCTTGTGAAGCATGCATATTAAAGGAGAATGTTGAACTAAGGTCTCAACTTGAGTTGCTATCTATAAATTATGGGAAATTGGAAGAAAGTCATGAAAAGCTTTCTAGCTCTCATGGTGATCTTCTAGTATAGCATAATGTGCTAAAGATAGCTCATGAGGCTAGTACTACTAAGGTAACATCTAGTGAGCCTCATGTGGACATTAGCACTACATCTAGTAGAAATGCTTTATTCCCATGTGCTAGTCCTCGTGGTTCATCTACTCACAATGTTGGTACATCTTGTGATGAATTACTTTCCTTGCCTTGTTGCTCTAACGATGATGTTTATACTTCCTCTAGAACTTGTGTTAATTATGTTAATCCTAACCATGTAGAGGAAATCAATGAGCTCAAGGCCCAAGTCACTTCTTTGAAGAAAGACTTGGAAAAGAGTCATGAAGGGAAGTCCACCCTCAACAATATCTTTAGTGTGAAAAAATTCCCAAATTAAAAAGATGGACTTGGATTCAACTCCAAGAAGAAGAAGATGTCCACGAAGTACAAGAAGAAGGGCCAAAAACAAGTCAAGAATTCAGCCAAGATTTTTTGCATCAAGTGCAAAATAGAAGGGCACCATGTAAGATCTTGCCCATTGAATAAGAAGCCTAAAAGTAACAAGCAACAAGGGAAGCAACCACAAGTTCAATCGCATGTTGAACCACAAGTTAAAGCAAGGCCTCTTCCCAACAAGACCCAACTCAACGCTCCTCAAGTTGAGAAGAAAGTAAAGGGTAGATGTTGCTACTTATGTCGTGAGAAGGGTCACTGGTACGTCTCCAATGTATCTATAATTTATGATGTATTCATGCCATGTTTACAATAATTCTCTATAATTTTGGTATGATTTTAATAGAACTAACCCGGACTAACGCTGTTTTCAGTAGAACTACCGTGGTGTTGTTTTTGTGCAGAAATAAAAGTTCTCGGAATGGGCTGAAAATTTACGGAGAATATTTTTGGAAAATATAAAAAATACTGGAGCAAAGAGATACCGGAGAAGAGGCCCGAGGGAGTGAGAAGCCACTTATACGTCTCCATCGTATCCACTTTTCCAAACTCTTTTGCCCTTGTTTTGGACTCTAATTTGCATGATTTGAATGGAACTAACACGGACTGACGCTATTTTCAGTAGAAACCAAAGTTCTCGGATCGTCCTGAAAATTTACAGAGAATATTTTTGGATTTAATAAAAGATACTGGTGCAAGAATCAACCAGAGGGGGCCCACCTGCAGGCCACAAGCCTGCTAGGCGCGACCACCCCCTAGATGCGCCTAGCAGGCTTGTGGGGCCCTCGTGGCTCCTCTGACCTCCTCTCCTGCTCCATATAACCCTATTCGCAAAGAAAAAAAATCATAGAGGAGAGTTCATCGCGTTTCACGATACGGAGCCGCCGCCACCTCCTGCTCTTCCTCGGGAGACCAGATCTGGAGTCCATGTAGGGCTCTAGAGAGGGGAAATCGATGCCATCGTCATCACCAACCATCCATCATCACCAATTCCATTATGCTCCCCGTTGTTCGTGAGTAATCCCATCGTAGGCTTGCTCGACTGTGATGAGTTGGATGAGATTTATCATGTAATCGAGTTAGTTTTGATAGGGTTTGATCCCTAGTATCCACTATGTTCTGAGATTGATGGTACTATGACTTTGCTATGCTTAATGCTTGTCACTATGGCCCGAGTGCCATGATTATAGATCTGAATGAACCTATTATGTTTTCATGAATATATATGTGTTCTTGATCCTATCTTGCAAGTTGTAGACACCTATTATGAGTTATGATCCGCATCCCCTAGGGTGACAATAAGTGGGATTCTTATCGGTGATTACCTTAGTTTGAGGAGTTCATGTATTCACTAAGTGCTAATGCTTTGGTACAATTCTCTATTAAAAGGAGGCCTTAATATCCCTTAGTTTCCATTAGGACCCCTCTGCCACGGGAGGGTAGGTCAAAAGATGTCATGCGAGTTCTTTTCCATAAGCACGTATGACTATATATGGATTACATGCCTACATTACATAGATGAATTGGAGCTAGTTTTGTGTCACCCTATGTTATAACTGTTGCATGATGAATGCTATCCAAAATAATTATCCGTCACTGATCCATTGCCTACGAGCTTTACACATATTGATCCTTGCTAAGTTACTTCTCCGCTGCTACTGTTACAATCATTATAAAACTGCTACTGTTACTTTTGCCACCATTATGATTACTTCCATACTAGTTTTCTACTAAATACGTTGTTGCAGATATTAAGTCTTTCAGGTGTGGTTGAATTGACAACTCCACTATGAATACTCGAGAATATTCTTTGGATACCCTTGTGTCGAATCAATAAATTTGGGTTCAATACTCTACCCTCGAAAACTGTTGCGTTCCCCTATACTTGTGGGTTATCAGCCACCAGGGCACGGCCACCCCCTAGCCGCGCCTAGCTGGCTTGTGACCTCTTCAGGAACCTTCTGGACATGGGACCAACGCCAGATACTCCTATAAATACCCAAACCAACAAAAAGAAATCTAGATTGGGAGTTTCGCCGCTGCAAGCCTCCAAAGCCACGAAAAACCAATCGGGAGCCCGTTCCGACACCCTATCTAAGGGGGAAACCATCACCGGAGGCCATCTTCATCATCCCGGCGGTCTCCATGACGGGGAGGGAGTACTTCACCCTCAAGGCTAAGGGTGTGTACCAGTGGCTATGTGTTTGATCGCTCTCTCTCTCGTGTTCTTGAGAAGGCACATCTTGATGTACCGCGAGCTTTATTGATATAGATGAATCATATGGAGTTTTGCCCTCTCTATCTTCTTGTGATGAATTAAGTTTTCCCTTTGAAGTTTTCTTATTGGATTGAGTCTTTAAGGATTTGAGAAACTTGATGTATGTCTTGCGATGGGATATCCATGGTGACAGTGGGATGTTCTATTGATCCACTTGATGTATGTTTTGGTGATCAACTTGCGGGTTCCGTGACCTTAGGAATCTATGCATAGGGGTTAGCACATGTTTTCGTCTTGAATCTCAAATAGAAACTTTGGGGCACTCTTTGAAGTTCTTTGTGTTGGATTGAACATGATGAACCTGAAATTGTGTGATGCATATCATATAATCAAGCCCATGGGTACTTGTGGTGACATTGGAGTATCTAGGTGACATTAGGGTTTTGGTTGATGTGTATCTTAAGGTGTTATTTTAGTACGAACTCTAGGGCTGTTCGTGACACCTATAGGGATAGCTTATAAGTTGACCAGAAAAGATAAATTTGAGGTGGTTTCGTACCCTACAATTATTTCTTTGTTAGTTCTCTGCTATTTGTGAATTTGGAGTGAACTCTTTGTCGCACGAGAGATATTTACATATGATTCAACTATGTCAGTATTGTTGAGAGAAATTGCACTGGTATGAACCCTAGGCCTTGTTTCTAAGCATTGCAATACCGTTTGTGCTCACTTTTCTCATTAGTTACCTTGCTGTTTTTATATCTGAAGATTACAAAAACCTATATCTACCATCCATATTTCACTTGTATCACCATCTCTTCGCCGAACTAGTGCACCTATACAATTTGCCATTTTATTGAGTGTGTTGGGGACACAAGAGATTTCTTGTATTTGATTGCATGCTTGTTTGAGAGAGACCATCTTGATCCTACACCTCCCACAGATTGATAAACCTTACGTCATCCACTTGAGGGAAAATTGCCACCATCCTACAAAACTCTACGCTTGGAGGCCCAACACGAGTCTACAAGAAGAAGGTTGTGTAGTGGACATCAAGCTCTTTTCTGTCCCCGTTGCCGGGGAGGTGAGTGCTTGAAGGTATATCTTTAGATCTTGAAATAAAATCTTTTAGTTTCTTATCTTTCACTAGTTTGGTTTTAAAAAACAAAACTACAAAAAATGGAATTCAGATTGCCTCATATGCTTCATATTTTTAATGTCTTTCGTGAAAATGATGGAAAGGAAAATTGTGCTCAGGTGTTAGAAGAAGAAGTTATTAAAATGTTTGGCAGTAAATCTTTGAGTGATGTGCATGATTATTGTTAATATGAATTATCTGAATATTCATGATGCTAATGATATGCAGAGCCACAAGCTTGGGGATGGTATGTTTGATTAATATGATATTTTTAGTCCCCCAAGTTTTGATGAGCAAAACTATTATGATTATGGCATGCCTCCTATATATGATGATTATGATGATGACATGTATGCTATAAAGAGTGATAGTAACCATGAAACTTGTCATCATGATTTTAATATTCAATGTGGTTATGTCAATCAAGTATCTCATGATGGTTATTTTGTTGAGTTTTCTCCCACTATTATGAATGAAAAGAAAATTGCTTATGTGGAGAGTGATAAATTTTCTAAGATTGTAGATCATGAATATAATTATTTATGTGATAGTTATATTGTTGAATTACTTCATGATGCTACTGGAAATTATTATGAGGGAGGAATATATGCTTGTAGGAATTGCAATAATATCAAGTTTCCCCTTTATGTGTTTAAAGTTTTGAAGTTATGCTTGTTTTGCCTACCTATGCTAGTTGATTTTTGCTCCCATAAATTGTTTGCTCACAAAATCCCTATGCATAGGAAGTAGGTTTGACTTAAATGTTCTTGTCGTGAGATTCATGATTCTCTTTTGCATGTTTCAATTATTATTCCTATACGAGCATCATTTAAATCATCATGCCTAGCTAAAAGGCATTAGAGAAAAGCGCTTGTTGGGAGACAACCCAACACTTTTACATTCTGTTTTGATGTTTTCACATGATTAAGATACTGCAATAATAATGTTTTGTGTCTTTTATTTCAATAAATTCCCAAGTAAATCCTTTGGGATAGTGTGGATACTTGCTTGTTTGATTCTGTGCAAAAACACAAAGTTTTGCGTCCAGTATATGGATTATATGATTTTACTGGAGCGTCAAAAAATTCTGAGATTTTTGCACAACATTATTATGCAAATTTTGTGATATGTACCAATTTTTTAGAAGTTTTAGAGTCAGGGAAGTTTGGTGATCGTTCAGATCTTTATAGACTATTCAGTTTTTGACAGTTCTGTTTTGCATGCATAGTTTGCTTGTTTCAAGTGTTCCTATGACTTATATTGAGTAATATAAATTTTGGGAATGATGTAATACAGTAGGTATAATGTGGGAATAATTATTAGTCTTGTCTTGACAGTACCTAAGTGAATGATCTATCTTCGTTAGACTAACCCTTCTCAAAAAGTTCCGTTAAGTTTTGTGTGGTTGAAGTTTTCAACTTTTGGGTGAGACACCGATATGAGGAGAATAAGGAGTGAGAAGAACCTAATATTGGGGATTCCCAAGGCACCCCCATGGTAATATCCAAGGAATATTCAAGCACCTAAGCTTGGGGATGCCCCGGAAGGCATCCCCTCTTTCGTCTTCAACACTATCGGTATATCTCACTTGGAGCTATATTTTCATTCGTCACATAAGATGAGTTTTTCTTGGTGCCTCATTTTATTTTTTTCTCTTTTAGGTGTTATTTATGATCTTGTTTTTCAATAAAAAGTTCCAAGAATTGCCTTAGGATGCTTGCATTGCTTGTTTTCATATGTGCTGGGTAAAACCAGAAACTTCTGCTGTAGTATTTAAATTTTCATATTTGACTAAAACATGGAAAGTTTCTGAAGTTTTTACACAGTATTTTCAGATAAATTTATAGCATTTACTAAATTTTCATAATTTTTTGAGTTACATAAGTACACTATTTTCATAAATTGCGACAAACTTTTTTTTAGATAGATTGATGTCATAGTTTTGTTATCCACTTGTCCTATAGTTTCCATAGCCTATATTGGTAGATATAAATTTTGGAAATGATAGTGTACAGTACCTAATGTTTTAAAATTATTGTGCAACTTGTCTTGACAGTACATTAAGTTTTGATTTGTTCTTATGTGTACTAACCTATCTCACGAGTTCTTTTTTAGTTTTGTGTGGATGAAGTTTTTGAGAATAGGTGAAACCGAGATATGAGAGGATTGAACAAGATACAAAAGCTCAAGCTTGGGGATGCCCAAGGCACCCCAAGTAAATATTACGAGAACTCTCAAGTATATAAGCTTTGGGATGCTACACATCCCACCTCTCTTCGTCAACTATCGGTTAGCCTATGTTGAGCTTAAATTTTTTATTCGTTCACATGACGTGTGCTATTCTTGGAGTGCTATATTTGTTTTTCTTTCTCTTAAATAAAATACTCATATCTGAAAATCTTTATTGAGAGTGAAACAGAGAGAAAGTCCTCGCATAGCTACTTAATTGTTTGACTACTCATTGATCTTCACATATATTTTTTGGAGTAGTTTTTTCATTTACTCTCGTGCTTCACTTATATCCTATGAGTAAATGGTTGAATGAATTGAATATCATAAATCTGAAATTATATATGTTTTATAAGCTTATCCCATGGGGAGTAATGACTTCACATATAAGCAGTATATGTGGTAAAATTTATTGAAAGTTAGCAAACACCGCATTGGTCACTTGAACAATTCATGAAAGAATACTGAAGGAAGAGAGATTTCACATATAAATATACTATCTTGGACATATTCTATGATTGTGAATACCCATTAATTATTTTCAAACTTGAGAAAATTAGTTGAAGTTGGACAAGGAAGACAACGCAATGAGTTATGCTTGGGAATATTTGTATAGAAGTTATATTGTTATGGATCCTCCAACATGTGGTGCTTGCTTCCACATCATACTAGCCAAAACTTCCACACCAAGTAGAAATACTGCTTGTGCATCCAAACACCCTTAAACCCAAAGTTGTTCCATATGAGTCCACCATACCTACCTATATGCGGTATTTACCTGCAGCTCCAAGTAAATTTGCATGTGCCAAACTCTAACCTTCAAATAATATTCTGTTTTTGTATGCCCGAATCGCTAATATAGTGACTAGGCGCTATCACTATCTTCCATTTTAGATGGGTTATTATCACGATATGTGTTGATTCACTATCATTCACGACAAATTGGCTGGTATTCGGGATGCCTAGTTCCATGCTCAATAATCAAATCAAAATATAATGAAACAAAACTCCTATAGGATTGTTGTTTGTATGGACGGTACCCTGGATTCGGCTCGCCATGGAGTATGATTGATTCGTGGAGGGGGAGGAAAAACTTTACCATTCTGTTTGGGAACCGCCTATAATGTATCTAGCATGGAAGATACCGAGATCTCTCGGTTGTTATGTTGGCAATGAAAGCATATCGCTCAAAATTATTATTCATCTCTGTTTTAAAAGATTGAGCTCTCGCACCTCTGCAAATCAATGCTTCCCTCTACGAAGGGCCTATCTTTTACTTTCTAGTACTTAACTTTATACAAGAGTCATGGTGATCTTCACCACTTCCTATATTTCGCCTTTTTCTCTTGGCAAGAATCATGTGGTGGGGAAAGATCCTAGCATATATGGACATTCAAATATATTTGATCATGAATTATTATTGTTGACAGTTATCTATATGATAAATAAGTTGGGAGGCGAAACTTTAAGCCCCTATCTTTCTTTGTGTTCGACGGATGCCACTTGCTGAAAAATATGCTTTGAGAGTTAGCAATCATGGAAGACTATATGATACTTGAGTATGTGGAATTTGCTAAATCAAAGCTCTTACATAGACCCTTCCTGAAAATAAGATGAATTGCAATTGTTTGGTGACTGAAAGCATAGTTTGTTAGTTTCAAGAAACTTTATGGTCTATACTTTAACATGTGAATAGCTTGTTACTTCATCATGAGAAGTTTTATGAGATGACCTACTGTTTATGATATATAATGATGCTATAAGAAGTGTTTGGAACTTTCATTGATCAAATTTATGCAATATGCTAGCATTCACACTTCATAAAGCATTTCTTTTATCATTTACCCACCCGAGGATGAGCAAGAATTAAGCGTGGGGATGCTGATACGTCTCCAACGTATCTATAATTTATTAATTATTCATGCCATGTTTACAATAATTATATATTATTTTGGTATGATTTTATTAGAACTAACCCGGACTGGCGCTGTTTTCAGCAGAACTACCATGCTGTTGTTTTTGTGCAGAAATAAAAGTTCAGGGAATGGGTTGAAAATTTACGGAGAATATTTATGGAAAGTATAAAAAATACTGGAGCGAAAAGATACCGGAGAAGCGTCCCAAGGGAGTCACAAGCCACCAGGGCGCGGCCACCCCCTGGCTGCGCCTAGTTGGCTTGTGACCTCCTCGAGAACCTTCTAGACGTGGGACCAACACCAAATACTCCTATAAATACCCAAACCCCCGAAAAGAAACCTAGAACGAGTGTTCCACCGCCGCAAGCCTCCAGAGCCACGAAAAAACAATGAGGAGCCCGTTCCGGCACCCTATCAGAGGGGGAAACCATCACCGGAGGCCATCTTCATCATCCCGGTGGTCTCCATGATGAGGAGGGGGTTGTTCACCCTTGGGGCAGAGGGTATGTACCAATAGCTATGTGTTTGATCTCTCTCTCTCTCTCTTTCTCTCTCTCTCTCTCGTGTTCTTGAGATGGCACGATCTTGATGTACCGCGAGCTTTATTGATATAGATGAATCATATGGAGTTTTGTCCTCTCTATATTCTTGTGACGAACTGAGTTTTCCCTTTAAAGTTTTATTATCGGATTGAGTCTTTAAGGATTTGAGAACACTGGATGTATGTCTTGCGATGGGATATCCATGGTGACAATGGGATGTTCTATTGATCCACTTGATGTATGTTTTGGTGATCAACTTGCGGGTTCCATGACCTTGGTAATCTATGCATAAGGGTAGGCACATGTGTTTCATCTTGAATCTCCAGTAGAAACTTTGGGGCACTCTTTGAAGTTCTTTGTGTTGGATTGAACATCATGAATCTGAAATTGTGTGATGCATATCTTATAATCAAGCCCATGGGTACTTGTGGTGACATTGGAGTATCTAGGTGACATTAGGGTTTTGGTTGATGTGTATCTTAAGGTGCTATTTTAGTACGAACTCTAGGGCTGTTCATGACACCTATAGGGATAGCTCACAAGATTGATCGGAAAAGATAACTTTGAGATGGTTTCGTACCCTACAATAATTTCTGTGTTAGTTCTCCGCTATTTGTGACTTTGGAGTGAACTCTTTATCGCACGAGAGGTATTTACATATGATTCAACTATTGTAACATCCGAAAATTTCATTTTGGAATGTTATGATTATAGCTATGCATCGAGCAGCATCATTGCTTGAATGTATGTGTTTGTTGAAATGTCTCTTCTGGATTTCAGAAAGCTCTTTCTACTTTTCCCTAAGTTGCTTTCACCTATTTGAAATTTTGGTTAAAAGTTCAAATAAGAGAGGAGGAACATGACACTCCACACCAGGGACTAATTGGTGATTTATTTGAACAAAAATAACCAGGAGTTATTTTGAAAATATTTGCAAAAAGGGTTTAAAAACAATTAGGCAATTTCTGAAAATAATATTTTTTCCAAAGTGTTCAAATGACAGAATAGAAATGTTCATTAAATAGAATTTATTATTATGTTAATTTTGATATATAATACCCCTATATTTACAAACTATTTGAATGCTTTAAAAGCTTTTGAATGTCTCTGGAAAATTATTAAAGGAAAAACGGTAACCGTTTCCGGTATTAAACGGGCCGGCCCACGGCAGTTACTGGCGTGTTGATTAGAAGCCGGCCGACCGCGCGTAATGGACACGCCCTCCTCTCACTGACGCTGGACCCCACCCGACCAATCGTTTCACCGAACGGTCATCTTCTCCCTCCCCCGCACGCGCCGGAGACTCGCCGGCCGTTTCCTCCCCTCGCCGGATCTCTCTCCTCTCTTAACTCCCCGCACCCTCGAGCACCTATATAAGAGCCCCACAGCCCCGCCTTTCATTTTCCCCCCTAGCCCCCTCTGTCCCTCGCCGGAAGACCGCGCAATTGCTCGCCGGAGCTCCCACCCCCACCGGACCTCCCGTCGACCGTAGCCACCGATTCCGTCCACCTCTCGCCCAACCGACCTCACCAATCGACTCCGGAGAACCGTCGCCGTCGCCCGGACCACTTCCCCGTCTTCCCCGACCACCGGAGCACCAACGCCGTCGTCTTTGCCGTTCCGGACTCGCCGGAGATCTCCGACGCCGGCGACTTTTCCCCGTAAGCTCCCCTCAACCATCGGATCCTGAATCAACGACCGAGATTAGAACGGATTTAAATCCGAACCGGTTTCCTCTACCGACCGGTCGCCCGCTCTAAATCACCTACCGCACACGCTCGCTAGCCAATAGGATCGCGCCACGTAGCCCCCTGGCCGTTGCAAAGTCAGGTTTCTTTTTCAGTTGTGTTTTAATTAACAGAATGTTTTCAAAATTTGTTTTAGCTACATATTTTAATCTATTTAGTGTTGTGAGTTGATTCTTTTTGCAATAGCTCAAATTTTGCATGTAGTTTCACGCTGTACTTTTAAATTTCAAATTTGAACTATAAAATTTGAATTTAATCAAATTTGCTCAAAATCTTCAAATCTGAATAACTAGAGTTTGAAAATAGTTTTTCACATGAATCTTTTTGCTACTGTTTTGTATTAGTTAGGACAATCTTCATGATTAGTTTGAGGATTTTTAGGTTTAAGTTGATTAATGTTTTAACCAAAAACAGAATCTGCTTAGTATTATAATATAGTTTTATAAACTCAATTTTAATTAGTTTGATTTAGAATTTGGTTTTATTTGTTTATTAGGTTATGTTAGTAAACATTTAGTGTTTTCACTTACTGTTAATAAAAATATAAATTTGCTTAGTTTAATTTTATTTAACATAGGAATCACAACTTATTTTCAAATAGGTTTATTTTGATTAAAACAACTAACTAGTAATAGTTTTGTTTTCAAACAAAGTTTTGTATATTTTAATTCTGTTTTCTAAGACAGATTTAATTGTAAATTATTTCCTGTTAAGAACATGTTTTACAAATAAATAATAAGTTTAGTTTTTCATTCTTTTGTGAATATAACTATAGTTGATTCATATAGTGTTTATCACAAACTTGTATAAACTTTACTAAACTTTTCCCAACAAACTTAAATTGATTTTATTCTGTTTATTAATAAAATATTCTATTGTTTCCTTGCTGACAACAATTGTTTTGTTATTACAAATGGTTTCATTATGTTAGTAGTGTTTTCATTCCTCACCTTTTGAAAACAAAACTTTGTGTGTTTTCTTACTTGAGATTTGTGCATTGTTTTGTCTTGATTGATTACTAGTTCTTGGTTGATGTTTGTGAGTTACAATATTCTGTTGTATGCTTATTGAGTGCTTGTTTGCTTCGTTAGATTATCCGGAGTGCGAAGCTTGTTACTTAGAGTCACTCACGTACGAAGATCATCAATCAGGCAAGTCACCTTGATCATGTTTTACCCATGTTTTATATGCATTAGTTCTACCATCTCCCTAGTTGCATGCAAGATAGGTTAGTTGGAAACTTGGTTACATTGTAGTAGTATCATGTGGTAGGTACCCCTCTCAACCCTCTTTGACAACTTTGGCCCCGGGAAACGTTGTTTTATTTTGCTATGCTATTAGTAGACGGGGTTGGACGTGTGATTCATGAGAGCTGAGAGAGTTAATAATTTCAAGACCTACATAATGATCAAGATTTAAGACTCCGAGTTTTCAACATACCTCTGGGTGGATGATGGTTGAACGGCACCCTGGAGAAACCAGTGGATTTTCCTAGGTGATGCTGGAGATGGCCAGTATTCACGCGGAAAGGTCCACCCAGGCACAAAGAGATGGATGGATGCTTTAAAACCCAAGGCTTACCTGCACGGCCACAAGTCATTATGGGCTCTGGCTTGGTTGGATATCGTGGTGACCCTGGACAGGCGGTGCTACGAGAGGTAGAAGAACGGTAGGAAAGGATGGGCACCGACAGAGTCGCAGGGAAACCCTTTGGAAGACCATGTTTTGGTCATCCATTTCTCAAACACCCTGAAGTGCGAGAAATCAAACGGAGGCGACCAAATCTTGTGGGGAACGTGTGCAAAACTCTGCAGAGTATTCCAAACCTAATCGATTAGCCGTGTCCACGGTCATGGACGACTTGAGCCAAAGGAATTGAAACTTCCAGAACTCTCAACACAATTAATATGATGATGTGGGTATTTAATAATTTTGGGTATGAGAATTTGTTGGTGGAACCATCTCATTAATCAACCAACTTAGTAATATTTTGCTTAGCCCCTCCCTTGATGTAGGAAAAAAACTTGGCTTTACGCAAAAACTTACACCACCACCTGCCATATATGCATATAGACTAGCTGATTATTTTCACACCTCTACTGTGACTTTGCTGGCACATTCCATATGCTGACCTACACGGCTGCAACGTATCATGTTGCAGAGTACTTTTCCGACCAGGAGTGAGGACACGTTCTATGCTCAGTGAGATGCCCTTGGAGTCAGATGGACTCATCTACCTTCGACGCTTCCGCAAGATTTAGATATTCTCATGAGTTGGCCTTTGGCCACTTTATTGTAATCTTCATTGTAATAAAGGACTCGATATGAGATTTCGATTAATATAATGCTGTGTGATTTCCCTTTGATATATACATTGATGTACCGTGTGTGTGCCAGCATGATCTTGGGATGGTACGGAAACACCGGAGACTTGACCTTTCAGGTCGGGTCGCTACAGAAATGGTATCAGAGCACACGCTGACCGTAGGACGTAACCTCTAGGATTGGAAAGCCTTAGGATTGTTTCTCTTTGTCTTTAAAAATTCTTATACTCTCATCTATTCGTTTCTGACTCCTCTCCGATTATTTCAAAATTTATAGATGGCCACCTTCATCCCAGTGTTGATCTCGGAGTTTTGCCAGCCTGATGTAACGATGCCCTTTGGTAAGGAGCTAATGAGGATCATCAAGGACGTAAGGATTGCTTTGCCGAGCATCACCGGGATTCCTATCATGTCATTCCCCAAGATGGACGCTACAGGATCGAGGTGCATATCCCAGGGAAGACTTTTGGGAACCGGAAGGAACCCATCGACCTCAAATTCGTGGCACCCAGTTGGATACTTGGGAGAGACATGGCCATTCATCGTGCCCTTGGACGTATTCAGGAGGAATACAAAGGTGGAACCATTTCACCAGGACTCAGCGTGGTTTGTCGCAGAGATGCCAATGGAAACATCATAACTCCTCCCACTGCAGACACCACTATTTCCTATATCCAGACCCTGGAGACTCACATCAGGACTCTGGAGCTTCGAGTTCGTGCTGATACGAAGACAATCAAGAATCTGATGAACCGCGAGCTAGACGTTGAAGCTGATCTGCGAGAGGCCAACTATGAACACGAGCATGAAGTGAAGGACTTCCTAGAGAGGATTTATGAGCAGAATGCACGCATCGCCACTCTGGAGGAGCAGCTAGACATGGGGGAAAACCTTCATCCCGAAGGAGACATGGCACCCTTCATCAGCGACGATGAAGACTATGAGGAAAGCACCACCGGAGGACCTACGACTATGCACTTTTGAGGAGAACCTTAGTTATGCCCTCCAATGTATCTTTTATTTTCGTCGTTAAAGCGTAGGTCGATGCTTAGTTGTTTGAGATTTGTATTCCCGATGTTTGACATTGATTGAATAAATGAATGAGTGTTTGGTGTGATATGTTTGTTGCATTGCATATGGGTAGTGATTTCTTCTTATAGACCCTTGTTCTATTCTAATTCTCACCCCTCTGAAAACAGCAAGATGCCTCCACGACGTGAGACCGACTTCACTTTTCCGCCGGAACTCACTCAACTCCTTCAGCAGCAGAATGCACTGATGCAGTTTTTGATTCAGAATCAGACCAACAACCATAACAGCCACCATCCACCCCAGACTGACAATCTCACCCGTTTTCTGAGGTTGAATCCTCCAACTTTCTCCAGCAGTACTGAGCCCATTGTGGCAGATGACTGGCTCCGTAAGATGGAGAGAGAACTTGTCACCGCTGGATGTACTGATGCTGAGAAGGTGCGATTTGCCGCACATCAACTGGAAGGACCAGCAGCTTCATGGTGGGAGAACTACACCACCACATATCCTATTGCCGATGTAACTTGGGAGCAGTTCCAGCAAGCTTTCCACACCGCACATGTTTCAGCTGGAGCCATGAGTCTGAAGAAGCGCGAGTTTCGCAACTTGCGCCAGGGAAATCGCTCTGTGGCCCAGTACATGGACGACTTCAACACATTGGCACATTATGCCCCAGGAGACGTGGCCGATGATGCGGCCAAGCAAGAAAAGTTTCTGGAAGGACTCAACGACGAGTTGAGCATACAGCTGGTAGTGGCTACTTTCAACAACTACCAAGAGCTGGTGGACAAGGCCCTTATTCTGGAGGGTAAACAACAGCAGATTGAGAACCGCAAGCGGAAGTACACTCAGGGGAAGTTCAGCTCTGGAGCTCATCAGAAGCTTCGCTACTCCCCGTACTGCGGGAATACCGGATCAGGAAACAGTAAGTTTGGAAAGCACACTCATGCTGTGCACAACCATGGAGGCCACCATCATGGAGGAAATGGGAACAACCATCCCAACCATGGTAACTTCAAGAGTGACAATGGGAATGGGAACAACAACCAGCACCGTCAAGTTCCTACTCAGAAGGATCTAAGTCACATCACCTGTTTCAAGTGCCAGAAGACAGGGCACTATGCTACTGAGTGTCCCCAGAGCAAGCAAGGCAGTGGAAACGGCAACAACAACGGCAATTCCGCAGCCAAGAAGCCAAACCTTTTTCCTCGTGCCCAGGTGAACCATCTCGACGTGGAAGAAGTCTATGATCAACCTGAGACTGTGGTTGGTAAGTTTTTATTGCATTCACGTCCTGTTACAGTACTTTTTTATTCCGGTGCAACTCATTCATTCATATCAAGGGTAGTTGTGGATAAGTATGGCTTGCCCACCAAAACCCTTAGTCATCCCATTAAGGTCAGTTCCCCAGGAGGTATGATGATGGCAGGGATAGGATGCCATGCCTTGAAACTCAATATAGGAAATCATGTTTTTCCCACCGACCTCATCGTCTTAGAGTCACAAGGACTGGATGTAATCCTAGGCATGGATTGGATGACCAAGTATGAAGGAAATCTTGATTGCCCTAGCAAGTCTATTTCACTCACCACCCCGGAGAACAAGAGGATTAAGTATGTATCCCGACGCACACGTATGAGTGCTAGGTTAAATGCCCTCACAGAAGTTGTTCAGGAGGAAGTACCTGTGGTAAAAGATTATCTGGATGTATTTCCAGAAGAATTACCAGGAATGCCACCAGATAGGGAAATTGAGTTCCTAATAGAGCTACAGCCAGGGACAGCACCAATTTCCAAGAGACCCTATCGGATGCCCGCAAATGATCTGTTGGAAATCAAGAAGAAGATTAAGGAGTTATTGGACAAAGGTTATATACGTCCAAGTTCTTCACCTTGGGGAGCCCCAGTTCTTTTGGTGGAGAAGAAGGATAAATCTTTGAGAATGGTGGTTGACTATCGTGCCTTGAACGAGGTGACTATCAAGAACAAGTATCCTCTGCCGATGATTAATGATTTGTTTGATCAGCTAGTAGGAGCCAAAGTATTCTCCAAGATCGATCTTCGATCAGGGTATCACCAGTTGAAAATCCGTGAACAGGATATACCCAAAACAGCTTTCACCACGAGGTATGGCTTGTATGAGTATACGGTCATGTCTTTTGGATTGACTAATGCTCCTGCCTACTTCATGAATTTGATGAACAAAGTATTCATGGAATACCTAGACAAGTTTGTTGTGGTGATCATCGATGACATTCTGATATTCTCCAAGAACGAGGAAGAGCATACGGAACATTTGCGTTTAGTTCTGGAGAAGCTGAGAGAGCATCAACTATATGCCAAGTTTAGCAAATGTGAATTTTGGCTGACGGAAGTCGGATTCCTTGGACATGTTATTTCCGGAGATGGAATAGCAGTGGTCCCTGCTAAGGTTGAAGCCGTCACCGAGTGGAAGTCCCCTACCTCAGTTAAGGAGATCCGCAGTTTCCTCGGACTTGCCGGTTATTACCGGAGGTTCATTGAGAATTTCTCAAAGATTGCCAAGCTCATGACAGAGTTGTTGAAGAAAGAATCCAAGTATGTTTGGACCGAGGAATGTGAAGCCAGTTTCCAGGAGTAATATTTTGCTTAGCCCCTCCCTTGATGTAGGAAAAAAACTTGGCTTTACGCAAAAACTTACACCACCACCTGCAAAATATGCATATAGACTAGCTGATTATTTTCACACCTCTACTGTGACTTTGCTGGCATATTCCATATGCTGACCTACATGGCTGCAACGTATCATGTTGCAGAGTACTTTTCCGACCAGGAGTGAGGACACGTTCTATGCTCAGTGAGATGCCTTTGGAGTCAGATGGACTCATCTACCTTCGACGCTTCCGCAAGATTTAGATATTCTCATGAGTTGGCCTTTGGCCACTTTATTGTAATCTTTATTGTAATAAAGGACTCGATATGAGATTTCGATTAATATAATGCTATGTGATTTCCCTTTGATATATACATTGATGTACCGTGTGTGTACCAGCATGATCTTGGGATGGTACGGAAACACCGGAGACTTGACCTTTCAGGTCGGGTCGCTACAACTATGTTAGTATTGTTGAGAGAAATTGCACGGGTGAAAGTATGAACCCTAGGCCTTGTTTCTAAGTATTGCAATACCGTTTGTGCTCACTTTTATCATCAGTTACCTTTCTGTTTTTATATTTTCAGATTACAAAAACCTATATCTACCAGCCATATTGCCCTTGTATCACCATCTCTTCGCCGAACTAGTGCACCTATACAATTCATCATTGTATTGGGTGTGTTGGTGACACATGAGATTTCTTGTATTTGATTGCAGGGTTGTTCAAGAGAGACCATCTTCATCCTACACCCCCACTAATTGATAAACCTTAGGTCATACACTTGAGGGAAAATTTCCACTGTCCTACAAAACTCTGCGCTTGGGGGCCCAACACGAGTCTACAAGAAGAAGGTTGCGTAGTAGAGATTAGTCACTTTGCTTCTTCTCACACGAAAGGTAACTTATCCAACCCAATAATTATTGATGATATCTATTTTCTTGGAAAGTATAAGCTTGGCAATGTGTTTGCCAAATGTGTTGGTACTCAAAGTGGTGTCAAGAAAACAACCATTTCGATAGCCAAGCCTATTGTGACTAACCTCTTATGACCCAACTTTATTGGGGACCAACAATCTCAAACTTGTCAATAGGTGTTAATGGAGGGCATTGGTGACTTGGCTACATTATGAAGAATTAAGGGTTCTTCATCATTCATATTGTCTCAAGCCAAGTCATGTGGATCATCAAGTGTCTATCATATACCAATGTTCCTCCTTGCGGTAACTTGTACTTAAATTGAATACATTGTTAGTTACTTTCCCCTTTGCATGTTGTGGTTTTGAACCTTGCATGTGTTTGTATATGTTGTGCTTCCTACTTGTTTATCGTGAGAAATCAAGTATGTATGATGGGTTTCACATCATGTATGTGTGAATCTTGTCTAGAGCCTTTTTGCATCATGTTTGTATCTTAGTTGGCTCTTTGTGAGAGATTAATGGATTATCCCATTTTGGGGGATTGATGTGCTTTATGCACTTCACGACACTAAAAATGTTTGTTCATGGGGAATACCACTTAGTATTGATATTACAAGATTAACTAGCTTCTATTTGGTATGTCTTCTCATGACAAATTCAAATACTAAATGGTCCATTAATCATCTCTTGTTGGATTTCATTTGCCACTTGTTAATAACGTTGGGTTACCACATTATGGGGAGAAATATACTATGTGCATATTATAAGCCTAGAGAATGTTTACATTTGAGATATTGCCACTTAGAGTTGATATTATAATTTATCTTGTTCCTAGGTGCCATTCTAGCTCTACAAGTGTCATTTTCTTGTGATTTAGGATTAAAGATGATGTTCGATCTATTTGCAATCTACCAATGGGAATTATTTCCAAATACTTCTTGTCCTTTGGCAATTGATATTCCTTTTAAGTGGTTGAATTTTCTAATCATCTTTACATAGGTTTTTGTTTATCGTTTGTCTTCCTTGCCTCTTGTGGATCTTTTTGAGCATGTCTAGTGTTTCTATAGATATAAGGAAAGTGATGATCTAATCGTGTGAATTTTGTATTCAAATACAAATTCTATATAATGCACATCTCTTGGGGGAGATATCATATTTTCTTTAGAACACTCTCTTTATGTGTTTATCATAAAATCTTTTGATCTTCGTCAAGTATGTGTTGGTGGGAGGCAAGCCTTTTTCTCTATGGTGCTTTGTGCCATCATGAAAATTGTTATCTTGATACCTCTTGTTGGTGGGAGCGTTTGGTTTGTTTGGAACCTAGATCTCCTTTGGGAACTTGATACCTCTTGTTTTCCTTCAATTGTTCTCTTGTTTCCTTCTATTTGGCATGTGTCAATGGATATGTCATTCCTTGATGTATCTTTTAGTTAGTATCCGTCAAGTGATATTTTTTGTTTGATATCTTATCTTTCGGTATCTTATCAACTATGTGTTGATTTGATTCTTGAAAGCCTTGAGCATGCATATTTTCTACATGTACTTTAGTTGGCATGTTCTCTTTCCCTGACCCAATATATAGGGGAGACTCCACTATGGCATAAATTGGCTAAGGTTGCATGAAATTCAATTTCATATCTATATGCACATATTTATGTGGAGTTTTGTCCTATGTATTGTTGGTCCACTAACTCTTTTTTCCCAATAAGTTTGGGTAACACTATGTTTGTGGTGTTGTACTAGGAACAATTGGAGATACATTGGACACTTGGCTCACTTACAAGGAATGTGTTGACACCATGTGCTTATTGGAGACATGCTAGGATGAACGAAGAGCCAGTATCTACTTCATGCATACATTTCTCGCATTCAACTTTTTATAGGTTGCATCATGGCATGAATTTCTTGAGTCATTCTTTTGGTACGTGTTTCCTTCTCAAAGCATCTCAACGATGATGCCATATTGCTAGTTGTGATGTCTTTGATGTTCGTGTATTGGGAGTTCATTTATGTATAATAAGAAAATATTAGGCTATGTGCTATGCTTTCAAGCAAAGATCTTATTGGTATATTTATGACTTCCTTTTGGATATCTTGTTTGTTCCTTCTTGTAACTATTTCTTGTCTACATCATTGTTTGTGGATATATCATCATGATTGCCCTTTACCTAGAATCTTATACACATGAGAGAAGTTACATCTCTACTTGACATCCTCCTTTCTTTCATGTCCACCGTTGCATTTCGTTTTTATTTACTTGCTGGTTTCGTGAAAGAATCTGTCTTGAGTGCAGATCTTATGTCCTTGCATTTTGATGCACTCCTTGGTGGTGAAGATTATTTCCTAATGCTTGTCTTCACGAGGGTTTTGCCATCTCATTGGTATCCCTTCTGTTGACAAGGCTATTATTTCCTATCTTCACGAGGGGTTGTCCCAAGTTTTGGTTTTTAATTTTCTTATTAGTAAGCTTGTAACCGATTTGCTAGTGGTTTGTGTGTGGGAAGGATATGTCTTGCACTTTATGTCTCATTTCATCAAGACTGTGTTGATGCTTAGTGCTCATTCTTATATTAGTCTTCTCAAGTGCTTTTCCATGACTCACACACATCATTTTGGTTGAGCCTATTCTTTAACCTCTTGTACCTATTGCTCAACCATGTGTTTGGTGCAAGTACTATGCTTATTGGCTTCTCTACTTGCTTGCACTTTGTTCTGTGTTTATATTTTTTTTGGGGAAGTCATGATCCTATTTTGTGCACTTGTATTCAAATACAAAAATTCTTATTTGCGGACCAATCATGGGGAGCTCCTCTAGTTTATTTATAAACACTCTTTTGCCCATATCATAATATCCTTTATTCATGTGGCTGGTAGGACCATGTGATTTATTGTTCTAATTGGTATCTTTTGATTGCTTGCTTGACTCCGGTGTATGTCTTTGTGCCATACAATCCTTTTTGCAATCTTGGGGTTCTCAATATAGTTTGTATTCCTCCAACTACTTATCATTGGATATGTGTATTTATTTGCACACGTATTTTGAGAAATACAAACTTTTTGGAGGAACACCTATTATATTGGCTTTCTAAACCTTTCATCCATTTTGGCAATCGATGCCAATGGGGGATAAGTTTATAGAGTTTAGTTTGGAAAGCTTAGAGAGTTTTGCTTTTGTTTCTTAAGCATTCGAATCTCACACCCATGCATTGCTTTGCATTTATGTGTGCCTGGTTGTGCTTATTTACTTATATAAACTCTCTTGAAAGTGGTTGTCTTCAATTACCAAAATGAGGGAGATTTTAAGGGCACATTTATCCATGTGTGGTTTTTGGTAATTGATGACAATCCCTATGGACTAATGGTTGCCATGAGTTATATTCAAAGGATTTGTCCGTAGGTACTTCTTGAAGTCCATCTATTGGTTTCAAGGAGTTTATATGGTGACCAAGGTGGTATTCAAGGTTTATCCAAAGATTGGTCATGTGGGAGTTGAGCTTATTGCAAGCATGTCTTGCAGAAGAAGATTGTGTAAGCATTCATGTTTACCTTCAAGACATCATCTTTATGAATAGAGAAGATAAGATACAGGGTTGATCAAGACTAAGTCAAAAAGTGAATCAAGTTGATCAACACACAAAGTGTACAAGATGTTCCGAGAGGGATCAAGTGATATCATGGTGTGGTAAGCATTGTCCACTACGCTTTGTGTACTAACCCATGGTCAACGTGAGAGTTCTTTGTGGGGTTAGGTATATTTCCATGGGCATGCATCAAGAGGCAGATCCCATACATTCCATGGAAAATGACATCAAGTGGAGATTGTCATCGAGGTTGCGATGTGCAAGCTAAAGTGAAGCATCACGGAGAGATCATGCTTGAGGCTTGCCATTTATTGTGGTGAAAATGGACTTGTGAAGATGTGCCGAAGAGTGGCTCACCCATATTGGAGCATGGGGGAGCAATCAACTAGTCTTCATCAAGCCGGCGCAATCAAGAAAGGTGGTCCATCTTGAGGAAGTCAAGATCGTCATCGTCTAGCTCAAGTGGACTATGAGGAAGGCATATGTTTGACCTTGATAGTATTTTCTATTTATCGGTCTCATGGTGGTAGTTGGGAGACCGGGTTATATGATCGATTATCGTACTATCAAGGGGGGCTCTCAAGTGAGTAGCTTGATCGTATCATTCGTTGAGAGCTCAAACCATTGCATTCTTGGCATCATCATCTTTCTTGGTTCTTGGTTGGCTTTTATAAATGTGGGTTCTTGAGCTTGTGGTTATGTTCATGACAAGCTCTAGTTCATCGAAAACGGATTTCATATGCTTCTTCTATTGCATTTTCGGTGTTGGAGGTTTTACTGGTCTTATTCGAGGAAGGTTTGTCACCATTTTCTTTTAGGACTTTTCTCATTTGCTTATTGTTGATATTTCTAACAAGATTGTGTTATCCCATGTCGTTAAATTTCCAACAAACTTGGTTTCGTTGAATTCAGAGCCCGTTTGCAGAAGTTGTGGCAGTTTTGGTGTTCTTCAAAGGCTGCAGCGGTACTACCACAGCTACTACCGCTTGGAGCAGATGTAATTTTTTACTACCGCTCCAGAGTGGTACTACCACAGCTACTACCATGGCTACTTCCGCTCCGGACCAAAATCTCGTGTAAGACCAGCGGTGCTAGGAATAGATCTATTTTTTAGACCCGCTTGCAAGCAGTCGTACCACTACCCTTAGCGCTAGTACCGCTATCCCTAGCGGTAGTACTGTGAGGATGAGAGGTAGTATCACTCCGGTGGTTCTACTGGCCTTTTGCCTCCTCGCTGTTGTTTTTCAAGGGGGTTCCACGGCCCTAGTGATAGTACCACTCCCATGAGCGTTAGTAACGCTTTGTGCGGGCTGTGAGCATAACAGTTGGATTTTCCCCCATCTATAAAAGGGGGTCTTCTTCCCCATTGAACCTTAACCTTTAAGCTCGTATTCTTCCCCCATTGTTGACCTTTTTGAGCTTGCTAACTCTCAATCCCTCCAATGATTCTTGATAGTTCTTGAGGGAAAAGAGAGAGGATATCTAGATCCACATTTCCACCAATCACTTTCTCCTCTAAGTGAGGGGAACCCCTTGGATCTAGATCTTGGAGTTCTTCATGTTCTTCTTTGTTCTTCCTCTCATTTTCCTCCCTAGAATTAGTTGCTTTGCTGGGATTTGGGAGAGAAGGACTTGGGCACTCCGTGTGCCCTTGCCATTGCATTTGGTGCATAGGTTTGAGTTCTCCACGGTGATACGTGGAAGTGAGAAGTTGAGAAGCTTATTACTCTTGGGTGTATGAGCACCCTAGAGCTTGTTCCTCTTGGGTGCTTTGGCGCCCTACACGGTTGGTGGTGCATCGGAACTCAATCATTGTGGTGCAACGCTCCGGGCATGCGTCTCGTTCTCCAATTAAATTGTGGAGATAGCCCCGAGCATTTGAGGTCACTTCGGAAGCCATAGTACATTGTTGGTGAAGCTTCTTGGTGTTGTTGGGAGCCTCCAATTAAGTTGCGTAGTTTGCCCCAAGCTTGTTTGTACGGGTCCGGTGACCACCCTTAAGGGTCCCTTAGTGGAATCATGGCATCTTGCATTGTGCGAGGGCGTGAGGACGGTGTCCCTAGTTGCTTCTTGGGAGCATTGTGCCTCCACACCGCTCCGAACGGAGATTAGCATCCGCATGGGTGTGAACTTCGGGATACATCATCATCTCCGCGTACCTCGGTTATCTCTTACCCGAGCCCCTTTACTTATGCACTTCACTTTGTGATAGCCATAGTTTTTCTTGTTATATATCTTGGTATCACTTAGTTGTTTATCTTGCTTAGCATAAGTTGTTGGTGCACATAGGTGAGCCTAGTTGTTTTAGGTTTTGTGCTTGACTTATTAAACGTTAGTTTTATTCTGCATTTGTTCAAGCTTGAACCGTAATTATTTTAAAGTGCATATTCACCCCCCTCTAGGAGACATCCACATCCTTTCATAGGGGAAGTGTAGCCGCTCCCGAACAGGCCCCCTACCAATAGTCAGCCCCAGCCTCTCCTTGACTGATCCGCCATTGTGGATGTTTTGGGGGTTCTTGGGGTACACTTTGAGAAGCGGCACGAGATCTTGAACTCGATGTAGTGGAGGGGATATCTACAATCTATGTGTCGGTGGCGGGGGTTGAGGCGCCTGAGGAAGAGTCCTTTAAATCGGTTTAAGAAGGCCTTGCACCCGAGCCCGACATTGAAGGCAGGACGCTGACTGGAGCCCAATGGGGCAGGGCGCCCGTCAAGGACTGCTGAGGACTTGCTGGTGCGCCTGTCTTAGCGAGATTTGATGGACATCTGACGTGGCTTGAGACTGCGTTGGTATTTCCCCAAAGAGGAAGGGATGATGCAGCACAGCGACGGTAAGTATTTCCCTCAATTATGAAACTAAGGTTTCAATCCATAGAGAAATATTACACACCCACGTAAACAACACGTGCACACAAATAACAAATACTTGCAACCCAATGCGAAAGAGAGGTTGTCAAGCTCTCTATCGTAATAAGATAGATTAGATAATAATAGCTTTGGCAAATAGATCTCGCAGGAAAACACAAAAAAACAAGTAAACAAAAAGTTCAGCAATGTATTTTTTCGGATTAATAGATCTGAAAACAAGAAGAAAAATAGTAGATTGGAAAGCAATATGTTGGAAAAGTAGACCCACGGGTCGTAGGTTTCACTAGTGGCTTCTCTCATGAGTATAACACACGGTGGGTGAACAAATTACTGTTGGGCAATTGATAGAAGATCAAATAACCATGATGATATTCAGGCAATGATCATTATATAGGCATCACGCCCAAAATAAGTAGACCGAAAAGATTCTGCATCTACTTCTATTACTCCACACATCGATCGCTATCCAGCATGCATCTATTGTATTAAGTTCATTGGAAAATGAAGTAATGCAATAAGAATGGTGACATTATGTGGACAAGATATATTCATGTAGGAATAGACCCCATCTTGTTATCCTTAATGGCAACGATACATGTATGTCCTTCTACCCCTTCCGTCATAGGGAAATAACACCGCAAGATCGAACCCATCACAAAGCACCTCTTCCCATGGCAAGGAAAATTGATCTAGTTGGCCTAACTAAACCAAAGATTCGAATAAGAAATACGAGGCTATAAGTAATCATGAAAATAAGAGATGAAAGAATACTCAAATCATATTCATGGATAGAAACTAATCATGAACTAAAAAATCATCGGATCCCAACAAGCACACCGCAAAAGTCATTACATCAAATAGATCTCCAAGAGACCATTGTATTGAGAATCATAGAGAGAGAGGAAGCAATCTAGCTACAACCTACGGACCCGTAGGTATATGGTGGACCACTCACGCATCATCGGAGAGGATCCTATGATGAAGATGCACCCATCCGTGATGGTGTTAGATTGGATCTCGATGTTGTGTAACTTGCGGCGGCTGGAATTATGTTTCGTCGACTCCTCTAGGGTTTTCTGAATATTTGGGAAGTTATAGGGTGAATAGTCATTTGAGGGGAGTCCCGAGGTGGGCACCCACCACCAGGCCACGCCAGGGGGCTCTGGTGTGCCCTGGTAGAGGGTGACCACCTTGGTCCCCCTCTCTTGTTGTTCTTTGGCCCATCTTGGCTCTTCTGGTCCATAAAAAATCTCCAAAAATTCCGTATCGTTTGGGCTCCGTTTGGTACTCCTTTTCTACGAAGAAAAAAAAGCAAAAACATCAACTGACACATTAGCACTATGTCAATAGGTTACTCCCAAAAAATGATATAAAGTTACTATAAAATGATTGTAAAACATCCACGATTGATAATATAACAACATGGAACAAGCAAAAATTATAGATACGTTGGAGACGTAACAACACCCCCCAACCTTATTTCCTACTCGTCCTCGAGGAGGTAAATGATAAAAACAGAATTTTTGAAGTGGAATGTTGCCTAACATGTTCATCATATATTATTTCCTTTGTAGCATGTACATTTGGACTTTTAAATGATTCAAAGCAATAATCTAGTTTTGACATGAAAACTTTAATACTCAAGCATATCAACAAGCAACCATGTCTTTTAAAATATCAACGCTAAAGCAAGTTATCCCTAGCCCATCATGCTCAATCACTGATCCATTCACAATAGACACTCAAATATTAGCAACACGTAATGATCAAGTACGATCATAGTGTCTCGTAGTTGGTGCTTTATAAGAGAAGATGGAGACTCAAATTGTAAAATAAAAATTGCCTAATGTAAATAGATAGGCCCTTCGCAGAGGAAAGTAGGAATTTGTATTGGTGCGAGAGCTCAAGTGTTTGAATTGACATAGAAAAATATTTTGGGTGGCAAGCCTTTCCTCTTAACGAAAAGGACCGAGAGATTTCAAAATCTTTCTATGCTAGATACACCATAGGCGGTTCCCAAATAGAAAATAAAGTTTATCCCTTTTCCACCATACTTTCACTTTCCATAGCTAGCAGAGTCCACCGTTGCCTTCCATACCAACTCTTTCCAAGGAATTTATTATTTGAAAACATAAAGTAAATATTTTTTATTTTTCATTTTGGGACTAGGCATCCCTATTACTGTCGTACTCTTGTGCAATGACAAGTGAATGAAAATTCGTCTTGAGAATAACACAGCTAGCATGGAAAAATATCGGTCACCCCATACCCTTTCATGAGCGGTACGAGCACACAAAAAGGAAATTTTTATTTTGAAAATTTAGAGATGGCACATACAAATTGGCTTGGAACTGCATGGAAATACCGTATATAGGTAGGTATGGTGGACTCATATGGCAAAATGGTTTAAGGATTTTGGATGCATAAGTAGTATTTCTACTTAGTAGAAGTGAAGGGTAGCAAAAGGTTGAGAATCATCCAACCAAGAAACGAAAAATCACATACGCGAGCATTAAGCACAACTAACACTGAATAATGCACCATAAGTAGGATGTAATTTCGTAGCACAACTATTGACTTTCATGCTTGCATAGGGAATCACAAACCTTAAATTCAATATTCTTACTAAGCATAATTACTCACCAACATAACTCACATATTACTATCTTCATGTCTCAAAACTATTACAAAGAATCAAGTTTAATTTGTCCAATGATCTTCATGACAGTTTTTATTATACCCCTCTTGAATATCTCTCACTTTGTGGCTAGTTTAATATATTGCAATTGCTTTTGAGAAGCTCACATGGATATAAGTGAAGAACATGAGCATACAAGTTTCATCTCTCAAAATAATATAAGTGAAGCATGAGAGGATTTCTTAAAAATTTATGGCTCTCAAATTAATATAAGTGAAGCAGGAGAGTATTTCTTCAAAAATGTAAAAGCACATCATGCTCAAAAAGATATAAGTGAAGCACTAGAGCAATTCCTTTGCTCAATAGATTTAAGTGAAGCATAAAGAGAAATTATACCAAATCATAGAATAATTTTGGCTCTCTCAAATAGGTGTGTGCAGCAAGGATAAAATCAAATAAATCAAAGATACAAGACACTCCAAGAAAAACTCATGATATGTGACGAATAAAAATACAGTTCCACGTAAAATACCGATGGTTGTTAGAAGAAAAAGGGGGTGCCACTCAGGGCATCCCCAAGATTAGTTGCTTGTTACTCTTTGAATATTACCTTGGGGGTTCTTTAACATCCCCAAGATTAGACTCTTCTTACTCCTTATTCCTTCATCCATCGTGATCTCATTCAAAACTTAAAAACATTAATCACACAAAACTTGACAAAATTCTCGTGAGATCGGTTAGTATAATAAAGCAAACTACCACTTTAGGTACTATTGTAAAACCATTAATATTTTATTATTGCATAATATCTAATGTATTATAACTTTACCATGAATTCTACCCCCTCGATACAAGCCATAGATTTATCAAAACAAGCACACAATGCAACGAAAAAGAATCTGTTTTAGACAGAATAGTCTGTAGTAATCTATACTCTACCCATACTTATGGACCTCTAAAAATTCTAAAAAAATCGGAAAATGTAAAGAATTTGTATATAAATACTGCGTTAAAATTTTAGATTAATATCACGTTCTGGTAAAAAATGAAAATTTATGCACTGTGAACAAAGTTCTGTTTCAGATTCAGAATTGTTTCTACTCATCTTATGGATCATCCTAAAGGAATTACTTGGCACAAACACTAAATAAAAATAAAAACACAATCATAACAGAATCATAATTGTGAAAACACTCAAAAAACAGAAAGGAAAAGATTAAAATAATTTATTCATTGGGTTGCCTCCCAACAAGTGCTATCGTTTTACGCATAGCTAGCTATAATGTATAGATTCAAGTGTTTCTATCCTTAGTTTTCACTCCATAGAAGGCCCTCGTGATTGATTAATATGGTGGATTAATTCTTGTTCTAGGGAATTGTTCCATACACTTTCTAAGAGGAAACTGAAACTTAATATTGCCTTCTATCATATCAATCACGGTACATATATTGCGTAAAAATGGTCTACCAAGTATGATAGGACAAGACGAATTGCAAACAATATCAAGAACAATAAAATCAGTGGGCACATAGTTCCTATTTGCAAGAATAAGACCATAATTAATATTTCCCAAAGGGTTTTTAATAGTAGAATTTGCCAAGTGCAAATTAAGAGAACATTCTTCAATATTGGTAAGACCAAGCTCATCACAGAGATTTCGGAATTGTGGAAACACTAGCGCCCAAATAACACAAAGAAAAGCATTCATAATTTTTAATCTTGAGTTTAATTGTAGGTTCCCACTCATCATGCAATTTTCTAGGGATTGAAATCTCTAATTCCAACTTTTCTTCTAAGGATATCATCATGGCATCAACGATATGTTTAGTAAATGCTTTATTTTGTTCATAAGCATGGGGTGAATTTAGCGAAGAAATACAATCAATCAAGGAACAACTCTCATAATTAAAGTCTTTGTAATCAAAAATAGTGGCACATCACAAGTTAAAGTTTTGACCTCTCCAAACCCACCTTTATCAAAATTTTCATCAAGATTTTAACCCTCCAAATCATTGGGACGCCCTCTAAATAAAGTTGACTCTTCTTAAGTCCCATTATCATCAATTATAAAATTACTAAACAAGGAATCAATAGAGCAAACACCAATCATTTTAAGATCTTCATCATTGTTATGAAAGTAATCGCTAGAAAACGCTTTTTCTAAAAATACTCTTTTAGCTCTAAACATAGCGGTTCTTTTCTTACTTTCATCCATATAAACATATAAAGCCTTAATTGATTCATTGATATTGGGTGGAAAAGCATGCAACTTGAGATTTTCTACATATTTGGAAATTCTATCAATGCTTCTAGACATATCATCAATCTTATTCAACTTTTCTTCTATTGTAGTATTGAAAATCTTTTGAGCATTGATAAATTTTTTAAAATATTCTCAAGGTCACAGGTGTTCCTATTATTATTATTATTATTATTATTATTATTATTATTATTATTATTATTATTATAAGAACTAGCAAAGTGGCCCGCTCGATGCGCGGGCTAGGATTTATGAAGTTAAATGTTGAGAATATATTAGGGAGTGTCTAGGTCTTAGTCGACTGAGACTTCGTGAAGTCTTACTCAAGTAATATAGCACGCAAGAAGAAGAAGAAAACTGAAAAAAAAACTGTTTGCACGAATCTCGATGCAAGATCAACGGATTGTAGTGTCGACTAAGACTTCAGGAAGTCTCAATTGACTGATTTTTAGCAAGCCCAAATATATTATTTGATTTGTCCATGGGAAAATTGAAACCAAATGTAGTGACATTTTTAAATATAAGTATTTTGCGAAGATAGTTTTATCTTTGGTAACTTTAGTTTTTTATTGGTATCAAAATATATGTGGTGTCTGGTATTCTTTACTTGCTAACTATGCATGCCATACAAACTGCAGTATTATGATCGACAACATTCTTAAAATTATATTTGAATTTTGTTGTTGAGAGTTTTATCATGTTCCTTAGTTCTTTTCTGTAAACAGAAATTTAATAGTTTTGAATTTTTTTCGTGTAGTCATATGTTAATTTTCTAACGGCATGCAAGGTTGGCATATTTATTTATGAATCTTGTACGTAAATTAATTTAGTTCATTTATATGGTATATACGTTTTCATAAAAACTTAGTTGGTAGGATTTGGCTTCATAGACATGCACCCGTCAGAACCAAGGGTAGTTCTATGTTGAATATATATAGTTTGCTTGACATACCAATCCCTTTTTCTTATATATTTTTATTAGATTTTCTTACGTAGTTTTTAGCAGTACCAACAGTGGACACTAAGAGAACAAATCTTTTCCTATTACCAACTAACCCTTGATATATTTGGCATAATGTGCACTCATTGTACCAAGGTGCATTTACAAAACGTCATTTGTTTGATGGATCCCATCAATATGATTCTTCACATTCTCATTCTGTAGTCTTGTTGACTTGTCGGTTCTTCTTTCCTCTACTAATACTTTCACATAGTGGGAATCCCTGTCTTCCCCTATCCCATTCCCCTTTCCTAATTCTCTCTGCTCACTGAAAAAATGTTGTTGCCGGATAGCTCCCATCAACTTATTTTCTTGATTCGCTGCATTGAAGTTGGTTTTCTTGTAGAATCAAATATAGAGCTTGAATTAATGAAATATAACAATGTCCCAATGCTCTCACTTTTTTTTGCAATATTTCACAAAGAAAAAATAATATATAATAACAGAATATTAGAACATGTCTGGTTGCATTGTACAAATGAAATATGACAATACCTCGACGCTCTCACTTTTGATTTGCATTAAGCAATAAGCTTGTAGAATCAAGTATCACATGATATAGATTATTGATGTTTGGTAGTAATGAAGTATTTCCACCTGTTGATGCATGTTTCAAATAGTTTGGGACGGTAGTACACCATATTCTACCTCCATATCATGTTAGAATAGGTAAGTCAGATTTTATTTTTAGGATATTTTGCAAAATATCCTTTAAAAAATATGACTTATGATTCTTATGTAATAGGAAGTGTCCTCCTTTAGTGAAAGAAACATCATGCTGAAATCGTGGTATTCGTTCATCCCATTAGAACATATTTGTATAGACTATGTTCTTGATCACATCCTTTACCATTACCCGTAGTCCATCCCTTTTTGTTACTCTATAATATGAAAACCATCGGATGCACCATATATGTTTCTCCATAACACAGTAAGGAATCCCATTTGTTCCTGTTATAGATGTAGTATGGTTCTAGACTAATGGAGTGTATTATATTAACGTGAATACACTAGAACCACCAACCATGGCATCAACCTTCTCTAGATGAGAAATGAGTATGAACGTGAAACCATTAAGACAGGAACCCACACCTATAGAATTTCCTTACATATAATATAGAATACACATGATAGATTTTTATATTTCTACATAATCAACCTTCTGATATAACATGTCTAATCTTTTATATGAGAAATGTTTAGAGCTTAATTGAAGTGGTATTGATCCATTAATAGGTCTGATTCGTAATTTCACGTAGATAGTACTTACTGGATGTTGTCTGATTGCTCGACGGAGCTGGCTTGTGCCTACTGGGTGTAGAGAATTCCAAAGTGCCATTGGGTGGAGGAAGTTGACACGAAGTGTTGCTTGCCAAAGGAAGACGGCGCAGATGTTGTATTCTAAAATATTGCACAATTGAAAGAGATGATTTTTGCACAATGGAGACATATTCTGTTTGGAGCCTTGCATATTATTGGTGGGAGTTTGGATTTTTTATGGAGAGCTTGTGTCTGTGTTTATCTGTGACAATTTGTATTTGTGTTGGAGAGATTATTGTAGAAGTTGTACTCTAAAATATTGCACGATGGAAAGGGAGTATTTTTTGATGTCGAGGGATTATATAAATGTATGCGAATGTGAGATTTTGGTTGTGTAGAGAAATATTCTGTTTGGAGTGATCGAATCTCTGTATATTACCGGTGAGAGTTTGGATTGGTTTCGAGAGATTGCATATATGTTTATCGGTATAATTTATACTTGTTTCGAGAGATTGCATCTATGTACGCCACTGGTTGGAGGAAGTTGGCATGAACTATTGTTTGCTGGAGAAAGATGACGTAGAAGTTGTACTAAAAAATATCACACAGTGGAAAGAGAAGTTTGTTATATATATGTATGTATTTGTATGCAAATGTGAGATTTTTGTTGTGTGAAGAAATATTTTTGTTTTGAGAGATCCAATCTTTGCATATTATCAGCGTGTGTTTAGATTTGTTGCGAGAGATTGCATCTACGTTTATTGGTGATAATTTAGATTTGTTTGGAGATTGCATCTATGTACATGATAGTGTGTTTGGAGATTGCATCTATGTACATGATAGTGTGTTTGGAGATTGCATCTATGTACATGATAGTGTGTTTGGAGATTGCATCTATGTACATGATAGTGTGTTTGGAAATTGCATCTGTGTAAACAAAAACTGTAGCAAGATATTTTTGGGTTTTTTTATTAATATATCTGAAAACAAAAAGGCAAAATAGTAGATCGGAAAGCAATATGTTCGAAAAGTAGACCCAGGGGCATAGGTTTCACTAGTGGCTTCTCTCATGAGTATAGCACACGGTGGGTGAAAAAATTACTATTGGACAATTGATAGAAGATCAAGTAATCATGACGATATCTAGGCAATGATCATTATATAGGCATCATGTCCAAGATAAGTAGACCGAAATGATTATGCATCTCCTTCTATTATTGCACGCATCGACCGCTATCCAGCATGCATCTAGTGTATTTAGTTCATGGGAAAAGAGAGTAATGCAAGAAGAACGGTGACATGATGTAGACAAGATCTATTCATGCAGGAATAGACCCCATCTTGTTATCCTTAATGCCAACGATACATGCGTGTCTTGCTGTCCCTTTTGCCAGTGGGAAAGAACACCACAAGATCAAACCCATCAAAAAGCACCTCTTCCCATGGCAAGAAAAATCAATCTAGTTGGCCTAAGTAAACCAAATATTCGAAGAAGAAATACGAGGCTATAAGTAATCATCATGCAAATAGGAGATGAAAGAAGACTCTAATCATATTCATGGATAGAAACTAATCATGAACTCAAAATTCATCAGATCCCAATAAATACACAGAAAAAGTCATTACATCAAATAGATCTCCAAGGGACCACTGTATTGAGAATTATAGAGAGATAGAGGAAGCCATCTAGCTACTGCCTATGGACCCATAGGCCTATGGTGGACTACTCACGCTTCATCGGAGAGGCACCTATGATGAAGATGAACCCCTCTGTGATGGTGTTAGATTGGATCTCGAGGTTCTGGAACTTGCGGCAGATGGAATTTTGTTTCATCGACTCCTCTAGGGTTTTGTGAATATTTTGGAATTTATAGTGCGAATAGTCGGTTGAGGGGAGTCCCGAGGTGGGCACCCTCCACGAGGCCGCGTAGGGGCCTCTGGCACGCCCTAGTGGAGGTTGGCCACCTTGGCCCCCTCTCTTGTTGTTCTTTAGCCCATCCTGGCTCTTCTGGTCCATAACAAATCTCCAAAAATTCCCGTAGTGCTTGGGCTCCATTTGGTACTGATTTTCTGCGAAGTAAAAAACAAGCAAAAACAGCAATTAGCACTTTGGCACTATGTCAATAGGTTCCCAGAAAATGATATAAAGTTGCTATAAAATGATTGTAAAACATCCAAGATTGAAAATATAACGGGATGAAACAAGCGAACATTATAGATGCGTTGGAGACGTATCAACGTCCATCTATCAGCATCTCTCGAAGAGGAAGTCCTTGCTCGAGGGGCATCGCATCATCACAATGGATTTAAGGCAGGGGTTGCCAAAATGTGGGTGGCATGGTGTAGGATACGAAGTATGTCTAAGGGGGTTGATTAGACTAGTTGACCAAATTAAAATTCTAGCCTTTTCCCAATTTTAGATTTTGGCAAGTTTTAGTGATTATATCAAGTCAAGCACACCCTACACATGCAAGTCTAAGAATATAGCAGCGGAAAGTAAAGGCATGCACAATAAAGTAGATGGAAGGGATAGCAGGATCAAACACAATTGGGGACATGAAGATTTTTCCCGTGGTTCCAATAGGTCGTGATATCGTATGTCCACGCCGATGGAAACATAAATCCATGGATGTAATGGTCGCGAGAGTCCACAGAGGGCTCCACCGATATGGGTCCACAAAGTAGAAACCTCGTCTATTCCATCATGACTTACGTCCACGAAGGACTAGCCTCAATCGGGGTAGATCATCACGAAGTAGGCGATCCCCTTGCCCTTACAAACTTCTTGGTTCAAATACACATGAAGACGGAGGCTCCCAAGGACACCTAACCAATCCAGGAGACACCACTCTCAAAAAGGTAATATATGTGGTAAGAATGATGAACTCCTTTCTCTTGTGCTTCAAATGATAGTCTCCTCAACACTCAATCACTCTGTCATAGATTTGGCTTGGTAGAAGAGGTTGATTGGGCGGAAAGCAATTTGGGGGATGCTAGAAATCAAGATTCATATGATTGGAGTGGAAGATCTTGATCTCAACACATGAGTAGGTGGTTCTCTCTCAGAAAACGGATGGGACAAGTATTGGTTCATTCTAAGTGCTTCCATAGCAAATGAGAGGCAGGCAGAGGGGTCTATATAGGCATCTCCAAAAATCCAACCGTTAGAATTTTATTTCCCAACTAGGTAAACCTGAAGCAAAAACTCGATTGCGCCGACTAGTGCAAAATGTGGCAACTTTTGGCGTTTTTGTGAGACCGATATATAAATCTCAGTGGGTCCTATTTTGGCCGGCCTAGGTAGTTTCCAGTTTTAGTGTCACCGATTCCTGAAACTTGGAAATTTTGATTCTTAGAAATGGGTTAACAGAAAGTTGGTCACTGATTTTGGTTTCATCAAAATCAAACTTGGTGTCACCGAGACATTAGGGTTCGACATACGATCTGTCTAGGGTGAAACTTGGTAGGGCTGAAATGGAAAAGTTGGTGGCACTGAATTTGAGTGTTATGGTTTTCATAGAGTATTTTTGTGGTGGAATTCATAAGTATTTTTGGTGGCTAAATCTAAGCACTTGAGCAACCAAATCATCATAGATATCTCATCCCCTTTTAATAGTTTTGGCTTTCCTATGGACTCAAATGTGATTTCTCACATAATGCAAAATGTAGAGTCTTGAAGGTTGCTGCCAATAGATATTCCTTGCATCTAGGGGATCTCCTGACAATCCTTAGCCAATCCATGCATTGAACTTTTCCTGAAATATACATGGTAGAATCATTAGCCCAATGAAATATATGTTGTTATAAATTGCCAAAGCCACCTAGGGAGAAGTTGTGCTTTCACACAGCTTGATCCGGAGTGGAGTGGCCTATGGCGGTGTGGGAAGACTCCTCCCAAAGTAGCAAACACGACGGGGAAGAGGGGCGAACCATTGAATATGTAGATGTTGGGGAACATTGCATGGGAAACACAAAAAATCCTACACACCTTCAAGATCTATCCATGCAGATGCATAGCTACGAGAGGGGGAATGTATCTACATACCCATGTAGATCGCTAAGGGGAAGCGTTAAGAAACACTATTAATGTAGTCGAATGTCTTCGCGATCCAAATCATAAGCCGTCCCGCGATCCAATCACGATCTAGTGCCGAACGGATGGCACCTCCGTGTTTAACACATGTACAGCTTGATGACGTCCTTTCCTTCTTCATCCAGTAAGAGGGGTGAAGTCATAGATGAGTTCCGATAGCACGATGGCGTGGTGACGGTGGTGGTGAAGAACAATCTCCGTAGGGCTTCATCAAGCACAACGAAAACTATGACGGAGGATAAACTAGAGGGGATGGGCTTGCCGGCACAGGGGTCGGGAAAACTTGATGTGTCCCGGGTGCTAGCCCTGCCCCTCTATTTATATGTTGAGCCATGAGGTCGTTTCTTGGAGAAAGAGCCTCCTCAAAGTTAGTTTGGCACGCAAGGCAAGAGTCCTCCTCGGACTCCAGGACCAGACGCCAGGGTCCTTGGCGTCTGGACCTAGATACTAGGGTCACTAGCCTTCGCAAAACTCCTTTTGCACCTTCAGGAGCCTCGTGGGCTTTACCCTTTGGCCCAAATAAAGTGTGCTCATACCCGAACATTTCGGGAAACATCCGAAACCCCTTCCAGTGAATTCTGGAACCCTTTCGGAGACCAAACACTATTATCCCATATATAAATCTTTACCTTCGGAGTATTCTGGAGCTCCTCATCATGTTCGTGATCTTATCCGGAACTCCGAACAACCTTCGGTCACCAACATAATAACTCAACTATACTTATATCGTCGCCAAACGTTGGGTGTGTAGATCCTGTGGGTTCAAGAACTATGCAGACATGACCGAGACACCTCTACAGTCAAAAACCAATAGCGGGACCTGGATACCCATATTGTTTCCTACACATTCTACGAAGAGCTTTATAGGTTGAACCTCTATGTCAAGTATTCAGTTAAGCCCGTATGTAGTTCCATTTGTTCATCGGTATGTTACTTGCCCGAGATTCGATCGTCGGTATCTCCATACCTAGTTCAATCTCGTTACCAGCAAGTCTCTTTACTCGTTCCGTAACACAAGATCTCGTGACTAACTCCTTAGTTACATTGCTTGCAAGCTTCTTGTGATGTTGTGTTACCAAGTGGGCCCAGAGATACCTCTCCATCATACAGAGTGACAAATAATAGTCTCGATCCACACTAACCCAACAGACACCCTCGGAGATACCTGTAGAGCACCTATATACTCACCCAATTACGTTGCGATGTTTGATACACATAAGGTATTCCTCCGGTGTCAGTGAATTGCATGATCTCATTGTCATAGGAATAGATACTTGACATGCAGAAAACAATAACAATAAACTAACACGATCATATGCTACATTTATAGTTTTGGGTCTTGTCCATCACATCATTCTCCTAATTATGTGATCCCGTTATCAGATGACACATGAAACCTTGATCATCTCTGATCAACGAGCTAGTCTAGTAGAGGCTCATTAGGGACATAGTGTTGTCTATGTACGCAAACATGTATCTGAGTTTCCGATCAATGCAATTCTAGTATGAATAATAAACGATTATCATGAACAAAGAAATATGATAATAACTAATTTATTATTGCCTCTAGGGCATATTTCCAACAACAGATGGGGGTTGCTTGGAGTCCAGCAGCTCGGATGGATCGGTGAATCTGGCTATAAGCGACACATACATGGGCCGGCTCAATCCCCCGTTGTCCCATGAGCACGAACGGGACCGCGAGCGACAGCATCTTGAACGCCCCATGGGAGGCTGTTGGGTGGGGGGGGTGCCTGAGCGGGCGACAACGGGTTGATGGCCGCCATGGCCAGAGAGGCACTCGGCACGGATAGGGCAGGGGAGGGAGAGCTAACAGCAATATACTGATCAACATACATGATAAAAGTTTCAGGATAGCCAAATTGCAAAGGAATCAATACTATAATAACTGCACTATTCATGGTTTTTGTAGCTGCACTTTTTTCCGCTCAGAATATGACATAGCTCATTTTATCCCGAAACTTCAAACATGAGTATTAAGCTATACTGTGTTTGCCACAAAAGAAAGCTTCACAATTTTCTTATATTTTTACTATCCTTTTTAAAAATTGCTTAATCTCTACAACAATGTACCAAAAATTTGCACCGCGAAGTCAAAGTAAATGTAGCTTCATACATGTCCAAAGATTGAGATTTTTTGAGCCGAGATCAAACATCCATTAACAGCAGAGTGCGGAGGAGCCGAGAGCGCAGTATTTCTAAGTGGCTTAGGGTATCTAGTTATTCCTTTTGTGGACGTGGTGTTTCTATACCCAAGCTCAAATGAGCTCGGGTGAACAGTAACACCAAAAAAAATTTAAAAAATTCCGAAATTTTTATAGTGAAAACATTGATAAAAGTTTTCAATGCTCATCAAATTTCGTCACAAAATAACATTTGTGGAATTTGTAGCAAAAATTACAAAATGGATGCTTGAAAAGTGTTATTTTCGATAACATTTTGGGGTGCTGATTTTTTTTTCACGACTTCTACGAATGTTATTTTTTGATGCAATTTTGCAAGCAGCGAGAAATTTTGTCAATGTTCGCACCTAAAAAAATCAGAAATGTTTGAAATGTTTTCCATTTTTTTTTCGATTTTACTGTTCATCTCGAACTCAAATGAGCTCGGGATCAGAACATGTCTTTCCTTTGTTTATCTCATATGGTTGACCTCGATCAACCTTGTATCGGCCGATGTGAAGCATCAACTCACATCAACTTTGAGTTACCAATTACTCATATTTGCTGAGGTGTTACACAAATAAATAAGAAAAATATCATGATACAATATCCTATCATATTAAATGATTTAAATGATGAATAGTGTGTAATCAGACGAGTCGGTCGACCAGAATGTGAACCATCAGCTTTGAGTTGCTCGATGACACCTCAGCAACTGTACAATTGTGCAGAAGATTAATCCAATCGCAATGATGATTATGAGCTAAATAACTTCATTTCTCGATGCTATACTTAACCGATCGGAGACAACTAAGCATGATAAGTACCCAAACCTACAGATTCAAAGCCAAAGGAGTTCGCGGTGCAAAAACTTCTCTGTACCATATTTTTCTGGTGCCTCCAACTCCTACGCTTGTACATACCAACAAAGAGTTCCAGCTTGACACCCTAAGGAAAAGAAAGAAAGGCTCTTTGAAGAAATGCATCGGCTTCTCTGTTGCTATTTATGAAGGATGTTGAACTCGCACACACAATCACGGACCACTACAATTCCAGTATTATAATTTTTAGATGTGCTATATAATGTTCACGAAATCGGTAACTGGTAGTTACTTGATCGGTTTGAGAATAGTGATTAATCGGTAAATCGACCTATTAACTGGATTAATCGATCGACCATTAATCGATAGATTAAATAAAAACTTGTCAACTTATATCTAATTTTTTATCTATTACATGTATGCACCTAGCTATGTAATATAACAAAATATTCTATTATAGGCACTAAAAAAAGTACACTAGTAGAAAATAGGGCTTTCGTCACAGCTCCATCTACACATTAGTCTTGGTTGCATTATGAACCGGGACTAATGTAATGTAAGCATTAGTCCTAGTTCGAGCGGTAGGGCGTCGGTCGGGCATCAGTTCCGATTCAGATGGGACCTTTAGTTCCGGTTGGAGACACCAACCAGAACTAAAGGGGCCGATACCGTTTAGTCCCGGTTCGTGTCTTCAACCGGGACTAAAGGCGTATCTCCAACCGTGACTAAAGGTGTCTCGGAGACGAACCGGGACTAAAGGGGTTGGGGCTTTAGTTCCGATTGATGTCACCAACCGGGACTAAAGGCTAGACCTTTTGTCCCGGTTGGAGATACAAACCGGGACTAAAGCGTTTTGAAAGTTTTTTTCTCTATTTGTTTTTTGTTTTTAGTTTCTGTTTTAAATTGCTTATATCTTTTAGGATATTTGATGTTTGAGTGATTTTTTTGCATTAGATTCAAAATTTTGTCTAGTTTGTGTTTGTGCAATTAAATGATTTAAATTTGAATTTGTTCAAATTTGCTTCAAACCCTAAATTGTGAATAACTTGAGTTTCAAAATAGTTTTTAATTTAATTCTTTTTTCTCCTAGGCACATGTTAGATGGTGCATGTTGAACGCACAAAAGGTCTGGAGTTAAAATAAGTTTAAAAAAATGAAATGTCTTTGTAACAGATGATTTTTCGTCCAAAACCCTAATACTTCGAAAGGGATTGTCCAGTTTGTACACGAAGTACATCTAGTTTTTTATCGTGACCCTCTCAACTTTTAAGCACATGCTATGTAGGTGAAATAATGATACCATGCCAAATTTCAACCTTTTCGGAGTTCATTTGTAGTGCTTTCAATTTCAGGGTCATTTAGCTCAAAAAATTAATAAATGCATGAAAAATAGCGAATGAAGTGGGAAATGGTTGAAAATTGAAGATGTGGCTTTGAATGGTGCATGTTGAACGCACAAAAACTGTAGAGTTTAAATAAGTTTAAAAAAATAAAATGCATTTATAACACATGAGTTTTCATCCAAAACTCTGATACTTCGAAAGGGATTCTCCAGTTTGTGCACGAAGTGCATCTAGTTTTTACCGTAACCCTCTCAACTTTTTAGCACATGATATGTGGGTGAAATGATGATACCATGCTAAGTTTCAACATTTTCAGAGTTTATTTGTAGTGCTTTCAATTTCAAGGTCATTTAGTTGGAAAAATTAATAAATGCATGAAAAATAGCGAATCAAGTGGGAAAGGATTGAAAATTGATGATGTGGCTTTGGATGGTGCATGTTGTGTTGGGGAACGTTGCATGGGAAACAAAAAAATTCCTACGCACACGCAGATCTATCCATGGTGATGAGCATCTACGAGAGGGAGAGTGGATCTACTTACCCTTGTAGATCGCTAAGCGGGAAGCGTTAAGAAACGCGGTTGGTGTAGTCGAACATCTTCGCAATCCAAATCGCCGTGCGTCCCGCGATCCAATCGCGATCCGTCCCGCGAACTTGATCACGATCGTCCCACGAACTTCATCACGATCCTTCCGGTCTAGCGCTGAACGAACGGCACCTCCGCGTTCAACACACGTACAGCTTGATGACGATCTTCGCCGTCTTGATCCGGCAAGAAGGAGCGTAGAGGAAGAAGAGTTCTCCGGCAGCGTGACGGCGCTCCGGCGATGGTGGTGGAGCTATTCCGGCACGGCTTCGTCTAAGCACTGTAGAAATCCGATCTAGAGGAGAAACTATGCACTGAAGGAACGAGCAGCACATGGCTAAAAATTCTGTGCAAAAACCCTAAAACCACCAGTATATATAGGAGGAGGAGAGGAGGAGGCTCGGCCCAAGGGCCAAGCCACAAGGAGTCGGCCGAACCAGGTTGTGGAGGTGGAATCCACCTCCAATCCTAGTAGGATTAGGATTCACCCAATTTTTGCCTTTTTCCACCTTTTCTCTTTGGATTTTCTTCTCTAGCCGCATGGGCCTTGTGTGGGGTTTTCCACCAGTCCACTAAGGGCTGGTATTCACTCTCCCACAGACCATGAAGCCTCTTGGGTCGAAATACCCCTCCCGGAGGTCTCCCGATACACTACCGGCACTCCCGGTACACTACCGATGAGCCCGAAACTTTTCCGATAACCAAAACAGGACTTCCTATATATCAATCTTTACCTCCAGACCATTCCGGAGCTCCTCGTGATGTCCGGGATCTCATACGGGACTCCGAACAACCTTCGGTCACCACCATACATAACTCTATACTACCGAAACGTCACCAAACCTTAAGTGTGCAGACCCTGCGGGTTCGAGAGCTATGTAGACATGACCGAGACACCTCTACGGTCAATAACCAATAGCGGGACCTGGATGCCCATATTGGTTCCTACATATTCTACGAAGATCTTTATTGGTTGAACCTCTATGTCAAGGATTCAGTTAATCTCGTATGATGTTCCCTTTGTTCTTCGGTATGTTACTTGCCCGAGATTCGATCATCGGTATCTCCATACCTAGTTCAACCTCATTATCGGCAAGTCTCTTTACTCGTTCCGTAATGCAAGATCCCGTGACTAATAATTAGACACATTGCTTGCAAGGCTCATTGTGATGTTGTATTACCGAGTGGGCCCTGAGATACCTCTCCGTCACACGGAGTAATAAATCCCAGTCTTGATCCATGCCAACTCAACAGACATCCTCGAAGATACCTGTAGAGCACCTTTATAGTCACTCAGTTACGTTGTGACGTTTGATACACACAAGGCACTCCTCCGGTATCCGTGAGTTACATGATCTCATGGTCATAGGAACATATACTTGACATGCAGAAAACAGTAGCAATAAACTGACACGATCATATGCTACATTTATAGTTTGGGTCTTGTCCATCACATCATTTTCCTAATTATGTGATCCCGTTATCAAATGACATGACATGTCAATGGCTAGGAAACCTTGACCATCTTTGATCAACGAGCTAGTTCACTAGAGGCATACTAGGGACAAAGTGTTGTCTATTTACCCACACATGTAATGTGTTTCCAATTAATACAATTATAGCATGGAAAATAAACGATTATCATGAACAAGGAAATATAATAATAAACACTTTATTTATTTCCTCTAGGGCATATTTCCAACAGTCTCCCACTTGCACTTGAGTCAATAATCTAGCTCACATCACTATGTGATTTACATTGTAATGAATCGAACACCCATGCAGTTCTGGTGTTGATCATGTTTAGCCCTTGGAAGAGGTTTAGTCAACGGGTCTGCATCATTAAGATCCATGTGCACTTTGCAAATATTTATGTCCTTCTCCTCGATGTAATCGCAGATGGAGTTGAAGCGTCGCTTTATGTGTCTGGTCCTCTTGTGAAACCTTGGTTCCTTGGCCAGAGCAATGGCACCAGTGTTGTCACAGAACAGGTTCATTGGATTCAGTGCACTGGGCACTACTCCAAGATCTGTCATGAACTGCTTCATCCAGACACCTTCCTTTGCCGCCTACGAGGCTGCGATGTAATCCGCTTCACATGTAGAATCGGCTACCACGCTTTGCTTGGAACTGCACCAGCTTACCGCTCCCCCGTTGAGAATAAATATGTATCCGGTTTGTGACTTAGAGTCATCCAGATCAGTGTCAAAGCTTGCATCAACGTAACCCTTTACAACGAGCTCTTCATCACCTCCATAAATGAGAAACATTTCCTTAGTCTTTTTCAAGTACTTAAGGATATTCTTGACCGTTGCCCAGTGTTCCATTCCAGGATCACTTTGAAACCTTTCGGCCATACTTATGGCAAGGCTGACATCGGGTCTTGTGCACAGCATTGCATACATGATAGAGCCTATGGCTGAAGCATAAGGGATGACACTCATCTTTTCTCTATCCTCTGCAGTCACTGGGCATTGAGTCTTACTAAACTTCACACCTTGTAACACAGGCAAGAACCCCTTCTTGGACTGATCCATTTTGAACTTCTTCAAAACTTTATCAAGGTATGTGCTCTGTGAAAGTGCTATCAAGCATTTCGATCTATCTCTATAGATCTTAATGCCTAATATGAAAGCAGCTTCTCCTAGGTCTTTCATTGAAGATAGGGTTGTCGTACCACTCAGGAGTAGTACGCGGCCTTGTCGACCTACGAGGTTCAATAGTAGCTTGATCCGAAGCTTCATGATCATCATCATTAACTTCCTCTTCTACCGTCGTAGGTTCCACAGAAACATCTTTCTGTGCTGCGCTATTTTCTGGTTGAAGTAAAGGTTCAATAACCTCATCAAGCTCTATTTTCCTCCCACTCAATTCTTTCGAGAGAAACTCTTTCTCAAGAAATGTTCCGTTCTAAGAGACAAACACTTTGCCTTCGGATCTGAGATAGAAGGTATACCCGACTGTCTCTTTTGGGTATCCTATGAAGACACATTTTTCCGCTTTGGGTTCCAGCTTTTCAGGCTGAAGCTTTTTTACATAAGCATCACATCCCCAAACTTTAAGAAACGACAACTTTGGCCTCTTGCCAAACCACTGTTCATATGGCATCGTCTCAACGGATTTCGATGGTGCCCTATTTAAAGTGATGCAGTTGTCTCTAATGCATAACCCCAAAACGATAGTGGCAAATCAGCAAGAGACATCATAGAATGCACCATATCTAATAAGGTTCGATTACGACGTTCGGACACACCATTACGTTGTGGTGTTCCGGGCGGTGTCAATTGTGAAACAATTCCACACTGTCTCAAGTGACTACCAAACTCATAACTCAAATATTCACCTCCTCGATCAGATCGCGGGAATTTAATCTTCTTGTTACGATGATTCTCAACTTCACTCTGAAATTGCTTGAACTTTTCAAACGTTTTAGACTTGTGTTTCATCAAGTAAATATACCCATATCTACTTAAGTCATCAGTGAAGGTGAGAAAATAATGATATCCACCACGCGTTGTAACATTCATTGGACCGCACAAATCAGTATGTATGATTTCCAATAATTCACTCGCTCGTTCCATTGTTCCAGAGAACGGCATTTTAGTCATCTTGCCCATGAGGCACGGTTCACATGTGTCAAGTGATTCAAAATCAAGTGACTCCAAAAGTCCATCAGCATGGAGCTTCCTCATGCGTTTTACACCAATATGACCTAAACGGCAGTGCCACAAGAAAGTGATACTATCATTATCAACTCTACATCTTTTGGCATCAATGTTATGAACATGTGTGTCATCACTATCAAGATTCAATATGAATAAACCCCTCACATTGGGTGCATGAACATAAAAGATATTACTCATATAAATAGAACAACCTTTATTCTCTGATTTAAATGAGTAACTGTCTCGCAATAAAAAAGATCCAGATATAATGTTCATGCTTAATGCGGGCACTAAATAACAATTATTCAGGTTCATCACTAATCCCGATGGTAATCGAAGAGAGAGCATGCCGACGGCGATCACATCAACCTTGGAACCATTTCCCACGCGCATCGTCACTTCATCCTTTGCCAGCCTTCGTCTATTCCATAGTTCCTGTTTTGAGTTGCATGTGAGCAACCGAACCGGTATCAAATACCCGGGTACTACAACGAGAGCTAGTAAGGTACACATCAATAACATGTATATCATATATACCTTGTTTGTCGTTGGCCGCCTTCTTGTCAGCCAGGTACTTGGGGCAGTTTCGCTTTCAGTGACCAGTTCCCTTGCAATGAAAGCACTCAGTTTCTGGCTTAGGTCCATGCTTAGGCTTCTTTACAGGAGTAGCAACTGCTTTGCCATCCTTCTTGGTTTTACCCTTCTTGCCTTTGCCCTTGCCATTTTTCTTGAAACTAGTGGTTTTATTGACCATCAACACTTGATGTTCTTTCTGGATTTCAGACTCAGCGACTTTTAGCATCGCAAACAGCTCGGCGACTGACTTGTTCATCCCGTGCATGTTATAGTTCACCACAAAGCTCTTGTAACTAGGTGGCAGTGATTGAAGAACTCTGTTAGTGATCGCCTCTAGCGGAAGGGCAATTCCCAACTCCGCTAGACGAGTTGAATACCCAGACATTTTGAGTATATGTTCACTGATAGACCCGTTCTCCTCCATCTTGCAAGCATAGAACTTATCGGAGGTTTCATACCTCTCGATCTGGGCATTCTTCTGAAAGATAAACTTCAACTCCTAGAACATCTCATATGCTCCATGACGTTCAAAACGTCTTTGAAGTCCCGGTTCTAAGCCATACAATATTGCACACTAAACTATTAAATAATCTCCAGTACGTGCCTCCCAAGCGTTCTTAACGTCTTCGGAGGTCATGTCTTCTGGTTGGTCACCAAGCGGTGCATCAAGGACATATGATTTCTGGGAAGCCGTGAGGATAATCCTAAGATTACGAGCCTAGTAAACAAAGTTACTTCCATCATCTTTCAACTTAGCTTTCTCTAGGAACGCATTAAAATTCAGGGGTGCTACTGCGCGAGCCATTGATCTACAACATGAATATGCAAAGTTTACTTAGACTATTGTTCAAGATAATGGGTTTAGTTAATCAAATTACTAAAGCTCCCACTCAAATTGACATCCCTCGAGTCATCTGAGTGTCACATGATCCAAATCCACCAACTCAAGTCCGATCATCACATGAGTTGAGGTGGCTTCAATGGTGAACATCATTATGTTGATCATATCTCCTATATGACTCATGTTTGACCTTTCGGTCTCTTGTGTTCCGAGGCCATGTCTGTACATGCTAGGCTCGTCAAGTTTAACCTGAGTGTTCTGCACATGCAACACCGGCTTGCAGCCGTTGTATGTGAACATAGAGTCTATCACACCCGATCATCACGTGGTGTCTCAACACAATGAACTTTCGCAACGGTGCACACTCGGGGAGAAAACAATTCATCTTGAAATTTAAGTGAGGGATCACCTTATAATGCTACCATCGTCCTAAGCAAAACAAGGTGCATAAAAGGATTAACATCACATGCAATTCATAAGTGACATGATATGGCCATGAACTTGTTCTTTTGATCTCCATCTAGAAAGCACCGGCATGATCTCCATCGTCAGCGGCATGACACCATGATCTTCATCATCTTGATCTCCATCAACGTGTCGCCATCGGGGTTGTCGCGCCCAACATGCTTCTACTACTATTGCTACCATTTAGCGATAAAGTAAAGCATTACATAGTTCTTAATGATGGACACGCAGGTCATACAATAATTAAAGACAACCCTATGGCTCCTGCCGGTTGTCGTACTCATCGGCATGCAAGTCGTGATAATCTATACATCACATGCTCATCTCATACATCACATATATCACATCATGTAATTGGCCATATCACATCACAACATACCTTGCAAAAACAAGTTAGACGTCCTCTAATTGTTTTTGCATGTTTTACGTGGCTGCTACGGGTATCTAGCAAGAACAATTCTCATCTACGCAAAAACCACAACGATGATACACTAGTTGCTTTTCAACCTTCTCAAGGACCGCCTTTGTCGAATCCGATCCAACTAAAGTGAGAGAAACTGGCACCCGCAAGCCATCTATGCAACAAGTTGCGGTCAAGGGAACCGGTCTCTCGTAAGCATAAGAGTAATGTTGGTCCGGGCCGCTTCATCTCACAATACCGCTGAACCAAAATCCGACCAAGGGAGGAAGCAATCTAAGCATCAACGCCCACAAACCTTTTGTGTTCTACTCGAGATCTCACCTACATATAGACCTAGCTCATGATGCCACTGTTGGGGAACGTTGCATGGGAAACAAAAAATTTCCTACGCATACGCAGATCTATCCATGGTGATGAGCATCTACGAGAGGGAGAGTGGATCTACGTACCCTTGTAGGTCGCTAAGCGGGAAGCGTTAAGAAACACGGTTGGTGTAAACGAACATCTTCGTGATCCAAATCGCCGTGTGTCCCTGATCCAATCATGATCCATCCCGTGATCCAATCATGATCCGTTCTGCGAACTTGATCACGATCCGTCCCACGAACTTGATCACGATCCTTCCAATCTAGCGCCGAACGGACGGCACCTCCGCGTTCAGCACACGTACAGCTTGATGACGATCTCTGCCGTCTTGATCCAGCAACAAGGAGTGGAGAGGACGAAGATTTCTCCGGCATCATGACGGCGCTCCGGCGATGGTGGTGGAGCTATTCCGGCAGGGCTTCGTCTAATCACTACAGAAATCCGATCTAGAGGAGAAACTATGCACTGAAGGAACGGGCAGCACGTGGCTAAAAATTATGTCCAAAAACCCTAAAACCAGCAGTATATATAGGAGGAAGAGAGGAGGAGGCTTGTCCCAAGGGCCAAGCCACAAGGAGTCGGCCGAACCAGGTTGTGGAGGTGGAATCCACCTCCAATCCTAGTAGGATTAGGATTCACCCAATTTTTGCCTTTTCCCACCTTTTCTCTTTGGATTTTCTTCTCTAGCCGCATGGGCCTTGTGTGAGGTTTTCCACCAGCCCACTAAGGGCTGGTATTCACTATCCCAAAGCCCATGAAGCCTCTTGGGTCGAAATACCCCTCCCGGAAGTCTCCCGGTACACTACCGGCACTCCCGGTACGCTACCGATGAGCCCGAAACTTTTCCGGCAACCAAAACAGGACTTCCTATATATCAATCTTTACCTCCGGACCATTCCGGAGCTCCTCGTGACGTCCGGGATCTCATACGGGACTCCAAACAACCTTCGTTCACCACCATACATAACTCTATACTGCCGAAACGTCACCAAACCTTAAGTGTGCAGACCCTGCGGGTTCGAGAACTATGTAGACATGACCGAGACACCTCTATGGTCAATAACCAAAGCGGGACCTATATGCCCATATTGGTTCCTACATATTATACGAAGATCTTTATCGGTCGAACCTTTATGTCAAGGATTCAGTTAATCCCGTATGATGTTCCCTTTGTTCTTCGGTATGTTACTTGCCCGAGATTTTATCGTCGGTATCTCCATACCTAGTTCAACCTCGTTATCGGTAAGTCTCTTTACTCGTTCCGTAATACAAGATCCCGTTAGTAACACTTAGACACATTGCTTGCAAGGCTCATTGTGATGTTGTATTACCGAGTGGGCCCTGAGATACCTCTTCGTCAGCGGAGTAACAAATCCGAGTCTTGATCCATGCCAACTCAACAAACCCCCTTGGAGATACATGTAGAGCACCTTTATAGTCACTCAGTTACGTTGCGACGTTTGATACACACAAGGCACTCCTCCGGTATCCGTGAGTTGCATGATCTCATGGTCATAGGAACATATACTTGACATGCAGAAAACAGTAGCAATAAACTGACACGATCATATGCTATGTTTATAGTTTGGGTCTTGTCCATCACATCATTCTCCTAATGATGTGATCCCGTTATCAAATAACATCACATGTCAATGGTTGTGAAACCTTGACCATCTTTGATCAACGAGCTAGTTCACTAGAGGCATAGTAGGGACAAAATGTTGTCTATTACCCACACATGTAATGTGTTTCCAATTAATCCAATTATAGCATGGATAATAAACGATTATCATGAACAAGAAAATATAATAATAAAGACTTTATTTATTGCCTCTAGGGCATATTTCCAACATGTTGAACGCACAAAAAGTGTGGAGTTGAAACAAGATTAAAAAAATGTTACGAAAAAGTAAAACGGCTATAACTTTTGCATACGATGTCGAAAAAAAATGTTATGAAAAATTATTATTTTTTAAATAATAATGTCATATTTGGATTCCTCACATTTTTTCTGATAATAATGGATATATTATTTGTCGAATTTCGATTTACAAATTTAAAGATATTAATTATGCCATATTAAATGAATAAATTGTGAAAAAATGAATAAAATAATAGTATTACTTATTCTAATTTCATATTATTATTACTTATTTTATTTTGAAATTTTTATTCTTTTGGTTCAAAAAATTAAATCATGTTACATCAAGACATGAGGGTTGATAAGATTGATAGCTTACTATTGACAACAAACAATAAGTGCAAACTTGGAAACTAGGCGTGATAAAACTCAAAAGTTAAGTTAGACAATTTGGAATGAGGGATGATTAGAGATTAAATTATCAAATAATTTCAGAGCAGTGAGAAAGGATGATTAGAGATTAAATTGTCAAATAATTTAAAATTTTAAAAAATAAAAAAATACCTTTAGTACCAGTTGGTAACACCAATCGGGACTAAAAATCCCGCTCTAGAAAGTTGTCACGCGGAGTCCCTTTAGTCCCGGTTCGTAATGCAACCGGGACTAAAAGTGGAATCTTTTAGTCCCGACTCTTTAGTCTCGGTTTTAGAACCGGGACGAAAGACCATTACGAACCGAAACAAAAGGTCTGTTTTCTACTAGTGATTGACAAGAGGTAAAATCAATAATCGTTATGCACTGCTATATATGTTGAACTCGGTAGCACAAGCACAACCCATGGTATCTTATTTGTACGCCGAGTAATGGAACGGAGTACAATATTTCCAGTTGCCCTCGGGTGCTAAAGGGCGTCCAATTTATTGTTGAATTCCTGCAGCGGTGCAAGAGCTACATCATGGCAGCATTGACAGCATTGGGTCTCGCGTGCGTATCTGCACGGTGACCCAAAAAGCGTTGTAGAGGCCGAGCTCCATAAAGCTCTTATTTTTTTTCCAGCAAAAATACTATTTCCACATAATGAAAATATATATATACATAGATGTATACATGTAGTATACACGTACAAAATTTCACAAACATATATATTCACATGTAATGTATACAAAAAGATAAATACACAGATTAAAATGGGCTTTCTCTTTGTTGTTTTGGGGCCAGATATTTATCTTTTTGTGTAACATGCAAATAATCGAATTACCCGATGAAACCTTTTACACAGTTGAAGAACATGCATATGTATTTGTATAAAAAAAAGATATTTTTTGAAACTTTTAAGTATATATTGTTTTTCTTGGCAAAACGGGTTCCATGGAGCCCGGCGTTTTGAACGTCACACTCCAATGTGACCTTCTACTATGCTGCACCATCAGTTTTGCTACACCGCCCGGCCTTTGCAATGCCACAATTCGTGGGATCCGGATCGAGCTTGAGCGCGCCGGGGGGGGGGGAGGGGGACGAAACCGGGGGATCCGGCGGTTGGCTGGAGCCGGTGGCGGCAAGGGAGGCGGGGGCGGCGGGCGAAAACGAAAACAAAAACAAAACTGCGTTTTTTGGTGGAACGGGCATGGAAATGGAACTTCCCGTTTCTGTGAATATGGAATTTCAGTTTTTACTATAGACCTATGATTGCTTTGTAATCCAACCACGAAACAACACACAATGACACAATTAGTAGACTGATCATTTAAGGCCCAACTTCTACTATCACATATGTACTCAGCTTGACCCTATATGCAATTGTCGAGTACTAATGCAATAGTATGCTGTGTTGCTGACATAATAATATTATTTTGTAGCCATGTTGAGAATTCAATAAATTTATAGGTTTTTGTGTATATTCTCTATGATTCAAGGGGTTTTGAAGTTCCGGTCAACGCCAACTTGTTTTTGTTTTCGCTTTGTATTCGCTTCATGTCCGTTTTCAGTAGTATCTATTTTCGTATTCATTTCCGCGGTTTTTGTATCCATTTCCACTTCTGCAAAAAAAAATACAAATGGGATAGCACTCGGTTCCATTCGTTTCTGCTCTGTTTTCATCCCTACGGGCGAGCGCACACCCCTCCGACCCCCGTTCTCCACCCGCATCGTACTAGCGGGTGGCAGTGGCCGCTAGCGAGTGGGGACGCCAAGGGCCAGGAGGGTGGCCGGCGGGGCCGGGGTGGCCTCCGTCAGTGGGGTCTGGTGGAGGGGCGCTGGGATGGGGTCGGGGTAGGGACACATATCCACTAAATACCAACCGAATCCCATGAAATCTCCTGGAGATGCTCCTCCACACACCCACCAACAACGCTGGTCATATCACCGGAACCGAGCCTCGACAGAGTGAACCTTATTCCATCTTTAGTGAGCCGCCATGGCCTCGTCTTTCTGGCCAGGACATAAACTCTAAATGAACTAACAAAACACCTAAAAACATAGCAAGACCCCTCCCACGGCAAGGGCGGGGTCTACTCCACCTCATGACCATAGGGGCAGCGAAGTCGAGACGAACCGATGGCAACACCGACGGGAGGCAGAAGAAACTTACACTTTTACTTGGAGAGGAGGTTGTGGTTGTGAGACTTTTTTTCACTCGCGGAAGAATAGACAAACTAATTGTTTGTCTACGGTAGATGGAAGCAAAGCAATCGAAAGCAAAAGTCTTGAGATTCAACGAAGCTGCAAACTTTGCATAAATTTGCATGAAAGTCAAACATTTGTATGTATGACCCAAATATATAATAAAATATCAACATATGCAATACTCAATAGATATAATATTAAAATATTTTTAATAATTGATCAAATTATAAAATTTCATATTGCACAAATTTGAGTTCTCAAAAAAATCAATACAACTTGTATTTTAGATGAAAGAGGGTAATACAAAAGCAAAAAAGAAAAGGTTGCCACCTGCAAAGGAAGAACAAAAAGAAGCAACAATATAATATCGGTCTCGCAAATTTGGAGCCCTTTTTTAGAACTATATGATATACTGGTCTCGCAAAAAGAAGCAACAAAATGATACAAAATAAAAAATGGCCGGTGAAAGGACGTGGATGTCGCCTAGAGGGAGGGTGAATAGGCACTTTAAAATAATTCTGGTTTAGGCTTGAACAGATGCGGAATAAAACTATCATTTAATTAATCAAGCACAAAACCTAAAACAACTAGACTCACCTATGTACACCAACAACTTATGCTAAGTAAGAAAAAAACTAAGTGATAGCAAGATATATAACATGAAACAATATGGCTATCACAAAGTAAAGTGCATAAGTAAAGGGCTCGAGTAAGAAATAACCTGGGCACACGAAGACAATGATGTATCCCGAAGTTCACACCCTTGTGGATGCTAATATCTGTTCGGAGTGATGTGGAGGCACAATGCTCCCCAACAAGCCACTAGGGCCACCATAATCTCCTCACGCCCTCGCACAATGCAAGATGGTGTGATTCCACTAAGAGACCCTTGAGGGCGGTCACCGAACTCGTACAAACAAGGTTGGGGTAAAATCCACAACTTAATTGGAGGCTCCCAACAACACCACGAAGCTTCACCACAAAGGATTGTGGCTCCGAGGTGACCACAAATGCCCAGGGACAATCTCCACAACCTAATTGGAGACCCCGAAGCTTGCCCGGAGCTTTGCACCACAATTATTGAGCTATGAGGTACCACCAACCGTCTAGGGCGCCAAAGTACCCAAGAGGAATAGGCTCTAGGGTTCTCAAACACCCAAGATTAATAAGCTTATCAACTTCCCACTTCCACGTATCACCGTGGAGAACTCAAACCTATGCACCACATGCAATGGCAAGGGCACGCGGAGTGCCCAAGTCCTTCTCTCCCAAATCCCACCAGAACAACTAATGCTATGGATGAAAGTGAGAGGAAGAACGAAGAAGAACACGAAGAACTCCAAGATCTAGATCCAAGGTGTTACCCTCACATAGAGGAGAAAGTTATTGGTGGAAATGTGGATCTAGATCTCCTCTCTCTTTTCCCTCAAAAAGGAGCAATAAATCATTGGAGTGATTTAGAGATAGCAAGCTCAAAGTGGGTCAACAATGGAGGGGCAAACATGAGCTCAAGAGATGGGGACCATTGCGGAAGAAGACCCCCTTAAATAGGTCACCATGAATCTGCCCGTTATGTGCAGAATCACATAGGAGCGGTACAACCTCTCTGCTCACCGGTACAACCGGTAGTACCAATTATACCGAAACCACCGGCCTACAGCCGCCCAATAACCGCTCCAAAATAGAACCGAGTCCGTTGGTAGAGTGGTACATGGCCGGTACAACCACCAGACCAATTCTAGAGTGGTACAACCGCTCCAAACACCGGTTGTACCGGTCAACCGGTACAGCCGCTCTATGGGGCGGTACAACCTCCCTATGTAAAACAGGTAATACTAAAACAACCACAAATATCTCATACGAGCTCCGATTTGAGCAAACTCAAGCTTGTTGGATAAAGGATAAAGAAGGATATCAAACAATGACTAGTTAAATTAAGAACAAGTAATGGAGAATAAATGCCACTTGGATAAGGAAAATGACCTTCCCAATAAATATCCGACAAAATCTCCAACACCGAAAACACAATATGATGCATACGAAATCTGTTTTCGATGAGCTTGAACTTATCACGATGAAGACCGTCAGATCAAAAACTCACATAGATAAAAAACAAATAAGGACCAAGAAAGATGATGATGCAAGGATGCAAATGGTTTGAGCTCTCAATGAATGATACGATCAAGCTACTCACTTGAGAGCCCCCCTTGATAGTACGGCTATCTATCATGTAACCCAGTCTCCCAACTACCACTATGAGATCGATAAAATAGAAAAACCTATCAAGGTCAAACATTTGGCTTGCGCATAGTCCACTTGAGCTAGATGATGATGATCTTTACTTCCTCAAGATCGACCACCTTTCTTGATTGCGCCAGCTTGATGAAGAATTGTAGATTGCTCCCCCATACTCCACAATGGGTGAGCCACTCTTCGGCGCTAGATCGGAAGGACGTGATCAAGATCGCGAGATGATTCGTGATTGGATCGCGGGACGGATCATCATGAGATCGCGTGACGGATCGTGATGGGATCGCGGGACGCTAGACGTTTTGGATCGTGAAGACGTTCGACTACATCAACCGTGTTTCTTAATGCTTCCCGCTTAGCAATCTAAAAGGGTATGTAGATCCACTCTCCCTCTCGTAGATGCTCATCACCATGGATAGATCTTGCATGTGCGTAGGAAAAAAATTCCTATGCAATGTTCCCCAACAGTGGCATCATGAGCTAGGTCTATGTGTAGATGAGATCTCGAGTAGAACACAAAGAGTTTGTGGGCGTCGATGCTTAGATTGCTTCCTCCCTTGGTCGTGTTTTGGTTCAGCGGTATTGTGGGATGAAGCGTCCCGGACCAACCTAACTCGTACGCTTACGAGAGACCGGTTCCATCGACTAACTTGTAACCTTGTTGCACAAAGATGCCTGGCGGGTTTCTGTTTCTCCTACTCTAGTTGGATCATACTCGACAAAGGCAATCCTTGAGAAGGTTGAATAGCAATTTGTGTATCACCGTTGTGGTTTTTGAGTAGGTGAGAATTGTTCTTGCTAGATACCCATAGCATCCACGTAAAACATGCAACAACAATTAGAGGACGTCTAACTTGGTTTTGCAGGGTATGTTGTGATGTGATATGGCCAATTAAATGATGGGATATATGTGATGTATGAGATGATCATGTGATGTATAGAATATCACGACTTGCATGTCGATGAGTACGGCAACCGACATGAGCCATAGGGTTGTCTTTAATTATTGTATGACATTTGTGTCAATCATTAAGCGCTATGTAATGCTTTACTTTATCGCTAAATGCTAGCAATAGTAGTATGAGCATGGTGGGCGCGACAACCCTGATGGCGACACAATGATGGAGATCATGGTGTTATGCCGGTGGCGATGGAGATCATGCCGGTGCTTTCAAGATGGAGATCAAAAGTACAAGTTCATGGACATATCATGTCACTTATGATTTGCATGTGATGTTAATCCTTTTATGCACCTTGTTTTGCTTAGGACGATGGTAGCATTATAGGGTGATCCCTCACTTAATTTCAAGATAAATTGTGTTCTCCCTGAGTGTGCACCGTTGCGAAAGTTCATCGTGTCGAGACACCACGTGATGATCGGGTGTGATAGACTCTACATTCACATACAACGGGTGCAAGCCAGTGTTGCACATGCGGAAAACTCGGGTTAAACTTGACGAGCCTAGCATGTACAGATATGGCCTCGGAACACAAGAGACCGAAAGGTCGAACACGAGTCATATAGTAGATATGATCAACATCATGATGTTCACCATAACCACCTCAACTCACGTGATGATCGTACTTGAGTTGGTGAATTTGGATCATGTATCACTCGAATGACCGGAGGGATGTTAATTTGAGTGGGATTTCTTAAGTAATATGATTAATTGAACTCATTATCATGAACATAGTGAGTAGTGTCTTTGCAAATTATGATGTAGATTACTAGCTCACGCTATAGCTCCCTTGAATTTTTATATGTTCCTAGATAAATACAGTTGAAAGATGATGATAGCAATATTGCGGACTAGGTCCGTGATCTGAGGATTGTCCTCATTGCTGCATAGAAGGCTTATGTCCTTAATGCACCGCTCGGTGCGCCACCCTCTCCAGCGTCGTCTATAGATGTTATGAACATCCGACAGGCACGTTTCGATGACTACTTGATAGTTTAGTGTGTCATGCTTTATGGCTTATAATTGAGGCTCCAAAAACATTTTGAACGTCACTGAACATATGAGATGTTATAAGCGCTGAAATTGGGATCTCAGGCTCATGCCCTTGTTGTGAGATAATCTCCAACAAGATTCTTTGCCTACAGGATGAAGGAGAATAGCTCAATTGTTGAGCATGTGCTCAAATTGTCTGGGTGCTACAATCGCTTGAATCGAGTGGGAGTTGATCTTCCAGATAAGATAGTGATTGATATAGTTCTCTAAGTCACTATCACTAAGCTACTAGAACTTCATGATGAACTATAATTATACCAGGGATGGAAATGATGATCCCTAAGCTGTTCGCGAAGTTTGACACCGTGAAGGTAGAAATCAAGAAGGAGCATCAAGTGTTGATGGTTAGTAAAACAACTAGTTTCGAGAAGGGAAAGGGCGAGGAGGGAAACTTCATGGATGGCAAGTCAGTTGCTGCTCCAGTTAAGCAACCCAAAGTTGAGCCCAAACCCAAGACTAAGTGCTTCTATATGAGGAGAGCGGTCGCTAAAGCGGAACAACCCTAGATACTTGGTAGATAAGAAGGCTGGCAACGTCGACAAAAGTATATTTTGATATGCGTGTTATTGATGTGTACCTTGCTAGTACTCCTAGTAGCACCTGGGTATAGGATACTGGTTCGGTTGCTAAATGTTAGTAACTCGAAATAAAAGCTACGGAATAAATAGAGACTAGCTAAGTGTGAGGTGACAATGTATGTTGGAAATGTTTCCAAGGTTGATATGATCAACATCGCACTCTCTCTCTACCTTCGGGATTAGTGACAAACCTAAATAAATGTTATTTGGTGTTTGCGTTAAGCATGAACATGATTGGATCGTGCTTATTGCAATACAGTTATTCATTTAAGTTAGAGAATAATGGTTATTCTGTTTACATGAATAATACCTTCAATGGTCATGCACCCAATGAGAATAGTTTGTTGAATCTTGATCGTAGTAATACACATGTTCATAACATTGATGCCAAAATATACAAAGTTAATAATGATTGCACCACATACTTGTGGTACTGCTGCTAAATGTCATATTGGTGTAAATCGCATGAAGAAACTCCATGCTGATGGATCTTTGGACTCATTCAATTTTGAATCGATTGAGACATGCGGACCATGCCTCTTGGGCAACATGACTAAAACCCCGTTTTTTGGCTTGATGGAACGGGAAAGTGACTTATTGGAAATGATACATGTTGATGTATACGGTCCAATGAGTGTTGTAGATTGCAGTGGATATCGTCATTTTCTTACCTTCACTGATGATTTGAGTAGATATAGTGTATATTTACTTAATGAAACACAAGTCTGAATCGTTTGAAAAGTTCAAGCAGAATTAGAGTGAAGTTTGAGATCATCGTGACGAGAAGATAAAATGTCTACGATATGATCGTGGAGGTGAATATCTGAGTTACGAGTTTGGTATACAACTTAAGACAATGTGAAAGTTGTTTCACAGCTCACGCCACCTGGAACACCATAGTGTGATGGTGTGTCCGAACGTCATAGTTGTGCTCTATTGGATATGGTGCGAATTATGATGTCTCTTATCGTTTTACCACTATCGTTTTGGGTTATGCATTAGAGATAACTACATTCACTTTAAATAGGGCATCATCTAAATCTGTTGAGATGACACCATATGGTTTGGCAAATACCTAAGATGTCATTTCTTAATGTTTGGGGCTGTGACGCTTATCTGAAAAGGGTTTTCACCTAATGAGCTCGAACCAAAGCGGACAACTGCATCTTCATAGAATACCCTAAGAATAGTTGGGTATACCTTCTATCTCAGATCCAAGTGCAAAGTGTTTGTTGCTAAAAATGGGTCCTTTCTCGAGAAAGAGTTTCTCTCGAAAGAATTGAGTGGGAGGAAGATAGAACTTGATGAGGTTGTTGAACCTTTGTTCAACTAGAGAGTAGCGCGGCGCAGAAAGATGTTTCTGTGGAGCCTACATCAGTTGAACAGGAAGTTAATGATGATGATCGTGAAGCGTCGGATCAAGTTACTATCAAACCTCGTAGGTCAACAAGGACGTGTACTTCTCCTGAGTGGTACGACAACCCTATCTTGGAGTTCATGTTGTGATGAACCTACAAGCTATGGAGAAGCGATGATGGGCCCGGATTCCGACAAATGGTTAGAGGCCATGATATCCGAGAAAGGATCCATGTATGAAAACTAAGTATAGAATTTGGTAGACTTGCTCGTTAGACGGCATGTCGTCGAGTACGAATGGACCTTTAAGATGAACACATACGCTGATGGTAAATGTCACCATTTATAAAGCTCAACTTGTCGCAAAGAAGTTTCCGACAAGTTCAAGGAGTTGACTGTGATGAGACTTTCTTACTCGTAGCGATGCTATAGTCTGTTAGAATTATGTTAGTAGTTGCTACATTTTTCAATTATGAAATCTGGCAAATGGAAACATCGTTTCCTTAACGGTTTACTTGAGGAAAGGTTGTATGTCATACAACTAGAAGTTTTGTTAGTCCTAAGGATGCTAAAAGGTGTGCGAGCTCCAGCAATCCTTCTATGGGCTGGAGCAAGCATCTCAGAGTTGGAATATATGCTTTGATGTGGTGATCAAAGTTTTTGAGTCTATACAAAGTTTATGAGAAACTTGTATTTACAATAAAGTGAGTGGGAGCACTATAGAGTTTCTTATAAGCATATGTGGATGACATATTGTTGACCGAAAACGATGTAGAATTTCTAGAAAGCATAAACGGTTGTTTAAAAAGAGTTTTTCAAAGGAAGACCTGGATAAAGCTACCTAATTGTTAAGCATCAAGATCTATAGAGATAGATCAAGATGCTTGATGAGACTTTCAATGAGTACATACCTTGACAAGATTTTGAAAGAGTACAAAATGGATCAGTCAGAGAAGAGTTCTTGCCTGATTTGTAAGGTGTGAAGTTGAGTATGACTCAAAGCTCGACCACAGTAGAAGAAAGAGAAAGGACGAAGGTCGTCCCCTATGCTTTAGCCATAGGCTCTATACAGTATGCCATGCTATGTACCGCACCTGTGTGTGCCTTGCCATGAGTCCGTCAAGGGGTACAAGAGTGATCCAAGAGTGGATCACTGGACAGCGGTCAAGATTATCCTTAGTAACTAAAAGACTAAGGAACGTTTCTCGATTATGGAGGTGATAAAGAGTTCGTCCTAAAGAGTTACATTGATGCAAGCTTTAACAACAATTCGGATGACTCTTAGTAGCAATCCGGATACGTATAGTGGAGCAACCATTTGGAATAGCTCCAAGTGGAGTGTGGTAGTAGTGTCTACAGTATGACATAGAGATTTGCAAAATACACACGGATCTGAATGTCACAAACCCGTTGACTAAAAGACCTCCCTCACATGCAAAGCATGATCGAACCCCAGAACTCATTGGGTGTTAGATTCATAACAATGCGAATCACATGATGATGTGAGCTAGAATATTAACTCTAGTGCAAGTGGGGGACTGTTGGAAATATGTCCTAGAGGCAATAATAAATTGGTTACTATCATATTTCCTTGTTCATGATAATCGTTTATTATCCATGCTAGAATTGTATTGATCGGAAACTCAGGTACATGTGTGGATACATAGACAACACCATGTCCCTAGTATGCCTCTGATGGACTAGCTCGTTGATCAAAGATGGTTAAGGTTTCCTAGCCATGGACATGAGATGCCATTTGATAATGGGGTCACATCATTAGGAGAATGATGTGATGGACAAGACCCAAACTATAAACGTAGCATATGATCGTGTCAGTTTATTGCTATAGTTTTCTACATGTCAAGTATTTATTCCTATGACCATGAGATCATGCAACTCACTGACACCGGAGGAGTACCTTGTGTGTATCAAACGTTGTAACGTAACTGGGTGACTATAAAGGTGCTCTACAGATATCTTCAAGGGTGTTTGTTGGGTTGGCATGGATCAAGACTGGGATTTGTTACTCCGTGTGACAGAGAGGTATCTCAGGGCCCACTCGGGAATACAACATCACTATAAGCCTTGCAAAAAACGTGACTAAAGAGTTAGCCACGGGATGTTGTATTATGGAACGACTAAAGAGACTTGCCGGTAACGAGATTGAACTAGGTATGGAGATATCAACGATCGAATCTCGGGCCAGTAACATACCGAAGAACAAAGGGAACATCATACGGGATTAACTAAATCCTTGACATAGAGGTTTGACCGATAAAGATCTTCGTAGAATATTTAGGAACAAATATGCGCATCCAGGTCCCGCTATTGGTTATTGACCATAGAGGTGTCTCGGTCATGTCTACATAGTTCTCGAACCCATAGGGTCTCCACACTTAAGGTTCGGTGATGTTTCGGTAGTATAGAGTTATGTATGGTGGTGAACGAAGGTTGTTCGGAGTCTCGGATGAGATCATGGACATCGCGAGGAGCTCCGGAATAGTCCGAAGGTAAAGATTGATATATGGTATAATAGTGTTTGGTCTCCGGAAGGGTTCCGGAATTCATCAGAAATAGTTTCGGATGTTTCCCAAAATGTTCGGGGTACAAGGACACTTTATTTGGGCCAAGGGGTAAAGGCCATAAGGCTTTAGGAAGGTGCAAAAGGTGTTTTGTGGAGGCCAGTGGCCAGACGCCAGGGACCCTGGCGTCTGGGGCCAGACACCGAGGACCTTGGCGTCTGGTCCTGGAGTCCGAGGAGGACTCTTGCCTTGCGGGCAAACCGACCTTGAGGAGGATTTCTCTCCAAATTTCGACCCCAGGGCTCAACATATAAACAAAGGGGCGGGTCTAGCACTTGGGACACATCAAGAACCCGTAACATATGTGTTTCCCCTCCTCTAGTTCATAGTTTCTCCTCTAGATCGATTCCAGCGGTGCTTAGGCGAAGCCCTACTCGAATAGTTCCACCACCATCGCTGCAACGCCGTCGTGCTGCCGGAAAACTCGTCTATCTCTCCGCTCCCTCTTGCTGGATCAAGAAGGCGGAGATCGTCATCAAGTTGTACGTGTGCTGAACGCGGAGGTGTCATCCGTTAGATGCTAGATCGAAAGGACCGTGATCAAGATCGCGAGATGATTCATGATTGGATCGCGGGACGGATCGTGATGAGATCGCAAGACGGATCGTGATTGGATCGTGGGACGGATCGTGATGGGATCGCGGGACGCTCGGTGATTTGGATCGCGAAGACATTCGACTACATCAACCGCGTTTCTTAACGCTTCCCGCTTAGCTAACTACAAGGGTATGTAGATCCACTTTCCCTCTCGTAGATGCCCATCACCATGGATAGATCTTGCGTGTGCGTAGGAAATTTTTTGTTTCCCATGCAATGTTCCCCAACAGATAGATCCTCTATACTTGTGGGTCATCAAGACTCTTTTCTGGCACTGTTGTTAGGGAGTGAAGCGCCTTTGGTCAGTGGAACTTGGTAAGGAAAATTTTATATAGTGTGCTGAAATTTACTATCACTTGTTACTATGGAAAGTAATCCTTTGAGGGGTTTGTTCGGGGTATCTTCACCTCGACCGAAAACACAAAGAGTTGTCCCTCAACCTACTGGGCCTACTAAAAATATTTATTATGAAATTCCTTCAGGTATGATAGAGAAACTGCTAGCTAATCCTTATGCAGGACATGGAACACTACATCCGGATTTGCATCTAATCTATGTGGATGAAGTTTGTGGATTATTTAAGCTTGCAGGTTTGCCCTAGGATGTTGTCACCAAGAAGGTGTTTCCTTTATCTTTGAAGGAAAAGGCATTGGCATGGTACAAGCAATGTGATGATATTTGATCATGGAACTACAACCGACTGAAAATGGGATTTCATCAGAAGTTCTATCCTATGCATCTGGTTCATCGTGATCGGAATTATATTTATATTTTTTGGCCTCGTAAAGGAGAAAGAATCTCTCAAGCTTGGGGGAGGCTTAAGTCAATGTTATATTCATGCCCAATCATGAGATCTCGAGAGAAATTATTATTCAATTTTATGCTCGGCTTTCTCGTAATGATCAATCCATGCTCGATACTTCTTGTGCTGATTCTTTTATGAAGAAAGATATTGAATTCATATGGAATTTATTGGAAAGAATTAAACACAACTCTAAATATTGGGAACTCGATGAAGGTAAGGAGTCAGGTATGAACCTTAAGTTTGATTGTGTTAAATCCTTCGTAGACACCGATGCTTTTCGTGAATTTAGCACTAAATATGGACTTGACTCTAAGATAGTAGCTTCTTTCTGTGAATCTTTTGCTACTCATGTTGATCTACCTAAGGAGAAGTAGTTTAAATATCATCCTCCTATTGAAGTGAAAGTAGTTGAACATATTAAAGTTGAAGAGGAAATTATTACTTATAATGTTGATCCTGTTATCCCTACTGCTTACACTGAGAAACCACCATTTCTTGTTAGGATAAAGGAACATGCTAAAGCTTCGACTGTGGTATGTAAGAGTTGTATTGGAACACCTACACCCCCTGAACAAATTAAAGTTGAACCTAGTACTGCTATGGTTAAAGATCTCTTGGTTGATAATATTGATGGGCATGTTATTCGTTTCTGCAATGAAGCGGCTAGAATAGCTAGACCTGATACTAAGCATAAACATAGACCAGTTGTTGGCGTGCCCATTGTTTCTATTAAAATAGGAGATCATTGTTATCATGGCTTTTGTGATATGGGTGCTAGCGTAAGTGCAATCCCCTATTCCTTATACAAAGAAATCATGCATGATATTGCACCAATTGAACTAAAGGAAATTGATGTTACTATTAAGCTTGCTAATAGAGACACTATTGTACCGGTGGGGATTGTTAGAGATGTTGAAGTCATGTGTGGAAAAATAAAATATCCTACTGATTTTCTTGTTCTTGGTTCACCACAAGATAATTATTGTCCCATTAATTTGGCAGCCCCTTCTTGAATACTGTTAATGCTAGGATTGATTGTGAGAAAGAAATAGTTACTGTGAGTTTTGGGGATGTGTCTCATGAGTTTAATTTCTCTAAATTTCGTAGACAACCCCATGACAAAGAATTGCCTAGTAAATATGAAATTATTGGTCTCGCTTCTATTGTTGTGCCTCCTACTGATCCTTTAGAACAATATTTTCTAGACCATGAAAATGATATGCATATGAATGAGAGGAATGAAATAGATGACATTTTCTTTGATCAGCAGCCTATTTTGAAACACAACTTACCTATTGAAATACTTGGGGATCCTCCTCCACCCAAGGGTGATCCCGTGTTTGAGCTCAAGCAGTTACCTGATACGTTGAAATATGCTTATCTTGATGAAAAGGAGATATATCCTATTATTATTAGTGCTAATCTTTCAGAGCATGAAGAAAAGAGATTATTAAAAACTCTGAGGAAGCATCGTGCTGCTATTGGTTATACTCTTGATGATCTTAAGGGCATTAGTCCCTCTCTATGTCAACATAAAATTAATATGGAGCCTGATGCCAAACTAGTTATTGATCATCAACGACGATTGAACCCTAAGATGAAAGAAGTGGTAAGAAAAGAAATACTAAATCTTCTAGAGGCAGGTATAATTTATCATGTTGCTGATAGTAGATGGGTTAGTCCCATCCATTGTGTCCCTAAGAAGGGAGGTATTACCGTTGTTCCTAATGATAAAAATGAATTGATCCCGCAAAGAATTGTTACAGGTTATACAATGGTAATTGATTTCAGGAAATTAAATAAAGTTACTAAGAAAGATCATTACCCTTTACCTTTTATTGATCAAATGCTAGAAAAATTATCCAAACATACTCATTTTTGCTTTCTAGATGGTTACTCTGGTTTCTCTCAAACACCTGTATCAAGACAGGATCAAGAAAAAACCACTTTTACTTGCCCTTTCGGTACCTTTGCTTATAGACGTATGCCTTTTGGTTTATGCAATGCACCTGCTACCATTCAAAGATGTATGATGGCTATATTCTTTGACTTTTGTGAAAAGATTCTTGAGGTTTTCATGGTTGATTTTTCCATTTACGAAACTTCATTTGATGATTGTTTGAGCAACATTAATCGAGTTTTGCAGAGATGTGAAGAAACTAATCTTGTCTTGAACTAGGAAAAGTGCCACTTTATGGTTGGAGGTATTGTCTTGGGACACAAGATCTCCGAAAGACGTATTGAAGTTGATAAAGATAAAGTTGATGCCATCGAAAAAATGTCGTGTCCTACGGATATCAAAGGTATAAGAAGTTTCCTTGGTCATATTGGTTTCTATAGGAGGTTTATCAAAGATTTCTCTAAGATTTCTATGCCTCTGACAAATCTTTTGCAAAAAGATGTCCCTTTTGTTTTTGATGATGATTGTGTGGAAGAATTTGAGATTCTTAAGAATGCCCTGATTACCGCAGTTGTTGTTCAACCACCCGACTGGAACCTACCCTTTGAAATTATGTGTGATGCTAGTGGCAATGCTATTGGTGTTGTTCTAGGACAAAGAGTTGATAAGAAATTAAATGTTATCCATTATGCTAGTAAAAATCTAGACAATTCTCAAAAAAACTATGCTACTACTGAAAAAGAATGTTTAGCAGTCGTGTTTGCTTGTGATAAGTTTAGACCTTATATTGTTGATTCCAAAGTAACTGTTCACACCGATCATGATGCTATTAAGTACCTTATGGAAAAGAAAGATGCTAAACCTAGACTTATTAGGTGGGTCCTTCTGCTACAAGAATTTGATTTGCATATCATGGATAGAAAGGGTGCTGATAACCCTGTGGCAGATAACTTGCCTAGGTTAGAAAATGTTCTTGATGACCCACTACCTATTGACGATAGCTTTCCTGATGAACAATTGGCTATCGTGAATGCTTCACATAATGCTCCTTGGTATGCTGATTATGCCAATTACATTGTTGCTAAGTTTATACCTCCTAGTTTCACATACCAACAAAAGAAAAAGTTCTTCTATGATTTAAGGCATTACTTTTGGGATGATCCACACCTTTATAAAGAAAGAGTAGATGGGTATTATTAGACGTTGTGTACCTGAGCATGAACATGAACAGATCTTATGCAAGTGTCACTCAAAAGCCTACGAAGGCCACCACACTGGAGATAGATCTGCACATAAGGTACTAAAATATGGGTTTTATTGGCCCACTCTCTTCAAGGACGCTCGTAAGTTTGTCTTGTCTTGTAATGAATGTCAAAGAATTGGTAATATTAGTAGACATGAGGAAATGCCTATGAATTACTCTCTTGTTATCGAACCATTTGATGTTTGGGGTTTTGATCATATAGGACCTTGTCCACAATCTAACGGGTATACTCATATTCTAATTGTGGTTGATTATGTTACTAAGTGGGTAGAAGCTATTCCAACTAGTAGCACTGATCCTAACACTTCTATTAAAATGCTTAAAGAAGTTATTTTCCCTAGATTTGGAGTCCCTAGATATTTGATGACTGATGGTGGTTCACACTTTATTCATGGTGCTTTCCGTAAATTGCTCACTAAATACGATGTTAATCATAGAATTGCATCTTCTTATCATCCTCAGTCTAGTGGTCAATTATAATTGAGTAATAGATAAATTAAATTGATTTTGTGGAAGACTGTTAATAGATCTAGGAAGAATTGGTCTAAGAAACTTGACGATGCATTGTGGTTTTATAGAACTGCTTACAAAAGTCCTATGGGTATGTCTCCGTGTAAGATGGTTTATGGTAAAGCATGTCACTTACCTCTAGAACTAGAACATAAAGCTTATTGGACAATCAAAGAGCTCAATTATGATTTCAAGCTTGCTAGTGAGAAGAAATTATTTGACATTAGCTCACTTGACGAATGGAGAACCCAAGCCTATGAGAATGCTAAGCTATTTAAGGAAAAGGTTAAGAGATGGCATGATAGAAGGATACAAAAGCGTGAATTTAATGTAGGTGATCATGTCTTTCTATACAATTCTCGTCTAAGATTTTTTGCAGGAAAACTTCTCTCTAAATGGGAAGGTCCTTACGTTATCGAGGAGGTATACCGTTTCGGTGCCATCAAGATTAACAACACCGAAGGCACAAACCCGAAGGTGGTGAATGGTCAAAGAATCAAACATTAAATCTTAGGTACTCCCATAAAATTTGAAACCAATGTCATCAACACCATAACTCCGGAGGAGTACATTAGGGAGACTTACCAGAATGTTTCAGACTCCGAAAAGTAATAGGTATGTGGTACGGAAGTAAAAAGACTCCAAAACTTTTTAAATGGCAATTTTTATCTGTGTTGGAATATTTAAAAAATTAGGAAAATTTAAAGTAGTCCGAATAGTGCACGAGGAGGAGACAAGCCTGCAGGGCGTACCCTACCCCTCTGGGCGCGCCCCTGGGCTTGTGGCCACCTCGTGCACCTTCCGGACTCCGTTTTCTTGTAGCATACTCCATCGGGTCGGCAAAAATTCATTATATAATCTCCCAAAGGTTTTGACTCTCGTATCACAACAATACCTCCTATTTTCTCTTTGAGCTTTTTCTACAGAAATTTTAGATCAACATGACGTCCCCAAGTGTTTCGAAGGACAAGTTCTCCGAGAAGGTCATCAACCCCTACCTTGCAGAGGTGCTGCAGCACCCTCAAACCATTGACATGCTTGAGGGGATGCTGCACATCCGTGATGTTGAGGGGCCAAAGAAAACCGGAAGCATGGAGACAAGGCTCGAAGCAATGGAACAGCAAGTCTTCAAGTGCCAAGGGATGGTGGAACGAGGACTCGATGCTAATCATATGATGATCGTGGCATTTACCCATAAACATAAGCTAGACGCCAAGGACGTTGTGGATCACATCTTCAAGCTTTATGAGAGAATCGAGCACCTCCAACCCCAGATCTATGACCTGTAAAACCAAAACTGTGAGTATGAATACATATTTAAGAGAATGAGTTTGGCTGCAGATTTGAGGATTCCGGAGACTCGTTCATCCTTTTACGATGGTGAGCCTATGCCTTGGAAGATGGAGGACAAACTTCCAACCTCATCAACAACTCCGACATCACCAACTCCGAAGTAAGGCAACTAAACACATGGGTATGGGCACTGCCCTTGGCTTGTGCCAAGCTTGTGGGAGGTGCCCCGGTATCGTATCACCATCACATCTTTCTTTTACTTTTATTTTTTTTATTTTTTTATCATCTTTCCTTACTTCGATCCTTTTGGTTATATCTTGATCTAGTAGAATAAAGTTTTCGTGTGATCTAGTTTCGAGTCTTTGCTTTGTGATTCCTCCTGTGTAAGCAAGTCCATGAGTTATATAATAAAACTTGCTTTTGAGTTGAGGGCTTTTTGTTGTTTGGCATGATCTTGATCTTGAGAAAGATGAAGTAGAAAGAAGTATAGAATAAAAGCAAAGATTACATATTACAATCTTATGGGGAGTGATGACTTCACATACAAGAAGTATGTCGATTGAAACCTGTTGGGGGTTGACAAACATAGTTGTTGGTCATTGGGGCAATTAAAAGGAAGTAATAAAGAAAGAGAGGTTCACATATAAATATATTATCTTGGACATATTCTATGATTGTGAGCACTCATTAAAATATTATATGTTAAGAAGTTGATGTCGGACAAGGAAGACAACATAATGGTTTATGTTTTCTTATTTCTGAATAGAAGTTATATTGTTATGGATCCCTCAACATGTGTCGCTTGCTTCCACCTAATATCAGCCAAAACCTCCGCACCAAGTAGAGATACTACTTGTGCATCCAAACACCATTAACCCAGTTTTGCCATGAGAGTCCACCATACCTACCTAAGGATAGAATATGATCCTTCAAGTAAGTTGTCATCGGTGCAAGAAATAAAAATTGCTCTCTAAATATGTGTGATCTATTAATGTGAGGAAAATAAGCTTTATACGAACTTGTGATAGGGAAGAAATAAAAGCGACGGACTGCATAATAAAGTTCTCTATCACAAGGGGCAATATAAAGTGACGTTCTTTTGCATTAAGAGATTATGCATCCAACTATAAAAGCGCATGACAACCTCTACTTCCCTCTACGAAGGGCCTATCTATTACTTTTACTTTCTAGTTCTTACCTTTATGCAAGAGTCGTGGTGATTTCCATCACCTTCTCTATTTTCGCCTTTATTTTCTGGCAAGTGTCACGTGTTGGGGAATGATCTAGGCACATATATCCACTCAGAAGTGGATGAGCATGAGTCATTACTGTTGACATTACCCTTGAGGTAAATAGTTGGGAGGAAACACTATAAGCCCCTATCTTTCTCTGTGTCTGATTGAAACTTTGAACTCATAGGTACCTCGTGAGTGTTCGCAATTGTGAAAGACTAAAATATGATTGAATATGTGGTTTTGCTTTACAAGCTCTTATATTGACTCTTTCCTATGTTATGATAAATTGGAATTGCTTCAGTGACTGAGATCATAGTTTGTTGCTTCTCAATAGAGTTCTTGATTCATACTTTGCCATTGTGAATGAATTATTACTTTAGCATAAGAAATTATATGTCAATATATGTTGTTGTTCTAAACATGATCATGATGCCTTCATGTACGTATTTTATTTTATCTACACCTCTATCTCTAAACATGTGGGCATATTTATCGATTTCGGCTTTCGCTTGAGGACAAGCGAGGTCTAAGCTTGGGGGAGTTGATACGTCCATTTTGCATCATGATTTTATATTGATATTTATTGCATTATGCGCAATTATTACACATTTTGATACAACACTTATGCCTTTTCTATCTTATTTTACAAGGTTTACATGAAGAGGAAGAATGCCGGCAGCTGGAGTTCTGGACTGGAAAAGGAGCAAATCTGAGATACCTATTCTGCACAACTCCAAAAGTCCTGAAAATCTACGGAGAATCATTTTGGAATACAAAAAAATATTGGGCAAAATAAATACATCAAGGGGCCCACCAGGCAGCCCCAAGCCTATAGGGTGCGCCCACCTAGCAGCCCTCTGATGCCCATCTTCTGCTATATTGAGGGTTTCGACCTGGAAAAAATCATAACAGAGCTTTCAGGACGAAGCGCCGCCGTCTCGAGGTGGAACTTTGGCAGAACCAATCTAGAGCTCTGGCAGGGCGATTCTGCTGGGGAAACTACCCTCTCGGAGGGGGAAATCAAAGCCATCATCGTCACCAACGATCCTCTCATCGAGAGGGAGTCAATATCCATCAACATCTTCATCAACACCATCTCCTCTCCAAAGCCTAGTTCATCTCTTGTATCCGATCTTTGTCTCAAAACCTCAGATTGGTACCTGTGGGTTGCTAGTAGTGTTGATTACTCCTTGTAGTTGATGCTAGTTGGTTTACTTGGTGGAAGATCATATGTTCAGATCCTTGATCATCATTAATACTCCTCTGATTATGAACATGAATATGCTTTGTGAGTAGTTATGTTTGTTCCCGAGGACATGGGATAAGTCTTGTTATAAGTAATCATGTGAATTTGGTATTCGTTTGCTATTTTGATGAGATGTATGTTGTCTCTCCTCTAGTGGTGTTATGTGAACGTCGACTACATAACACTTCACCATTATTTGGACCTAGAGGAAGGCATTGGGAAGTAATAAGTAGATGATGGGTTGCTAGAGTGACAGAAGCTTAAACCCTAGTTTATGTGTTGCTTCGTAAGGGGCTTATTTGGATCCACATGTTTCATGCTATGGTTAGATTTATCTTAATTCTTCTTTCGTAGTTGTGGTTGCTTGCGGGAGGGGTTAATCATAAGTGGGAGGCTTGTCCAAGTAAGGGTAGCACCCAAGCACCGGTCCACCCACATATCAAATTATCAAAGTAACGAACGCTAATCATATATGCATGATGAAAAGTAGCTTGACATAAGTTCCCATGTTTCCTCGGGAGCGTTTTGCTTTATATAAGAGTTTGTCCAGTCTTGTCCTTTGCTATAAAAAGGATTGGGACACCTTGTTGCACCTTTGTCAAAATTGTTACTTGCTACCCGTTACGAATTATCTTATCATAAAACTATCGGTTACCAATAATTTCAGTGCTTGCAGAGAATACCTTACTGAGAACCGCTTGTCATTTCCTTCTGCTCCTCGTTGAGTTCGACACTCTTACTTATCGTAAGGACTACAATAGATCCCCTATACTTGTGGGTCATCAATGCTCACACAATCTTCTTCTTCAAGACATGCTTGCAATAAGCTCAACTCTCAAATGCTGAATATTTGGATAAACCTTGAATACCACCTTGGTCATCATATAAACTCCTTGAAACCTAACAGATGTACTTCAAGAAGTGCCTATGGATAAATCCTTCGAATATAAATCAAGGCAACCATTAGTCCATAGGGGTGTCATCAATTACCAAAACCACACATGGAGAAATGTGCTCTTACAGTTGGGACCAGCAAAGGAAACACTATCCATCTTTCATTAGTCTCTATTCCTAAAGGAGAAATTTGTTGTTGGTGATGGTAGGTTGTACGTCGTTCATCTCGTTCGTTCCTTCATCACAGTTTCCACACCATCCACTTGGCCCACCGATTCGTATTTTTTTTCACATCGCTCCCTATAGCCCGTGCCCTTCCCTACTCTCATCATCGACCTAGACGACATCGCTCCCCTACATCGCCGCCTCTAGATGGATCCCTCCTCCCTTCCACCGCTCCCAAACCCCCCACCTCTTGCACCTGCCGCCGCCAAACCTTCCATTGGTCCCTTCGCCCGCGAATAGATGCGGTGGCCAGTTTGCCGCCCGTGAGCCCAAGCAGTCGCTACCCCCACCCCACTCCAACCAAATCCACCAAGAGGACACCAGAATTGGGTGGTCGCGCTGATCCATGCGATGGAGGACCTCTATGTGCCACCTCGTTAAGCCCAACATCGATCGGATGCCATCGACTATGGCTTGTCCTCATGTCCGGACGGAGCTCCTCCGCCCTGTCGTTCCCCATCCCTTGGATCACTAGCGTGTGAGGTGGCCCGATTGCCGGCGCTCGGTCGGCGATAGCCGGTGTTCATGTGGTTGGTGTTATTATTCACTACAGGAATCGATACCCTGGCATATAATTTTGCTTAATTGCACAGTGAGTTTACATATTTGTTTGATGGTAGTTGTTTATTGTTGTCATATTACGACATTGATAGGATAATAAAAGGTGTTTGCTAGTCCAGAAAGTTTAGAGACAACTTACAAAAACTATAATAGTTAGAATTTTATTGTTAGGCCCAAATTTTGTCATGATTTATATACATGCCATCAATTGTTCATGTAGCTCAATACTTGTTCATGCCTCGACAATAACAATTGCCGATATAGTTGTTAATTGAAAATGTCTTATGTAAGCCTTGCTTCTTTTCTAGATGAATAACTTCATTATGTGTTTTGTGTGTGTCATCCGAGTTAAGTTGATAGTGCCTACTATTCCAGATGCATTAGGAGGGGATGAGGTGCCATCGGCATGGGTGTTCGATAGCGTGCCATGGAGCAGGCAAAGGATCTTTGGGTGGAGCTTGACAGATGGGAGGCACTTGGAGGAGGAGATGATGTGGAGCCTGTGCCTGTTGTTGGTGGGACTCCATGAGGATGAGTCGGGAGGAGTTGTGGCAAAGGCCTTCCGTGTTCGCACTAGAGGTAGGCATTCACTTGTTTCACTACCAACCTTCTACAAGTGTACAAGGCTTTTTGCGTTCAAGCTGAGAAGGCAAGAAAATTTCATTGTTAACAGGGATAGAAAAGGTGGCTCATCTTCTTTGATAGAAGTACACAATGGTTGGTTGAGGTGTTGGAGTCTTAAACTACCAGGAAAATAAGAATCCACCTCTAGCATATTTGTGTTGCTGTTGGAGACAATATTATGAGGAGAAAGATTAAAGATCTGGTAACTGTCATTAATGCTTCAGCTAGATGTTTTTACCTCCGCTTTTGGGGTTGTATCTATGTCAGTCACGGAGGGAGCTGGAGCTAATTTGTGATATCTTGTGGCCACTTTTTTTTGAAAAGTACAGGTTGCCTGGTGATCTAAAATTGTGGATCGGAAATGTTCTTCACTAGTTCCCATCCCAATTGTTGAGAAATTTGTTTGCACACTCAGGTAGGTGTTTTTATTTGGTGATTTACTAAACATACTTTGGGTCATGGCCTTTTTGATGTAGACGTATGTGTCCACTACACATATTTTGGGTCATGACTCCCTTTGACATAGATGTATATATGTATCCCCTACATATTAGTAAGGAATTACAGAAATTAGATTGCTGAGTTTGCCAAGCATATTGATGAATGCATCTTTGTCTAAATTTATTATTTCATGGCAGCGCAAGGAAATTTCTCCTTTGTTTCAACATAGTATACTGATTTTGCAATTCCTTCATTGGGTTATCCCTTTATCCTCCCCCCCCCCCACCAGTGATTCCTCAAAAGAAAAACAACTGGTACTATCAAGGTGATGATCTCAAATATAACAACCTTCATTGACATGTACAAATAATTTAGGATGTGTTTTGCCTTCTGTTGTCCCGTCCTCTAATTTTAATATTCACCTTTTAACACATTCTTTATATAGTTGTATCCCCTTTTAAATAGTAGAGATTTAGACAAAGATAAACTCTTGTTACATTTGAGGCTAATTTATTCTTTAAATTTTCCTGTATATAAGTACATATTTCCTTCTTTGTCGTGCTATGATTGCTGATGTGAGTTCCATTGATGTTTGAATCCAGGAATAAATGTTGTCACTTAATGCATGAAGTAACAACTCAAACATTTGCATTGAGCATATAATAAGGAAAACGGAGAAGTAAGCACAATCTAAAGAAAGTATAAATGATGACTAGCCATTGACAAACTCTATATGCTCTTTTATTTCTTATTATTGGCATCAAGACCAGTCAAATATGTTCATGTTCATCTCAATGAAATGGAATAATGGTAGTGCTGCTTCATTTATTAACTAGAGACCCTAATAGCTTATCCATATAGATGGTTTTATATTTCCTTCTCAGATAATATACAAATAGTAATAGAAGTGATTTTTCTCTATATATGACGATGATGCAACTTCAATTCTACTTGATAATATGCATGAACCACTTAACCTGCTTCAAGTTGATGTTCAATAAAACATTTGTATCTGCATGTTGTATAATCGTAAACTAATTTATTTCTATCCTCTAAAAACTTGCATAAATTAGTTGTAGGTTGTTGTGACTCATCATTGCAGGTAGTTAGTGATGATATAGAAATACTAAAGGTGTCCCCTGAAACTCGTGCATTAATTTTTTAATCTTTTTGATTGAAATTTATTGAGAAGTTAGTCAAACTTTGTGAGTGTAGAAGTGACGGGTGGCTATTTCGAAAACTTACTAAACGCCTTAGAGCACATTCTATCATATTTGTAGTTTCTAACACTTCGTAGTTTCTAACACTTGCCAAATATCATTGAACAACATACAATTGTAGAATCGGTAGTCTATCTCACTTGATTCTTGTCAGAACTTGCATAAATTGTGTATGTGATGCTCGTGTTTATTCAATCAACTAAAAGAAGAGCTACGACAAGAGAGAACCACTCGGATATCACATACCAACAAAATGGGTATATGAAGCTCTTTTCAAGAAAAGATAGTTTGCTCATTATTTGCTCGAAGAAAATTTAAAGTCGCGTACAACTGTCTGAAACTACATAGTCAACAAATAGATCAGCATATTCCATGTTAAGTGTACAACTCACAAATAGACATTTTCTTTGCAAAAATATTAACTATTTCTAAAATGTCGAGACAAGTTTGTTTTTGTAGATTTTGATGCTCTTGGTGTTATCTTAGCAATAGAGGATTTTAGAGTTTGATGGAATATAGTAAGGTTTTCTTATAATTACGAGTTCTTTTATAATTGGATAAGAAGATACCATCTAGCGCATCATTTAATAATTACACATATTTATACCTCGAAGAAGGAAGCATGTATTTGATCTTTCCTACTAAGATTCGGTGTTTCCTATCGGAGGTCTGAATTTGCATATGTGGGGCCTCTAAGTTACATTCTAAGTATTCTAACCACTTTGTAACTGAGGTTGTGCCATATATCTAAAACTGTAGAATATCTTCCACATATGTTCATTTAGGGGCCTCATGAATTCGTTGTTGAGGGTTCACTCCCAAGAAGGCAACTCGGCTCTTCGGCAATGAATTTATTTGGAGTGTTGCATTGTAGTGCTCAGTGATAACTACCAATCATGAAGAAGGTAATTCATCTCCCATGCATTGAATTTATTTGTAATTGTGCAGCTTCAAATATGCAGTAATTAGGATTGAGCACTATTTATGTAGTTAAAAATTTAGTTATGTACTCTCTTCGTCCCATAATGTAAGATATTTTTATAAGTTAACATAGATTGCAAAAACGTCTTTACATTGTGGAGTATATCGCAAGGATAACCAATTGAGTTGGTATACTTTCATGTATTTTGGAGGAGTAGCTCAACAATGGATCCGCGCGCTCTGATAGGGGTGGCGGTCTGCTAATGACCTCCACAAAGTATAGCTTAAATTGACTGTAACCACTAGATTCTAGTCACTAACTCTGTGAACTGGTAGAAAGGGGTCTAGTTGGGAATGGAGTAAACTGATTACTGACTGCTACTAAATTAGTGGGTCTTTGGGCAACGCAGCATTGTAATAAGGTTCTGATAAGAATTGTAATAAGGTTCCGATAAGAACTTGGTACAATAATAGATGGTTGTAAATTCTTTGAATTGTTCATGGTGGAGCTGTTGTATAGTCTCTCAATAGCCATGCTTTACAAGGCTTAAGGGACTGTATAAAAGCCACACACTTGGAATTCAATGGTACCTTTGAGTTATTATTTATGTTGTTTGGCTGGCTCATTTTGTGCCGAAGTCGTAGGATGATATGTGTGGCTTTAAGTTTTGCTGTTGAATTTAACTTTTTTCTCTATCTCTGTTCTTTTTTTAGAGCAGAATTACTATAAATTGTGTATGGACCAAAGTGTTTGATCACGATGTGGCAAATTAGTTTTGGGAAGGCAAGCATATAAGTCGCTTGGCAAAGAAGATTTGTTGTGTAGTTATTGATGTACTAGAGACCCATTCATGTATTTTACTAATATGCATGGTTGAATACATGAGGCGTAATGTAAGGTGAAGTGAAACATGGTGGACACGGCTCCATGACGGTGTTGGCGGAGATGTCAGGGATGGTAGAGGACATGTTATAGAAGATGTTGATGGAAGCAGCGGAGGAAATGGTCAAATGGGGTTCCTCGACGCCCGTGAGAATGAAGCACAAATGGGGCCCCTCGACGCTAGCGACAAGGTGGTTGATGGGTTCCCATGGAGAAATGTGATGCTACGGCAATAGCGTATTGAGGTCCATTTCCACACGGAGAAGAACGGATGAATGGTATATGTGTGATTCATTCATTCATTCATCCGATCCCTCCGCATTCCATTCGAATCATGTCATTTTTCACACTTACGCATGGTTTGATCCTTCCGTATCCCATAGGTTGCCAGGCAATTGTATAATGCAATGAAGTTTCTGTTTTAGTATCTTGGAACATTTGTGAAAAGAGAACAAAATCAATACATGCATTGGAGCACCCAGGTGCCACACACCCCTTTATGAAAAATAGAATTAAAAAATATCAGGAAATTTAAAAAAAACTGAAATTTTACGATACGAAGCCTGAGTGCCCATTGCACCCATTGCACACTCGTCTTTATTTTCGTGGGGAATGGTTGTCCGTGGTATCCGCGGCGCAGGAATTACAGCCAGACATGCGTTACACTTAATTTTTTTACACATGCATTTTTTTGTCTTTTTACTGACATTACCCACAGGCACCCACTCCCCCCCCCCCCCAAACTGATCGTGTGTGTGCAATGGGCGCCCAGGTTTCATAAAATTTTAGATTTTTTTTAATTTCCAAATATGTTTTTAATGTTATATTCGTATAGGGACGTGTGGCACACGAAAGCCACAAATCCTCCTTCGAACAAAATCCTTCATGTATTATCTTTAACTAACAGATAATAACAACGGGCATGCTTCATCTCTTAAGCATAAAAGGCACCGGGTGGTGTCTAGCATTTGCAATGTGGTTCACAATAAAGAGTTATATGTTTTTCGACCATTTTTTTTATTTTGTGCATCAAACCTAATAGGTCTATCTATGTATATGTTGTCAAATTACATTTTTTAATCAACATATATTGTAAGTGAAGTGAATTCTAATATTTTCATCTACTACTAGCTACATGTGTTTTCATACATGTAAAATTAAACATACATTATATTTACATATGCATCTAATAACTTTTTTTAATATAGCCCGTGGCAAGGTACCGACATTGTACTAATTTGGGTAATTTATAACCCGCTGCCGTGACTTTGAATCATGGTGTAGCACTCACCATATACTGTGCTGGTAAATTGCTATAGGTTATTTGCTGTAACCCGTACATACCGCACGGGATGTAACAGGCTCCTGAGCCTCACCTTATATGTGTCAAGGTGGATCAATGATAGACTTACGTAGGATAGCTACACGTTTCTATACAAAACCAGACGTGGAGCATTATGATTGAGGGTTAGGGAGATGAACGGGCCCATCCACCTGAATATCAGGGAGGTGAGTGTGTTGGTTTCGATGATTATGTTACTGTAAGTAATACTTTTAGGTGCCACCCTGCGTTAGCGGTGTGGTGCTAATTAAACATCAGCACAACACGCACAGACAAGTAAGTCCTTCATTTTTAAATATAAGTTTTTTAGAGATTTCACTGTAAACTACATACGGATATATATTGATATATTTTAGAGTGCAAATTTATTCATTTTGTTTATATGTTTGTTTTTTTAAACATCCAGCAACGCTGGTTTTCATTTCGTTGAGCAGAAAAGAAGTTACAAAAAGTGATGAAGTGATCAGATGGGTGAAAAACTGTGAGAAGTTACAGCCACCCTCCAGGTCTCCTAAACTTAAAGCATTTCCTCACGTTACATCTCCAAAGGGACGCTCTATGCATCTTGCACCGGCCAATCTCCATTGTTCCATGTCGCGCCTACAAGCTTCTGTAATGTGGCTCGCATCCGCCTGTTTTCCTCTGAAGACGCATGAGTTGCGCTCCATCCAGATATGCCTGGAGATGAGGGCGAACATGGTTTTAGTGCCTTTTTTGTGTCCTGAAGCTGCAGCGGAATTGATCCTCTGAATTCTATCTGTCGTCGTCGATCCCATGCTCCACACTTCCTGGTTCAGTGCTTCACAACCAGCCCATGCAGAAACAGTCCTCCAAACCTGCAACGAGATCGGGCATTCCCAGATGAGGTGATAGGAGGTCTCGAGGTTGCGTATGCACATGAGGTAGAAGTTTCCATTCTCCCATCCTCGCCGTTGCAGACGGTCGTTGCACCAGAGCTTGTCTTGGTGCAGCAACCAAAGGAAGATCTTGATCTTGCCCGGAGCCCAGATCTTCCAAATGAGTGACTTGAAATTGCAATGTTGGTTGTTCTTGAACTGGGCATTGTATGTTGATGTTGTGGAGTAGATCCCGAACTGGGGTGCTTCCATTTGATTGTGTCTGGTGTCCCCAGTTGCATGTTGATCCCAGCTTGCCTAATCTCCCCCGCTAATTGGACAACTTGTAGAGCGATGTTGTTGTAGTCACCGTGTAGTAGGTCTAGGATCCAGTGATCACCGTGCAGTGCTTCTCGAACGGTTCTATTCTTCCGGATGGACCTAGCAAAGATAGTAGGGTAGGCGAGACATAGTTGCCTCCCTCCTAGCCAAGGACATGTCTAGAAGGATGTCGTGTTCCCGTTGCCGATGTCGACTGTAGTTGAGTTCGCGAGGGCGCGATCTGTGGTGTCGCATGGCGTGCCAGTGCCTACCCAGGGTGTGTTCCATTGCTTCCAAGACTGCCACAGTCATCGCAGCCGCATCACCCGGGAAAACCGATGGAGGTCGGGGATGCCCAGATCGTCGTCTTGCTCTGGCGTGGTGACCAAGCTCCAGCGCACTTTGCATTTTCCGCCGGTGATCTCTTCATCCCCCGCCCAGAAAAAGCGTCGCCATGATTTATCTATGTCTTTGAAGAACTTCATGGGCACCCGCAGAGCTATGAGCGCAAAGGTCGGCATGGCTGAGAGCACGCAGCGCACGAGTATGCGTCGTCCTGCCAGCGGCATAAGCCTGCCTTTCCAGCCCGCAAGCCACGATCGAATCCTATCCAGTATGTGTTGGAGGTGCACTAGCCTAACGCGTCCTAAAACAACTGGTAGTTCTAGATATCTAATCGAAAAAGCCATCGTGATTCCACCAAAGTTTTGAATTGCAGCCTGAACATCTATGTCGCCACAGCTGGGGACCGTCGATGACTTTGTAAGGTTGACGCGTAGACCCGCCGCACCTCTAAAAGGACTAAGGAGTTCTAGGAGATTATCTATTTCTGATTGATTGGGGTTTATAAAGATGACGGCGGCGGCGGCGTATAAACTTGTGCACAGTCGTGCCACCGTGCCCAGGATGGTGCTCAGCACCCCCGTCCTGGTGGCAGCCTCTAGAAAATGGTGTAGGGGATCGATGCAGAGGATCAAGAGAAGAGGCGACAGTGGGTCTCCCTGTCATAGCCCTTGCTGATGCAGAATTTCCTCGCCGGGGTCCCCATTGATCAGGTAGGCCGAGGAAGCAATCGATAGGAGAAGCGCAATACAGCTTTCCGCCGAGGAGAAAAGCCTGACTTTTGGAGTAGCTCCATAATGTACTCCCATGAGACACTATCAAATGCTCTAGGAGTATCAAGCTTGAGGAGAAGAGCCGGTGTTTTATTTCTATGTATTGCATTGACCCTGTTTTGGACATATAAGTAACTGTCGTGGATGCACTTGTTCTTCTGAAAGGTCGTTTGTGCGGGTGAAATAATTGTGTCAATAATAGCCGCCAATATTTTGGATAACACCTTGGTGATGAGCTTTTTGATGGAGTGAACAAGGCTGATTTGTCAAAATTCAGTTATTCTCGTTGCCCCGTCTTTCTGCAGGATGAGTGCAATCATGGCTGTGTTTATCTCTGCAAAATTCTCATCTGCCAACCTGTAGAACTGGTCGAACACTGTCATGATGTCCCCCTTGATCGCACCCCAACATGATCTGAGGAAAGTACCCGAGAAGCCATCAGGACCTGGAGATTTTTCTATCTGGGAAGCTAAAATAGAATCCCAAACCTCTTGCTCAGAAAACGGGTTATCAAGCCCTTCATTCTGTAATCTCAGCCTGTCCAGGTCCTCCTAGTTGATTGAGTGATGTATGATTTCTTTTCTTCTCAGCAGGTTCATGAAGTGTTAGTGGGCAACTAAGGCTTTCTCTTCGTGAGCAGTGCTAGTGGTCGAGTCTGTTTGCAGTGAGTGTATGAAATTCTTCCTTCTTCTTGAGTTTATATTTTCTTGAAAAAATGGCGTGTGCGCATCTCTAGCCTTAAGCCAGGTGACCCTAGATGCCTGTCTTTTTCTTGCTCTTCCATTGCAGCTAGCCCCAGTATCTTCATCTTAAGCTGTTTCATGAGTAGGAATTCACCCTGTGACAGTCTTCTTTTCTATTGCGCAACATCTAGTTGAAGGATCACTTCACATGCCAGGTGGAATTGCACTTTTGCATCGCTGAAGAATGTTTTAGCCTAGATTTTCAGATCGTAGGTCGTCCTTTTCATCTTCTTTTCCATCCGGATGAAAGGGCCGGTGTGGTTGACCAGCCGTTGCCAAGATCTAGCAACAGTCTCCTGGAAATGAGGGAAGCTAAGCGAGAAATTTTTAGAACGAAAGGCCGGTCTTCTACGTGGTGCAGTAGAGTTGACGAGGAGGAGAGGGCAGTGGTCCAAGCAAGCAGTTGCCGCTGTTATGAGCATGAAAGAAGGGAAGTGTGCTTCCCATTCCAAGTTGCAGAACACCTTGTCAATGCTAACCATAGTTTGGTTTTCTCTCTCATTTGTCCAAGTAAACCTTCTATTTTTGCACTTGATCTCTCTTTGGCATGCTCTATCAATTGTTGTCCTAAACATCCCCATGGTTCTCCTGTTAAGATTGAGGTTGTTCTTGTCGTGGGGTTCATAGATGATGTTAAAGTCCCCGTTGATCATCCACAATTCTACCGTAGGGGGTGAACCATGAGGAAGCTCGGACAGGAAGTCGTCCTTTCACATGTCATCAACCGGTCCATATACTGTCGTCAACCACAACCATGATCCATCTTACAGCACTGAGATATTTCCTGTGATGGAGTAGCAGCCGACTACCTGTGTTGCAAAACTGATGATGCTCTTGTTCCAAAGAATTGCAGCTCCTCCCCTAGTGCCCATGGTTGGAAGAATAGCGCATTTGTCCAGCGTGTTTCCTCCTAGTTCTCTGACAGTGCTGGGCAGCCATGCGTTGCGCTTTGTCTCCTGCAGACAGAGGATAGATGCACGCTACGCCAGGGCGATTTGTTGCACATCGGATCTTTTCGCGAGCGAGTTCAAACCTAATGGCGACCGCTGGCTGAAACTACAACAACATAGATGATGAATTAATATGACTACACTACGGCCTCCTCGGCAGCAGCAGCAGGTCCTGCCAGGCTCATGGCAACACGAAGCGAGTCTCCGTTCAGCCTGGTCAGCTTGGCGATGATGTTGATGTTGTCGTCAGTGAGCGGCTCGTCAAACCTGTGGATGAGCGCCTCGGCCGCCCTAGCCGTCATCTTATCATTTGGCCCCAGCAGCCCAAGGCCCTTCACCAGTCGTAGCGTAGCGCATTGGGCCATTGGGGTTGCATTGTTCTGTGCATCCTGCCGTGCGCTCTGGCGTGGCAGGGGCACAAACGTCGCCTGGGACCTGGGAGGGGCAAAGCTGCATGTGGTTGTGGTGTTGCAGCGCCTGGACGGCGGTGGGGGCAGCACAGCTGGGGAAGGGTTGGTGAAGAGGCGATGGGGAGCAGCATTGTCGTCTTCGTGCTCCAACTTACAAGCATGTTCGGTCACCTCTCTAAGGTTCACAGCCACCATGGTTGCTGATGTGGGCGTATGGTAGCTGAAATTCATTGGGTTATAGCTTGGCCCCGAGAGGGTGGGGCCGAAGATGTCCGCATGGCCACCACTGCAGCATCATCTGTTTCCTTGGCCTTTGTAGTGAAGTCGAGTGGTGTTGTCAGGATAGCTTCAATCTCGGCGTTGAGGATGTTGTCATTAGCGCGCGCATGCCCGATGGCGTTGATTGACCTCTTTGCGTTGGAGAAGAACCGCTCGACATCATCATCGTGGTCCTCAACGGCGGGTTGTGCAGGTGGCACAGGTGCAGCTACGACACGGTCCTTGCCGCCGGCCCCGTTCTGTCTGGGGTGCGCACCCCGACGCCTTCGTCCCTTGGAGCTAGTGAAGCGGTGTCACGCCTATGGGGAGCAACTGTGGTTGGGGTGCTCTTTGGAGGTGACCTCGCCCTGGCCGTGGTTGGAGCAGCCATGCCCCAAGAGCGTATCCCTCCAGTACCTCCTACCAGCGTCGTCGTTGTCGCGCCTGGGGCCGTCGAGGTGCATTCCCCGAGCATGCCTCCTATGCCGCTCCTCGTGCTGGTCATCTTCTACGTGTATGACCCAAGTCCCCGGGACGATGCGCAATGGTGTGTAGTCATCGTCAGATTCGAAGGCGGGCAGGTCGCTATGCGCCGAATGGGAGGAGTGTGGGGATCTTGGTGTCCAGTCTTCGATGCGATCGACGTAGATGAGGAGGGCGTATCGTGTCGCACCCGGCGGTGGGGCGACGCTTCTGTCCGGCGGCGAGAAGCCTTCCATCTCCTTCACATGCCCAGCGCCACGGGGGAGCTTCCAGTAGGTGTGCCTGGTTGGGATGAACTCCATGTCCCACACCCAGATCCAGTAGGTGAAAGTCATGGTGTGTCCGCGCTCCAGCGTGCGGCTGTCGAGGCTGTCGACGTGCACCTCGTCGCTGAACACCTCTTGCGCCCCCTTGACAAACCAATACTGCATCGGTATGTGCTCGATGATGCAACGGACGTGCAGGTTGAAGGTGGAGAAGCCGGCATGGTCGTCCTCGCGCCACGACAGGATGGCAAAGCTGGCGCCGTCGACGAGCGGGTTGCCACGGCGCACAACATTGGCATGGTACGCCGGCTGGGTGAAGACGACAAGGAAGTCCTCTGGTGCGTGCGCAGTCACCCGCAGCTGGTGGGGCGGGATGCAGAGTTGGGCCTCCAGCGCGCGCCCAACTTCCATGGGCGAGGTTGCCGCTACCCCCTCAGGAGCACGCAGGTTGACCGCGTGTTGCGTGAGGAAGAAGACCGCCCGTTCCACTTCCAGCGAGGAGACGCCCACTTTGTAGCTGGTAGGTGGGCGACGAGCAGGATCCGCCAAGTTGAGTTTGGCCATCTGTGGGGCAGTGGAGCAGTGGATGCTAGCGGCAACGACGGTGGTGGTGGCAGTTGTGGGGTGAGTGGAAGCATAGGGAAATGCACGCGAGATCTAATCTGAGGGTGCGTCACCAGCGCTGCTAGTCTAGCAGCAGCAGGACCGCCCGGGCCATTGCATGGATTTTGCGAACACTCGCGGCCAAAATGCACTGGGCGCTCGCAAATGATGCAATGGAGGGGATCATGACAATCTTTTCTGTGTTGGAGCTTGCTGAGGCATCGAAAGCAGTGGCCATGGATCCGCCTTAAGAAGGCCTTGCGGCCACCTGCTGCATTAGACGCAGGCCGGCAGTCCAAGCAAGGCGGTGAGGGGAGCCTGCTATGAACCAGCAGGTCGGGGCAGCGCCCCCGGTTCTTCCTGGAGGGGACATCCATCCATGCACCGTCCGCTCCCGAAGAGTAAATATTTTCCGCGGGGGGTGGGGCGACGATGATGGACTAGAGGCGATGGGCGTGATCCAGCATACTTACTACAACATCGACGATGATGAATTTAAGGCGACGGGACGACTGCATCGCCGGATCTGCCGCACTAACTGCCGGCCCATCCGTCGAGCACTCACCTCGGAGCAACAGACGCGGCGGGGAAAGTGGATCTGGGGAGGGCGGAGTGCAGCATCTGGGAGTGGGCGGGTGAAGCTCACACGGACCAGAGGGTGATGCCCGTCCTCGTCTCGTGCTCGCCGGGCTACAACAGGATCCGGAGCGCGGGGAAAGCGGAGCGCCCATGCCGCTAGGGGCTAGGCACGGTGGAGGTGGCCGCCGCGGCCGGAGTGGCCAGCGGCGCGGAGCGGGGGAGAGGTGGAGAGCTCAGGAGTTAGAGTGATATGTTGTTTCCAGATTTCATTGTGAGAACAATAATTTGGACTTGGTACCTAATCCCGTCATGGACAACAAGGGAGGAGGGGTGTTCTTGATTATTGGGTTGTCATGTTCTGGTTTCATTATTTTTGCTTGATGGATGGTGGTTCAGTCGGGACAGGGACTTGTGGAATCTTTCGACTTGTGAAATCTTTTTTGTTTCATATGTAATTCATAGTGTAGTCTTTAGAAAGTCTTATATTTCGAAACGGAGGAAATAGACGACAACACGGTGTTCCAGGCAGCGAGAGCAACCTCGTGCAAAACTGGCACTCATGCACAACGTTGGTTGGGTCGGCCCATTGAACATGACTTCTTACTTTGCTCAATCATTCAACAAATGGTAGGCTCGGTTGCGCGCAAGCTATATCTCGCTTGTACATGATCCCCTCGTCTGAAGGTTTGCTTTCTCTCTGAAACCTTAAAAGTGCGCGTGCTCGTTGGAGAGAACGAGCGGCCGCTCTGCCACACATACATGCTTACTTTTTTTTGTCTGCTAGTGCATCTGGTTGTTCGCAATAAATGTCAATTAGACTGGTCACAACGGAAGAAAAAATACGTCCATGTGTATTTATTTCGGGTTTTCTTTTTTTAAAAGGTCATATCTTTCAAACCGCGCGTCGAAATTCAGATCCGTCTTCACTGTTGGATTCTTTGCGAGGAGATCTTTGAAACTAGATCCTGCAAGAGTATGTTTTGATAAAAAAGCGCGATGCCAACTTTGGTGCTATATAATGTAACTTTAGTACTACATTGTGCGTCTTTAATACTAAATGATGCAACTTTTCTCAAAACTAATTTTTAGAGCTGCATGATCCTACTTTATATAAGGTTATAACTTAACAACCATGACAACCTATTGTGCAACTAGTCTATTGCCTCGGCCAAATACCTAGTAGTTGATGTGCAACACTCCTCACTACTAGTGATTGTGTAGTTTTTCACTCTCAACACACCCTGCCCACCTCCCCTACCAGTAGTATGTGCAACCTAGTCCATTGTTCAAGCCAACTGTCTATTAGTCGATGTGCAACTCCTTTTCCTTCCTACTTATGGCTACATACTTTTAGTTGGCTAGGGCAACACACAAAGTTGCACATAGTCTGTTAGCCAGATGGCTGGGGTGGCATACGAAGTTGCACATCTCATATGTCGGGATAGTTGGATGGTGAAAACTCCACATTCACGAGGATAGTGAAAAGTTACATATAGTTAGGGCACTAAAGTTGCACATCTCATTAGTAGGGGGTGGTGTCAACCGGGTGCTAGAAGGGACTAGAAGGGAAACTACACATCCACGAGGGATACAAGAGAAAGTTGCACATCACTTTTAGACAGTTGCCCATGGCAGCATATAAAATTACACATCCACTGCTAGATAGTTGACCGATGTAGTAAATAATGAAAGCACATCCATGGATAAGGAGAAAGTTGCACATCAACTACTAAACAGTTGGCATGGGCAAGAGACGAAGTTGGACATATCACTGGAAGAGGGTGGTTTGGGAGTGGAGGTGCCATCTTTGAAAATTGTACGTCCACAAGTAGGCGTAAAGTTGTACATCCACTGTCAATTAGTTGCACGTCGACTGCTAGATAGTTGCACAAAACGAAGACTAAATTGCACAAAAAATATTTTACCGAAACATACCCATATGGGATATAGTTTCCAAGAGCACGTCAAAACGGATCTTAATTCAGATCTGTGGTTTAAAATTTATGGCTTTTCAAAATTTATAAACGGTGAATTAAATGGTAGGAAGTCATCCACGCCATGCAGGAAAAAAGGCAAAACGGAATGCATGTGGATCATTTAATGCATATGTTGATGGGTTGTTTTAGGACCATAGTAATCTTTCCTAATCAGATGAGGGAGAAAAATACTTTTCAAAAAAGACCGGCTGCTGGGATTGCTAACGAGCCAACGGCAGCTCGTTAGACGTGTGCTTCTTTCTCGCGTAGATATTTGGTCGGCCCGTTTTCCTTTTTTTCCGTCCGCTGGCGACTCGTTCGGTTTTGAAACAGAAGATTCATTCACTCGGGTCTCACAACTCACTCGCCGGTTTTCTACAAGGGGCTTTCGTATACACGATAAACAATTTTTCTATGCATATTTACAATTTTTCAAATACTTTATTAACATTTTAATCATGTCTAAAAAATACTTGATTAACATTTTATACTTCATTTACTATTTGTACCCATGAGAAATATTTTTTACATTCATATTTAAGATTTTACAAATGCTTGACTAATTTTTAGTAAAATACTTGATTAGCACTTTACAAATCCTTGATCAAGATGTTCTAAATACATGTTTCAATTCTTTTCATATACATTTTATATTTTTTATAAAAAATTTGTATACATGAGATTTTTTTTCTATACAGATATAACATTTTTTAGATAGTTGATTAACATTTTTTAAATGTTTTATGATAAACAACTTGTTGAAATATATAATTAGATTTAGAGAAGTGAAAAAAGAAACAAAAAGCAAAAAGAAAGAACGTAAAAAGAAAGGAAAAACGAAGTTGTAGCCTATGGTCTCGAGCCTCTTGTGCGCTAGGCCGGCTCACTCTAGCGGTCGCTTCAAGCGATGAAATTCCTAATTGAGGAATACTCCTTTTAAAGGTCATTCTCATCTTCTCATGTTACGACAAGTGGCACACTGGATGTGTGTCAATTGTCATAACATGAAAGTTTTCTCCTTTTTCGCAGATTCGTATTTTCAAAACTTTTTATTTCTTCAATTGTCCGTCCAAATCTCGAATCGTTTTCATCATTGGATTCCTCGCGTCCAGCTCTTCAAAATTCGATCTGATGCTGATAGGTTTTGACAAACTTTTTTCATGAAAAAAAACAGACGGGAAAAACCAACCCTCTCGCGGAAGGAACAAAAGTAAAACTCGTTTTCTTTTTCGTTTCCGAGATGCACGGCCTCTCGCGGAAGTTAAATAGTGTCTCTCATGAAAAAAATAGAATACATGTCTTTTTTCGTTTCAAAGAGGCATGGTTTCACCTCTCATGAAAGCAAAACCGTGCCTTTCGTGAAAGTAAAAAAGGAAAATGCGTTTTTCGTGTCCAAGAGGCACGGCCGTGCCACTTGTTAAAGCAAATTTGTGTATCTCGCAGAACCAAAACCGTGCCTCTCACGAAAATAAGAAAAACAGAAAATGTATATTTTTTCATTTCCAAAAGGCATGACCATGTCTCTCGTCGAAACAAAATCGTGCCTCTCGTGAAAAATGTGATTTTTTAGAAAGGAAAAAAACGCGTTATTTCATAAAATAAACTTTTTTTGAAAAACAAAATTCGTCCAAAAGCTAAGAAAAACCGATGAAAAATTGAAACGCCGAAAACACTGGAAAACCCCACCTAAAAAGCGGAAAATGCGTGCGAAAAAAAGGAAAAAGAAAATCCGAAAAACACACTCAAGACACGACACGTGGCGGTGGCTGAGCATGCATCAAGTGACGACGCACGGAGTAATCATCGTGAGACTCCCGAAGAAGAACTTGCCAACTAGTTGGTCTCTTCAAGCGAGCCTAGCCTCTAACTCGCGTTCAGCAGGCTATAGATGCGCCCGCTTTGCTTCAAAATAAAAAGATGCACCCGCTCTCTAGCTCACTCATCATTATCTCGGTCGTCCGTCCATTCACAATTTCCCACATGACCACTAACAGTTTGACACCTATTGGCTGTTGACTTTTCAAACAATTTAAAACTGCAAGTACGAGAAAAAAATCAGGAATTTGAAATAACAAATTCAAGAATTTGAAATAAAAAAGTTCTTGAATGGAAAAAAAAGTTAAAAGCTAAAGAATTATAAGAAAAACTTCAAATACAAAAAATGTTCATGAATTGTAAAAACGTGACAATTAAGAAAAAAAGTTCGTGAATAAAAAAAGTTCAGGAATTTTAAAAAGCCTGTAAATATTAAAAAGTTGAAGAACTTGAAAAAAAACTGAAATATAAAAGTTATTGAATTTAGAAATGGTTTTGTTAATTTTAAGAAAATTCACAAATTTGGGGAAGGAATCCTTAGATTGAACAAAAGGTTCACGAATATGGAAAAATATACCAAATTAAAAATTGAGGAGAAAAAAATGGGTTTGTGAACTAGAAAACCGGAAATCCAAAAAACAAATAAAAGAAGAAAAGGTGGAAGAAGCTTCCCAAAACCCAGAATGGCTTTCAAAAACCGAACTCGATTGGTGTGCATGAGGAACCAATAAACCTATATTTTGGCGCTTGAAACACCAAATGGGAATTGGCAATTTTATGACAGTTGTTACTGGGCTTCGTACCGGATGAAGGACTTGTAATATGAGTTGTGACAATAGCCAAGAAACTTCGAAATTACTAATTACGGGGTAGCCTTTAAAAGCCACTCCGACCTTCTCAAAATGAAAAGTGATGCATTTCATGTGTGCCATTTATCGCAACCTGAGAGTCTTTTTGTTATTTTTTTTCTTAATCATTTATCTTTTGAACCGTGCGTCCAATCACGAACCGTTTTCACTGTTGGTTTCTTGCATTGAGATCTTCAAAACTTTATCCCACGTTAATAGGTTCGATGAACATTCCTTCATGAAAACCTAAAAAAAGTGGAAACCAAATTAATGAAAAGGAAAAAAGGAATAAAACGAAAACGGAAAAGCAAACCCAGAAACACGGTTATGCTTTTTCACTTTTTAGGAAATCACAACTGTAAGTTTTCCTTTTCGGGAAGCACATATGTGCACCTCATGGAAACAATCTATGTTGTTCCTTCCTTGGGATGCACAACCGTGCTTCTTATTTTTGCCTTTCGAGAAGCATAGGGTGCATCTGATGAAACTAAAATTGTGCTTTTCTGAAGCACGTGTGAAAATTTGTGCTTCCCCAGAAAAGAAACAAAAAAAATATTTTTGATAAACCGAGGATGGACGAAACAAAAGCCAATAAACTGAAATAAACCCGAATAAAAGTTACAAACGCGTGCAAAGAAAAAATCCCGAGGGCACGCCAGCATGTGACACGTGCTTGTGGCTGGGTGCATCACTTGACGCTCCCAGTTCCATGAAGATGACATCTGCCAGACCACTCCAAGGGTACACCTTAATTAGTTGCTTCCAGAGAGTTTTGCCACCACTTCTCTCTCAGTATCTGTTCTATTAAGAAAATACCGATCGCGAGCACATGTATTTTGTGCCTAGACTACACGCGAACATTGTTGGGCATGAAAGAAAAAGCTGGAAAAAAGAAAAGAAAAAAGTAAGTGGATAAAATAAATATAAAAATTAAAATAAATAAGTAAAACACCTAAAAATGAAGGGAAGAAAGACTCTGAAACCGTCTGAAAAAACGGAATATTGTCCTAGACTTGGGCACCCAGTGTGAGCATTACGCTGACTATTCTACACACTAGAAACAAAATAGGGTTCACCAAAAATAACACATTTTTTTGTTGTGGTCATCATAGCCAAAGCTGAAGATCCCGCGTGATATTTTGGTCTAGCGGATTTATGGCTCTATGTTTTATTCATTATTGCCTGATATTTTGGAATCACTTGATGAGATGGCATTCAAGACTTTATTTCATGCTCTTGGTCTTCCTTTTTGGTGGCTTCGTGACTAAATAGTGGTTTGAAAGGAGCATATGAGAATCTGCTCACACACGTCCCACGGCGAAGGATAGGCGGACGATCATCCACAAGCACTGGTCTAAAGGTGTGCATACCTTGAATATTGTGAAAGGCTCGCTTCAACACCGTTTGAGATGAGATTTAACTATCTATTTATCTGTCTTTTCTAAAAGGTTAAATTTTGGTGCTTGTTTGTTGTGGTTTACTACCTATATGGTGGTTTACTATCTATATGGTGTATTGTGATGTCAATTATGAAACCTGGTGGACATGTGATGGATATGAAATATATTTTGTGCGTGTTATAAAATCATGGTGAACATTTGTTGGATATGAAATACGAATTGGCTTATTATAGGGGGAAATATAATGAGAAAATAAACCTACTTATTGGCTCATTGCATTGCACACGGTTCCATAAAAAGGTGTGTGTGCAATTAGCACACACACAATTGCTTAAAAATAAGCGTGTGAAATGGAGTAACAACAACACACAATTCTGTCTTAGACAACGTGTGCAATGAGAGCCACCATCTCACGTGATTCCTCATATGAAATCGTGTGTGATATGCAGACAACCCACAAATGTTTAAGCTCAGCCAATCATGTGCAAAGGAAGATTCCATCCAACGCGATGATTTTCTAAATCTTGTGCGATTCTGTGATCAAACGCAAAAGCTTATGACCGTGTTATGATAGGATTTCAAAATTTTGCTTGTGATAGGGGTTAACCGTGTCCAATGACCTAATCTGCAGTAGCGTTAGGGTAGGAGGAGAGAGTGGAGCGAGGTGCCTTGCAGCATTGTTCCTTCTTGCAATGGATTGGTTATCAATAATCATCACAAGTTTTGTTCACATGAATCTAGGAAACCATGGACTCGTCATTGGCTTCATTTAAAAAAAAGGACCTACCAACAACTTCAGGTTCTCAAAGATGGAAGGCGAGACCAAGGCAGTGCGGCATGAGTGTCAAGCATCGGTGCTCCACTTCATACAAATTGAACCTCTCATCTTGCATGAGTTTTGCTTGCTCGAGTTTTGACATGATTTCCTGAGTGTGAAGTGGGGCACGCAAATTCAACCTCTCAGAAAAATAAAAAAAATTGGCATGAGTTTTGTTCACTCAATGAACTAGATCCAACAACCAAAATATCTTGGAAACCAGATGGGATGGCCATGAATATTAAGAGAGGGAAGGAGCTGACAGCGCAACATGTCTAAGTTCCCGGAGTATGTAACTGTGTGTTCATCTCATATGTTGGCCTAGATCAACCTTATACAACTTGATGTGGTTTATATGGTTTTATGTAGTTTCAGCTACAATCGATTGGTTTGGTTCTTCTTTTACAAAATAGTCTAATGTTAAACGGAGTGGAGTGAAGAAAAGTATTGAAAAATTAATATCAAAGTACATAGCAATAAATAAGTCGATATGGCTAGTGTGTGGGACGAACCGAATGTGAACTTATAAGCTTTTAGTCGACAGACAACACATTTGTAAACCATAAGATGGTGCAGAAGTTTAAATGTCTAATCCAGCCAAAATGGTGATCAATGAGCACGACAACTTCCCTGCTCGACACTACACTTAATCGAGCATAGAGAACTAAGAAGGACACATATCCACCATTTCAGGACCATAGAGATCTAAGGAGGACATATATCCACAATTTTAGGTTCACGGCCTACGAACCAGCGTCCTACCCTGGACTGACACAAAAACAATAAGAACGAGTTCCGTGTTACATGTGCATTACATTTTTTCCAGTGCTTCCAACTCCTACGCGTGTGCCAACAAATATTCGCAGGTTGATACCCAAAGAAACAAATAAAACTCTTTATGTATTTTTCCTCTTTCTCGGGCTATATGAAGGATGTCAAGCCGAAGCTTATGCACCTCTATCGTTCATTTTCTCCCGACACTATCTTTTTAGTGGGTAAGCGGGAGAGGTGCTTATTGCCTCACGTCCGCGCTCACACGCACACACAAAGCTCAAGCCATGCTTCAACACATTTTAGAATTTAGGTTGAACTCGGTAGCACAAGCCCGACACATGGTGTCTTCTTTATACGCCCAAGCAATGGAAGGGAGCACTATTACTTTGAGCTGCCTTTGGAGGCAAAAGGGCATCAAATTTATAGGCACAAATCAATTTGATGACATCATGCCACTTCATGTAGTGCAAGATCTGCATTATGGCAGCATCTAACACCTTCAGGTCTTAGCCTGCGTGCCATCAATCAAAGTGATCATCTACTATGTTGTACATGCAGATCTCGTTATGTCCGTGCCCTATAAACATCCATTACTATGAGGATGGTACTGGAAGTTGTAGCAGATATGCATGTACAGATTCCGGAGCTTGGCTTGCACTGGAGCAAGCACCCAATAGTCTATGTATTTCTAACCACCGTCATCGTTAACGACAGCCCCCATTCTCAACGCATGTCGTCCTGGCTGCTCTCCTTGAAGCTTCTCCATGTGTCAATCTCACTACCTCCTCTTCATGCAGTGAAAATGTATCCGCTTGTACTTTGAGATGGCTGGAAGAACATGAACGTGTTGGAAGGGACTCATTGTATGAGGTTACCTGAAGAACGGTCACGACTCATGATCTTGAGAAAGAAATTTTTTGTCTTACCCAACCGACGATGCAATAAGAAGAGACTGGCAAAGCAAAGGCTGTTGTGAGCTTTCGAAAAAAGAGTGAAGATCTTCATGCAGCCCGTACGACTCAGGGAACCATGATGATTTAACTTCCCAACTTAACCTTTATACATCACAGACCTTGAAGAACACAGAGACTAACTATGTACAAGTACTAGACGACATAGTAATCAAAAACCAAACTCTACATATCTGTTGAGTATCGTGATTATTAGGTAATATAGGATAGGCTAGGATATTATTTTACCTTGTCTTATACTTCAAGTTGATCATTGTACTCCTATATATATGCTCACGAGGCTAAAGCAATACAACAATAATTTCACCAATCACTCTCTATCCCTTCTACGTGGTATTAGAGCCCCGACTAACTCGACGCCTTCTTGCGTCCGTGGCTCCACGGCGACTATCTCGACACCTGCGAACCCGAATTTACAGTGACCACGGTGTTCTTTGCACGGCTATCTTGACCACGGCTACACCACTCTATGCTCTTGGCTACCTCGACATCGGCACAAAGGGCTATCTTCTTGCTTGATCAACCTCGTCGGTTTCCACTCTAGCCACGACTTCCACGATGCATCGACCGTTACGACTGTAGGGGATGTCCGTCGGCTTACCTTCGGATTCTTCTCCAGTCTCACCGTCTGCATCGCTACCATTGTGATAACGGGGGATGTTGAGTATCATGATTATTAGGTAGTATATGTTAGACTAAGATATTATTCTACCTTGTCTGGTACTCCAAGTTAGTCATTGTACTTCTATATATATATGCCCACGAGGCTCAAGCAGCACTACAACAATTTCACCAATCCCTCTCTATCTCTTCTACAATATCGAATGGAGCTACAAACTCAAATTGCCTAAAACCTCTGCTTTAGTACACCCCCTGTCAAAAAACCAACGACGGAGATTAGAAAACCGCACGGATGAGCTGGCACGATTTCCTCTGGTGAATGCTCCTCTGGTTCCTCATACAATCATTTTTCGGTGTCTCACGGCTTAGTTCTTGTAGGGTTGTGGTTACAGAAGACTCATGATGCTCGTGGGTTTCTTCCAATTTTGTGCACTTCCACAATCGCATCCAAGGTACGAGAGGGAATAATCGCAAGCTTGCGTGGGTGGCCTCCGCTGCTCTTGCTTGAATCCTATGGAACGTTAGGAACAAAACTATGTTTGAGGGGGGTTTCATTTCACAACCAGCTAACATCATTTATAAAATGACATCCTTTTTGCAGCTGTGGAAAATGGAAACAGTTGCGCGGAGCACACTCATCGTCTCAACACCAGTCTCAGGCTTGCTTCTTATAACGTTTTAGCACTTTGCCGCCCTGTGTATAAGTATCTTCTTAGAGAAACAATAATTGATCCCCAATAACCGGCTAAAGAATGATAAATTCAGTTTTCCTCTAGTCAACACCTAGCCGAGAACCCCAAAAATGCAAGTAAAGAAATTTGTCCTAGACACCCGTGACTTTTAAATATGCTTGACCTCATGGTCGCGGAGTAAAAATCAACAGAAAATGTATATAATTTTTTATTTCCGAGAGGCACGGTCATGCTTCTCGTGAAAAAAAAAACGTGCTTTTTGAGAGAAGAAAAAAACACGTTATTTCACAAAAAATAAACTCTTCTTGAAAAACAAAATTCGCCCAAAAGCTAAGAAAGACTAGAAAATCGAAACACCAAAAAATATCGGAAAAACCCACCTAAAAAGCTGAAAATACGTACGAAAAAATAAGAAAAATAAAATATGAAGAAAACGCTCAAGGTACGACACGTGACGGCGGCTGGCGATTGAGCACGCGTCAAGTGACGACACATGAGAGTACTCGTTGTGAGACTCCCGAAGAAGAACTCGCCAACTAATTGGTCTGTTCAAGCGAGCCTAGCCTCTAACTCGCGTTCAGCAGCCTATAGATTTGCCCGCTTTGCTTCAAAATAAAAAGACGCACCGCTCTCTCGCTCAGTGATCATTAACTCGGTCGTCCGTCCATTCACAATTTCCCACATGACCACTAACAGTTTGACCCCTATTGGATGTTGACTTTTCAAACAATTTAAAGCTGCAAGTATGAGAAAAAAATCGGAAATTCGATGGACAGTTTGCGAATGCGAAAAAAATTCAAGAATTTGAAATAAAAAAAGTTCATGAGTGGAAAAAAATGTTAAAATCTAACGAATTATAAGAAAAACCTCGAATACAAAAAAAAGTTCATGAATTGAAAAATGTGACAATTTAGGAAAAAAAGTTCTGGAATTTAAAAAAGCTTGTAAATATTAAAAAGTTGAAGAACTTGAAAAAAAATCTGATATATAAAATTTATTCCATTTAGAAATGTTTTTTTTAGTTTTAAGAAAGTTCACAAGTTTGGGAAAGGTATCCTTAGATTGAACAAAAAGTTCACGAATTTGAAAAAAGATCCCAAATTAAAAATTGAGGAGAAACAAAGGGGTTTGTGAACTAGAAAACTGGAAAACCAAAATCACATACAAGAATAAAAACGATGAAGAAGCTTCCCAAAACCCGAAATGGCTTTTCAGAAACCGAACTCGAATGGTGTGCGTTAGCAGGGGCGTAGACAAGCCCCAGGCTACCAGGGCCATGGCCCAGGACATAGCAAGCAAACACAGTGTGGACTGTAGCAACTGCGACGTACCGTAGCTACAGTATCAACTGTAGCTCCACTACTAGCCCGGGGCATGGAGAATTCCTGGCTACGGCACTGTGCATTAGGAACCAATAAACCTGTATTTTGGCACTTGAAACACTGAATGGGAATTGGCAATTTTATGACAGTTGCTACTGGGTTTCGTACCGGATGAAGGGCTCGTGATGTGAGTTGTGACAACAGCCAAGAAAGTTCGAAATTACTAATTAAGGGGTAGCCTTTAAAAGCCACTCCAACCTTCTCAGAATGAAAAGTGACGCATTTCATGTGTACCATTTGTCGCAATCTGAGAGTCTTTTTTTATTTGATTTTTTTCAAACATTTATCTTTTGAACCGTGCGTCCAATCACGAACCATTTTGACTGTTGGTTTTCTCGAACTGAGATCTTCAAAACTTTATCCCACGTTAATAGGTTCGATGAACATTCCTTCATGAAAACCCCAAAAAAATGGAATTGGAAAAAAGTAGAAACCAAATTAACGAAAAGGAAAAAGGAATAAAAACAAAAACGGAAAAGAAAACCCGGAAAAACGGTTATGCTTTTTCAATTTTAGGAAATCACAACTATAATTTTCCCTTTTCGGTGCTTCTCGTGGAAACAATCTATGTTGTTCCTTTTGGGGGGCACAACCATGCTTCTTGTTTTTGCCTTTCGAGAAGCATAGGGTGCGTCCGATGAAAGCAAAATTGTGCTTTTCCAAAGCACGTGTGAAAAATAGTGCTTCCCCCAAAAAAGAAACAAAAAAAATATTTTTTCTAAACCTAGGATAAACGAAGAAAAAGCCAAAAAACTGAAATAAACCCGAATAAAAGTTACAAACTCGTGCAAAGAAAAAATCTCGAGGACACGCCAGCATGTGACACGTGCTTGCGGCTGGGTGCATCACTTGGCGCTCCCAGTTCCAAGAAGATGACATCTGCTAGACCACTCCAAGGGTACACCTTAATTTGTTGCTCCCAGTTCTCTCTCAGTATCTGTCCTATTGAGAAAATACCGATCACGAGCCCATGTATTTTGTGCCTAGACTACACGCAAACGTTGTTGGGCATGAAAGAAAAAACTGGAAAAAAAGAAAAGAAAAAAGTAGGTGGATAACATATATGTATAAATTAAAATAAATAAGTAAAACACCTAAAAAGAAGGGAAGAAAGACACTGAAACCGTCTGAAAAAACGGAATATTGTCCTAGCCTTGGGCACCTAGTGTGAGCATTTGGCTGACTATTCTACGCACTAGACACAAAATAGGGTTCACCAAAAATAACACATTTGTTTGGTGTGGTCATCATAGCCAAAGCTGAAGACCCCGTGATATTTTGGTCTAGCGAATTAATGGCTCTATGTTTTATTCATTATTGCTTGATATTTTGGAATGACTTGATGAGGTGGCATTCAAGACTTTATTCCGTGCTCTTGGTCTTCCTTTTTGGTGGCTTCGTGACTAAATAGTGGTTTGAAAGGAGCATATGAGAATCTACTCACACACATCCCACGGCGAAGGATAGGCGGAAAATCATCCAAAAGCACTTGTCTAAAGGTGTCCATACCTTGAATATTGTGAAAGGCTCGCTTCAACACCGTTTGAGATGAGATTTAACTATCTATTTATTTGACTTTCCTAAAAGGTTTAATTTTGGTGCTTGTTTGTTGTGGTTTACTATCTATATGGTGGTTTACTATCTATATGGTGTACTATGATGTCAATTATGAAACCTCATGGACACGTGATGGATATGAAATATAGTTTGCGCGTGTTATAAAATCATGGTGAACATTTGTTGGATATGAAATACAAATTTGCTTATCATAGGGGGGGAAATATAATGAGAAAATAAACCTACTTATTGGCTCATTGCATTGCACACGGTTCCGTAAAAAGGTGTGTGTGCAATTATCACGCACACAATTGCTTAAAAATAAGCGTGTGAAATGGAGTAACAACAACACACAATTCTGTCTTAGACAACGTGTGTAATGGGAGCCACCATCTGACGCGATTCCTCGTACGAAATCGTGTGTGATATGCAGACAACCCACAGATGTTTAAGCCCAGCAAATCATGTGCAAAGGAAGATTCCATCCCACACGATGCTTTTTCTAAATCTTGTGTGATACTGTGATCAAACGCAAACGCTTATAACCGTGTTATGATAGGATTTCAAAACTTTGCTTGCGATAGGGGTTAATCGTGTCCAATGACCTAATCTGCAGTAGTGTTAGGGAAGGAGGAGAGAGTGGAGCGGGGTGCCTTGTAGCACCGTTCCTTCTTGTGATGGAATGATTATCAACAATCATCACAAGTTTTGTTCACACGAATCTAGGAAACCATGGACTCGTCATTGGCTTCATTAAAAAAAGGACCTACCAACAACTCCAGGTTCTCAGAGATGGAAGGCGAGAGCAAGGCAATGTGACATGAGTGTCAAGTATCGGTGCTCCACTTCATACAAATTGAACCTCTCATCTTGCATGAGTTTTGCTTGCTCGAGTTTTGACATGATTTTATGAGTGTGAAGTGGGGCACGCAAATTCAAGATCTCAGAAAAATAATGAAATTTTGGTATGAGTTTTGTTCACTCAATGAACTAGATCCAACAACCAAAATATCTTGGAGACCAGATGAGATGGCCATGAATATTAAGAGAGGGGAGGAGCTGACAAGGCAACATTTCTAAGTGCCAAGAGTATGTAACTGTGTGTTCATCTCATCTCTTGGCCTAGATCAACCTTATACAACTTGATGTGCTTTATATGCTTTTATGTAGTTTCAGCTAGAATCGCCTGGTTCGGTTCTTCTTTTACAAAATAGTCTAATGTCAAACGGAGTGGAGTTCAGAAAAGTATTGAAAAGATAATATCGAAGTACATAGCAATAAATAACTGGATATGGCTAGTGTGTGGGCCGACCCGAATGTGAACTTATAAGCTTTTAGTCGATAGACAACACATTTGTAAACCATAAGATGGTGCAGAAGTTTAAATGTCTAATCCACCCAAAATGATGATCATGAGCCAACAAAGCACGACAACTTCCCTGCTCGACACTACACTTAATCGAGCATAGATAACTAAGGACACATATCCACCATTTCAGGACCATAGAGATCTAAGGAGGACATATATCCACAATTTCAGGTTCACGATCTACGAACCAGTGTCCTACCCTAGACTAACACAAAAACAATACGAACAAGTTCGGTGGTACATGTACATCACATATTTTCCAGTGCTTCCAACTCCTACGCATGTGGCAACAAACATTTGCAGCTTGACACCCAAAGAAACAAAAAACTCTTTACGTATTTTTCCTCTTTCTCGGGATGTACGAAGGATATCGAGCTGAATCTTATGCACCTCTATCGTTCATTTTCTCCCGACACTATCTTTTTAGTGGGTAAGCCGGAGAGGTGCTTATTGCCTCACGCCCGCGCGCACACTCACACACAAAGCTTGAGCCATGCTTCGACACATTTTAGAATTTAGGTTGAACTCGGTAGCACAAGCCCGACACATGGTGTCTTGTTTATAGGCCAGAGCAATGGAAGGGGGCACTATTACTTCCAACTGCCTTTGGGGGCAAAAGGGCATCAAATTTATAGGCACAAATCAATTTGATGACATCATGCCACTTCCTGCAGTGCAGGATCTGCATTACGGCAGGATCTAACACCCTTAGGTCTCAACCTGCCTGCCATCAATCAAAGTGATCATCAACTATGTTGTACATAAAGATATGGTTATGTCCATGCCCTATAAACATCCATTACTATGAGGATGGTACTGGAAGTTGTAGCAGATATGTATGTCCAGATTCCGGAGCTTGGCTTGCACTGGAGCAAGCACCCAGTAGTCTATGTCTTTCTAACCACCGTCATCGTTGACAGCATCCGCCATTCTCAACGCATGTCGTCCTAGCTGCTCTCCTTGAAGCTTCTCCATGTGTCAATCTCACTACCTCATCTTCATGTAGCAAAAATGTATCCACTTGTACTTTGAGATGGGTGGATGAACATGAACATGTTGGCAGGGACTCATTGTATGAGGTTTACCTAAAAAACGGTCACAACTCATGATCTTGAGAAAGAATGTTTTTGTTTACCCAAACGATGATGCAATAAGAAGAGACTGGCAGGGCAAAGCTGTTGCGAGCTTTCGAAAAAAGAGTGAAGATCTTCATGCAGCCATTCGTACGGCTCAGGGAACCATTATGATTTAGCTTCCCAACTTAACCTTTATACACCACAGACCTTGAAGAACAGGCAGGCTAACTGTGTACAAGTACTAGACGACATAGTAATCAAAAACAAAACTCTACATATCTGTTGAGTATCGTGATTATTAGGTAATATAGGAGAGGCTAGGATATGATTCTACCTTGCCTTATACTCCAAGTTGATCATTGTACTCCTATATATATGCTCACGAGGCTAAGGCAATACAACAATAATTTCACCAATCACTCTCTATCCCTTCTACGTGGTATCAGAGCCCCGACTAACTCGATCCCTTCTTGCGTCCGTGGCTCCACGGCGACTACCTCTACACCGGCCAACCCGAATTTACATTGACAACGGTGTTTTTGCACAGCTACACCACTCTACGCTCTTGGCTACCTCGACATCAGCACAAAGGGCTACCTTCTTGCTTGATCAACCTCGTCGGTTTCCACTCCAGCCACGACTTCCGCAATGCATCGACCGTTACGACTGTGAGGGGATGTCCGTCGGCTTACCTTCAGATTCTTCTCCAGTCTTGCCGTCTGCATCGCTACCATTGTGACAGCGAGGGGATGTTGAGTATCGTGATTATTAGGTAGTATAGGATAGACTAAGATATTATTCTACCTTGTCTTGTACTCCAAGTTAGTCGTTGCACTTCTATATATATATGCCCACGAGGCTCAAGCAGCACTACAACAATTTCACCAATCCCTCTCTATCCCTTCTACAATATCGAATGGAGCGACAAACTCAAATTGCCTAAAACCTCTGCTTTGGTACACCCCTTGTCAAAAAACTAACGGCGGAGATTAGAAAACTGCACGGATGAGCTGGCATGATTTCCTCTGGTGAATGCTCTTCTAGTTCCTCATACAATCATTTTCCGGTGTCTCGTGGCTCAGTTCTTGTGGGGCGTGGTTACAGAAGCCTCATGATGCTCGTGGGTTTCTTCCGGTTTTGTGCACTTCCACAATCTCATCCAAGGTACGAGAGGGAATAATCGCAAGCTTGCGTGGGTGGCCTCCGCTGCTCTTGTTTGAATCCTCTGGAACGTTAGGAACAAAACTATGTTTGAGGGGGGGTTTCATTACACAACCAGCTAACATCATTCATAAAATGACATCCTTTTTGCAGCTGTGGAAAATGGAAACAGTTGCGCGGAGCACACTGATTGTCTCAACACCAGTCTCAGGCTTGCTTCTTATAACATTTTGGCACTTTGCCGCCCTGTGTATAAGTATCTTCTTAGAGAAACAATAATTGATCCCCAATAACCGACTAAAGAATTGTAAATTCAGTTTTCCTCCTCTAGTAAACACCTAGCCGGGAACCCCAAAACTGCAAGTAAAGAAATTTGTCCTAGACGCCCGTGACTCTTAAATATGCTTGACCTCATGGTCGCGGAGTAAAAATCACTATGCCCCTTCGACTCACCACCGGCACGCCTCAATCCTGAGTCGCTTCTAGATTCCACTCCGACATCGGCGCGCCGACAATAATGGCTGCATCCCATCGCCGCCGCCCCCTGCCCATCCGCAGCGCATCAACGTCACCACAAAGAGGTCTCGGGGTCGTGACAGCATTGATGCTTCTTCCTCCCACGCCCACCTGCCCGGATTCCTCGAGCTCCCACCGCAACTGCCTTCATAGAGGCAATACATCAGCATGCAGCAGCGGATTTGGGGAACTTGGGTGGCAACGATAACCGATCACCACACCCACGAGAAGATATGGGTCCGATTCTTCCAGTCCGCCATGTAGACGAGGCGGGTGTGCGACATCATGTCGGTTCGCCTGCACACCGCCGCCGCCCACCTCAACTTTCCTAAGGAGGGCTGTCGCGGTTGGAGCCCGTCGACCTGTGGGTGGCCACTGCATGGGGAAGGGGGAAGACCGAGAAGCCTGTGAGCGCCTCAAGGTGTCTTGCGCCAACGAGGAATACATGGCGGAGCTCCGATGCCGCTACATGGAGCACGTGAAGGTGGAGCTCTGGTTGTACGAGGCGTACGCAGCGGGGACGACCAAGGTCATCAACCTCTTGAGCAACGGCAACGACGACGGTGACGGTGACAACAACGACGACCCCGGGTCTGACCCTATGATTGCAGGACTGAGCAAAGCGGATTGAAAGAAGCTCGAGAACGAGTCTAAAAGCAAGTAGTTTTAGTATGTTCAAGTCTAATTTCCAGTGAAGTTATCTAAAATATTTATGTAAAATATTCTGAATCCGCACCAGTTTTATATAGTAGTTTAAATCAAATTTGTGTTTATGTGCATTGAATCTGTGTTTATGTGTCACTATTTTCTTTATTAGTCCGCTAAGTATTGACGATTAGTTATATACGGTCTTTGTTTAGAGGAGCAAATGTGCTCCTCTGAAGCATACTCGGTTAGAGTTGCTCTTATGCGTGTACTCTGTACTCTCTTGCTTGCTTGGATTTGAGGACCTCGTCATTAAGGCCGGGCATGAGCCTGTTATCAAAAACCTTATGGTAAACAATGTGGCCGCATATATAGTGTTGTGTGTGAAAAGGAAACTCGGGTCTCCATTCCCGTAGGGGCTATCGCCCGCTCAGGGTTGGGGGGCACCGTGAGTTGTGCCATCACCATGGATGGATGGATGCCGCTCGATCAGGTGTACTCCTGCGCCTAGCCCTACGGTGTCTCTCGAATTCAGAAGCGAAACACTTCTCGGTATTAGTAGAAAATAGGGCTTTGGTTCAGGCAGGGCTAGCCCATTACTGCTGGTTCAGTCACGAACCGGGATCAATGGGGCAACGGTCCAGGTTCGTGAGGCCAGGAGGCCGGGCGGGCCACGTGGGGTATTGATTCCGGTTCGTAGGACCCCTTTGGTCCCGGTTACAAACACCAACCGCGACCAGTGGGCCTCGCTCCTGGCCCACAACTATTTGTTCCGGTTTGTGAATGGAACCGGGACCGATTCGTGTTCTTTAGTCCCGGTTTCACCCACGAACCGGGACCAATGAGATGCGTATATATACCCCCTCGCCGGTGAGCAGCGCACTCCACATTGCTTTGTTTCGTTGGCCGGCGAGGTGAGAGCTTTGTGGTGCTCTAGCTCACCTCCTATGCACATGAGGTGTTTGATGAAATGCCCAAGCCACACTTAAGCTTTCTCCTCTCGAAGCTCCTTGTCCAAGCTCCATTTTCCTCAAGATTTGTCTAGGTTTGGCGGCCCGTCCTATCTCGTCCCCGTCCTCACCGCCGTCGATCGCCCGCACCCATCTCGGCGCTGGCACCATCGTGGTTAGCCTCTTCTTCTTATCTTCTTTCTAAAAGGAAAAAATACTTGTATGATTTAGATAGATACTTGTGTAATTTTCTTACTTTTATTATTGTTTTTTATTATATAGTGCGATGGTTTTCGTATCCGCTTCCGTCGGCCCTCGTCCTGTCTATGATTCGGATGTGGTATATATTATCTTTTATAACTATTTGTTTATTTAGTGTTTATGACAATTATGCCGACCAACGTGACATAGATTTTTTAATCTAGGAGGAGGTAGTTGAACCGAAAATTCCAACCCACATAGCAACTCTTGTCGAGAAGTTAAATTTGGTTGAAAAAGAAAACAATCACTTGAAAGAAAAATTACAAAGAGTTGAAGAGGATAAGATGAAGTTGGAGTTGCATGTTGCCGATGTCGTCGATGATCACAAGAACAAGATGGATGCAATGCGCTTGAAGATTAGAAAGATTAGAAAATATGCCATTCATACTAAGGCTTGGTATCATTATGCTGTTGGATCAACTGGTACCTTAGTAGCGGTTATTATCGCATTTGTTGTTGCATTTAAATTTTTTACATAGTTTCGATGTATGTTTTAATTAGATGCTCTAGAGAGCTATATGTTGTTCAATAATAAGAACTATGTATGAACTGTATGTATTTATTTTGGTCACTATTGTACTTTGGCTTTAATGTGATGATGATTTTTTATTAATTTGGTCACTTTTCTATTCATGATATGTTGTAATGGTTTTTAATACACTTTAGTATATAACATGCTATGTGGGTGAAATGATGATACCATGCCAACTTTCAACCTTTTCAGAGTTCATTTGAAGTGCTTTTCAATTTCAGGGTTATTTAGCTCAAAAAATCAGTAAGTGCATGAAAAATACCAAATAAAGTCAAAAAGGGTTGAAAATTGATGATGTAGCTTTGAATGGTCCATTTTGACCACACAAAAAGTAAGGAGTTCAAAAAAGTTCAAAAATGAAATCCCTTTGTAACACATGAGTTTTCGTTCGAAACCGTGATACTTCAGAAGAGATTGTCCATTTTGTACACGAAGTGCATCCAGTTTTTGCTGTAACCCTCTCAACTTTTTAGCACATGCTATGTGGGTGAAATGATGATACCATGCCAACTTTCAACCTTTCCAGAGTTCATTTGAAGTGCTTTTCAATTTCTGGGTTATTTAGCTCAAAAAAAATCAATAAGTGCATGAAAAATATCAAATGTAGTCAGAAAGGGTTGAAAATTGATGATGTGGCTTTGAATGGTACATTTTGAACACACACAAAAGTATGGAGTTCAAATAAGTTCAAAAAATGAAATTCCTTTGTAACAGATGAGTTTTCATCCGACACCGTGATACTTCGAAAGAGATTGTCCATTTTGTACACGAAGTGCATCCAGTTTTTACCGTAGCCCTCTCAACTTTTTAGCACATGCTATGTGGGTGAAATGATGATACCATGCCAACTTTCAACCTTTCGAGAGTTCATTTGAAGTGCTTTTGAATTTCAGGGTTATTTAGCTGAAAAAATCAGTAAGTGCATGACAAATACCAAATGAAGTCAGAAAGGGTTGAAAATTGATGATGTGGCTTTGAATGGTGCATTTTGAACACACAAAAAGTATGGAGTTTGAATAAATTCAAAAAAATAAATCCCTTTGGAACAGATGAGTTTTCGTCCGAAACCGTGATACTTCGAAAGAGATTGTCCATTTTGTACACGAAATGCATCCAGTTTTTGCCATAACCCTCTCAAATTTTTAGCACACGCTATGTGGGTGACATGATGATACCATGCCAACTTTCAACCTTTTGAGAGTTCATTTGAAGTGCTTTTCAACTTCAGGGTTATTTAGTTCAAAAAAATCAGTAAGTGTATGAAAAATACCAAATGAAGTCAGAAAGGGTTGAAAATTGATGATGTGGCTTTGAATGGTGCATTTTGAACACACACAAAAGTATGGAGTTCAAATAAGTTCAAAAAAATAAAATCCCTTTGTGACGGATGAGTTTTCGTCCGAAACCGTGACACTTCGAAAGAGATTGTCCATTTTGTACACGAAGTGCATCCAGTTTTTGCCGTAACCCTCTCAACTTTTTAGCACATGCTATTTGGGTGAAATGATGATACCATGCCAACTTTCAACCATTTCGGAGTTCATTTGAAGTGCTTTTCAATTTCAGGGTTATTTAGCTCAAAAAAATCCAGGACCAACCCTTTAGTCCCGGTTGGTGGCCACAACCGGGACCAATGCCTCCCTTTCGTCCCGGTTAGTGCCACCAACCGGGACTAATGCCACCCTTTGGTCCCCGTTGGTGGCACCAACCGGGACTAAAGGTGGGTATTAGTCCCGGTTGGTGTCACCAACCAGGACCAAAGGCTCTAGGTATATAAGCCGACACTTAGCGTTTTCCTGTCCTAGTTCATCTCCCCCCTCCCCGACGCCGCGTCAAACTGCACGACGCCGCCAGGCTACCGGACCGCGCCCTCGCTGATGCCCTCACCGACGCCCTTACCGACGCTCTCTCCTCACTGAGCCCTCGCCGACGCCCTCATCGACGCGCCCTCGCCGAGCCTGCCGTCCTCGTCCCCGTCGCCGCGCGCCGCCTCGAGCCCGCCGTCGTCGTCCCTGTCCCTGTCGCCGCCCCCGTCGTCGCCCCATCCCCGTCGCCTCCCCGTCACCGTGCCGCCCCGTTGCCTCCTCGTCACCGCCCCATCGCCGCCCTGTCGCCTCCCCATCGCCGCCCTATCAACTCCCCGTCGCCTCCCTGTCGCCGCCACCCCAGTGAGCCCCCCCCTTACCATGGTCCCCTGCTCGGATACGGCGACACGGGATATGACATTTTCCCAAAACAGCCCATCGGGGACACGGCAAGTATATAGAAAGATAAATGAAAATATGTCATGAGTTAAAGAAAGAAAAATAACAAGAAAGAGATCGCCCCTCCCCTATAACTTCGACATGAGGGGGGTCGATGGACATTTCTTCCATGTATGTATGTCGTTGTCATTGAGTTAAAGAAAGAAAAATAATGAAAATATGTCATGAGTTAATGAAAATATATAATATATGTATATGGCTATGTATGTAAAGAGGGATAGCATTTTTTTCCATGTATGTATGTCATTGTCGATATACCCCCTCCCCGATAATTTTGACATGAGGGGGGTTCGATATACCCCCTCCCCGATAACTTCGACATGAGGGGGGTCAATATACCCCCCTCCCCGATAACTTAGACATGAGGGGGGTCAATATACCCCCCCTCCCCGATAACTTTGACATGAGGGGGGTCGATATACCCCCTCCCCGATAACATTTTTTTCTAAGTTACTTAGGTAAAATGTTCACCCCGCTCTCGATATACCGGGCGACCAACTCTCGAGGCCACCCAAACCCGAGAAAAAAAACATTGTCGATATACCCCCTCCCCGATAACATTTTTTTTCTAAGTTACTAAGATGAAGTGTTCATAAGGAAAACTCCGATAATATAGATTTATCAAGAATTCCCCCATTATGGATGTGCACAAGTTGATCCAATTTTTTTCTGATCCCATCTATATATATATATTCTTCTATATGTCATGTTGTGTGTCAAAGTATTGAAGAAATCCATGGCTTCATCATCATCCGGAAATAACCGGCGTATGATGTTACGAAGCTCTTCAAAGTTGTTCTGGAATGGAGTTCCGGATAGAATAATCCGCTTTTTGGTACGAATTTCAGCAACGGCCTTCCAAATAGCGATATTCGAAACGCTCTTGCTGAACTTCGTACCAAAAAGCTAATTATCCTATCCGGGACTCCGTTCGAAAACAATTTTGGAGAGCTTCGTACCATTATGTGCCTGTTACTTCCGGCTAATGATGAAGCCGTGGTTTTCTTGAATCCTTTGACACTAGACGATGTGACATATAGAAGGGTAGATGAGATCAAGAAAAATATGGACAATTTTCTGCACATCCAGAATGGTGCCATTTTGTTAAATCCCTAAAAGGTTAACAGAATCCCGGCCCTCTGGCCCGGCCAAACCCTAGAAGCATTGAGGGCCACCCCTAACCCTAGCTGCGTTGTCAAGGCCACCCCAAATCGTAGAGAAGTATATTAATTGCCATGTTTTAATATTTGCAGAAACTATGGATCAAAGAGACTTGGAACAAGAACAGTTGTTGGGGGGCATAATCCGAGCTGGCAATAGTGATGCTATCTTGTCGTATCTCAACGACACCGATGGTCTTGAAGGAGAGGAAGGACATGATCATGATGGCTGAAGTGACCGAATGCTGGGGGAAGAAGGAGACCATGGTGACGGCTCCGGTGACCGGCCGGGGGAGGGAGATGTTGCAAAGTCCGAAGAGGTATATATATTAATTAAGCATGTGCTGACTAGCTAATTGATGCATTAATTGTTTTGGTATGTACATATATTAACTCTTATATATTCTTTTATGTAGCCCCCCGAATCGAGCCAAACTTCGTAACGAGAAAAGGCCCGAAGAGAAGGTTGAAAAAGGAAGAAAGGTTCACGATCACAACACTCGCAGACGATGGCCTACCGATTGAACCAAAGCGAACCAAGGATGCATTTACTGCTTAGTGCGAAGCTATTGTTAGGGACAACATTCCGATCAGCATCAAGCAATGGAATAAGCCTAAGGATGATGCCCATGATGGTGATTATGTCACAAATAGACAGAAAGATGATCTTTGGACTGCGCTGAAGGCAAATTTCACGTTACCGCCAGAGGAGGATCCGAATAAGCCAGTTATAGAGCCACTAGTCAAGGCGTGTGCTCTTAAGAAGATGGCAGATCTATTCAGGTGGTGGAAGAATGAGTTGAAATCAAAGTTCGTCGACAAAGGGAAGACTCCAGAATTCATCGGCCGATTTGAGAAGATAAGAGATCACTGGCCCGCATTTGTTCCTACAAGACATCGGAGAAGAGTAAGAAAATGTCTAAGACAAACAAGATCAATGCTGCAAAGAAGCAGTATCACCATCACACGGGGTCAGGTGGCTACCTCAAAGCCCGGCCGTTGTGGGACAAAGCTGAGAATGACCTGCTTGCTAAAGGGGTCCAACCACAGACATATAACTGGCCAGACCGTTCAAGGACTTGGTTCTTCGGGGTGGGGGAACTTTGGACCTTGAAACAGGGAAGTGTCGTTGGACGAACGAGCAACTTGCAATACCCATCACGAAGCTTCAGAACTATATCACCGCAGCGCAGGAAGGGACGTCCATTCCCGACAGAGAGAAGGACGAGCTGACTGATGCCCTAGGGAATGTTGAGCACCCTGGACGAACACGAGGCACACCATGCTCCGTTTCGTGGAAGGTTGGGTTTCCCGACGCAGGCGGTTACAAAAGCCAGCAGAGAAAGAGGAAAGCGGAGCTGAGCGAAATGCAGAAGCTCAATGCAAGACTAGAAAAGCTAGAGGAAGCTGAGAGCCAACGAGCTGCCGACCAACCATCTCAGCGGCACGAAGCTACCCCAGAAGGTACCCCGCCATCTTAGCGGAGAAGCAACGTGGTTTCCATGGAGCTCGTTCAGCCTAACTTCACGGCTCCTAGCTACCCCGTGGATACTATCACAGAGGTTCAAAATTGCGAGCTTTTGACAAAATTCTGGAACCTAAATTTCAAGGCGGCTCTCGGCTCTGTTGCACCTCCTCAACCCAACGGAACTTTTCACTGTCGTCCGATTCCACATGGCTATGTTGTTGTGATGGTGGATGAAGTAATGGAGGGATTTGATGAGCTCGAGCTTGACCACCTTACTGGTGAAGGGGAGAAGAAGCTGGTTAATGCTCTGAGGAGTACATGCCTATGGCCGAAGGAGTACATCAAGCTTCCAAACTAGACGCCTCCGTCTCCTCCTCGTCCTCAGGCACGTGAGGGCACTCCTCCTCCTCTGGCGAGTAATCAGGCCACTCCGTCTCCTCCTCATGCTCCTCCGGCGAGCGATCAGGGCACTTCGCCTCCTTCTCCGGACCCTCCAATGCGTGACGGCACTCCGCCTCCTCCTTCGCCTCCTCCGGCGCGTGAGGCCACTCCGCCTCCTCCTCCTCCTCCGGCACGTCAGGCCACTCAGCCTCCTCCTCCTCCGACGTGTCAGGACACTATGCCTCCTCCGGCACGTCAGCCATGACGGAAGAGAGACGTCGCCGCCGCTTCGACGGCTAGAAGTACAATAGGCAGGAAAAAAATACAAATTTGGTCCAAGCCTCAAGCCTGTTACAAAGTTACCATATGAGAGAACTGGCGAAGAAAATGCTGAGATCGGTAAAGCCGAAGTGAAGGCCCATTTTACACGGAAACAACCACCTCCGAAGGAAATGGTAGATCCGGTGAAAGTGAAGCGCACTCTGGATGCCCTGAAGCGACCATCACCGCCTCCACTGCCATCAAACTACGACCGTGGTATTATAAAGACATATAATGAAGCGCAGCGGTCGGGAAGTACCTCTAGTGCTGCCCGAGTCAAAGAACGAAGAAGTGGGAAAATAATTCCTGAGCTCGGCGAACAGGAGAAGCAATCGTGCCCTTCGCTCAAGGTGTCTAGTGACATTGCTAATGATCCGGTGATACTGCCCGGTACCAAACTTGGTGATTACTTGGGGGATGATGTACTTTTTGAAACGGCTAAGGTAACCAAAGAAGAACACGAATACGTGCACGGGAAGCCTCTCGTCAAACCTGATGATCCCACTCTAACATCGTGCATGTACAAATTGCATGAGTGATACATTAAAACCTGCAGGGAGTCTGGAAGAGACACTATGTATGTGGCAGTGAAACCACATCACAAATTCATTGGGCTTCCCGTGATGCCTACTGAATTTGTGTTGTTATTTCAGTTATTCAATTAACGGGCCCTCGACAAACAACTCATGACTGTCTACTGTCTGTAAGTATTACTTCTATAGTTAAGTCTGTAACTCAGCTAGTTCATTGCATGTATATATATATATATATATATATATATATATATATATATATATATATATTTATCATCACTATATTATACATATTGAAGATCGTCAAATTCAAAAAAGAAGGAATCTTCGACGTTGGTTTCATTAGCCCAGATGCTGTAAACGAATGGTCGATACGAAATGAACCCGCAACGACCGAGGAGAACTTACTAAAGTCGTTCCTTACATATCAAAACAAAAGTGAAATACTATTTCCTTACAACTTCAAGTGAGTGTTGTTATCTTCTCTGTATACTCGGTTTCGCTTACTCGTGGTTAAGTAATGTAATTGATGAGTTATATATGTGTGCATAGTTACCACTTTATTCTGCTATCCATTAAGCTTGATAGGGCATTAGTAATTGTCTTAGACTCGAGACGTAAAGATCCCGAGAATTATGCGGACATAACTGCAATGCTCAAGAAGTAAGTTCAGTCAATACCAGGACCATATCGGCATGCAACTTTCGTTAGTTTCCTGATATCAAGTAATCATTTTCTTTGTCTCGTAGGGTTTGGAAGAAGTTCACCCGAAAGGTTTCCGGTCTAAATAAAGAGTTGCGATTTACGCATCCCAAAGTAAGTAGTACTAGCTAGTTCCGCATATCTCTAATTGATTCAAAATTTCATCAATATATCATTACCATGCTTGCTTACCAATTTGATTGAACTCTATTCTCGTAAAGTGCTTGTACCAGAAAGAAGGGACTGTTTTATGTGGATACTACGTATGCGAGTTCATTCGCCACGCCTCTGAGCGAGGGGGCTTCTTTGACAAACAATTTGAAAGACGTAAATAGTATTCACAATTTTATTTTATACATTACCATCAATTGTGTTGAGTTTTATTCATATATATGCATGTATTGACCTCCTTCTTTAAATTAGATCTGGAAGATGCGGGATGAACTCCTACCACATGATCGCATACGAGCAATTCAAGAGGAATTGACAGGATTCTTTCTTGACCACGTCATACCTGAAGCCGGATAATAATATTAATTTGTGATTGGATCTTAGGGATTGTAAGAGATTTTATATTATATATATGTAGCTAGTAGCGTCGGATAGATATACGAAAACTTGTTGTTCGACCAATCTCTCGGAGAAAGAGAGGTCGATCACTTCCCTATGTGTATATGTTCATGACGATCTTGTGTACTTAATGGTTCCTTCATTTGCTTACTAGCTAGCGTATCGAGTTTTCTCTATCGTAGCTAGCTAGCATCGACTAAGCACGGAGAAAGAAATGACACTTCTCTCTATTAATTAGCTAGCTAACACAATATGAAACCCCTAAATTAACCTTTCAAAAAACCCTACCCCTTCAAAAGAAAAAGAAAACCCAGCAACTGTCAGATGCTGACGCGTGGATGCCTTTTGGTACCAGTTGGTGTTACCAACCGGGACTAAAGGTCCTCCTGCCTGGGCTCCTCGCAGAGGCCACGTGGAACCCCTTCTGTCCCGGTTTGTAAGCGAACCGGAACTAAAGATTTGGAGCTTTAGTCCCGACCTTTTAGTCTCGATTCCAGAATCGAGATAAATGGGCCGTTTTGTACTAGTGCAGTACCTATAACTCCCACGCCATGTTTTCCAACAAAACAAACAACAAACTCCCACGCCATGTTTAAAGTTGGCGACACTGATCTATCTAGCACTAAGATTTGATCCATCTAATTTTTTTTATGTCGAGGCAGGAGAGCTGCACAACATATGTAGGAAACATGAGCCATGCTTTCCCAACGCTCCACGTGGTATCTTATAAATATGCAGCAAACTGAAATCACGTGGAACAAATAGTGGTATATAAGGAGTATTGCCCACTCGCTGCTATTCTAATTAGTAGAGTTCTTTTCATGTACCATATTTAAACAGACCATCCATTTGCGGTGATCTAATGGCTCACATTGTTTGTTGTCTGGTACTCCACTGAATATGGTTTGAAGTACTAGCTAGAATGTCACGGAGTACCTCCCAGTAAAGGGCAAAAATTATAATCTTGTAAGGGTAAAGCAAAAACTGGACTTCATAGCAACTATAACCGGACATCACAAATCTGAGCTTTTATACATCCGCGGATGCACCAGCGGAGAGTGATCGGCTACCCTTCATTCGCGGACATTGCAATCATAGTCTTCATTCCTTGATCCTCATATTCATACTAGTACATAGCTAGAAACAAGGAAAGTAGCTACTTGTAATCGGATATGTCAATGACGTTCTTGGTGAAGCCACCGGCCCCGTGGTCACTGGCGGTGTGGCGAAATTCCGGCGCGTCCTCCTCGTGCACAAAGAGGTCCTCCGTTCCATTTCCATCTCATGAAGGAGCGGAGGTTCGCCTCCACCTCCGTCTCGGACTGGATAGCCTTGAGGATAGCTTGTTACCCTGTCGTCTCCTCCGCTTGGGCGAGCTCAAACTCTGCCAGCATGCCCTCCATGCCGACTCCGGCCTGCTCTAGCACTGGATCCGCCTTGTCCCGCTCATCCTCTTCGTACCACGGCTCCAGCACCTCCATGTCCGCGTCCCGCAACCTATTGCTCCTTCGGAGAATTCGGAGGCAAGTCGGCTACAATGCAAGTGGCGCATCAGGTCTCCATCTCCACTAGGATCTCCGCCTGGGGCTGCGAGGTGAGCATATTGTAGTTTGTCAACTGCCGGACGACAAAGTCGACGCTGAATAGGGTGTTGTTGGGGTCACGGCGGCGGCATGGACTGAAGGGACATGAATGCATACCAGTGGAGCTCCTATCGGACCAATAGGTTTCTGCGTGTTTCTGCATGCGTCTCACTCGTTTGTCCGACATGATGGCATCCCATATCCATCCCACTGATCGTATCGGAGGTGCTGCAAGCTAAACATATAGGGCCAGTTTAAACAGTCCTCTTGAGTAGCAAAACACTGATCGTGTCATCTGCTCACACGTTTAAGAGCAATATTAGGGATCCAGATGTAGATGCTCTTACTTGTAGTCTGCATAGGGTTCGATAGGAAATCATTTGGCCTCTGAGAACAAAATTAAAAAATTATTGGGTGGACATTTCAGCAGACCCTAATCCTGAGCAGATGCTGTCGGCGGAGCTTGGATCGACTACCCCGCACGAGCACACCACTGAAAGGTTAGAGAGGAAGGATGTGTGACGACCCCCGCGGTGTCAGGGATATGACGAGACGTACGCCATGCACCCACGCGTGGTTGAGCGGATTCTACATGTCTAGGATATCACGTCCATAGGCGCGATGGTGGTCGGTAGGATATGAGACGTGCGTGTGGTGGGGATTAGCCATGGAGTCTGAAGCTCTGAGGGAGCCCATTGACCGGATGTGCTTGGTGAGGACCATCGCCGCTATGGCCACACGCTAGGACGGTTCGACGTTATTGACCGGTACTTCTCTGACAGCGGCGGCAATATAGCGGAGGGGAGGGCCAAGGGCCGGTGTTCATCGGCCTAGACGAGTCAGACATTGTGACGCTATCGTGGGACCATGATGGAGGTCGTGATGGGACTCCCCTCTCCATTTCCTTTGCGGCGGCCGTGATGGGAGACAGAGGGCGGGCAAGCGTTCGATGGCGACGGGGGATGTGAAGGCTGAGCAGCAGCGTGAGAAGGAGCTTCGGGACAAGGCCAAGAAGGCGATGCGAGGTCATCAGGGAGGCCGGGAGGAGCGTGAGGTACATGGCTCCTCTACGACGCAAGGAGGGCGTGAGGGGGATTGGGTCCTCCTCCCCCTTGGTGGATCCAGATGCAGGAGCAGAAAAGGTTGAAGAAGGCGGGACGTAGGCAAAGGGAGCTGGAGCGGAAACCCATGGCTCACCCCAACTGTGATGGTGGCCATGGGGATCCTTTGGCCAAGAAGCCGCGCGCCAGTGTGGATTCGCTGGTCATGGCGCTCCCAGCGTCCTCCAAGGGGATGGCTGCCGAGCCCATTCCGGTGAAGGAATCCCCGGATGTGGAGTGCTTCAAGTGTGGGCACTTGGGGCACTACCAGTCCAAGTGCAAGAACAAGCCGCTCTGCGTGCTGTGTAAGGAGGAGGGGCACGCCTCGGCCAACTGTCCGTCACGTGGTAAGGCCCTAAACCTCCAGATCATGGGAAGTGCCATCACGGGTGAGGGCTTCTTCTGTCTTCAGTTTGATGAGGATGCAGAGACTGAGGGCGGCTCGGATTTGAAGTTCGACAACGTTGCCATTATCTCTGCTGAACCTGGGCGGCTCTCGCTCCGTATCCTCAAACAGGAGCTGAAGCACATGGTGGCAAGGGACTAGGACTGGCAGATCTCGCAGGTGGGGGACAATGATTTCTCTGTGATATTTCCCTCAGCCGATCTGCTCCAGATGGCAAAGTCCAGCGGCAAGGTCTTCCTGTCGATCAACGACATTACGGCACGGGGTCGGGACTCGCTCCATGAGGAGATTGCGCCTATGGTCATGCCGGAGGCTTGGGTGCGGCTCCATGGCATCCCCAAACATCATCGTCGTGTGGAGCGTTTAATGGAAGGGTTGAAGATGATGGGCGCCCGATCGTGGTGGATGAACTCTCCCTCATTAGGTTGGGGCCTGTGAGGATGAAGCTGACGTGCAAATCGCCCGAAAAGCTCAACGGCTTCGTGGAAGTGTGGTTCAATGGCGAAGGTTATCAGATCAAGGTGGAGGTGGAAAGGTTGCCGCGGCGCTTGGGTGACGGTGGCCATAGCGGTGCTGGCCCTTTTGATCAGCCACCTCCCCCCTCCTCTGCCATGGATGGTCGATCACGTGATGCTTTGGCCGGATCCAAGGCTCAGGGGGGTGGCAAAGAGCCGTCCAAGCATGAGGCGCGTCTGGTGTGTCGATGCCCAAAGATGTGGTGATGGGGGGAAGGATGAGGAGGACGATGACATCATTCACGACTCCTCGATCGACACTGAGACCTGGGACAAGCTTGGGGCAATTCTGGGAGGTTCTACGGCAGTGGCCACCCAAGACACTGCGGTCAGTCTTCCCCCTTGGCTCGGACCCTGGCTTGCTCCTTCGAGGAGTATGGTGGATCGGCGTGTTTGGCTCCAATGGAGGTGGATCTTTCCCCTGGTGGCATGATGGCTGAGGCTCCAAGGTCTCCGGTGGCTACGGGTGGAGCGGATGCGGGCTGCGGGCTCAATGACGACGCGAGCATATCCCCTCCCTCGGGTCGTCGGGGCTCGGATGGCTCTGTCAGACCCCCCAAGAAGACGGCGGGCCGGAAGCCGGCCAAGGCGGCGTCGAGGGTGGCGGTTGCTTTGTCTCAGGGAGACCTGGGTGCTGCACTGGTGCCGGTGAGCGCTGGGGCCAAGGCCAAGCGCTCTAAGGCGACTCCGGTGGCGCAGCGTGCTCCCAGTGTTCGCGCCAAGGCCAAGCTGGGCGACATGTCTTCCCTGGAGAGCGCCAAGCTCCGCACCGCTGACAAGAACTTGGAGGTCTCAGGTAACCCTCTGCCCTCTTACAGAATCCTTAATGCTTTCTCTGATGATCATCTTGCGCAGATTCTGAGCGATAGTGGGGCAGTGGCGTTGGTTTCCAATGAGGAGATCATTTCTTTGGTTCGTGCTAGGGAAGAGGCCCAAGCGGCGCTAGCTGAGGCTGCGGGTAGGTGTGTTCTTGCCGACTCATCGGAGTTGGTACCAGTTGGGGCTGGTACTACCTCCTTCCCCGATGAGGGAACTGAAGCTAGGGAAGCTTCTGATATCCCTTCTTCCAGCCATGCCCTAGCTCGGAATAGAGTGGCCAAGGCGCTGACCTCAAGAGGGGTCCGCCTGCGGAATCGTATCATTTGATGCGATACTTATTCTGGAATATTAGATGTTGTGGTCACGAGGGACGGCGGACACAGCTTAGAGAGTATATGGCTAAGGAGCGTATAGACGTTGTAGCCCTTCAGGAAACTATTAAATCTGAATTTTCTTATCGTGACCTGCTGGCTTTTGATCCTCTCAATCATTTTGAGTGGAACTGGATGGCCTCGACCGGGCACTCGGGGGGTATCCTGGTGGGCTGCAACCGTGACATTTGTGAGGTTCTCGCTTGGGAGCAGGGCATGTTCTATGTCGCTGCTACTATTCGTCACAATGTCTCGGGAGTGAGCTTGGTGGTAGTATGTGTGTATGGCCCAGCTGATCACTCGCGCTCCGAATAATTCCTAGCAGAGATCACGGCCTTGGTTGGGGCCAAGCGCGCGGCCGATCTGCCGTTGTGCGTGGGAGGCAATTTTAATTTAATCCGCTCGGGTGCGGATAAAAATAATGACAGGGTGGACTGGACAAGGGTGTCCATGTTCAACAATGCCATTGCGGCAGCGGCGCTACGAGAAGCAGCCCATATGGGGGCCAGGTTCACTTGGACTAACAAACAGCTCGCCCCTGTCAGTAGTGTCTTAGATCGGGTGTTTTTCACCCCGGAGTGGGAGGTTCTCTTTCCCCTCTGCACTCTGGTGGCGGAAACGCGTATTGGCTCGGACCACGTCCCGCTTATTTTCTCTTCAGGGGAAGAGAGAGTGCGCCGTAGTAGCCGGTTTTTCTTTCAAACAGCCTGGTTTGAAGCAGAGGGCTTTCGAACCATGGTCCAGGATTGCTGGGAGCTGATTCTTGCCCACATGGGGGCACAAAGAGGACCTATTGAGTGTTGGTCGGCCACTGCCGCAAAGCTGAGGGCTTTCCTGCGGGGTTGGGGAGCCAATTTTGGCAACGACTCCAAACGCGAGCGTGGGAGGCTAGTAGAGGAGATAGCTTCCCTGGACGCTCAGGCTGACGCTCGATCTTTCTCAGAGGATGAGTGGGCCTATCTCTATGAACTAGAGCATAAGGTTTTGGCGATCCTCCGGGCGAAGGAAGAATACTGTCGCCGTAGGGGTGGCATTAAATGTGTTGTCAAGGGAGATGCAAACACAACGTATTTTCACGCTTATGCTAATGGCAGAAAGAGGAAGAGTGCGATCCTCCGACTTCAATCGGAGCAGGGCCTCTTACTATCCCAGGGTGATATCTCCCGACACATTTACGAGTATTTCATTGGTCTGTTGGGCATGGCTAATGAGAAAACGCTGTCTATCCGAGAGGATCTGTGGGATCCTGAGGATAAGGTGTCGATCCAGGAAAACAAGAGCTTGGCACTCTCGTTTCTTCCTGAAGAAGTTGACGCAGCTCTCATGGGGATGAAGAAAGCCACAGCCCCGGGCCCTGACGGTTGGCCGGTTGAATTCTTTTGTAAATTCTGGTCGCAGCTCTGCCATCTTTTCTTCGACATTGTGAACGGGTTCGCCCTAGGTACGGTAGATGTATCCTGCCTCAACTACGGGGCGATCAGTCTTATCCCTAAAGTTAAAGGGGCGGACAACATTAAGCTGTTCAGACCTATAACCCTCATCAATGTCCCCTTCAAGATATGCGCCAAGGCATATGCGTCCTGCTTAGCTCCGGTGTCCCAAAGGGTAATCCTCAAGAGCCAAACTGCCTTTCTGAAAGGCAGGAACATTCTGGAGGGCCCTATTGCCCTCCTAGAAATTGTTCACGAGCTGAAGCAGAAAAAACAGCAAGGGGTGCTGCTCAAGCTGGACTTCGAGAAAGGTTACGACTGTGTAAACTAGGAGTTTGTACGGGAAGTCCTTCTCAAAAAGGGTTTTGCGGCAGGATTTGTTCACCGTATAATGAACCTGATCAACAGTGGGCATACGGCCGTTTCGACCAATGGAGAACTGGGTAAGTTCTTTCGCAACAAAAAAGGCTTGAGACAGGGAGACCCGTTGTCTCCAATTGTCTTTAACTTTGTTGCGGACACCCTGTCAGCTATGTTGGATAAGGCAAGGGCGACCGGGCACATAAAAGGGTTGGTGCCCCACCTTATTTCGGGAGGAGTGACTCACCTCCAATATGCAGATGATACAATGTTGCTTTTTGAGCTGGATGACAATAGCATTGCTTCGGTGAAGCTCATGTTGCTTGCGTTCGAAATGCTCTCTGGGCTTAAGATCAACTTCTTAAAAAGTGAGGTTATTACCATGGGGATGGACGACCAAGCAAGTCTTCGGGTGGATAATCTACTTAACTGCTAACTAGGGAGTTTGCCTATCAAGTACCTCAGCCCACCCGTCTCCCATCGGAGGCTGTCCATTAAGGAATGGGAGCCTCTCTATGGGATAGTTGCGGGTAGGGTAAGCCCGTGGCGAGGGAGATACATGTCGTCACCTGCTAGGCTCATCCTGACTAATTCTAGCCTTTCCTCCCTCCCAATGTTCACAATGGGGATGTTCCTGCTAGCGGAAGGGGTGCACGCTAAACTGGACTCTCCACGATCCCGTTTCTTTTGGGAAGGCACGGGAATTAAGTGGAAATACCACCTGGTTAAATGGGTTGTGGTTTGCCGGCCCAAAAAACTTGGGGGCTTGGGGATCTTAAACTCCAAACTTATGAATGTCACCCTATTGTCCCGATGGTGGTGGAGGTTGGCCCAAAATGAGTCGGGGCTCTGGGCCGATCTCCTTAAGGTGAAATACTTCCCAAACAGGAACGTTTTTAACGCAAAAAATTCTGGCTCCGCATTCTGGAATGGGATCCAGGTTCTGTGACCAGCTTTTGCCCTTGGGGAAAACTTTCATATCAAGAATGGATAGTCCACTAGATTCTGGCTGGACTCGTGGATTGGTCCTTCTCCTCTGTGGCAGACTCACCCGACACTTTTCCAAGTAGCTGCTAACACGGAGCTGATGGTCGGTGACGCTATCCGTACCTCACCTTCTGCTGTTAACTTCCTGAGACCGTTGCTGTCGGCCAAGGAGCCGGAGTGGGAGGAGGTTAAGGCCAAGATTGGTCAGCTCAGGACCAGCCCGGGCGCCGACAAGGTTTCTTGGAAATTGACGGCCTCCGGGAAATTCTCAGTGAAATCTCTATACAACAAACTTTCTGAGGGTCCGGTGCTGGACATAGCTAGGGGGCTATGGAAGGCTGGCCTCCCGGTCAAGATCAAAATTTTCCTCTAGCAGATGTTCCAAAATAGGCTTCCAACAGCCGACAATGTTGCAAAGCGCAATGGGCCATCCAACGGATCCTGCATTGTGTGCGGGAACTTGGAAGATGCAAACCATGTGTTTTTTGCTGCCACCTAGCTAAGTTTGCCTCGAGTGCTGTCCGGGCTGCTTTCCAGCAAATTGGAACCCCGCGTCGGGTTACGACCTGTTACAAATCATTAGAGCGCAAAAGGGAGCCAATGCTAGGACTGTTTGGAGATGCGTAGGGGCGCTGTTATGGTCGTTATGGACTGTGCGAAACAAAATGACCATTGAGAGGAAATTTCCTTCTCACCCCGCTGATGTCATGTTTAAATGCCACTTATTCCTGCAAACTTGGACACCGTTGGGGAAACCGCGTGATGAGGGGGCCATGGCCATGACGATGGAGCAGATCCGGAACATTCAGGTGGAAGCTCGCCAAGAGGTGGCGCAAGACTGATCCCGTTTTGTTTCCTCCGTCGATGTGTGTTTAGTTTGGCTACTTTCTACTGAACTTATCCAGCCTGCGTGCTGCGTTTGTTGGCCTATGCTATGTGTTATTTCGGCCCTGTCGTTGTAATGCGTATGTTTTTTAACCTGCTATGCTGCCCTGTGGCTTTATTAATTTAAAGCCGGACGCCTTTGGCGTCTCCGTTCCAAAAAAATGATGGAGGTGGCCTAAGGGCACCCTGCAGCGGACTTGCATCCACGCCAAGTTCACGGTATTGAAGAGGAAACCCTCCTTGTTTTTATTTGTTCAAAAAAAACCTCATTATTTTTTGACATTGAAAAGGAAACCCATCTAAAAACATCTATAGCCAGACTTGGCAAATTCGACCCCTCGAACGCCCGCGGATGCGTCCGGACATGCCAGCGGGTGCATCCGGACGGGCCTTCATATTTCGTTCCATGCATTCACATATCTCAAATTCGGACTCTCACATCCATGTAAATACACGCATGTCGATCATGTCACACATAGAATAAATAGCGTTGGTATCAAGCCTATATAGCATTAACATAAAATTTATTTGAAGTGCTAAACTCATGTATTGCTTCCTTGGTTGCCATTGTGGATCCACATGTGCTCCACAAGATCATTGAGTAGATGCGTGTGCACCTGGTGATTTCAAAGATTTCGATGCATCTGCAGAAAATTCTGAAGCTGGGCCGCATCTTGATCCTCCGGATTTCAAGATTTGATGGACGTACGACGGTGGCGTCCGGGCCGACGACTATGTCCCTCGCGGCGAGGATGGGCGCGCTCTTTCGGAGTTGGCGTCGGAAAGGCTGAGCTCGAGACGGATGGCATGGCGACGGAGCGCTAGACGGATGGCGAGGAGGAGGAAGAAGAAAGGAGATAGCAAATGGATCTGACTGCTTTTCGAGGGGGGGATTTGGTGCAATTTGGGGTGGGGACGGGCTGTTGGGTCTGACGTGGCGGGCTTGTCCGGGCGTCCCCATACCCGCCTCATATTTGGGCTGGATATGAGACGTGGCGGTCAGTCCGAACGTTTGATGGCCGTTTGAGGGGTCAGTCTGAATTAAAAAAAAATGAACAGTGATCGGATGGCCTGCCTAGGCGTTTAAGACGGGTTTAAGAGATCTAGCTATAGATGCTCTAAACAGCACTCTCAACGCCAATTTATACTACTGGTGTCGTCTGAAGGAGACGCTTAGCTGCCCGGCCCAGCAATACCTTCGCTCGATAGAACGTCACCTCACGTGAAGCAATCGTACCATCATTTTATCGTTCGCTACCGTCTTTCTTCTGTTTGATTTCTTTTTCTCTCAGCACTCTTGTAGTACTTCAAAAATATTGAAAATTCCAAACAAAATTATGTATTAGAAATTTTGAAAATAAATCATCAGGATTGAAGAATGTTAACAGGTTTGAAAAAAATCGCAACTTTGTCACGAGTTTGAAAAAAGGGTTCATGAATTTGAAGAATTTCATGCCTTGCAATATTTCGTAATTTGAGACAAAATGTAAAAAAATCATGGACTTGAAAATAGTTCAAATTTTTGAAAGATTTCATGAAATTTGGATAAAGTTTACTAATCTGACAATAGTTTACGGGTTTGAGAAAAACACAGAAAATTGAGAAAAATTCAAGAGTTTGAAAATAAGTTACGAATTTGAAGACGTTCACATCTTGGAATAGTTTGTAGTTTGAAAAAAGTTCATAAAAATGAAAAAAGTTCACGAAAATATTGATCCGAACACAGTTTTTAAAGATTTCATGAAATTTGGTTAAACTTCACGAATTTGACAAAAGTCTATAGATTTTGAAAAAAATGACCGAAATTTGAAAAAGTTCAAGAGTTGAAACAACATCATGAATTTTAAAAAAATACATCTTGTAATAGTTTTTAATTTGAAAAAATATCACAAAAATAAAAAATTCACAAAAGATTATAAAAACCATAATATAATAAAAGTTCATGAAATTTGGATAGCAGGTTAAAGTATTGAGAAATGTTCATGGATTGGAAAAAAATTCACATAAAATTGAAAATTTTGAGACAAAATTAAAAAAAGTTCATGAGTATGATTAATCAAAAAAATGAAAAAGTAAACAAAATAAGAATACTGGCGAACCGGCGCTTAAAGCACCAAATAAGAACCAACACTCAAGAGGACCTGCCTGCTCTGTCCAAGTTATGAATTTTGCACTCTGTACCCCAATTGGATGTGGCCTGAGTGTCCACTTAATAAATAAAATCATATTTTCCTTTGATGGAAAAACGAACTTGATGCAATTCCAAGCGATCATATGAAAACTCAATAAGAAAACTCACCACCTTTTAATGAGCTCGACGCAATTCTGAATACAAAAGGCGAAGCCACTTTGGGTAAGAAGGATAAACAATAGCTAACAGGATAATTTTATGGCCTAGCCAAAACATGGTTGATATAAGATAATATTTCAGATGCATACTTGCATGGCCATGATGGGTGACTCACGAGGATCCCTAGCGCAGCTACCACCCCTCCCCCCTTCGATCTTTATCCCCCACCTCCGTCAAGGATGTTGATACCTGCAGACACAAGGAAATCGTCCCAACAAAGAGCGGAGGAGAGTATTTATGGAGGCGCTTCTGTCACAGACAAGGTGTCACAGTTCTTGTGTGAAGCAACTGCTTGAGCATTTGAAAATAGTATTATTGTCATGGGTTAAATATAAACCAAATATGCTAATATAAAAATAGTTTGAAAGTGTTTACTAAATAACTAGTGAAGGTAAATAATAAGAACTAAAATATAAATGGTGTTTCCTGCAATGAAGAGATTTGGTGCAGAGAGATTTTAGTTCATGGTAAGAATATATGAATTGTGCCAGTGCGACGGTAAAACTCGTTACCTTGTATTGTACTCGTAGTATTTGATATAAGAGTTCTGCATGTGGTTCTCCCTAGATTCATGAAACTCCTCCACTTGGGATTACATTTCATTCTATGGTCCTGCTTCTTCGTTCCCATAGAGTGGCCGTTTCCATAATTAAGGTCATAAGACTGGAACCAAGAAGTAAGTTTAATAGATCACCGTTATCTCATATTGTCTTCGATTCTCATAGATATCTCCACCTGTCATGTCAGAGGTTACAAAGTTTCTAAACAATATGTGTTACCTGTGTAGATCTTGAGATCATGTTGATTGGGCCCTTAAATTGGACAAAACGCATATGGTTCACCACATTATAACAGCATACTGGATATATCATACTACTATGAATTCAGATGACGACATATAGAATAGGCACATATCAAACCTACCACTTACCTAGATCTCCCACACCTGGGGGAATTACTCACACATCATAAGAGGGGAATCAATCACAACAGAGATGGAAACCATGAAAACCATATTGACAATATTGTGGGGATCCACAATGAGATGAAATGGTACTCAAATAGTCTTGATCTCACATGATATGGACTGGAGTTTACAAATTCCAATCCCTCTTACAATAGTGAATAAGGTGATGGTTATGATGGATATGAAAGAACCAAAACTACGATGATCTCCGTGAGTTCTTCAGATCCTCCCCTCTCCTGCTCTGAATGGTGTGGTGGTGGCTAGGGTTCCCTTCTCCGCATGATCCCTTTATGGAAGATACTTCTATAGGCGAGAGAGGGGCTGCCGGCAGTCCATACAAACGCTCATGCGAGCGCTTGCGGTCGCATGGAACATTGTCTTTCACTCTGGTGCGTCTATTGACATTGCTCTTTTCAGAAAAGTTGCTCCATTTGGCTTGATTTGCATCAATCTTCCTTGGTTTCCTTCCAATAATGATATTTATCATAGGACAAAGTACATTTTTTCTCTTTTATTGGATTAGCATTAGAAATACCCGAAGAATAACAAAAATACAATGAAACCAAGTAGAAATCACTATGAAAAACATTGTAAATTCTTGAGCCATCAACACCCCCAAGCTTAAGATTTACTCGTCCTCGAGCAAACAAGAACTCAAGAGAGTGAAAAGGAGCTTGGTTGAATTTAAAGAATTTTACCAGCTCGAGAAAATACATCATATCCATGCTCTCTTATCATGTAAGATCATTTAGGAAAGTATTTGCAGTTGAATAGTTTCACCTAAACTCATTGCCTAACCATGTATAGCCTCATACCATTAGTTATAATTTTGCAAAATAAATTTTCTTCGCTAACCAAGTGTTTAGGCAAATGAAGGTGTTCATTTAGGATGGATATTCAAATTGGGTTCAATCATCAAAATGCATTTAGAAGGTTTGGAAATCAAAGATGGCAAAGTACTCGAGTTTTTCATTAACACCCACTAATGCCTCCTAGTCATGGCTCTCAAACACTTCTCTCGGTCATTGATTTTCGGGATTTCAACTTTTGGTGACGGGGTTATGCCAAAATTCACTCTATGGAGTTTAGTTTTGTTGTGGCTTAATTTGATGCACTATGGATCAAGAATGGTTGTCTCTTTCGAGCTCAGCAAGCAATGCTTTTATTTACCGCTTGCACACTTCCTTGGAGAAGTTTGATCGTTTACCACACAATCCCCAAGTTCATGAAAGCGTCGCAATTACGCTTTTTCAGATTTTTATTAAAACGAAAACATGCTTTCCCACAAGGTTTCACTAGCAAAATCTGAAATTGGGAGTTATGAGTAGATGATATTCAACTAACGTGGGGAACTAATTCAAGTGTAGCCGGTCAATTGTAAATTCTTCCTCAAATAATATTGCGAGATAAGGGATTATGCATATGTTATACCTTCTCAGGCTGGCTCACTCTTCCCCTCCATGAAGTATAAATTCATTCCGTTATTTCCACTTGCTAGCAGAGAACAAACCTATAGGGTCAAAGAAATTAGATGAAAAGAACTCCAACAAGGCAAGACCAAATTGTGATCCTCATTTTATTATGCAACTGAAAATAAATATGTTCAAGATAAAAACAAACAAAATTAAAGTAAATATGCATGCATGCATGGATAACTAGGGGAGGGGCTCCCCCAAGCTTAGGCTCTTGGGATGCTTTCTAGTCCATGTCCTCATCATCGTCTCCGCTCTGGCCAAAGTGTGGCCACTAGTGACACGGGCCACTAGAGGACGGACCTCCTGCACTAGGATATGACTGCCAGAAAGAAAAGAGTGACAGCATGATCCCTCTCAGGAGGTTAATATTGTTGTTGGCCTGATGGAGGTCCGTACGGATCCCTCCTACCTGTTGCTATTGAAACTCAAACCTGGGTACATAATCTTGAGTCTGTCCATATTGGACATGTGGGGCGGCTTGTGGTGGAAAGTTGGGTGCATACTGGGGTGCATCACCCTATGCATCCCAACCGAGGGAAGGACAGGGTGCTACAACCTCCCACTCTCGAGCGGGTTCTAGTTGAGCATTGTTCCTGAAACCAGCTGTATGTCGGTACTCGTTGATCTCCTCAATAGAGAGTACCCACATATGATGCGTAGAAACAGAAAATGCCTGTGGAAAGGGCAAGCGAACATCAACAATGTGAGTGTTAGGTAGGGGCATTTGTAGCAATGCTCCCCCTGCACCGGCCCGATGAAATGAGTGTTAGTCATAGTCCTACAGTTGAGTACCATAGAGTTTAGAATGTGCGGCATCACATCAAGATCAAGGCCAAAGTGCTCAGAAAGCCGAGTCACTATGCCTCCCACAGCAATAGTCCCCCTCGGCTGTTAGTGCTGCCTATTAAGGTGATGCATATGAAAAGCTCCCAAGTTGGCCATGGGGTATAGTTGGGATGGAGTGCTGCGTGGATCACACACATGTCATAGCTTGACATGCCCCCGAGGATCTCCCTACTGAAGATAGTGTTGGCAAGGATAATCCTGAAGTAGCGAATGTCGGGGTTTTGGATGCTTGCTACCTTCTTACCAGAGAGGTCATGCTCGTGCTTGATGGAAATGAGTTCCCACGAACCTCATGAGCATGCAACCGGCATACCCCTAGTATCGAGAACCCCTTGGTTCTCAAAACCGAAGGCGTTGCAGAACTGCTCCGGCATCATAATGCATTGAACCCCTCTAAGCATGAATGAGCAGCTTGGTGGCACCCTCGAGTCATTGAGAGTGTGCATGAAGGTGGAGATGAGCTCCACAATGATGTTGTGGTATGTCAAGTAACGCAAGTTGTTGAAAAGACCCATCACAACATTGTTCGCAAGTCATGCGAAGTCATTGTGAAGCCCTTGGGACTCCGAGAACATATCACACTTCCACTTCATGGGGGTCATCCCCCGGTTGTTCAGACGTTGAAAGTCCTTGTTCACAGCAAGACGAAGATCATCTCCCTCGTTTCGGGCATGCTTAGAGGGTGATCCCATGAATTTCTTCCTCACGACAATAACTGATCTCACCATTTTCTACACATAATAAAAATAACAAAAGAAAAATGTAAGTTTTACATGGGGATCGGGTTCTAATACTACATAAGATAGATTCTAACATATTACTTTGAATCCTAACATGCAAATTGATCGCAAATCGAAAATACTATACATCTCATCTAGGATATGAACATGGACGAATTCACCACCAAAATTTGCAAATAAACCATGGATCGGAGGAGAAACTCACCAAGGATGGTGATGCATAGATAAAACGAACGAAATCCGCGAAGAAACAAAGGTTTTGGAGGATTTTTGTTAGGGTTTGAGAGGGAGAGAGGTGAGAGCTTTGGGCGTTGGGAGGAAGCAGAATAAAACTTCCAAATGTCTGCGGCTCAGATTTATGAAAATAGAGGTGAAATGGGCGCTCATACAGGCGGTAGCACACGGATGGAATGTTGTCTCACGTCTATTTCGGTGGATCTAGGGTTTACATACCTGAAATGAGCGCTCAAACGGGTGCATATGCTCCTTTGAAGTGCCTCGTCAAACCTGCTTAGCTGAAGTTTTGCGGGGCAAAGGGTCAAACGGGTGCTCGAATGGGAGTTGGCGCTCGTTCGAAAGGCCGTCATTCTCTTTGTACCCACGAACGCTAATGGTCGAAGAGTCAAACGACTGCCCATGCATGCGGGCGCTCATCCCTATTCGGAATGTTGTCTTCAATCGGTATATTTTGACTGATTTCGGCGAGAGTTCCATACGACTACTCAAACGAGCGCGTATGATTGTGTGATACACCATCGATATCTTTGTCTCTTGTTGACGTTTGTTGTGAAGTTTCATGCAATCGCACATATGAGCAGCACTGATCATATGGAACGTCGTCAATCTCTTATGTTTACTCTCCTCCTTTGTTTCTTTCTCCACTTCACACATCCTAAGGCTATAAGGCCACCTTCAAATGATGCATGAAAACTCTTACTTATCCTAAGCCTATAAGACGACCTGGCTATAAGACCACCTTCAAATGATGCATGAAAACTCTTACTTATCATAAGGCTATAAGACAACCTGCATCATTTGAAGGTGGTCTTATAGCCTTAGGATAAGTAAGAGTTTTCTTCGGTTTACCTTTATATTTCTCCTTCGCCGTACTTTCCTATTTATTCTTTGTAGCTTGACCACTAACCTTCTTGTCTGATCAGGTGGTCGTTTATTTTGTTCCACCCTTGGTTCCTCCTATTCTTCTACTTCCAGAGTTTCTTCTTCATTATTATCATTTCCATACAAAAATTCTACATCAGGGTCAACTTCTTTGTCAGCTTCTGCTTCATCCCCCTCGGCATCTTGGTGGACCTATTCTTCTGGTTCTTCTTCACCAAAAAGTAAATTTCTATTCTCTTGGGTTTGTCTTTGCCTTACATTCTTATTTGATCTTGCTTGTTTCATACCACTCTGGGCCTTTGGGATCATGTGTTCTTTTACCACTACGAGTAGATATTTCATTAGTAGAAATAGGATTATCTAATTGAGAAATAATCAAATTCTGAGTCTGAAAGATTTGAGTACATTGAGTCTCTATCATACGAGTGTTTATCAAGATTCTTTACTGCTTGGCTCATCCCGTCTACCTCTCGTGAGAGATTTGCTATTACCTTTTCATTATGATAGATACATCTTCAAAAGTCTCTTTTGAAGTTATCTTGATGGAATTTAAACTTGCTCATCATATCTTGAAGCTCATCTTCCCGAAGATAAATACTGAATATATCTAGTTTTTCATGTATAACTTGTTCATCGTATCTTGAAACTCATCTTCCCGATGATAAATACTGAATATATCTAGTTTTTCATTTATAACTTATTCAACAGACTTACCTTTGTCTTGAGTAACCTTCTTGCAGGTGGTTTGATAGTTTCCTCAATATTCCATTGCTCGTGTGCGGATACAGTCTTCTCAATATGTTCTTCCCCTTCTTCTAGGGTCATTGACATGAATTGTCCACCTACACTTAAATCAAGAATGGATTTTGATTCATCATTAATTCCATGATAAAACATGTGTAGTACTCCCTCCGTCCCAAATTACGTGTCGATGATCTAGTACAAAAATTGTACTAGTTTAGTACAAAATCTGTGACACTTATTTTGGGACGGAAGGAGTATAACATATTTAGCATAACCCTGGTTAGGACACAAGGTAAACTTTTAGAGTATCTCTCCCAAGCTTTATATAGAGTTTCACTATCTTCTTGGACAAATAAGGTGAGGTTTCTTCTTAATTTAGTAACCTTGAAGCCTGTAAATAAGTTAGCCATAAAGATTTCAGCACACATAATCCAACTGGTTATATTATCTTGAGGCAGTCGATTATACCACTTTTCAACATCATCTTTTAGAAAAAAACTGAAGAGTCTCAACAACACAAATTCTCGTGAAACATCCTTTAATATAAATGCCCCGCATAAAGTGTCAAATATCATTAAATTTGCTTGAGGATCTTCCTCTTTAGTTCCTACAAAGGCATGTTTTCTTACTTCTACAATAAGATCACAATCAATCGAATACTCTTGAGCAAAAGTAGTAGGATAAACTATAGGAGATCTAGAAACAAGTACCGAAGCATAGTGATCCCTGATACGTCCATTTTGCATCATGATTTCTGATTACTATCTACTTCATTCTTGTCCATTATTCCACATTATTATACAATTATTATGCCTTTTCTCTCTGAATATGCAAGGTACATCACAAGGAGGCAAATAGCTGGAAACTAATTCTGGACCAGAAAACCGAGAAAAAGGCAAAAAATCACCACACTCCAAATGACTTGAAACTTCACGAAGAATATTTTTGGAATATTTAAGAATTTCTGGGACAAACATATACCAGCCGGGGGCCACCAGCAGGCTACAAGCCAACAGGGTGCCCACCTGGGCCGCGCCCTAAAAGCTTGTGGGCCCCCTGCTGGCCCTCCGACACCCCTCTTCTCATATATGGTGTGTTTTACCCTAGAAAAATCATAAGCAACCTTTCAGGACGAAGCGTCGCTGCCTCGAGGTGAAAACCTAGGCAGATGCCCTTTTGCACTTCAGAAGTCAGATTCTGCCAGGGAAATTCCTCTCTGGGAGGGGGAGATCGAAGCTACCGTCATCACCGACGCGTCCTCCTTCGTGGGAGCCCCAATATTCATCAACTTTTTCACCAGCACCATCTCATCTCTGTAGGAAATGGGGCTCCGCAAAACCCAACAAGGTGCGAACACTTGGGCGTCTATGAGGATCTTAACCAGCTCTGAGTCTCAGGATTGTCACCCTACGGCCTAACTACGTCGAGTAAGTGCAAGCAGGGAAGTGGACTCAAAGATTTACCCAGGTTCAGGCCACCTTGCGGTGTAAAACCCTACTCCTTCTTTGTGGTGGATTGGCCTCACGAGGAGGCTAAGGATGACCTAGTACAGTGGTGGGGTGGCCTCACGAGGGCTCTTGGCAGTGATAAACTAGCTCTGCTCAACCTGCCTTCTACGATGGGAGCCGGTTGCTATTTATAGGCGCCATAGTCCTCTTCCTTTATCACACAAGTGGGAAGGGATCCACAACGGCCAAATTTCAAAAGGGACAGGAGGTACATCTTATCCTGACTAAAGGTGGTCTTCGCCTGCAAAGCTTCGGGGTGTGACACGGTGGTGGGCTCGACGATGACGACCATCCTGCCGAGCTCGTGGTCTCGGCCCCGTCACACTATGAAGGAAACCTTTGGGGGATTCCCTGGGACCCGTGTATGTCCTTGTATCCTTAGCACAAAAGAGGTAACTGTCCTCCCTCTGTGCCTGCTGGCGCCTGCTTGGCTTTGCTATTAGAGCCCATGTTACCTCGACCTCGGGAGGCAGGGTACTTGCATAGGAACCTCCGCTCCTCGGGAGGCAGCCTGGGGGATGCAACTCCTCCGGAGGACTTGGCGTTATCCTTCTCGTGGGATAAGGTCTCTTGCAAGGGCCTTGACTTGGGAGGCTTGTTGTTAGGCCGTACCGGGCCATCATGGTGGGCCACGCGTTGGGCCGCAGGCAGGAAGGTCTAGGTACACCCGATCCCAGAACACCGACAATAGCCCCCGGGCCCAAGGCATGCTGAACCTGGCTTTGAGGCAAAGGCAAGGAGCAAAGGGTGAAGCGTCGTGGCCCCCCAATCGCGTGCGGGTCAGACTCGACGTGTGGCGCGCGACGTGGATCGGACACCTCCGCCCCCAATCGCCTCGGCAACTGTCCAGGCTGACAAAGGCCAGGCGCCCTTTGCGGAGCCATCATTGCTCTTCTTCTCCGCCTCGCTCTTTTTCTCAGATCCCACTTCTACCATGAGAAACTCCTCCAAGTCTTGGCGCAACATCATCCTTCCTCCTACCCGTTTGCTCTCAGGATCCTTCGGATGGCGCCCACCAGGAAGACGAAGCCCAAGGCTCAAGCCTCGGACACCTCTTCTACCACCTCCGGCTTCCGTGGCCAGGCTCCCTCCCGCCCGGGCAGTCGTAGTGGTCGCGGTGACTGTGCTCGAGGGGGAGGCCTACGGAGGCCGCCAAGCCGCCCCGTCCATGACTCCATTCGGCCGACGTAGTCTAGGAGTTCACGGTATGGGCGGAGAGGCCAGTGACCACCTGGTTTTTGCTCCCACGCTTCTTCGCAGAGGCGCTGCCGGCCGGGGGACCTATCGGCCTATGGCTGTAGGCCGATGGTTGTTACAGCGTGGCTTCTTGGGTGGAGGTTGAGGTTACCCCCACAGGCTATGTGTTCCTGACCTGCGGGTAACAGGTGTTTGCCCTTGCCCGCAAGCCTGAAGGGGAGGTGCACCCTCCACTTCAAGCATGATGGGCCGGTGACGCTCTTCATCAAGGTTTTCGGGGAAGACGACAGGCGCTTGGGATGCTGACCGAAGGGCGATAACGGCGACATCAACCGCCTTCCCACCAGCGACGGCCATCGCGACGGCGGCGCCCTCGACGGCGAACTTGCCCTTGGCGATGGATGTAACTCCTCCAGTGACGACGACACCTCCTCCGGGGGAAACTCGAGCGACGACGAATACGACGAGCCGCCACGCCGCCGTGCCCGCACAAGGGAGGGTGACGAGCCGCCGCGGCGTTGTGCCTACGTCAAGGAGGAGGAGGACTCCGACTGAGCGCAGGTGGCGCCGGAGCCACGCCTCGGGAGCGACGGTCCTTTAGAGGTCGTGTTTTGCTTTTGTTTCCTGCACCACAAGACCATGGAGGGCCCCACGGGGGCATGTAATGAACTGCGGTGCTCGCGCCTCTTATGTCAGCATCTTTCTTTTCACATCCCAGTTTTTATGTTGCTGCAAACTGAAATGTTCCTGCTTGTCGTGATTAGGGTAACTTATGATTGGGATGACTTAGCTTGGCGTGCCCATGGTAGGCTCCTACGCCGTGGGGCGCATCCCTCCGGAGCTTCTTTCCTTAGACGTAGTGCCCCCAAGACCCCTTGCGAGGGTCGATCACCGCTGGTGTGCCGGGTAATAATGCCCGACGACGCCAGGAAGTGGGGCGCTCCTGAGGCTGGGGGTGATATTGTGCGCTAGCTCGTCTCGAGAGCGTCGCGTGAGGATTAGGACGCCAAAGTTTTGGTGAGGTATGTGCAGGCCCGGAGCCTTCATAACGAACCGTGCCCAGCCCCCGCTCATGAGGGGCGCGAGAGAGAGCTGGCTGATGCCAAACCCTTTTTGACGAAATTCAAAACGAGAAAACACTACAAGGAGAAGATTCACACCCATTTTTCTAATAAGACGCGAAAACTTCAAACTTCATTCCAAAAGGTGGTAAATTTGGATATAAAAGAGAGCAAATAACAGCCGCGTCTGGCGCCTAGACTAGTCTTCCCCAGCGCGAAGCATGGGGCATCCACTGGGCGTGGGCATAGTCGTTGAATGACAGTGTCATCCGCTAGCGCGGAGCATGGGGCTTCCACTTGGGTGTGGGTAGGAAACCCTCTGCATCCTTGGGGGCTCCGGTCATATACATCCCACTCATTATTAGGTGAGAGTGTCACGGGTATAACTTGCAGAGATGCTGGATGTTCTAGGCATTTTGGATGGGGACCCCGTCCTGAGTCTCCAGGGGCACAGCGCCAGGCTGGAGACAAGGGCGACCCTGTGAAAGCACAATGTGCTCCCTTGGTGGTTTTGATAATTCATGAAAACATACACAGTCTCCTGGACTAATACTTCAATCTAGTGTATTTCAGATAAAGTCCATAGAGAGAGATGGGTTGGCAAAAAGGAGTGTGAAGAGTATCCCCATGAAGAAGAAAGGAGAAGGAATAGCATTGGCCAAGCTTCAAGCAAGTGGACTCTACATTTTACCTTTTGTGATAAATCACTTCGAGTCCATAGGAAAGCCAATACTATTAAAAGGGTGTAAGATTTTGTTGTTCAACAAAATGCTCATACGTGCACAAGTGATAGTCACCACATACATCCACAAGCTCTTCCACAAAAGTCTGTCTAATGCCAAATATTCAAAATCGGTGCAACCAACACTTTCCACTCGGGGCCACCGATTCCAAAACCTAGATAGACTCAGCCAAACTCTAGCCACTTCGGTGCAAATGATTCCATTTTGGTGCCACCGAGTTAGGTTGCCAACTTTCTGTTACGCACATTCACAATATCGGTACCACCGAGATTGTTGGATCAGCTTCACCGAGATTGGGCAATCAGACCGTCGGTCACCTTATCGGTTCAACCGAGTTTCCTATTTCGGTCTCACCGAGATTCAAAAGTTGCCACCTTTTGGTCAATTCGGTACCACCGAGATTAACACATTGGTGTCACCGAGTTGGTCATATTGTGTGTAACGGTTGGATTTTGGGAGATGCCTATATATAACCCTCCATCACCACTCACTCGTAAGACAAGCACTCAGAACAGTTCCCCACTCATACCTACTGATTTTCTGAGAGAGAACCACCTACTCATGTGTTGAGATCATGCCATTCCATTCCTACCATATGAATCTTGATCTCCAGTCTCCCCAAGTTGCTTTCCACCCAATCAATCTCTTCTACCAAGTCAAATCTGTGAGAGAGTGATTGTGTGTTGAGGAGTCTATCATCTTGAAGCACAAGAGCAAGGAGTTCATCGACCAAATCAAGCCTATTACCTTTTGGAGGGTGGTGCCTCCTAGATTGGTTAGGTGTCGCTTGGGAGCCTCCTACTTCGTGTTGTGGAGTGAACCAAGAAGTTTGTAAGGGCAAGGAGATCGCCTACTTCATGATGATCTACCGTGAGTTAGGCTAGTCCTCTGTGGACGTAGGTCGTCATGGTATAGTCAAGGTTGCTTCTTCGTGGAACCCTCCGTGGGTAGAGCCCTGCATGGACTCTCGCGACCGTTACCCTTCGTCGGTTGAAGACTCCATGAACATGGATGTATGATAGCACCACCTATCGGAACCACGGGAAAAATCTTGTGTCCCTCATGCGTTTAATAGCTCTATCTCTACTCCTTACTTCCATGTGCAATGTGTTTACTTTCCACTGCTATACTTGATGACTTGCATGTGTAGGGTGTTCTAGATTTGCTATGTATGCTAAAAACTGTCAACATTTGATTTGTGCTTGAGGTAGTGTTAAATTCCTACAAGTAGTCTATTCACCCCCCCTATATACATACACTTCTAGTGATCCCACAATTAGTATCAGAGCATTGGTCTCCATTGCTTCGGTTTCAACACCGTGAAGGAAGATGGATGTGTCTAGCGTGGAGAGTTTGTATTGTAGAGTGCCCATTCTTGATGGTGAGTACTATAGTCGATGGAAGAATGCCATGATTGATCTATTTGATAAATTCCATTTGAGAGGATATATTGAAACCCCCTATGTGCTCCCCATTGATGAATTGCATCCCACACATGAAGAGGAAATTGACATGCTTGGTAACCTTAGAACTGTCAGTCTTATTGTTAGAGGTTTGCCAAGATTCGTGCTTTCTCAATTAAAGAACTTTGCATGTGCTTATACTTTGTGGACTGATTTGGAGAAACGATATCCAAATCTTTCATTAGGTAATCTTGATGAAATTCTTCATCAAACTATTGCTTTTCACAAAATGAAGTCTAGTTATCCGAACTTTGATAAATGCCTATTTGAGCTTCGTGGTCTTATGCGTGTAAAGGAGATATCACTATTGTTAACAACATTGTTATTCAAGCCATTCGCATTCATAAACTTGAATATTGTCATGGTTATGATTCTAATGAATCTCTTGGTTTTTATGACGAGGAGATTCCACCTAATGATGACAATGAGGAACATCGCTACTATGATGAAGATGAGTTGTTTGACATCGAGCATGAAAAGATCATGAGGAATCTAAGTCTAATGGCAAACTTCAAAGATTACATGTCCGGCGGTAAAGAGTGGATTCTCAACAGTGGATGCATGGATCACATGACTGGTGATAAAGACATGTTCCAAGAAATCAAGCCTAATCAAGGTCCTCAAAGGTACGTAAACTTTGGAGACAACTCTAAGGGTAAGGTACTTGGCCTTGGTAAGGTGTCCATATCTCATGATAGCTCAATTCAAAATCTGATGCTTGTTGAATCCCTTGGCTACAATCTTCTTTCCGTATCTAGACTAGCAGACTTGAGTTTTGATGTGCTATTTACCAAAGTAGATTTCCAAGTGTTTCGATTTGATAATCATAAAATTGTCTTTACCGGTATTTGTAGAGGTGATCTATACATTGTTGATTTCACTAAAAAGGCCCAACCTCGTACTTGTCTCATTGGAAAATCATCTAAAGGTTGGATGTGGCATAGAAGGCTTGGACATGTAGGCATGCGCAATCTAGATAAGCTTATCAAGGGCGATCATATTCTTGGTGTTAAGGATGTTATCTTTGACAAAGATAGACTTTGTAGTGCTTGTCAAGCAGGAAAGCAAGTAGGTGGAAGTCATCCGGTCAAGAATATCATGACTACTAGGAGACCACTCGAGTTACTTCATATGGATCATTTTGGTCCCAATGCTTACAAGAGTCTCGTTGGAAACTCTTATGGCCTTGTTATAGTTGATGATTTTTCCAGATTTACGTGGGTATTCTTTCTTGATGATAAGTCGCAGGTACAAAAGATCTTCAAGAACTTCTCTCGCAAAGTGCAAAATCAGTTTGAAGTGAAGATCAAGAAGGTTTGGAGTGATAATGGATCGGAGTTCAAGAACACCCACATGGATACCTTTCTTGACGAAGAAGGTGTCTCACATGAGTTCTCAGCTATGTATACACCTCAAAAAAATGGAGTTGTTGAGAGGAAGAACCAGACGCTCATTGAGATGGCAAGAATGATGCTTACGAATACAAGATGCCAAAACACTTTTGGGCAGAAGCCGTGGAAACAGCATCTCATGCCACAAACCGACTTTACTTGCACAAGCTTCCCGGTAAAACGGCATACGAGCTTCTCACCGGTAACAAACCCAAGTTGGATACTTTCGGGTATTCGGCTCAAAGTGCTACATTCTTGATAAGCATCATCGTACTAAATTTTCCCCTAAATTTCATGAAGGATTCCTACTTGGTTATGGATCGAACTCTCACACTTACCGTGTCTACAACAACTTCACTCGAAAAGTTGAAGAGGCGGTAGATATGAAGTTTGATGAATCTAATGGTTCGCAAGTCGAACAATTGCCAAATGATGTAGGTGATAAGGACCCTTCGGAAGCTATCCAAGACTTGTGTATTGGCAAGATTCGTCCCATGGAGGTGAAGAAAGCACTTCATCAACTCAAGTGGAAGCCCCCACTTCACGTCAAGGTGAACCACAACATGACATGGAGGCATCCACAAGCGGTACACGACGAGATGATGAAGAGGAGGAAGTGCATCATGAAGATCCACCACAACCTCCTTCACGACCTCCTCAAGGGAACAACACCTTCAACAACAACGAAGACGAAGGAGATGATGATGAAGAAGAAGCTCCACCATCCAACAACCGAAAGCTGACCCTAGTTCGAGCACAAGTGACCAAGAACCATCCCGTAAACCAAATTTGTGGTGACATACAAACCGGGGGAATCACTCGCTCTAAAACTCGTCTAGCTAACTTTTGTGAGCATTATTCTTTCATCTCTAGCATTGAACCCTTGAAGGTAGAACAAGCTCTTGAAGATGTCGATTGGGTGAACGCTATGCATGAAGAGCTTCACAACTTCAAGACGAACGAAGTGTGGATACTCGTGGAGAAGCCCAAGGATGAGCAAAACATCATCGGAACCAAATGGGTGTTTCACAAAAAGAAATATGAAGACGGTCAAGTCGTTCGCAACAAGGCATGTCTTGTAGCCCAAGGGTATACGCAAGTCGAAGGTATGGACTACGATGAGACCTACGCCCCCGTTGCTAGACTATAAGCTATTCGAATTCTTCTTGCCTATGCTAATTGTCGGTGTACTAAGGATCGGGTCTATTGGTACCCCTTACTTGTGCACAGCCAGTTGTAGTTGCGCCCATGGCAAGGCCCACCGAAGGACTACTAGAAGCAAGCACGAAGACGTCAAAGGAACACTCAAGTCAACAAACACAAGACCGAAGGCCAAGGGCTGGAACCCCGGCAAGATCTTTCCGAGGGTAGCCTGTGGAGCCCCGGCAAGGAGGGCACTTGGCAAGGCCTCGCCACCTTGCCAGCGTGAAGGCCAGGTGTCGACCCCTAGGATACGTGTCAAGGCACTAGCGATGGAGAGGCTAAGCGGTGCAGTTGGGACGGGCTCATGTCCCGACCCGTAGAAGGTCATGGACGCCTGACGGAGCATTAAATGCATTTGTACCACTCCATCAGTGTTAGGTATGATAACATTGTAGCACTATGCACCCCGTGCGCACACTGTACGCCACTGTTGGGATCCCCTTTGGTTGTATAAAAGGAGGCACAAGGCGTTACGAGAGGGGACTTTTGCTTATCATAGGGGGGAAATATGAGGAGAAAATAAAACTACTTATTGGCTCATTGCATTGCACACGGTTCCGTAAAAAGGTGTGTGTGCAATTAGCACACAAACAATTGCTTAGAAATAAGCGCGTGAAATGGAGTAACAACAACACACAATTCTGTCTTAGACAACGTGTGCAATGAGAGCCACCATCTCACGCGATTCCTCGTACGAAATCGTGTGTGATATGCAGACAACCCACAAATGTTTAAGCCCAGCAAATCATGTGCAAAGGAAGATTCCATCCCACACGATGCTTTTTCTAAATCTTGTGTGATACTGTGATCAAACGCAAATGCTTATGACCATGTTATGATAGGATTTCAAAACTTTGCTTGCGATAGGGATTAACCGTGTCCAATTACCTAATCTGTAGTAGTGTTGGGGAAGGAGGAGAGAGTGGAGCGGGGTGCCTTGCAGCATCATTTCTTCTTGCGATGGATTGTTTATCAACAATCATCACAAGTTTTGTTCACACGAATCTAGGAAATCATGGACTCGTCATTGGCTTCATTTAATAAAAGGACCTACCAACAACTTCAGGTTCTCAAAGATGGAAGGCGAGACCAAGACAGTGCAGCATGAGTGTCAAGCATCGGTGCTCCACTTCATACAAATTGAACCTCTCATCTTGCATGAGTTTTGCTTGCTCGAGTTTTGACATGATTTCGTGAGTGTGAAGTGGGGCATGCAAATTCAAGCTCTCAGAAAAATAATGAAATTTTGGCATGAGTTTTGTTCACTCAATGAACTAGATCCAACAACCAAAATATCTTGGAGACCAGATGAGATGGCCATGAATATTAAGAGAGGGGAGGAGATGACAGGGCAACATTTCTAAGTGCCCAGAGTATGTAACTGTGTGTTCATCTCATCTGTTGGCCTAGATCAACCTTATACAACTTGATGTGGTTTATATGGTTTTATGTAGTTTCAGCTACAATCGCCTGGTTCGGTTCTTCTTTTACAAAATAGTCTAATGTCAAACGGAGTGGAGTGCGGAAAAGTATTAAAAAACTAATATCGAAGTACATAGCAATAAATAACTGGATATGGTTAGTGTGTGGGCCAACCCAAATGTGAACTTATAAGCTTTTAGTCGATAGACAACACATTTGTAAACCATAAGATGGTGTGGAAGTTTAAATGTCTAATCCAGCCAAAATGATGATCATGAGCCAACAAAGCACGACAATTTCCCTGCTCGGCATTACACTTAATCGAGCATAGAGAACTAAGAAGGACACATATCCACCATTTCAAGACCATAGAGATCTAAGCAGGACATATATCCACAATTTTAGGTTCACGGTCTACAAACCAGCGTCCTACCCTGGACTGACACAAAAACAATAAGAACGAGTTTCGTGGTACATGTGCATCACATATTTTCTGGTGCTTCCAACTTCTACGCATGTGGCAACAAACATTTGCAGCTTGACACCCAAAGAAACAAAAAACACTTCACGTATCTTTCCTCTTTCTCGGGATGTACGAAGGATATCGAGCCGAATCTTATGCACCTCTATCGTTCGTTTTCTCTCGATGCTATCTTTTTAGTGGGTAAGCTGGAGAGGTGCTTATTGCCTCATGCCTGCACGCATACGCACACACAAAGCTCGAGCCATGATTCGACACATTTTAGAATTTAGGTTGAACTCGGTAGCACAAGCACGACACATGGTGTCTTGTTTATACGCCAGAGCAATGGATGGGAGCACTATTACTTCTAGCTGCCTTTGGGAGCAAAAGGGCATCAAATTTATAGGCACAAATCAATTTGATGACATCATGTCGCTTCCTGCAGTGCAAGATCTACTATGAGGATGGTACTGGAAGTTGTAGCAGATATGCATGTCAATATTCCGGAGCTTGGCTTGCATTGGAGCAAGCACCTAGTAGTCTATGTCTTTCTAACCACCGTTATCGTTGACAGCATCCGCCATTCTCAACGCATGTCGTCCTAGCTACTCTCCTTGAAGCTTCTCCATGTGTCAATCTCACTACCTCCTCTTCATGCAGCGAAAATGTATCCGCTTGTACTTTGAGATGGGTGGATGAACATGAACGTGTTGGCAGGGACTCATTGTATGAGGTTTACCTGAAAAATGGTCACGACTCATGATCTTGAGAAAGAATGTTTTTGTCTTACCCTACTGATGATACAATAAGAAGAGACTGGCAGGGCAAAGCTGTTGCGAGCTTTCGAAAAAAGAGTGAAGATCTCCATGCAGCCATTCATACGACTTAGGGAACCATGATGATTTAGCTTCCCAACTTAACCTTTATACACCACAGACCTTGAAGAACACACAGGCTAACTGTGTATAGGTACTAGACGACATAGTAATCAAAAACAAAACTCTACATATCTGTTGAGTATCGTGATTATTAGGTAATATAGGAGAGGCTAGGATATGATTCTACCTTGCCTTATACTCCAAGTTGATCATTGTACTCCTATATATATGCTCACGAGGCTAAGGCAATACAACAATAATTTCACCACTCACTCTCTATCCCTTCTACGTGGTATCAGAGCCCCGACTAACTCGACGCCTTCTGGTGTCCGTGGCTCCACGGCTACTACCTCGACACCGGCCAACCCGAATTTACAGTGACCATGGTGTTCTTTGTACAACTACCTTGGCCATGGCTACACCACTATACGCTCTTGGCTACCTCGACATCTGCACAAAGGGCTACCTTCTTGCTTGATCAACCTTGTCGGTTTCCACTCCAGCCATGACTCCCGCAATGCATCAACCATTACGACTGTGGGGGATGTCCATCGGCTTACCTTCGGATTCTTGTCCAGTCTCACCGTCTGCATCGCTACCATTGTGATAGCGAGGGCATGTTGAGTATCGTGATTATTAGGTAGTATAGGATAGACTAAGATATTATTCTACCGTGTCTTGTACTTCAAGTTAGTCATTGTACTTCTATATATATATGTGTGCCCACGAGGCTCAAGCAGCACTACAAAAATTTCACCAATCCCTCTCTATCCCTTCTACAATATCGAATGGAGATACAAACTCAAATTGCCTAAATCCTCTGCTTTGGTACACCCCCTGTCATAAAACCAACGTGGAGATTAGAAAACCACACGGATGAGCTGGCACGATTTCCTCTGGTGAATGCTCCTCTGGTTCCTCATACAATCATTTTCCGGTGTCTCATGGCTTAGTTCTTGTGGGGGGTGGTTACAGAAGCCTCATGATGCTCGTGGGTTTCTTCCGGTTTTGTGCACTTCCACAATCTCATCCAAGGTACGAGAGGGAATAATCACAAGCTTGCGTGGGTGGCCTCCGCTGCTCTTGTTGAATCCTTTGGAACGTTAGGAACAAAACTATGTTTGAGGGGGTTTTCATTTCACAACCAGCTAACATCATTTATAAAATGACATCCTTTTTGCAGCTGTGGAAAATGGAAACAGTTGGGCGGAGCACACTGATCGTCTCAACACCAGTCTCAGGCTTGCTTCTTATAACGTTTTGGCACTTTGCCGCCCTGTGTATATGTATCTTCTTAGAGAAACAATGATTGATCCCCAATAACTGGCTAAAGAATTGTAAATTCAGTTTTCCTCCTCTAGTCAACACCTAGCTGAGAACCCCAAAACTGCAAGTAAAGAAATTTGTCCTCGACGCCCGTGACTCTTAAATATGCTTGACCTCATGGTCGCGGACTAAAAATCACAATGCCGCTTCAACTCCCCACCGGCGCGCCTCGATCCTCATTCGCTTCCGGATTCCACTCTGACATCGGTGCGCCGACAATAATGGCCACATCCCACCGCCATTGCCCCCTGCCCATCCGCAGCGCATCAACGTCACCACAAAGAGGTCCTGGGGTCGTGACAGCATTGATGCTTCTTCCTCCCATGCCCACCTTCCCGGCTTCCTCGAGCTCCCACCGCAACTTCCTTCATAGAGGTAATACATCAGCGTGTTGCAGCGGATTTGGGAAACTTGGGTGGCAAAGATAACCGATCGCCACACCCACGAGAAGATATGGGTCCAATTCTTCCAGTCCACCATGCAGGCGACACGGGTGTGTGACATCATGTCGGTCCGCCTGCACACCGCCGTCACCCACCTCAACTTTCCTAAGGAGGGCTTCTGTGGTTGGATCCCGTCGACCTGTGGGTGTCCACTACATGGGAGAAGAGGGAAGACAGATAAGCCTATGAGCACCTCAAGGTGTCCTGCACCGACGAGGAATGCATGGCGGAGCTCCAACGCTGCTACATGAAGCACGTGAAGGTGGAGCTCCAGCTATACGAGGCGTACGCGGCGGGGAGGACCAAGGTCATGAACCTCTTGAGCAACGGCAATGACGACGGCAACGGTGACAACGACAACGACTCCGGGTCCGACCCTATAATCGCAGGACTGAGCAAAGCAGATTGAAAGAAGCTCGAGAACGAGTCGAAAAGCAAGTAGTTTTAGTATGTTCAAGTCTAAATTTCAGTGAAGTATCTAAAATATTTTGAACCAAATTTGTGTTTATGTGCATCAAATATGTGTTTATGTGCCACTATTTTCTATTAGTCCGCTAAGTATGGACGCTCAGTTATATACGGTCTTTGTTTAGGGGAGCAAGTTAACAATAATACCACATCATTAAGATTATTTCTGTTGAGTGTTCTTGATAGTTTCATTTCCTTTGGCTCAAGTTGCCTGTAACCGTGGACATGGCTAATCGATTAGGTTTGGTACTCTATAGAGGCTTGCACATTTTCCCCACAAGATTTGATCGCCTCCGTTGAAGTCCTCGCACTGATGGTGTTTGAGAACCGGATAATCAAAACATGATCTTCCAAAGGGTTCCTTTGAGCCACTATCGGTGCCCATCCAATCTTATCGTTCTTCTACATCTCGTAGCACCGCCCGTCTAGAGTCCCCACGATGTCCAACCAAGCCAAAGCCCATAATGGCTTGTGGCTATGCAGGTAAGTCTCGGGTCTTGAAGTATCTATCCATCTCGTCGTGCCTGGGTGAAACTTTCTGCGTGAATACTGGCACTTCTCCACCAACACCTAGGCTACCACTAGGTCCTCCAGGGTGTCCTTTAACCAATTTCCACCCAGAGGTATATTGCATCATGAGGTCTTGAAAATATTGAATTCTTGAGGTCTTGATCATAAAATAATTCTCACAACTCTCATGATAAATACTCAACCAACCCCGTCTACTAAAAGTATAGAAAACAATGTCGTTTCCAGGGGCCAAAGTGACAAGGGTTTATGGGGTGCCTACCACATGGTACTAATCAAGAACCAAGTTTCCCATTTACCTACTTTGCATGCGATGTTGTAAAAGGTTGAAACTGATGCAATAAACATCATAGGTAATACATGATCAATGTGAACTTGCTTTCTCACGATCTTCAAACTCAAGCGACTCTAAGTAGCAAGCCTCGCACTCCGGATGATCTAATAAAACAAACATTTCTCATAGTAAGCATAACCATATCACAACTTAGAATAACAGCAAGTAAAATTAATAATACTAAAACAATCAATAACACAAACAAAGAAAAGAAAAGAAAAGTAAGCAAAGAATCTATCCAACACTCCAATGCAAAGCTTTCGCTAAGGTAAAACAAACTAATAATAGTTTTCTGCCACCAATAAAATCTAAATAGAAAGGAAAACTAAGTTTTATTAAATTAACATAAAGTATCACCTAAAGTTGTATACGCAAATATAGTTACTTTAAAATCGATTATAAAACTCTACATATGAAGAAAACAATCTTTCCAACTAAACAAAGAGCAAAAATAATATAATTATTTTTATAAAGAGAAAATAAAACACATGTTGCTAACCAACAGAAACTAAATAGGATATTTCAACAAAGGTAAAAGAAAACAAATAAAAAGAAATTAAAACAAAAGGAAATAGAAATAAACCTAAAAGAACTAAAAACAGTATTGTTTTACTAAAAACCTTAATTTAATTAATCCTAAAATTTCCCAAATTGAACCTACTGATAAAACTAACTAATGTTAACCAGTAGAAAAAATAATCACTCAAAAAACTATTTTTAAACTTAAGTTTTTCAAAATCTAGTGATTCAAGTATATTTCAAAGAATTGAAATTTAAACTGTTCAATTCTGAAAACTAATGGCACTAACAGAAAGTTCATCATATTTGTGAGCTAATGCAAAAAATATTAACTCTCTCTAAATAATCTAAGAGATGTTCAAGTTTTAAAAACAGAAATTGTTCTTTTAAAAAATAGAAAAGGAAACCTAAACTAGTGAACGGGGGTGCTACGTGGCAGTTGCTGGTAGGCTGAGGGTGTGCGTGCGGGGGTGTAAACGAGCGAACCCTCACAAACGAAGAAAATGGTTCTTTTAATATGAAGTTCTAATCTGGAGCGTAGGATCAAGACCTGGCAGGAGGAGGGGGGTCAACGTGGCTTACAATGGAAGCAGTGAATCTCCGGCGATGTCGACGGTGGCTCTATGGTGGTCGGGGGCGTGGCTCCGGTGGTCCTTGGCGATGGCGAAGAGGTCCAGGCGATAGCAGTGGATCTCCGGCATTGGCGGGGCTCGGAGGTTAGGGAGGTGAGGAAGGCGAGCTCGTAGAGCTTCGAGTGGTGGGTGGAACTCTGGTGAGATGGACTGGCATCGGTGGTGCGTAGAGAGGGGGTTTTCAAGGGCGGAACAGGGAGCGGGGGCGATGGCTTAAATAGACTGAGGCTCGGGAGGTCTAGATGGAAGGGGAGCACGCGGATCCGTGCTGCTACGGCGAGATGGATTGGCGGCGGTGGTGCGTGGAGAGGGAGTTTTCAGGGGCGGGACGGGGTGCGGGGGTGATGACTTAAATAGCCCAAGGCTCGGGAAGTCTAGATGGAAGGGGAGCGTGCGGATCCGTGCCGCTCCGACGAGATTCCGTCGGGAAAGGTAGGAGGCGAGGGGAAGGAAGGTGGTTACCGCGATGTGATACGGTCGGGCGATGGGGCTGGGGGTCAGAGAGAGGGAGAGGGCACGGGACTTGGGCGGCCGATCTGAAGGGATTCGGATCTGGCTCGGAGAAGATTTTGGGCTAGCCTTTCCAATTGGGCCGCGTCGGTGGCTTCCTAAACCAGCATTGTTTTCCTATTAAAACTCCTTTTCCTTATTAATTAAAACATGAAACTAATAACTAAATAGGAAAATAAATAAAACTCCAAATATGGAAGTTTTATATATTCAAATTATCAGAAAAATAAAATCAATCTGTTTAACATTTTTCCACGGCCAAAATAATTATTTTAAAAAACAGAAAATACCCAAAATGCTTATAAAATTCTATTTCAAATAATCCCCTAGTTGAAAAGGTCAAATGGCTTTCAAAAGTTTCCCTAACATGGAGGGTCATATTCCTCTTCTCATTTTCAAAATAATTGAAGTTTCACTATTTGAATTCAAATGAAAAGAGAGAATTGAAGGAGGGTTTCGACAAAACTCCAAAGATCTTTTAACAACCATTTCATTCACAATGCAAATGCAAACAATATGAATAGATACATAGATATTATTATAACATGCCAAAATGAAATTTTGGGATGTTACAAACCTACCCACCTTAAGATGGATCTCGCCCTCGAGATTCGGGTTGGCTAGAAGATAGGTGTGGGTGGTCTCAACGAAGATCTTCTTCTCGTTCCCAGGTGGCTTCATCCTCGGTGTGGTGACTCCATAGAACATTGAAAAACTTGATGATCTTGTTGCGGGTAACTCTATTTGCACTCTTGAAGATCCTGACAGGCTTCTCCTCATAAGTAATATCACTGTCGAGTTGTATGGCCTCTAGGGGCATTGTGTCTCTCAAAGGAATATCAGCCATATCAACATGGCATTTCTTCAGCTCGGAAACATGGAAGACATCGTGAACCCGTACAATCCTTCCGGCAATTACAGCTTGTATGCAACTTCACCTCTACGTTCAAGAATTTTGTAGGGGCCTATGAATCTGGGTGCTAACTTTCCTTTAACACCAATCCTCTTGATTCCTCAAAGTGGGGACACATGGAGATATGCTCGGTCTCCCACTTTGTATGTCACTTCCTTTCGCTTACTATCAGCATAACTCTTCTTCCTAGAGTGAGCTATCTTGAGTCTGTCATGGATTAGCTTGACCTTCTCTTCAGAATCTCGGATAAGATCGGGACCAAAGGATTTTCGGTCTCCAACACCATCCCACATCAATGGTGTTCTGCACCTCCTTCCGTATAGAGCTTCGAAAGGGGCCATCTTCAGACTGGTATGATATCTGTTATTGTGTGAGAACTCTGCATAAGGCAATTTATAGTCCCAGCTAGACCCATAGTCTAGCGCACAAGCTCTCAACATGTCCTCTAGAATCTGGTTGACTCTCTCGATCTCTCCATCTGTCTGCGGATGAAAAGATGTACTGAACTCCAGCCTCGTACCCAAAGTTTCATGTAACTGATGCCAAAACTTTGAGGTAAATTGTGTTGCTCTATTTGATATGATACTCCTCGGAACTCCATGCGGATATATGATCCCGATCATATACATCTTGGCTAACTTAACATTGGTACAGGTGGTCTTCACGAGAATGAAGTGAGCTACCTTGGTCAAGCGATCAACCACTACCCATATGGAATCATAACCTGAACGAGTCCTGGGTAATCCTATGATGAAGTCCATTCCAAGCTTTTCCCATTTCCACTCAGGTATCAGCAGAGGTTGAAGTAACCCAGCTGGCTTCTGATGTTTTGCCTTTACTCGCTAGCAAACATCGCATACTGCTACATGCTCGGCAATATCCTTCTTCATACCTATCCACCAGAAACTTTCCTTCAAGTCCAAATACATCTTGGTGTTGCCTGGGTGCATCGAGTATGGTGAATCGTGAGCCTCCAGAAGTATCAACTTCCTGAGCTCTGAATCATTGGGCACATAGATATGATCCTCAAATCATATAGTTCCATGTTCATCCTCACCAAAGCCTTTAGCTTTTCCATCCTTCGTTCTTTCCTCTATCTCGGCTATTTCCTTGTCCGACTTCTGGGCTTCACGGATTCTTCCAATCAAAGTGGGCTGAATCTCCAGTGTGGCAACATATCGTCTTGGAACTATCTCCAATTTGAGCTATGTGAGATCGTCGGCTAACTCCTGGGTAATCCGCCTGCTATGAGTGTGTTCACACAACTCTTACGACTCAAGGCATCTTCTACAACATTTGCCTTCCCTGGATGATAATGCAATCTCATGTTATAATCATTGATCAACTCTAGCCATCTCCTCTATATGAGGTTCAACTCCCTCTATGTGAAGATATACTTCAGGCTCTTTTGATCAATGTAAATATCATAGCTATTTCTGGTAAGGAAATGTCTCTAGGTCTTGATTGCGTGCACTACGGCTTCTAACTACAAATAATGTGTGGCATAGTTCAATTCATGAGGTCATAGCTGTCTGGATGCATAGGCTACAACTTTTCCCTCTTGCATTAGCACTCCTCCAAGTCTATGACATGAAGTGTCACAATATACCTGGAAGTCCTTCCGAATGTTTGGCAAAATTAACTTTGGGGCTGTAACCAAACGTTTCTTTAGCTCCTGAAAACTGGCTTCACATTCCTCGGTCCAAACATACTTGACTCTTTCTTCAATAGATCCTTAACTGAGGTCCATTTATTGAGCCCATTTATCGAGAACTGGCTCCTCCAAGTCCTTGACATGAAGTGTCACAATATTACCGGAGGTTTATCGAGAACTTATTGAAGAAAGAGTCGTATGTTTGGATTGAGGAATGTGAAGCCAGTTTTCAGGAGCTAAAGAAACATTTGGTTACAGTCCCAAAGTTAATTTTGCCGAACATTCGGAAGGACTTCCAAGTATATTGTGACACTTCATGTCAAGGACTTGGAGGAGTGCTAATGCAAGAGGACAAAGTTGTAGTCTATGCATCCAGACAGCTAAGACCTCATGAATTGAACTATGCCACACGTTATTTGGAGTTAGAAGCCATAGTGCACGCACTCAAGACCTAGAGACGTTTCCTTATCGGAAATAGCTGTGATATTTACTTTGATCAAAAGAGCCTGAAGTATATCTTCACACAGAGGGAGTTGAACCTTAGACGGGGGAGATGGCTAGAGTTGATCAAAGATTATAACATGAGATTGCATTATCATCCAGGGAAGGAAAATGTTGTAGATGTTGGGGAACGTCGCATGGGAAACAAAAAAATTCCTACGCACACGCAAACCTATCCATGGTGATGAGCATCTACGAGAGGGAGAGTGGATCTACATACCCTTGTAGATCGCTAAGCGGGAAGCGTTAAGAAACGCGGTTGGTGTAGTCGAACGTCTTCACGATCCAAATCGCCGAGTGTCCCGCGACCTAATCACGAACAATCCCGCGATCTCGTCACGATCCGTCCCGCGATCCAATCACGAACGTCCTGTGGCCTTGATCACGATCCTTCTGATCTAGTACCGAACGGACGGCACCTCCGTGTTCAGCACACGTGCAGCATGATGATGATCTCCACCGTCTTGATCCATCAAGAGGAGGTGGAGAGGAGGAAGAGTTCATCAGTAGTGTGACGGTGCTCCGGCGATGGTGGTGGAGTGATTCCGGCAGGGCTTCGCCTAAGCACTGCGGAAAAACGATCTAGAGGAGCACCAGTGGAACGGGTAGCACGAGGCCGTAAAATCTATGCAAAACCCTTCTATTCCACCAGTATATATAGGAGGAGGGGAGGAGGAGGGCTGGCGCAGGGCTGAGACCCTCTTGGAGTCGGCCGAATCCAAGGGGGAGGAGTCCTACTCCTCCTCCATTCCTAGTAGGAGTAGGACTCTCCCTTTTTGCCTTTTTTCCACTCTTTTTCCTTTGGGACTCTTCCCCCAGCTGCATGGGCCTGTTGTGGCTATTCCACCAGCCCACTAAGGGCTGGTTAATACTCTCCCACAGCCCATGAAGCCACTTGGGTCGAAATACCCCTCCCGGAGGTCTCCCGGTACACTACCGGCACTCCCGCTACACTACCGATGAGCCCGAAACTTTTCCGGTGACCAAACTGGGACTTCCGATATATGAATCTTTACCTCCAGACCATTCCGGAGCTCCTCGTGATGTCCGGGATCTCATCCGGAACACCAAACAAACTTTGGTCACCACCATACATAACTCTACACTACTGAAACGTCACCAAACCTTAAGTGTGCAGACCCTGCGGGTTCGAGAACTATGTAGACATGACCGAGACACCTCTAGAGTCAATAACCAATGGCGGTACCTGGATGTCCACATTGGTACCTACATATTCTACGAAGATCTTTATCGGTCGAACCTCTATGTCAAGGATTCAGTTAATCCTGTATGATGTTCCCTTTGTTCTTCGATATGTTACTTGCCCGAGATTCGATCGTCGGTATCTCCATACCTAGTTCAATCTCGTTACCGGAAAGTCTCTTTACTCGTTCCGTAATACAAGATCCTGTAACTAACAATTAGTCACATTGCTTGCAAGGCTCATTGTGATGTTGTATTACCGAGTGGGCCCTGAGATACCTCTTCGTCACACGGAGTAACAAATCCCAGTCTCCATCCATGCCAACTCAACATACACCCTCGGAGACACCTGTAGGGCACCTTTATAGTCACCCAGTTACGTTGCGACATTTGATACACACAAGGTACTCCTCCGATATCTGTGAGTTGCATGGTCTCATGGTCATCGGAACATATACTTGACATGCAGAAAACAGTAGCAATAAATTGACACGATCATAAGCTACGTTTGTAGTTTGGGTCTTGTCCATCACATCATTCTCCTAATTATGTGATCCCGTTATCAAATGACATCTCATATCCATGGCTAGGAAACCTTAACCATCTTTCAATCAACGAGCTAGTTCACTAGAGGCATACTAGGGACATTGTGTTTGTCTATGTATCCATGTTTCCAATTAATACAATTATAGCATGGATAATAAACGATTATCATGAACAAGGAAATACAATAATAAACACTTTATTTATTGCCTCTAGGGCATATTTCCAACAGTCTCCCACTTGCACTAGAGTCAATAATCTAGTTCACATCACTATGTGATTTACATTATAATGAATCGAACACCCATGCAGTTCTGGTGTTGAGCATGTTTAGCCCTTGGAAGAGGTTTAGTCAACGGGTATGCAACATTCAGATCCGTGTGCACTTTGCAAATATTTATGTCTTTCTCCAAGATGTAATCGCGGATGGAGTTGAAGCGTCGCTTTATGTGTCTGGTCCTCTTGTGAAACCTTGGTTCCTTGGCCAGAGCAATGGCACCAGTGTTGTCACAGAACAGATTCATTGGATTCAGTGCACTGGGCACTACTCCAAGATCTGTCATGAACTGCTTCATCCAGACACCTTCCTTTGCCGCCTACGAGGCTGTGATGTATTCTGCTTCGCACGTAGAATCAGCTACCACACTTTGCTTGGAACTACACCAGCTTACCGCTCCCACGTTAAGAATAAATACGTATCCGGTTTGCGACTTAGAGTCGTCTGGATCAGTGTCAAAGCTTGCATCGACGTAACCCTTTACGACGAGCTCTTCATCACGTCCATAAACGAGAAACATTTCCTTAGTCCTTTTCAGGCACTTAAGGATATTCTTGACCGCTTGCCAGTGCTCCATTCCAGGATCACTTTGAAACCTTCCGGCCATATTTATGGCAAGGCTAACATCGGGTCTTGTGCACAGCATTGCATACATGATAGAGCCTAAGGCTGAAGCATAGGGGATGACACTCATCTTTTCTCTATCTTCTGCAGTTACTGGGCATTGAGTCTTACTCAACTTCACACCTTGTAATACAGGCAAGAACCCCTTCTTGGACTGTTCCATTTTGAACTTCTTCAAAACTTTATCAAGGTATGTGCTTTGTGAAAGTGCTATTAAGCGTCTCGATCTATCTCTATAGATCTTAATGCCTAATATGAAAGCAGCTTCTCCTAGGTCCTTCACTGAAAAACTCTTGTTCAAATATTCCTTCACGCTTTCCAGCATTTCTATATTGTTTCCAATCAGCAATATGTCATCCACATATAATACTAGAAACGCTATAGAGCTCCCACTCACCTTTTTGTAAATACAAGCTTCTCCATAAACTTGTATAAACTCAAACGCTTTGATCACCTCATCAAAGCGCTTATTCCAACTCCAAGATGCTTGCACCAGTCCATAAATGGATCGCTGGAGTTTGCAAACTTTGTCAGCATTCTCTGGATCGACAAAAACTTTGGGTTGCATCATATACAACTCTTCCTCAAGTAAACCGTTGAGGAACGCTGTTTTTACATCCATCTGCCAAATTTCATAGTCAAAATAGGCAGCTATTGCTAACATGATTCTGACAGACTTAAGCATCGCTACGGGTGAGAAAGTCTCATCGTAGTCAACTCCTTGAACTTGTGAAAAATCCTTTGCCACAAGTCGAGCTTTATAGATGGTGACATTACCGTCCGCGTCTGGTTTCTTCTTAAAGATCCATTTGTTCTGAATGGCCTTTCGCCCTTCAGGTAATACTTCCAAAGTCCATACTTTGTTTTCATACATGGATCCCATCTCAGATTTATGGTTTCTAACCATTTCTCGGAATTCAGGCCCATCACTGCTCCTCCATAGCTCGTAGGTTCATTGTTGTCAAACAACATGACCTCCAAGACAGGGTTGTCGTACCACTCAGGGGTAGTACGCGGCCTTGTCGACCTACGAGGTTCAATAGCTGCTTGATCCGAAGCTTCATGATCATCATAATTAACTTCCTCTTCTACCGTCGTAGGTTAAACAGAAACATCTTTCTGTGATGTGCTACTTTCTGGTTGAAGTAAAGGTTCAATAACCTCATCAAGCTCTATTTTCCTCCCACTCAATTCTTTCGAGAGAAACTCTTTCTCAAGAAATGTTCCGTTTTTAACGACAAACACTTTGCCTTCGGATCTGAGATAGAAGGTATACCCGAGTTTCTCTTTCGGGTATCCTATGAAGACGCGTTTCTCCGCTTTGGGTTCCAGCTTTCAGGCTGAAGCTTTTTGACATAAGCATCACATTCCCAAATTTTAAGAAATGACAACTTTGGCTTCTTGCCAAACCACAGTTCATATGGCGTCGTCTCAACGGATTTTGATGGTGCCCTATTTAAAGTGAATGCAGCTGTCTCTAAAGCATAACCCCAAAACGATAGTGGCAAATCAGCAAGAGACATCATAGAACGCACCATATCTAATAAGGTTCGATTACGACGTTCGGACACACCATTACGCTGTGGTGTTCCGGGCGGTGTCAATTGTGAAACAATTCCACATTGCCTTAAGTGACTGCCAAACTCATAACTCAGATATTCACCTCCTTGATCAGATCATAGGAACTTAATCTTCTTGTTACGATGATTCTCAACTTCACTCCTGAAATTGCTTTAACTTTTCAAACGTTTCAGACTTGTGTTTCATTAAGTAAATATACTCATATCTACTTAAGTCATCAGTGAAGGTGAGAAAATAATGATATCCACCACGCGCTGTAACATTCATTGGACCGCACACATCGGTGTGTATGATTTCCAATAAGTCACTCGCCCGTTCCATTGTTCCAGAGAACGGTGTTTTAGTCATCTTGCCCATGAGGCATGGTTCACATGTGTCAAGTGATTCAAAATCAAGTGACTCCAAAAGTCCATCAGCATGGAGCTTCCTCATGCGTTTTACACCAATATGACCTAAACGGCAGTGCCACAAGAAAGTGGTACTATCATTATCAATTCTACATCTTTTGGCATCAATGTTATGAACATGTGTGTCATCACTATCAAGATTCAATATGAATAAACCCCTAACATTGGGTGCATGACCATAAAAGATATTACTCATAGAACAACCTTTATTCTCTGATTTAAATGAGTAACCGTCTCGCAATAAACAAGATCCAGATATAATGTTCATGCTTAACGCAGGCACTAAATAACAATTATTCAGGTTCATCACTAATCCCGATGGTAATCGAAGAGAGAGCGTGCCGACGATGATCACATCAACCTTGGAACCATTTCCCACGCGCATCGTCACTTCGTCCTTTGCCAGCCTTCGTTTATTCCGTAGTTCCTGCTTTGAGTTGCAAATGTGAGCAACCGAACCGGTATCAAATACCCAGGCACTACTATGAGAGCTAGTAAGGTACACATCAATAACATGTATATCATATATACCTTGTTTTGTCATTGGCCGCCTTCTTGTTAGCCAGGTACTTGGGGCAGTTCCTCTTCTAGTGACCAGTTCCTTTGCAATGAAAGCACTTAGTTTCTAGCTTGGGTCCATGCTTGGGCTTCTTTGCAGGAGTAGCAACTGCTTTGCCATCCTTCTTGGTTTTACCCTTCTTGCCCTTGCCCTTGACTTTGCCATTTTTCTTGAAACTAGTGGTTTTATTGACCATCAACACTTGATGTTCTTTCTGGATTTTAGACTCAGCGACTTTTAGCATCGCAAACAGCTCAGCGACAGACTTGTTCATCCCTTGCATGTTATAGTTCATCACAAAGATCTTGTAACTACGTGGCAGTGATTGAAGAACTCTATCAGTGATCGCCTCTGGCGGAAGGGCAATTCCCAACTCTACTAGACGAGTTGAATACCCAGACATTCTGAGTATATGTTCACTGACAGACCCGTTCTCCTCCATCTTACAAGCATAGAACTTATCGGAGGTTTCATACCTCTCGATCCAGGCGTTCTTCTGAAAAGATAAACTTTAACTCCTGGAACATCCCATATGCTCCATGACGTTCAAAACTTCTTTGAAGTCCCGGTTCTAAGTCATACAATATTGCACACTGAACTATTGGGTAATCTCCAGTATGTGCCTCCCAAGCATTCTTAACGTCTTCGGAGGTCATGTCTTCTGGTTGGTCACCAAGCGGTGCATCAAGGACATATGATTTCTCGGAAGCCGTGAGGATATTCCTCAGATTACGGGCCCAGTCAACAAAGTTACTTCCATCATCTTTCAGTTTAGCTTTCTCTAGGAACGCATTAAAATTCAGGGGTTCTACTGCGCGAGCCATTGATCTACAACATAAATATGCAAAGTTCACTTAGACTATTGTTCAAGACAATGAGTTTAGTTAATCAAATTACTAAAGATCCCACTCAAATTGACATCCCTCAGGTCATCTGAGTGTCACATGATCCAAGTCCACCAACTCAACTTCGATCATCACATGAGTTGAGGTGGCTTCAATGGTGAACATCATTATGTTGATCATATCTACTATATGACTCATGTTCGACCTTTCGGTCTCTTGTGTTCCGAGGCCATGTTTGTACATGCTAGGCTCGTCAAGTTTAACCCGAGTGTTCTGCGTGTGCAACACTGGCTTGCACCCGTTGTATGTGAACGTAGAGTCTATCACACCCGATCATCACGTGGTGTCTCAATACGACGAACTTTTGCAACGGTGCACACTCGGGGAGAACACAATTTTATCTTGAAATTTAAGTGAGGGGTCACCTTATAATGCTACCGTCGTACTAAGCATAACAAGGTGCATAAAAGGATTAACATCACATGCAATTCATAAGTGACATGATAGGGCCATGAACTCGTGCTTTAGATCTCCATCTTGAAAGCACCGGCATGATCTTCATCGTCACCGACATGACACCATGATCTCCATCATCTTGATCTCCATCGATGTGTCGCCATCGAGGTTGTCACGCCCTGCATGCTTCTACTACTATTGCTATCGTTTAGCGATAAAGTAAAGCATTACATAGCGCTTAATGATTGACACGCAGGTCATACAATAATTAAAGACAACCCTATGGCTCCTGCCGGTTGCCGTACTCATCGACATGCAAGTCGTGAAATTCTATACATCACATGATCATCTCATACATCACATATATCACATCATGTAATTGGCCATATCACATCACAACATACCCTGCAAAAACAAGTTAGACGTCCCCTAATTGTTGTTGCATGTTTTACGTGGCTGCTACGGGTTTCAAGCAAGAACGATTCTTACCTACGCATAAACCACAACGGTGATACATAATTTGCTTTTCAACCTTCTCAAGGACCGCCTTTGTCGAATCCGATCCAACTAAAGTGAGAGAAACTGCCACCCACAAGCCATCTAGGCACCAAGTTTGTCGAGGGAACCGGTCTCTCGTAAGCGTACGAGTAATGTTGGTCCGGGCCGCTTCATCTCACAATACCGCTGAACCAAAAGCCGACCAAGGGAGGAAGCAATCTAAGCATCAACGCCCACAAACCTTTTGTGTTCTACTCGAGATCTCATCAACACATAGACCTAGCTCATGATGCCACTATTGGGGAACATCGCATGGGAAACAAAAAATTTCCTACGCACACACAAACCTATCCATGGTGATGAGCATCTACGAGAGGGAGAGTGGATCTACGTACCCTTGTAGATCGCTAAGCGGGAAGCGTTAAGAAACGTGATTGGTGTAGTAGAACGTCTTCGCGATCCAAATCGCTGAGCGTCCCGCAATCTAATCACGAACAGTCCCGCGATCTCGTCACAATCCGTCCCGCGATCCAATCACGAACGTCCCGTGGCCTTGATCACGATCCTTCCGATCTAGTATTGAACGGACGGCACCTCCGCGTTCAGCACACGTGCAGCTTGATGACGATCTCCACCGTCTTGATCCAGCAAGAGGAGGTGGAGAGGAGGAAGAGTTCACCGGCAGCGTGACAGCGATCCGGCGATGGTGGTGGAGTGATTCCGGCAGGGCTTCGCCTAAGCACTGCGGAAAAACGATCTAGAGGAGCACCGGTGGAACGTGTAGCACGAGGCCGTAAAATCTGTGCAAAACCCTTCTATTCCAACAGTATATATAGGAGGAGAGGAGGAGGAGGGCTGGCGCAGGGCTGAGCCCCTCTTGGAGTCGGCCGAAGCCAAGGGGGAGGAGTCCTACTCCTCCTCCACTCCTAGTAGGAGTAGGACTCTCCCTTTTTGCCTTTTTCCACTCTTTTTCTTTTGGGACTCTTCCCCCAGCCGCATGGGCCTGTTGTGGCTATTCCACCAGCCCACTAAGGGCTGGTTAATACTCTCCCAAAGCCCATGAAGCCTCTTGGGTCGAAATACCCCTCCCGGAGGTCTCTCGGTACACTACTGGCACTCCCGGTACACTACCGATGAGCCCGAAACTTTTCCGGCGACCAAACTGGGACTTCCTATATATGAATATTTACCTCCGGACCATTCCGGAGCTCCTCGTGACGTCCGGGATCTCATCCGGGACACTGAAAAAACTTTGGTCACCACCATACATAACTCTACACTACCGAAACGTCACCAAACCTTAAGTGTGCAGACCCTGCGGGTTCGAGAACTATGTAGACATGACCGAGACACCTCTATGGTCAATGACCAATGGAGGGACCTGGATGTCCACATTGGTTCCTACATATTCTATGAAGATCTTTATCGGTCGAACCTCTATGTCAAGGATTCAGTTAATCCCGTATGATGTTCCCTTTGTTCTTCGGTACGTTACTTGCCCGAGATTCGATCATCGGTATCTCCATACCTAGTTCAATATCGTTACCGGCAAGTCTCTTTACTCGTTCCGTAATACAAGATCCCGCAACTAACAATTAGTCGCATTGCTTGCAAGGCTCATTGTGATGTCGTATTACCGAGTGGGCCCTGAGATACCTCTCCGTCACACGGAGTAACAAATCCCAGTCTCGATCCATGCCAACTCAAAAGACACCCTCGGAGACACCTGTAGAGCACCTTTATAGTCACCCAGTTAGGTTGCGACGTTTGATACACACAAGGTACTCCTCCGATATCTGTGAGTTGCATGATCTCATGGTCATAGGAACATATACTTGACATGCAGAAAATAGTAGCAATAAACTGACACGATCATAAGCTACGTTTGTAGTTTGGGTCTTGTCCATCACATCATTCTCCTAATGATGTGATCCCGTTATCAAATGACATCTCATGTCCATGGCTAGGAAACCTTAACCATCTTTCAATCAACGAGCTAATTCACTAGAGGCATACTAGGGACATTGTGTTTGTCTATGTATCCACACATGTATCCATGTTTCCAATTAATACAATTATAGCATGGATAATAAACGATTATCATGAAGAAGGAAATACAATAATAAACACTTTATTTATTGCCTATAGGGCATATTTCCAACAGTAGAAGATGCCTTGAGCTGTAAGAGTTGTATGAACACACTCATAGCGGGAGGATTACCCAGGAGTTAGCCGACGATCTCATAGAGCTCAAATTGGAGATAGTTCCAAGACGATATGTTGCCACACTGGAGATTCAGCCCACTTTGACTAGAAGAATCCGTGAAGCCCCGAAGTCGGACAAGGAAATAGGCGAGATAGATCAAAGAACGAAGGAGGGAAAACCTAAAGGCTTTCGTGAGGATGAACATGGAACTATATGATTTTAGGATCGTATCTATGTGCCCAATGATCCAGAGCTCAGGAAGTTGATACTTCTGGAGGCCCACGATTCACCATACTCGATGCACCCAGGCAACACCAAGATGTATTTGGACTTGAAGGAAAGTTTCTGGTGGACAGGTATGAAGAAGGATATTGCCGAGCATGTAGCAGTATGCGATGTTTGCTCGTGAGTAAAGGAGGAACATCAGAAGCCAGCTGGGTTACTTCAACCTCTGCCGATACCTGAGTGGAAATGGGAAAAGATTGGAATGGACGTCATCATAGGATTACCCAGGACTCGTTCAGGTTATGATTCCATATGGGTAGTGGTTGATCGCTTGACCAAGGTAGCTCACTTCATTCCCGTGAAGACCACCTATACCAGTGTTAAGTTAGCCAAGATATATATGATCGGGATCTTATATCTACATGGAGTTCCGAGGAGTATCATATCAAATAGAGGAACACAATTTACCTCAAAGTTTTGGCATCAGTTACATGAAACTTTGGGTACGAGGCTGGAGTTCAGTACATCTTTTCATCCACAGACAGATGGAGAGATCGAGAGAGTCAACCAGATTCTGGAGGACATGTTGAGAGCTTGTGCGCTAGACTATGGGTCTAGCTGGGACTATAAATTGCCTTGTGCAGAGTTCTTACACAATAACAGATATCATACCAGTCTGAAGATGGCCCCTTTTGAAGCTCTATACGGAAGGAGGTGCAGAACACCATTGATGTGGGATGGTGTCTAAGACCGAAAATCCTTTGGTCCTGATCTTATCCGAGATTCTGAAGAGAAGGTCAAGCTAATCCATGACAGACTCAAGATAGCTCACTCCAGGAAGAAGAGTTATGCTGATAGTAAGTGCAAGGAAGTGACATACGAAGTGGGAGACCGAGCATATCTCCATGTGTCCCCACTTTGAGGAATCAAGAGGCTTGGTGTTAAAGGAAAGTTAGCACCCAGATTCATAGGCCCCTACAAAATTCTTGAACGAAGAGGTGAAGTTGCATACAAGCTGTAATTGCCGGAAGGATTGTACGGGTTCAGGATGTCTTCCATGTTTCTGAGCTGAAGAAATGCCATGCTGAGATGGCTGATATCCCTTTGAGAGACACAGTGCCCCTAGAGGCCATACAACTTGATAGTGATATTACTTATGAGGAGAAGCTTGTCAGGATCTTCGAGAGTGCAAACAGAGTTATCCGCAGCAAGATCATCAAGTTTTGCAAGGTTCTATGGAGTCACCACACCGAGGATGAAGCCACCTGGGAACGAGAAGAAGATCTTCGTCGAGACCACCCACACCTATTTTCTAGCCAACCCGAATCTCGAGGGCGAGATTTATCTTAAGGTGGGTAGGTTTGTAACATCCTAAAATTTCATTTTGGCATGTTATCATAATAGCTATGTATCTATTCATATTGTTTGCATTTGCATTGTGAATGAAATGGTTGTTAAAAGATCTTTAACTGAGGTGGCTACCTTCCATTTGGCCACTACTGCAACCTTGGTGGGATCCAATGCTATTCCATTTCCAGAAATAGTATGTCCGAGAAATATGACTTCCTTCAACCAAAATTCACATTTTCTGAACTTGGCATATAATTGATGCTCTCTGAGATTCTCTAGAACTAAACGCAAGTGTTCCTTGTGTTCTTCCTCGCTCTTGGAGAATATGAATATATCATTGATGAACACCATGACAAACTTGTCCAGATATTCCATAAATACCTTGTTCATCATACTCATAAAATATTCAGGAGCATTAGTCAAACCAATGGACATGACTATATACTCATATAGACCTTGTGAGAGCCTAGCTTAATAGGAATAATAGACTACTCATATCAACAAGGAATTCTTTCTTTTCCGAGAGCCCACTCGAAAAGAACTCCAAAGTTAAGCGTGCTTGGCTTGGAGCGATTCTAGGATGGGTGACCGACCGGGAAGTTGGTCCCGGGTGCACACGAGTGAGGAAAAAGTGCACAGGAAAGACTAGTGTTGGTTTGTGGGGCCAGTCTACATCCCGCCAGGAGTAACGGGGTGTTACAATTACTAATGATTCCTTGATCGAATACCGATCTTGGAGAATACTTTGGCTCAAACTAGCTGATCAAACAGATCGTTTATCATCGACAAAGGGTACGTGTTCTTGATAGTCACCTCGTTCAGTGCACGATAATCGACTACCATTCTCAAGGTTTTATCCTTCTTCTCTACCAAAAGAACAGGGGCTCCCCAAGGTGACGAACTTGGGTGAATATACCTTTTGTCCAATAACTCCTTGATCTGCTTCTTGATTTCTTCTAAATCATTTGCGGGCATCCGATAGGGTCTCTTGGATATTGGAGTTGTCCCTCGCAATAATTCAATCAAGAACTCAATTTCTCTATCCGGTGGCATGCCTAGCAATTCCTCCGGAAATACATCGGGGAAGTCTTGTGCAACCAGCACTTCCTCCTACACAACCCTAGTGTGGGAATTCACCCGAGTACTCTTCGGTGTGTGTCGGGATACATACTTAACCCTCTTCTGCTCCGGGGTGGTGAGAAAAACCGACTTATGGGCACAATCGATGTTTCCTTCATACTTGGTCATCCAATCCATGCCTAGGATCACATCAAATCCCTGTGACTCTAATACAATGAGGTCGGTGAGAAATACATGGTTTCCAATGTTGAGGTTCAATGTGTGGCATCCTATCCCTAATGTCATCTCGTCTCCTGGGGAACTGACCTCAAAAGGTCTACTAAGGCTCTAAGTGGGTAATCCATACTTTTCCACAACTACCCTTGATATGAATGAATGAGTTGCACCAGAATCAAAATGTACCAGTATTGGATGTGTATTTAACAAAAACTTACCAACCACAGTCTCGGGCTGATCATAGACCTCCCCCACATCAATGTGGTTCACCTGAGCACGGGAAAAAGGGTTGGCCTTCTTCGCTAATGACATGTTGTTGCCGTTACCATTTCCCTACTTGATCTGGGGACAATCGGTGGCATAGTGCCCCCTCTTCTGGAACTTTAAACAGGTGATATGACTCGGATCCTTCTGAGCCGGAGTGGGACGATACTGGTTGCCATTACCTCCATTACAATTCTTGTTGCTATTGTTGGGACGATTATTCCCATTTCCTCCATGATTATGTCCCCCATGGTTATGCATTGTATGAGTCTATCCTCCATACTTATCGGATCCTTATCCGATATTCCCTGAATAAGGGGAGTAACGGGGCTTCTGCTAAGCTCCTGAGTTGGACCTCCCCTGTCCATATTTCCTCTTGCGGTTCTCGATTTGTTGTTGCTTTCCCTCCAAGACTAGGGCCTTGTCTACCAGCTCCTATTAGTTGTCGAAAGCAGCCACCATCAGTTGAATGCTCAACTCAATGTTCAGTCCCTCCATGAATTTATCATGTTTGGCTGCATCATCAACCACATCTCCTGGTGCATAATGGGCCAACATGGTGAATTCATCCACATACTAGGCCACAAAGTGGTTCCCCTGGCATAAGTTGCGAAACTCACGCTTCTTCAGACTCATGGCTCCAGCTGAGACATGAGCGATGCGGAAAGCCTGCTTGAACTGCTCCCAAGTCACACCGGCAATAGGGTATGTAGTGGTGTAGTTCTCCCACCATGAAGTTGCGGGTCCTTCAAGTTGATGTGTGGCAAAATGCACTTTCTCTGCCTCCATGCAGCCAGTGATGATCTGGTCCCTCTCCATCTTGCGGAGCCAATCGTCTGCCACAATGGGCTCAGTGCTGCTGGAGAAGATGAGTGGATTCAACCACAAAAGGCGAGTGAGTTTGTAAGAATGAGGTGGAGGGTTATTGTTGTTGTTTTTTTCTTGGTTCTGTATCAGCAACTGCATCAAGGAATTCTGCTAGGTCAGTCGGGTGAGTTCCGGCGAGAAGTTGGAGCCGCGGTCACGTCTCGAAGGCATCTCATGTTTTTAGAGTGATGAGAATTAGAATAGAACAATGGTTTCAAGAGAAAATTCACCACCCATATGCAATGCAACAAACATTAACACACCAAACATTCATTCATTAAGCAACTCAAAAGGTTCAAACTCAAGATACAAGTCTTGCGATAAAATGAAACATCGGCTTGCGATTTAACGAGAAAATAAAAGATACATGGCATTCATGACTAAAGTCCTCCTCATAATTCCATGGTGGTGCGTCCTCCTCCTGTGGTGCTCTCCTCGTAGTCGTCCTCGTTGTTGATTACTGGGGCCATGTCGCCTTCTGGGTGAAGGTTTTCTCCTTGGTCTAGTTGCTCCTCCATATTTGCAACGAGTCTTCAGGTTCTTGATTCTCTCCAGGAAGTCCTTCACTTCATCTTCGTGCTCGCAGTTGGATTCTCGTGCTTCAACTTCGAGGTCAAGTTCACAGAGCATCGAGTTTTTAATCTTCTTTGTGCTTCTGTTCACTTGGACCTCGAGAGTCCTGATGTGTTTCTCCAACACTTGGACGTAAGAAAGGACGGAGTCTAGTCATGGTGCTTATGATGTCTCCATCTGCACCTCTGTGAGAGATCATGGCAAGGTTTGTTCGAATGGGAATGCCTTTGTATACCTCCTTGATTCGTCCGAGTGCATAATGAATCACCATGTTCCTCCCGATAATCCAGTTGGGAGCAACAAACTTGATGTCGATGGGCTATGTGTGATTCCCAAAGGTCCTTCCAGGGATGTGCACCTCGATCATGTAGCAAGCGTCTTCCTGGAGAGCCATGGTAGGGATCCCGTTGATAGTTGGCACAACCATCCTTAAGTCCCTGACAAGCTGCACCATCTCTTTGCCGAAGGGCATCATTGCATTTGGCTGACAAAACTCCGTGAGCAAAACTGGGGTGAAGGTGACCATCTAAAAATATTGGAAATCAGAGAGAAGTTAGAAATGATCAGATGAGAATATAGAAATTTTAAAGACATAAGTAAAATGATTTTTTCTAAGGATTTTCCAATCCTAGAGGATACGTCATACGGTTAGCGTGTGCTCTGATACCATATTTGTAGCAACCTGACCTGAAATGGTCAAATCTCTGGTGTTTCTGTACCATCCCAAGATCATGTTGGTACACACACAGTACATCAATGTATATATCAAACGGAAATCACAACTGCTTTATTAACGAATCTCATATAGAGTCTTTATTACAATAAATTTGGCTGAAAGCCAACTCATGAGATAATACTAAATGCGGAAGACATAGACGCCAGCGAGTCCATCTGACTCCAAGGGCATATCACCAAGCATAGAACATGCCCTCACTCCTGGTCGGAAAAGTACTTTGGAACATGACACGTAGCAGTCGTGTAGGTCAGCATATTGAATATGTCAACAAGTCACAAAAGAGAAGGAGTAAAATATCATCTATATTATATGTATATATGGCGGGTGGGGTTGTAAGTTTAAGTTAGCGAAAAGCAAATGTTTCCTACAACAAGGGGGGCAAAAGCAAAATTATTACAACATTGTTGGTTGTTTAATGAGAAGGTTCCACCAACCATTTCTCATACCCAAGTTAACAATAATACCCGCATCATTAAGATTATTTGTGTTGAGAGTTCCTTATAATTTCAGTTCCTTTGGCTCAAGTTGTCCGTAATCGTGGACACGGCTAATCGATTAGGTTTGGTACTCTATAGAGTATTGCACACTTTCCCCAAAAGATTTGATCGCCTCTGTTGAAGTCCTCACATTTAATGGTGTTTCAGAACTGGATGATCGAAACATGGTCTTCCAAAGGGTTCCTTTGAGCCACTGTTGGTGCTCATCCAATCCTACCATTCTTCTACATCTCGTAGCACCGCCCGTCTAGAGTTGCCATGATGTCCAACCAAGACAGAGCCCATAATGGCTGGTAGTTGTGCAGGTAAGCCTCGTGCCTTGAAGTATCCATTCGTCTCTTCGTGCCTGGGTGGAACTTTCCGCATGAATACTCGCACTTCTCCACCAACACCTAGGCTACCATTAGGTCCTCTAGGGTGTCGTTCAACCAATTTCCACCTAGAGGTATATTGCATCATGAGTTCTTGAAACTCTTGAAGTCTTGAGGTCTTGATCATAACTTAATTCTCACAACTCTCATGACAAACACTCAACCAACCCCGTCTACTAAAACCATAGAAAAAATAAAATATCGTTTCCCGGGGCCAAAGTGACAAGGGTTTAAGGGGTGCCTACCACATGATACTACTCAAGAACCAGGTTTCCCGTTTACCTACATTGCATGCAATGGTGGAAAATGTTGAAACTAATTCAATAAAAATCATAGATAATACATGATCAATGTGAACTTACCTTGCTGACGATCTTCAAACTCAAGCGTCTCTAAGTAGCAAGCCTCGCACTCCAAATGATCTAACGTAACAAACAATTCTCACAATAAGCATGACCATATCACAACTTAGAATAACAGCAAGTAGAACTAATAATACTAAAACTATCAATAACACAAACACAGAGAACAAAAGAAAAGGAAGCAAAGAATCTATCCAAAACTCAATTGCAAAGCTTTTACTAAGGTAAAAAAACTAATAATAGTTTTCTACAACTAATAAAATCTTAACAAAAAGGAAAACTAAGTTTTATTAAATTAACAGAAAGTATTTCACCTAAAGTTTTGTACATAAAAATAATTACTTTAAATCTATTATAAAACTCTACATATGAAGAAAACAATGTTGCCTGCTAAACAAAGAGCAAAAATAATAAAATTATTTTTATTAACATCAAATAAAACACTTGTTGTTAACCAAAAAAGACTAAATAGAATATTTCAACAAATCTAACACAAAAAAATAACAGCAATTAAAATAAATGGAAATAGAAATAAACCTAAAAGAACTAAAAACAGCACTATTTTACTCAAAACCCTAATTTAATTAATCCTAAAATTCCCAAATTGATCCTACTAATAAAACTAACTAATATTAACCAGTAGCAAAAAGAATCACTCAAAAATCTATTTTTAAACTAAAGTTATTCAAAATCTAGTGATTCAAGCAAATTTCAAATTTGAAAACTAATGGCACTAACATAAATTTCATAATATTTGTGACCTAATTCAAAATTATTCAATCAAAAACTCTAAATAATCTAGAACATATTCAAGTTTTAAAAATAGAAATTGATCTCTTAAAAAACAAAAACATAAAAGGAAACCTAAATTAGTGAACGGGGTGCTACGTGGCTGATGGTGGTAGGGTAGGGTTGTGCACAAGCGGGTGTAAATGAGAGGATGCTCGCAAACTAATAGAAAATGGTTTGTTTAATATAAAGTTCTAATCTGGAGCATAGGATCAAGATCTGATGGTAGGAGGGGGTCGTCGTGGCTTATAGTGAGAGCAGGGAATCTCCGGTGATGTTGACGACGGCGGCAGCTCTGTGGTGGTCGGGTGCATGGCTCCGGTGGTCCTTGGCGAAGGCGAAGAGGTCGAGGTGATGGCGGCAGATCTTCGGCGTTGCTTGGTGGCGTCGGCGGGGCTCGATGGTGAGCGAGGTGGGTTGGGCGAGCTCGGAGAGCTTTGGGTGGTGGCTAGAACTCCGGTGAGATGGACTGGCGGCAATGGTGCATGGAGAGTGGGTTTTCAGGGGCGGAATGGGGTGCGGGGGCGATGGCTTAAATAGCCTAAGTCTCAGGAGGTCTAGATGGAAGGGGAGCATGTGGATTCGTGCCATTACGGTGAGATGGACTAGCGGCGGTGGTGCGTGGAGAGTGGGTTTTCAGGGGCAGAAAGGGGTGCGAGGACAGTGGCTTAAATAGCCCGAGGCTCGGGAGGTCTACAAGAAAGGGGAGCACACATATTTGTGCCGCTCCGGCGAGATCCTGTCGGGAAAGGAAGGAGGCGAGGGGAAGGAAGGTCGTGACCGTGACGTGATACGGTCGAGCGGTGGGGCCATGGGTTGAAGAGAGAGGGAGAGAATGCGGGGCTTGGGCGGCCGATCAAAAGGGATTCGGCTTTGATCCGGCTGAGATTTTGGGCCAGCCTTTCCAATTGGGCTGCCTCGGTGGCTTCCTAAACCGGCATTGTTTTCCTATTAAAACTATTTTTCATTTTTTATTAAAATAGGAAACTAAAAACTAAATAGGAAAATAAATATAACTCCAAATATGGAAGTTTTATATATTAAAATTATTAGAAAAAAAAGCAATATGTTTAACATTTTCCAGTACCAAAATAATTATTTTTAAAAAAGAGTTTTTCACAAAATGCCCAAAATGCTTTTGAATTTCTATTTCAAATATGTTTCAAATAACCCTTGGTTCAAAAGGTCAAATCGCTTTCAAAAATTTCCCTAAAATGGGGGGTCATATTCCTCCTATCATTTTCAAAATAATTGAGAGGTTTCTCTATTTGAATTCAAATGAAAAGAAAGAATTTAAGTAGGGTTTCAACAAAACTCCAAAGAACTTTCAACAACCATTTCATTCACAATGCAAATGCAAACAATATGAATGGATGCATAGCTATTATTATAAGATGCCAAAATGAAATTATGGGATGTTACACAAGGAAACTTTTTATACCTTTAATATCTTTAGGACATGGCATTTTCGCAATTGCATCCACTTTAGTTGTATCCACTTCAATAACTCATTCGAAATTTTATGCCCAAGTATTATACCTTCATTAAACATAAAGTGACACTTCTCCCAATTCAAGACAAGATTAGTTTCTTCACATCTCTGCAAAACTTGATCAAGGTTGCTTAATCAATCATCAAAAGAAGTATTGTAAATGAACAAATCATCCGTGAAAATATTAACAATCTTTTCATAGAAATCAAAGAATATAGCCACCGTACATCTTTAAAAAGTAGCAAGTGCATTACATAAACAAAAAGGCACACGTCTATGAAGATAAGTTCCAAAAGGACAAGTAAAAGTGGTTTTCTCTTGATCTTATTTTGACACTAGTATTTGAGAAAAACCAGAATATCCATCAAGGAAGCAAAATTGTGTGTGCTTAGATAGTCTTTCTAGCATTTGATCAATAAAAGGCAAGGGGTAATGATGTTTTCTAGTAGCTTTATTTAATTTCATGGAATCAATTACCATCCCCAATTACGACTCTCTGTGGAATAAGTTCATTTTTATCATTAGGAACAATGGCTATACCTCCTTTCTTTGGCACACAATGAACATACCTTACCCATCTACTATCAGCTATGGGATAGATGATACCTGCCTCAAGAAGCTTCAATATTTAACTTCTTACCACCTCTTTCATTTTAGGATTAAGTCGACATTGATGATCAATGACAGGTTTAGCATTTACCTCCATACTAATCTTGTGTTGTCATAACATAGGACTATAAGATCAACAGGAGTATACCCAATAGAAGATCGGTATTTCTTCAGAGTTTTAAGTAATCGATTTTCCTCATGCTCTGAAAGGTTAGCCCTAATAATAACAGGACATATATTATTTTCATCAAGATAAGCATACTTTAATATCTCAGGTGGTGTCTTTAATTCAAACACGGGAACTCTCTTAGGTGAAGAGGATCCCCCAAGGTGTTAAAACAAAGATTATATTGAAGTACAGGTGATTGATCGAATAATATTTTATCTATTTCATGTCTTTCACTCATATGCACATCATTCTCATGGTCTAGCAAATGTTGTTCTAAGGTGTCAGTAGGAGGCACAACAAGAGAAGCAAAACCCTTTATTTCATCTTTACTAGATAAATCTTTCTCATGTGGTTGTATACAAAACTTACAGAAATTAAACTCATGAGATATATCACCAAAGTTGATTTTAATCTTTTCTTTAGCACAATCAATCTCAGCGTTAACGGTATTCAAGAAAGGTCTACCAAATATGATGGGACAAAAATTATCTTGTAATGAACCAAGTATTAAGAAATCACTTGGGTACTTGACTTTTTCACACAAGACCTCAACAACTCGAACAATCCCAAGTGATGAAATAGTATCTCTATTTGCAAGTTTAATAGTGACATCAATATCCTCCAACTCAGCACGTGCTAAATCATGCATAATTTCTTGATATAAAGTAAATGGAATGGCACTCACACTAGCACCTGTATCACATAAACCATGATAGCAAGTTTAATAGAGATCTTTAACCATAGCAATATTAGGCTCTACATTTATTTGTTCAAAAGGTTTTGGTGTTCTATCATTACTTTTATTAACCATAGTTTTAGCTTTAGCATGTTCCTTAATCCTAACAGGAAAACGTAGTTTCTCAATGTAAGCAGTAGGCACAACTGGATCAACATTATAAAGAATTATTTCTTCTATAGATATGCTAGGTTCCATACAAGTTTCTTCAATATGGGGATGAAATTTAAACCACTTCTCCTTAGGGAGATCAACATGAGTAGCAAATGATTCACATAAAGTTGCTACTATCTTAGAGTCAAGGCCATATTTCGCACTAAACTTATGAAAAGCTTCAGTTTCCCTAAAAGATTTAACATAATCAAACTCACGATTTATATCTGAATCATTACCTATGTCAAACTCCCAATCTTCATAGTATCATTTAGTTCTTTAAATAAGATCATGTTTGAATTCTATAGTTCTTATCGTGAAGGAACAAGCATAAGAAGTATCAAGCATCGGTTGATTACAATGATAAAGCCGAGCATAAAAGTTTTGTACAATTATTTTCCTTGAGAGCTCATGATTTAGGCATGAGTACATCATAGATTTAAGCCTCCCCCAAGCTTGAGCGATACTTTCTCCCTCACGAGGCCAAATATTATATATATAATTCCGATCACGATGAACCAAATGCATAGGATAAATATTCAGATGGAATTCTAGCTTCAATCGATTCCAATGCCATGTACCGGTATAATCCAACAGCCAGTACCAAATCAATGCCTATCCCTCCAAAGATAAAGGGAAAACCTTATTCTTAACACCATCCTTGGATAAACCTCCAAACTTAAATATTCCACTAATTTCATCTATATATATATCAAGTGCATATCAGGGTGTTATGTTCCATCTCCTGCATAAGGATTAGCAAACAGTTTCTCTAACTTGCCCGAAGGAATTTCATACCAATAGGTTCAGTAGGTTGAGGAGCGGCTTTTTCTCTAGACGAGGTGAAGATACCCTGAACAAGCCCCTCAAAGAATTATCCTCCATAGTAACAAGCAACGGTAAATTTCACCATGTAACGAAAATATTTCTTTACAAAATTCCACTCACCAAAGGCGCTTCACTCCCCGGCAACGATGCCAGAAAAGAGTCTTGATGACCCAAAAGTATAGAGCATCAATCGTAGTCCTTTTGATAAGTAAGAGTGTCGAACCCAATAAGGAGTAGAAGGAAATGACAAACGGTTTTCAGCAAGGTATTCTCTACAAGTGTTGTAAGTAACGGTGGTAGATAGTTTTGTAGAAAGATAATTCATAACAAGTAAGAAGTAACAATAGTAGCAAGTGTGAAGCAAGGTAGCCCAATCCTTTTGTAGCAAAGGACTGGCCTGGAAGTTCTATTATATAAATAAAAGTGCTCTCAAGGACACATGGGAAATTCCGTCTAGTCACGTTCATCATGTTTAGTTGCTTCGCATTTTATACTTTGTTAATTTGATATGTGGGTGGACCGGTGCTAAGGTGTTGTTCTTACTTGAAAAAACAACCCACTTATGATTACTCCCTCTCGCAAGCATCCGCAACTACATAATAAGAATTAAGATAAATCTAACCATAGCATGAAACATATGGATCAAAATCAGCCCCTTACGAAATAGCCCATAGATTAGGATTTAAGCTTCTATCACTGTCACAACCCATCATCAACTTATTACTCCATAATATATTCCCTTAGTCCCAAGTATGGTGAGGTGTCATGTAGTGGATGTTCACATGGAACCACTAAAGGAAGAGCAACATACATATCATAAAAATATCGAACGGATACCAACATCACATGATTACTTATAACAAGACTTCTCTTGTGTCCTCGAGAACAAAACTAAATACTCACAAACCATGTTCATGTTCAAGATCAGAGGGGTGTTGAATATAATTAAGGATTTGAACGTATGATCTTCCACAAAATAAAGCAACAAGCATCAACTATGAGATGTAATCAACACTACTAGTAACCCATAGTTATCAACCTGAGGTTTTGAGACAAAGATTGAATATAAGAGATGAAGTAGGGATTGAAATGAGATGGTGCTGATGAAGATTGGTCCTCCCACGATGGAGGAAAGGTTGGTGATGATGGTGGCTTCGATTTCCCCCTCCTAGGGGAAGTTTCCCCTGCAGAATTGCTCCCCTAGAGATCAAAAGTGCTCTTCTCCAAGTTCCGCCTAGAGATGGTGGCGCTTCATCCCGAAATCCTCCTTATTGTTTTTTCTAAGTTAAATGGATTCATATAGGAGAAGAGGGAGGCCGAAGACCTCCTATGGGACCCACAAGGCACCTGGGTGCGTCCTGGGGGTGGTCGCACCCACCTTCCTGTTGGAAATATGCCCTAGAGGCAATAATAAAATGGTTATTATTGTATTTCCTTGTTCACGATAATTGTCTATTGTTCATGCTATAATTGTGTTAACCGTAAACCGTAATACATGTGTGAATACATAGACCACAACATGTCCCTAGTGAGCCTCTAGTTGACTAGCTCGTTGATCAATAGATGGTCACGGTTTCATGAGCATGGACATTGGATGTCGTTGATAACGGGATCACATCATTAGGAGAATGATGTGATGGACAAGACCCAATCCTAAGCATAGCACAAGATCGTGTAGTTCGTCTGCTAAAGCTTTTCCAATGTCAAGTATCATTTCCTTAGACCATGAGATTGTGCAACTCCCGGATACTGTAGGAATGCTTTGGGTGTGCCAAACTTCACAACGTAACTGGGTGGCTATAAAGGTGCACTATCAGTATCTCCGAAAGAGTCTGTTTTTTGCACGAATCGAGACTGGGATTTGTCACTTCGTATGACGGAGAGGTATCTCTGGGCCCACTCAGTAAGACATCATCATAATGAGCTCAATGTGACTAAGGAGTTAGCCACGGGATGATGTGTTGCGTAACAAGTAAAGAGACTTGCCGGTAACGAGATTGAACAAGGTATAGGGATACCGACGATCGGATCTTGGGCAAGTATCATACCGGAAGACAAAGGGAATTGTATACGGGGTTGATTGAATCCCTGACATCGTGGTTCATCTGATGAGATCATCGTGGAGCATGTGGGAGCCAACATGGGTATCCAGATCCCGCTGTTGGTTATTGACCGGAGAGGTGTCTCGGTCATGTCTACGTGTCTCCCGAACTCGTAGGGTCTACACACTTAAGGTTCGATGACGCTAGGGTTATACGGAAATAGTGGACGTGGTTACCGAAGGTTGTTAGGAGTCCCGGATGAGATCCTGGACATCACGAGGAGTTCCAAAATGGTCCGGAGACAAAGATTGATATATTGGAAGTGAGGTTTTGGTTACCGGAAATGTTTTGGGCGTCACTGGTAATGTACCGGGACCACGGGAAGGGTTCCGGGGGTCCACCGGGAGGGGCCACGGGCCCCGGAGGGCTGCATGGGCTGAAGGTGGAGGGAACCAGCCCCTAGGTGGGCTGGTCCGCCCCTCTCACCTGGCCCATGGCGCGGCAAGGAGAGAGGGGGGACAAACCCTCGGCCTAGATGGGCCCTAGGCCCACCCTAGGGCCGCTAGGGCTGCCGCACCACCTCTCCCTCCCTCTTGGTCGTCTGCCAAGATCCCATCTAGGGCTGCCGAACCACCTAGGATGGGAACCCTAGGGGTGAGCACCCTCCTCCCTCTCCTCCTATATATAGTGGTGCCCTTGGGGCTGTTTGAGACACGCATCTCTTTCTCCCACGGCGCAGCCCTACTCCTCCCTCTCCTCGTTCTCCGTAGTGCTTGGCGAAGCCCTGCCAGAGACCATGCAGCTCCACCCTCTCCATGTCGTCGTGCTTCCAGAGCCCTCCCTCAACCCCTCCTTCCTCCTTGCTGGATCAAGGCGTAGGAGACGTCATCGGTCTGCACGTGTGTTGAACGCAGAGGCGCCGTTGTTCGGCGCTAAGATCAGAGTCCATCGCGATCTGAATCACTACGAGTACGACTCCACCAACCGTGTTCTTGTAACGCTTCCGCTTAGCAATCTTCAAAGGTACGAAGATCCACTCTGTCCTTACTCGTTGCTGGTTTCTCCATAGATAGATCTTGGTGAACACGTAGGAAAATTTTTGATTTACTACTATGTCTCCCAACACTTCCTTGTGAGCGACAGGTGGCCCCCATATGGTATTTCTTGGCTCCAGTATTTTTTATATATTTAAAACTTCGTAAAATTCTAGGTCATTTGGAGTCCAGCAGAATAGGTATCTCTGATCTAGCTTTTTCAGGTCCAGAATTCCAGTTGCTCGTGATGTTCCGCTCCATGTAATCCTTGTAAATTTAGAGAGAAAGGGCATTAAAATTGTATCATAAAGTGGAATAATGGCCAAAAACAATAATAATAGTGGTAGTAAATCATGATGCAAAATAGACGTATCGTGTGTCATGTCCACATGAGTACAAACGGATCATGAGGTGTAAGATGAATTAGGTCAGACCTAGCAGCAAGATAGCACTCGGTTGTCTTGAAGTTCTAGCAGAATCGTTCTGAGCTCGAAGTACGAAGCATAAGAAGATGAACAAGAGTCATATGGGTATATGATCGGCAAAATATTGTCCATCAGTCAAAATCCTCGTCATCAGTGATGTCGACATCAAAGACTCAGAATAAGATCAGTGACTCGAATCACTTACTAGTCAATTATGAGCAATATTTATTTAAGTGGGAGTGCACATAATATTTAAAAAAATAATAGTACAAATTAATATGAAATATGTTTAAATAAATTTGTGTTTATCGTTGTAGATCAATGACTCACAATATGTTCAACTTATCCCCTATGTTAGAGAAAGAAAAGTTGGCTACAAATGCTGGAAACTATGCGGATTGGATCCGGAAACTGCGATCTCTTCTTGGGAGTGCTAAGAATGAGTTTGTGCTGGATCAACCCCTAGGTGATCCTCCTGCAAAGGATGCACCACTAGAAGTTGTAGTTGCTTTCACTTCTCGTAGTGATGACTATGAATCAGTCTGGTGCCTCATGTTAACTTGCATGGATCCTGATCTATAGAAACATTTTGAACGGTCTACCACTCAAATTATAATTGGGTCAATGGAAGTTATGTAAAAGAAGCAGTCAAGGACTGACTGTTTTGAAATAACCAAGGCCTTGATTGACTGCAAGATGGCAGAAGGTTCCTCAATGAGTGAGAATACAGTAAAGTTGGCTGGCTATGTTGATAGACTCGCTTCTCTGGAATTTGGAATTCCTCCAACTCGGTACATATATTTTTCTTGCTTCACTCCCCCCATCTTACGATAGTTTTATCATGAATTACAACATGAATGGGATGGAGAAAAGTGCAAACGAGTTATCTCTTATAATCAAAGTTGCGGAAGTTGGGATGCAGAAGAACAAACAAGTGTTGATGGTCAACAAGACTGCCAGTTTCAAAAGGAAGGGAAAGTCCAAGAAGAAATCTGCTGGTGCCGGTAAGACCGAGAATCATAGGAGGAACAAGGGTGGAGCCACTAACAAGACCGAATGTTTCTACTGCAAACAAAAATGGCATTGGAAGCGCAACTGCAATAAGTACTTGGCGGATAAGAAGAAGGACGGTTCTTCTGGTAAACGTATAAAAGTTGTACAAAGTTAATGTTATTCTACTTGTTGATTTACTATATGTCATGAGTATTTGATACTGATCGGGAGCTGTCATTTGTAAACTGATGCAGGGACTAAAGCAATCTCGCAAGTTGATAAGGAATGAAGGCATGATCCAAATTGGGAATGGTGATAGGATCGCTGCTCAAGACCATTGAAGTCATGTCTTTAGTTCATATTCAAGATTTATCTTAGAATTGAATAATAGTTATTTCGCTTCGGAGTTGTATAAAACATTATGTTATGGGTTATGCGACGGATATTCTTATAAGTTTTAAACAATGGTTGTTCAAGTTATTATAAGGTTATGTTATGGATTTACCTCTATTGCTAGTGATTTATTCATCTTGAATTAGTACTTAAAACATCAAAATTGCTAATTTCTTATGAAGACTGATAAAATACCACTCACATGTGGCACTCCAAAGGTTATATTGGAAAATAATCTTCATACAGATGAAGTATTGAAAGTCAAATCAGTTGACAAAATACATAGTGATGTGTATAATCCAATAAGATGGCCAAGGCGTGGTGGATAATTATAGTTCATTAATAATATTAGTAAATATGATTTATTGAATACAAATTTGAAATTTTTTTTAAATGTTCAAACAGATTTAGAGTGAAATATTTGAAAGTTTCAAAAGATTCAGAGTGAAGTTAATGATCATTATGAAAAAATATGAAATATTCTTCTATCATGAAGAAATATATCCAAGTCATGAGTTTAGAAACACTTGAATAATTAGGGAACTATTCCATACCAATGTGCTTTCACTAATATTTTTGGGGTATATGTAGATATACCTGAAACAACAAAAAAAACACTAAACATAGCAGCGTCTTTAGTTTGTTGACATGACACCATATGTGTTATGGAAAGGATAGAAATAAAAATTTATCACATCTCGAGATTTGAGGTTTTAAGATTTTTTATTTAAAGTTTTTAACATCTAAATAAACCTAATCCCAAAGTAGATAAGAAATTGCAAAATTGCAGGATATCCAATAAAAAGTATTGGGTATTCCTTCTACCAAAAGTCTAAAAACAAAAGTGTTTGTCACATAAGAATGGACGCCTTTTCGAGAAGTTTTTTTCTTTGTAAAGAAGTAAGTGGGAAGACATTACAAGCTATACAAGATTACTTAATCTCTGGCAAAGATTAGCACCAAAATGGAAGTTGTTCTGAATGTTGTTTGCAAAATTGAAGGGGGAATTTCTACACCGGTTGTAGAATACTGAGTTAAAGTTTGTAACTAAAATACATAGATCAGGAAATATTGTTGAATATCTTGAATTATTTCATAGTGAAATATTCATCTTACAAGAAGATGAAACTATGTACTACAAGGAAGCGATGGTGGCACCCTGCTTAAAGGAATGGCTCAAAGCCACTGAAAACTCCAAAATGGAGTTGGTGTAGAACAATTAAATTTGGTGCTTAGTTGATGCTATGAAAGGTATAAATAGATGGATGACAAACTAGTTTCCTAAATCGATGGATGTATGAATGATACAACCATAAAAGTTTTGTTAAATTTTGGAATTGTCAGAATAAATATGCAAAACCTCGAAGGAGTTTGAAGCAAGCATCAAGGAGCTGGAATAACATTTTAAATAGTGAAAGAGTTTTACTATGTTAGAATGATAAAGGAATTTTTGTATACATACAAATTTTAGTATGAGCTATATATCATTTATAAATTCCATATGTAATTGAGGATCAAGTGTCCATGGTGATCATGACTTTGTTTGGTGATTCGTGACTCATAGGAGCGACATCGACAAGTGGGTGGTGACATATGCGGAGTACATGGTCTTATCTTTCGTGGTGAAAACCGAAGGCCTGGCCTTAATTGGTTGCGTATGGCAGTGACCTTGTTGAAGGCATTATTTCTAGAGCCCGGATCTTCTCCAAGGTCAAAAGCTAAGATATAGGATCTAGCAATGACGGTGCATGTGCATTGTTTCCTTCTTGGATGTGTCGCTTTTGGAGATCTTGGACTTTGGGTGTTATCTAGGTGGTGGTTCGTGATGTGGCTACAAGGAATTGATCACTGTAGCAGGATATTTCTTGTGTTCTTCTTATTTTTTGTCATTTGGCTGTGTGCATCCTTGATATCTTTACGACATTCTGTTGTTGTAGAGACTCGGTGTAATTAGTATCTCCGTGATATTAATATATTTCCCTTCTCGAAAAAATACTTGCATGGACAAAAGGTGTATATCTATAATTCAGAACAATCACAAACATGTGTTTTCTAAGTGGACTATTCTTTTTTGTGGACCAATTGGTGTGTAACCTATCTTGACAATTGTCAATGTGCAATAGAGCAAGTTATATGCAGGTTATCTATTGATGATGTCTATATCACATTGCATAAACGAAGAGAAGTAAAATATTAATGCAATGAAGAAATTTACAGTATTTGTAGAAACACTGATAATTAGTGGAAGTGGCAATAAAAAATTTACCTCATAAATTTCATGCATTCATTATGGAACTTTTTTTCTCCATTCACTTCTCACTTTTTATTGTTACTCATGTTTGATTGTAGCATTGTTGTTTGTGGATTTGAGAAGACCTGTAAAATGTATTGCCAAAGACATAGTCACCTACTGCACAAATAATTTGAATGATGCAAAGAATGAGAATTCAATTTTGACACACACACACACACACTCTATCACCTCTCTCAGATTTATGATTGGTTTTTCCACAAAGAGACTTATGATTGATGATCTAGATTTATGGTCACACTCTTGTTTTAGAGGGAAAATTTGTTGAAGAGAAATTTTGATCATAAGAAATATTTCAACAATTTTCTAGATAATGATGACCCTGCTCAACTATAATTTTTAATCCAGCGTGTCTAGATTAGCACAAATAGTGGCTATTTTTTCTCTTTTGTGCACCTTTGGCAGATGATGGAAAATGTCGCCCCTTTCTTTTTTGGGTCATTCACTTATGTAGTGAACCTATGACATTGAACCAATCATATGTTCTTTGTTTCTTCTTGATTTTCCTTGTTCCACATATTAAAGAAACGTGTTTTTTATTTGCTAGAAGATTATAGAGGCACAATGCATTTCCTTCTAGGAAATCATAGATGAGAAGAAATTGTTAAAATATAATCAAACACATTGTTCTGCACTACACAAGCAACTTGGGCATAAATCATCATAGCAGATAGCTGAACATTCAAAGTGGAACTTATCGTGCATCCTCTTGGACTTTGAGATTGATGGACAAAGAACATAAAATTGTTGGACTAATTGCATGAGGTTTATTTGAAGAATGGTGACAACCATTCATATGACTCGAGGAACCATGATGCTTGGGGTGCCCAACTTGACCTTCATAAATTGCAGACATGTAACAACAAATAGAGTAACCACTATCTATAGCTAGACGGAAGCAAAGTTATCGAAAGCAAAGCTCTGGAGATCAATGGAGCTGCAAACTGAAATGTATACAATGACACGACAAAATAAAAAATAAGTCACATTCAGCATACAGAGGAATCATTCTTCTTGCAATAGTTGGAAACATAAGTTTTCATGTTCCATGTTTTAAACCAACTAACTCTACCTAAGCGCCAATATCGAGGCTGCACAGACAGGTGCATCCAGGTTCATGGGCCCATTCTAGGTATGCTCAGGGCCAAGCTGACAGACTTTGCGAGGCTGGTTGGTGGGACCTATGTTTTGTGGGTATCAATTCTCGCACGGCATGCATTTATGTTGGTAGACCGAGTTGTCGAGTTTTATATCTAGGGGCCCACAAAGAAGTGGTCATGGACCGGTGGATGGAGTACGGATTGACTTGGTTGGGGCTCTGCATCGTGGGATAAAGCCTTAAAAGAAGACTGAGTTGTTTCCTCCCGGGCTTCTTTGATTCAAATGATTCTCAAAGAAAATTTCAATGATAACACCTCAAAAATGAAGGATTGAAATCCTTAAGAACTTGCGTACATTGGTCATTTAATTCATAGGATTAAATTCTTAATAAAATGTTTTGAGACATAAGCCTGCCCAAATTCCACAAGAGCAAGTAGCAAGAGAAGAGAAAACCTCTTGAATAAAAGTTTTAAAGATTTTTACAAACCAAAACTCAAAAAAGGAAGTATGTTTAACTTATATATCGCTTGAAAATGAACAAGTGTGACATGGGTGAATAAACATGCTTCCCAACAAAAGGTGAAAGAAATAGCATTCAAATATTTATGGAATTGAGGACCCCTTACTATTTTCTCGGTTGAAAAATGAATAGCCTATTGCATGGATTTGTGGCACATTCACTAATGAACTAAGAGGCAAGTTGTCGTGGATTTATCACGGCAGATGTCTGGGTGAACGGACTTGGATTCGAGGCCATCGCTAATGTGATGGACTCAAAGGGGTTGATTGGGACGAAGGACACGAGTTTACCCAGGTTCGGCCCCTCAAGTCGAGGTAATAGCCTACGTCCTGCCTGTTCTTGTATTTCTTGTTGTATCGATTACAAGGGAGCTAAAGCTTGACCTAGTTCTTGATCACCTGATCTCTAAGTCGCCCCGGGTCTGCCTTTATATAGGAGGTCAGGACCACGGGTCTTTACAATTGTCTAACTGAGTCTCATTGTCTATCCGAGTCTTCCTCTATCTTCTTGTCCAAGTTGTCCCCGAGCGGCTTACACGTCCGCATCTTCTCCGTCCGGGACACCTTGCGTCCCACACCTTGAGCCGCTTATCTTCCTGGGCCTTAGACTTTACGGCTCACCCTTGGGCCGGCTCACGATCCATCAATGTGACCTGGAACCTTAATGGTGGGTCATATTGCGGGGTTATATCCCCAACATTAGGCCCCAGGTTGAACTGAGCTTGCTCACTTCATCCCTTTCTTCTGCTCTTCGGCGAGTCGCCCGGTGATGACCCGGCGTGATGTCACATAGTCCCTGCGAAAGAGATCCGCTGACGTGCCACCGAATCTTTTATTAAATGGTCAGCCCGAGAATCAAGGCGTCCGCCTCGGTCAAATGGTTTCCGTCGCCTAGATTTTCGCGCCTGTCTCGTTCTCTCTTTAAATAAGACCTGTTGCAGGTGAAAACCTTTCCTTCTCCTGCTCGCTCTTCATCTTCTTCCTCTCATCGCCTCCGCTCCAGCGCACTCTGCTCCGGCGCCGTCTTCGCATCGTCGTCAACCAGGCCGCTGCATCAACCTGTGTCGTTCCAGTTTTTCTTCTGCGTCCTCCGCTCCATCATCGGTAAGCCCAAGCTCCTCCTTAGATCCATCGCCACCGTAGTAGGGTTTGCGGAAGCTCCGCCGTTGCCGCTCGGGCTCCGTCCGCACCATCGTCGGTGTACTCCCGACGCCGTTGATGCCTTTAACGTGCATCCTTGCCGTGCTGCCACGTACAGGGCGGCCGTGTGCAATGCGCGGATCGTCGCGGCTCTATTTTCTTTCTTCTGCTTCGTCTGTTCTTTGCTAGGTCGAGAATAAGAACCTTTTTCCTGCTTTTGTAGATCCGTAATTGTAGCGGTAGTTTGCGAAACATGTTTTCGGGACTTAGCCGATTTTCGCTCTTCCTTTCCTTGTTGAACCGCCAGGCCTCTCCGGCTCTCATCAGCCGGACTATGGCATAGTATTTCTAGAGTCCTTCAAATTGTAAGCCATCACAGATATCTGCTTGCTCTTAACTCGCCGCATATTTAATTTTGCACAGTCTTTAAGCCGCCAGTATGCCTCGCGCCTCCAACTCATGCAACTGGGTCGGGTCTTGCATCACGGAAGAGTATTTAACGGATTTCGTTGGCACGGGCACTCTTCCTTCCAAGGAGGTCCTTCGTTGGCGGGTTCCGGGTGACGAAACACGGCCCTCTCCCCAAAAAGGAGAGGTAGTAGTTTTCTCTGACCATATCGAGCGAGGATTCGTGCCACCCGGCTCGAAATTCTTCCATGATGTTCTTCACCTATACAAGCTTCACCCTCATGACTTGGCCCCCAACTCCGTTTCAAACATATGCAATTTCCAAGTGCTCTGCGAAGTCTACCTGCAAATCAAGCTGTCTATGGGTTTGTTTCGAGAGTTCTTCTACGCCAACTGCCAAACCGAAATGAAAGGCAGTCCGAGTCTGGAGCTTGGCGGTATTTCCATTCAACGACGCAGAGACATCATCTTTCCGGATGCGCAGATGCCGAGTCATCCAAGGATTGGAACAAGACTTGGTTCTACTGCAAGGACACCTCTCCCGAGAATTAAGCGCCCATTGCCGGGTTATCGTCCCTCCCAGCTCAGGACAGATTCAGAACTTCCTGGTCGGCTCTCAGCTTCGGAGCGCGCCAGGTATGAGCCGGCTCATGCCAAGATCAAGGCACTCATGGCCAATGGTTTAACTGGATTGGATTTGATCCGCTGTTGGATTTCTTGGCGGATCTTGCCCTTAAGCCATAGAAGTCGGCTTATGTGTGAATATGAAGGCAAGTATGACAGATCCTTATGTTTCAGCCAATCAACCCTGACAGAGGATGACATTACCAGTGTCATCCGGAGCCTTGTCCATGAAGCCTCCGGCTCATGCAGCGCCATTGGCCTGGCGCCTTTCAGCGTTAACAATCCGGCTCCATATGTAAGTCAATTTCTTCCCATCCATCTCTTGGATTTTTGTTTGTACCTTGCTGATCTATTAATCTTCTCCGGGTTATTTTCGCAGGCCGACTCTGATTTCTGGAAGAAGGAGTATGTCCCTCCTTTGAAGAAGCTCAAGAAGAAGGCCCCAGCCAAGAAGCCAAAGAAATACGCCCCATGAGGGGAATGGTTCGACCCGCCATAGTCATCCAACTCAGAGGTAAAAATTTAGTTGTTTGCTTGATATTTTACCTTCTTGTTTTACCAATGCTTGTTCTACTCATAGGATGATGTGGAGACCAGCTATGCCAATGCCCCTGAGGTAAACTATGTTTCTTCTGGCTCAGAGTATTTTGTCCCCCAAAAGCCATGGCGGGTTACCAGAAAAGTTCCTCTTTCTCATCCTCTCGCTTACCTGGCTCTCGACTTTCTTTTGAAAAAGCAACAATAGGCTGAACGCCACCAGAACCGGAGTTTCGACTCCACTGAGCTTATGTCCGGCTTGCCAAACTCGCCGGCTCCAAAGAAATGCCCCGCAGAGGTATGTGTTCCTGTTTGATTCATTTCTCTTTATAACCTTGGTGTTGTCTCATCTTTCTTAAATTTCATCTCAGAAATTGCCCTCTTTCGGCGACTCTTCGGCGACCACTCTGCCGCCTCCCAAGATCAACCCGTTGTAAGTGTTTTTCCACTATAACATCTGGTTCTTTGTAGGGTAGTAATATCCTTTGGATTCTGATCTTTCTATCTTGCAGTGCTCAAGCCAAGCGTCGGAAGACCAACAAGCCCTCCCCCCGACCCTGCTGCTCAAGAGCCAGAGCAAAAACAACCGGAGGAGCCACAACGGGATGTAGATCCGCCAATTCCCTCCACTGAGCCGGCTGCTGAAGATATCATCCCGGAGAGCCCTCTAAGGGGTCCTTCGAAACCGCCAAGTCCTACCAAGACCACTGCAACTCTGGAAGTCGTGATCACCGGTTCTGCTCCTTAGTCTCCTCCGGCTCACGTGCTGACCAGGCATAAAGAGTCGGCCGAGGTCTCCAAGAAGCTGGACTCCGACTCTTCTTTTGAGAAGATGACGGCCGAAGAACTCCACGCCGGGTATACGAACCGGCTTTCCACCAGCCGAGATCTAGAACTTCGGCTGGTCAACTTGATGAAGATAAAATATGAGGTACTCCTCCTCTTGCTATAACCTTACTTAGCCCCCAAGGGCCGGTTCAATTCTAGCTTAAGAGTTGAACCATGTCTTTTCTGATCCTCTGTAGAAAATCCAAATCCATTGCCCTCAAGGGCCGACTCAAACTTGATAAAGTTGAGTCGGAGCTTTAATGTAGATAGCCTGAAGAACCACTTGTATCCCCCAAGGACCGACTCAAACTTGATAACGTTGAGTCGGAGCTTTTATTATAAGTCAATTTGAAGAGCCATATTGTAGCCCCTAAGTTCCGGATTAACTTTGATGAAGATGAGCCGGAACTATATTGATTTCTCGAAGATCAAATATACATTAGCCCCCAAGTGTCAAACATATTGCTTGCAATCTACTTGAGACTTGTATAACTTTGTCTTTAACCTTCATCATTTGATACGATTTCCATTCTAGCAACTTATTCTGTATTTTGATATGTCACAGGATGCCTTAAATGAAGCCGGGTCGCAGTTGATGGACCTGAAGACCAACCTGGCGGCTCAACAAGAGGCCCACAGCGTCGCCGATGAAAAGTGTCGGATTCTCTCTGAGGAGCTGGCCACAATCAAGGCCGATTTTGCTGTTCTTAAGGAGTCAGCTGAATCTGAGAAGACTGCTTTGACCCAACGGGCGGATGACGCCGACCAGCGGCTGATAGCTGTGGCGGATGAACTCCAAGGCTTGAAGCGCCACATAAGCAAGATGTCAGTCGCCCTCTTTGGTAAGCTTCTGACAACTTTGTGTTTCAAATGGCTACATCTTTACTTAGACTGGCGACTCATCTGAATTGTCCGGTTTATATAGGTCCTAGGAGCCGGCAGTTGGCTTCTGATAGCCTGCTGCAGTTGAAGGCCATCTATGCCTTAACTGAGCAGTTGTACTGTGGTGTAATCTGCACTATCAAGGCCATGCAATATAAGGATAAAATTCCTGCGACTCTCAAGGGTGTCTTAGAGCTCTTCTCCACCATGCCGAAAAAGATCGCCGAGCTCAAGAAGTCAGCCGCCCGCCAAGGGGCTATTGCGGGCATCAGTCGGGCTTTGGCCTTTGCTCCGGGCCTAGCAGCCGCCGAGATGATGGAGGGCTTCCCTTCAAGAAAAGATGACGGATCGGAGTTTACTGACGCTGACTACAGCCGGTGCATGAAGGAGTCCCGGGTGTTAGCTTCTGTCTTGGCGGAGGAGGTTGATCTGTCAACTTCTCAAGCAGCTTATGACCCGGAGCAGAAGAGAGTCCGCGGACCTCTGTACGAGTGCAAAGATTTGACGCCTGCTCGGAGTAAGGACCTCTTTGCTCTAGATCTTGACCCGTCACCTTATTTCGAATGCTCTTTTGCGGCTCTAACGAACTGCAATTGGGATTTGGACAACCTCCAGATCAGGGCCACAGAAGAGCCTGCGCAGGATGACCCATCAGCTAATTAGCTTCTGCTTAAGAACTTGTATCAGCTTAACCCGCCTGTGACGGTTGGAAAACTTGTCCGAAATTTTGATCTCCCCTGGGAGTGTAATAGCTAGATGAAACTTGTCTGAAACTTGTCATGATGTTTTTATAAGATGATCCGGTTTTTGGCTGCCATTTCTCTTTGTATGCTTTGAATCATTTAGACTTGCCTTGTCATCATAGAATACACCTGCAGCCAAGATTAGGTAAGCTACACCCGGAGGTGCTGACTTCCTTTTTGGTAATTATGGCCAATATGGTCATCCGGAGATGGCGTAAAGCCTGGACGATAAGGCATTTTAAAAGATACACCCGGGGGTAATAATACGGCATAAACGCCGGCGGATAAGCATTAGAAGTTGTACCTGAAGGTAAGAAGCCACCCTCGCCGCGGCTAATTTTCCTTAGCCGGATTTTTATAAGAACAGCTAATAGGCGTTAGAAGTTGTACCCGAAGGTAAGAAGCCGCCATTCACCGCAGCTAATTTACCTTAGCTGTTTTTACATGGCCTTACGCCGGCTAATAGGCATTAGAAGTTGTACCCGGAGGTAAGAAGCCGCCGTTCGCGGGTCATGAGATGTTAGCTACCCGTCGGTAAAAAACCTCTCATAACCGCGGCTAAACTGGTTAGCCAGAGATGGCATAAAGCCAGCTGATAGGGTGTTAGAAGCGGTACCCGTCGGTAAGAAGCCCCCCTTAGAAATACGGCGTGACCCGCCGGCAGATAGGCATTAGAAGCTGTACCCGGAGGTAAGAAGCCGCCCTCGCCATGACTCATTTTCCTGAGCCGGTTTTTTGTTTTGTGGCATAAATCCTGGTGCCGCGGCTCATTTTCCTGAGCCGGGATTTTGTGGCATAATGCCTGGTGCCGCGACTCATTTTCCTGAGCCGGGATTTTACTTTGGTAGTGACACTATTTGATATAACTGTGACATGTACAATGATAGTGTACGATGAGGGGTCTCTACACCCTTAAGCAAAATAAGGCCGGAGATGCGCGATGTTCCACGGCCGACGGGTCTCCTGACCCGCCGTATCTGAGTCATCTTGGATATCGATGAGGTAATATGACCCATTGTTGAGATTTATGCTGACTACAAAAGGTCCTTCCCATGGAGGAGAGAGCTTATGCATATTTGTCTGGTCCTGAATCAGCCGGAGCACTAAGTCGCCCTCCTGGAACGTCCGGGTCTTGACCCTGCGGTTGTGATAGCGACGCAAGTCTTGTTGATAAATTGCCAACCGGGCCGCCGCTAACTCTCGCGCCTCTTCCAAAGCATCCAATGCGTCTTGACGTGTCGTCTCATTGTCCGCCTCAACGTAAGCCGCCACCCTTGGCGAGTCATGCCAGATGTCACTGGGCAAAACTGCCTCGGCCCCGTACACCATGAAGAAAGGTGTGAAACCCGTAGATCTGTTAGGGGTGGTCCTGATGCTCCATAAGACGGAGGGTAATTCTTCTACCCAACACCTGGGTGTTCACTGCAAAGGAACCATAAGCCATGGTTTGATCCCTCTTAAAATTTCCTGATTGGCACGCTCTGCCTGACCGTTGGACTGTGGGTGCGCCACTGTTGAAACATCAAGCCGGATATGCTCTTCGTCGCAGAATTTTTTCATAGCCCCCTTGGACAAATTTGTCCCATTATCAGTGATGATGTTGTGTGGGTAACCAAAACGGTAGATCAATTTTTTGATAAATAAAACCGCCGTAGCCGCGTCACATTTGCTGACCGGCTCTGCCTCTACCCACTTGGTAAACTTTTCCACCGCCACCAGAAGGTGTGTTTTCTTGTCCTTGGATCTCTTGAAAGGTCCCACCATGTCAAGCCCCCAGACCGCAAACGGCCAAGTAATTGGTATCATCCTTAACTCCTGAGCTGGGACATGAGCACGTCGGCCAAATTTCTGACAGTCGTCGCACTTACGGACTAGGTCTTCTGCATCTTTGTGAGCCGTCAACCAGAAAAATCCGTGCCGGAAAGCCTTGGCCACCAAAGACTTCGAGCCGGCGTGGTGTCCACAATCGCCAACATGAATCTCATTCAAGATCTGCCGGCCTTCCTCTAGTGAAACACAACATTGGAAAACTCCCGTCACACTGCATTTATGTAACTCACCATTAACTATTGTCATAGACTTAGAACGTCGGGTGATCTTCCTGGCCAGATCCTCATCCTCAGGTAACTCGCCTTGGGTTAAATAGGCCAGATAAGGAATAGTCCAATCTGGGATAACATGCAGAGCCGCCACCAATTCTGCCTCTGGGTCAGGAACAGCCAAATCTTCCTCTGAAGGTATCTTGACAGTCGGATGGTATAAGACGTCCAGAAAGACATTAGGCGGCACCGGCTTACGTTGGGAACCTAGCTGTGATAAAGCATCAGCCGCCTTGTTCTTGCGATGATCGATGTGATCTACCCGATACCCATTGAAGTGACCCGCGATAATATCAACCGCCTACCTATAAGCCGTCATCCGCGGATCCTTGGAGTCCCAAGTGCCAGAAACTTGCTGAGCCACAAGATCTGAGTCGCCCAAACACCTGACCCGGCTCAAATTCATCTCCTTGGCTAATCTAAGACCATGAAGCAAAGCCTCGTACTCAGCCGCATTGTTAGTGCAGGGAAACATCAGCCGGAGCACATAACAAAACTTGTCGCCCTTTGGGGATGTCAAGACAACCCCTGCTCCAGACCACTCTAACTGCTTGGATCCATCAAAGTGTATAGTCCAGTATGTGTTATCCGGCTTTTCTTCGGGAGCTTGACACTCTGTCCAATCATTTATGAAATCCACCAAAGCTTGGGACTTGACCTCTGTGCGAGGAACATACTTTAAATTAAGAGTTCCCAGCTCTAACGCCCATTTAGCAATCCTTCCTGCGGCTTATCTGTTCTGGATAATATCTCCCAACAGAGCAGAACTGACCACAGTTATCTGGTTCCCTAGAAAGTAGTGTTTCAACTTGCGGTTGGCCATGAAAACTCCGTATACCAGCTTCTGCCAATGCAGATATCTTTGCTTAGATTCTGCTACGACCTCACTGACATAATAAACCGGCCTTTGCACGGGATACTCCTTCCCAGCCTCCTTGCGCTCGACCACAATTGCAACACTGACTGCCCTGTTGTTAGCCGCCACATAAAGGAGCAACGGTTCTTTCTCAGCCGGAGCGGCTAACACTGGCAGCTCAGTCAGCTGTTTCTTAAGCACCTCAAGTGCTTCACCCGCCGCTTTGCTCCAGACAAACTTGTCTGTCTTCTTCATCATCTGATATCAAGGAATAGCCTTCTCTCCAAGGCGGCTTATGAACCGGCTCAACGCAGCAATCCGCCCTGCCAGGCGCTGAACGTCATTAATGCACGCCGGCTCTCCTAGAGAAGTAATAGCCTTGATTTTATCCGGGTTAGCCTCGATGCCATGCTCAGAGACCAAGAAACCCAAAAGTTTTCCTGTTGGAACCCCAAAGACACACTTGGTCGGGTTAAGCATCATCTTGTAGACCCAGAGATTGTCAAAAGTTTCCTTTAGGTCCTCCAAAAGAGTGTCCTTCTTTCTGGGTTTGACTATGATGTCGTCCACATAAGCATGAACATTACGGCCAATTTGACTGTGAAGGCAGTTCTGTACGCACCGTTGATAAGTCGCCTGGGCACTCTTGAGCCCGAAAGGCATAGAGACATAACAGAACGCCCCAAAGGGTGTAATGAACGTCGTCTTCTCCTGGTCTTTCACTGCCATCTTGATCTGATGATAACCGGAATAAGCATCCAGGAAGCATAAGCTTTCACATCCTGTTGTAGCATCAATGATCCGATCAATACGTGGGAGGGCAAAGGGATCAGCCTGACAAGCCTTGTTAAGGTCCGTGTAATCCACACACATACGCCATGTGCCATTCTTTTTTAGCAACAGCACTGGGTTAGCCAACCATTCCGGGTGAAAAACTTCAACAATAAAACCTGCAGCCAAGAGCCGGGCAACTTCTTCCCCAATAGCCTTGCGTATCTCCTCATTGAACCGCTGCAGAAACTGTTTGATCGGCTTAAACTTTGGATCCACATTAAGGTTGTGCTCAGCGAATTCTCTCGGTATACCTGGCATGTCAGAGGGCTTCCATGCAAAGATGTCCCGATTCTCACGGATGAATTCGATGAGTGCGCTTTCCCATTTGGGATCCATATGAGCTCCAATGATGAACTGCTAAGATGAGTCGCCCGGATTGAAATCTACTGCCTTGGTATCATCTATTGAAAACTTGAGGGGCGGCTCAACCTCCGTGGTTGGCTTTTTCAGCGGGGTCATATCCTCCGGATCAACATTCTCCTTATAAAACTTAAGCTCCTCCTGGGCGCAACTGGACTCTGTGTAAGCCACATCTCCTTCTTCACACTCAATAGCCATGTTTCGGTTACCATGAATGGTGATGGTACCGTTTAAGCCGGGCATCTTGAGCTGTAAGTAAACATAGCAGGGCCGAGCCATGAACTTAGCATAAGTCGGCCGTCCAAACAAGGCATGATAAGGGCTCTTGATCTTAACCACCTCAAACCATAAGGACTCCACTCTGTAGTTGTATTCATCGCCAAAAGCCACTTCCAAAGAAATCCTGCCCACCGGATGCACCGACTTACCCGGCACCACACCATGAAAAACAGTGGACAAAGGTTTTAAGTCCTTGTCGAGCAACTTCATCCGCCGAAAGGTGTCATAATAAAGGATGTTTATGCTGCTGCCGCCATCCATGAGCACCTTGTTCAACATATATCCACCCACTTGGGGGGCTACAACCAAAGCCAGCCGCCCCAGGTCATCAACGCGTGGCAGGTGATCTTCACGGCTCCATGTTATGTCATATTCAGTCCACTTTAGATATTGTGGAAGAGCCGGCATAACCACATTGACCGCCTATTTTCGCAACTTCTGGTCCCGTCTATTGAGACTAGTCGTGAAGACGTGGTACTGCCTCGAGCTGAGCTGCTTCGGGTTACTCTGAAAACCGGACTGATTCCGTTGTTGCTGTTGTTGTTGATTATTATTACCAGAGTGCGGTTGTTGTCCCCCGTGATTATCCTGACCCGGATGACTGCTTGCTGAACCGCCAGAACCAAATCCGGCTCCTGACCCGCCATGTCCTGGGTCGCCTGGCGGGCCGCCACCGCGATGGTTAGGTTGTGTGACATACCGCTTGAACTTCTGCATAAAAGAACAACTCTCCCATGTATGATTTGCCGGCCTATCAGGCAAACTGTGATTCGGACAAGGTCGCTTAATGAACTCTTCCATGTTCGAGGAAAAATTATCCCTGCCCGAGAGCGGTCCAAACCTCCTGTTACCCTTGGGATGATTCTGTTGGGCATTTGTGTTGGCCACCAGCTCTGATCCTGCTTCTGGATTCTTGCACTTACTCTGGCTACCATTGTTCACCGCACCCTTGCCTTGGTTGCCCTTCTTGCCTTGACTAGCCTTTTCCTCATCAGAACCCGGATCCTTCGTGCTATCTGAGTCGGCGTATTTCGTGAGAGCCGTCATGAGCTCTTCCATGTCCTGACACATACGCTTGAGCCGGCCAAGTTTCTGCTTTAGAGGAATAAAGTGGCAGTTCTTCTCTAAGATCAACACCGCTTGAGACATCGTGATCTGCTCTGATGAGTGAATAATTGTCGAGACCCGTCGTACCCAATGATGAGCCAACTCGCTCTCCTGTTGGACACAATGATCAAGATCCACAATAGTCATAGGCTGCTTGCACGTCCCTTGAAAGTTTTTAATGAATCGAGCCCTGAGCTCTGCCCATGAATTGATGGTATTAGGTGGTAACCCCTTTAGCCATGTACGAGCCGGGCCTTCAAGCATCATGACGAAATACTTGGCACAAACCGCCTCACTAACATCCAGCATCTCCATGGCCAGTTCATAGCTTTCCACCCAGGCCTCTGGGGGTAAATCAGAGGTGTAATTTGGGACCTTGCAGGGACCTTTGAAGTCTTTCGGCAACCGCTCGCTCCGGAGAGCCGGCGATAGACATGGCAGCCCTCCCGTCCTGGGGGTTACTCCTACCCCTACGGAAACGGAAGGCCTGGGCTCTTGGTAAGCTGGCATAGCTGGCGCCTCTTGCGGGCTTCCCCGTGGTTTACACATGCCTGTGTATCTCTTTGCGGTCGGTGACCTGTTGGAATCTCTCTGTGATGGTTGCTGCTAGAACCTGCTGGTGACTCGTAGCACCGGCTAAAACTACGGCTAGGAAGAGGGGTTGAATGGACGCGGCTCCGGCTATGAGCTTATCTCTCCTGCTGGGCCATGGCCGTCTGCAAGTACCCGATGGCGTTCCGCACATCCTCTGCAAAGGTTGCTTCATCCGGGATAGGGATCGTCTCAAGCCGGGTGGCAGCTGCTACCATATTCTCGGCCGGGTTAGAATAATGACCCACCGGCGTTGGAAAGCCCCCGGGTGAAGCTTGGTTACGTTGGGCCGGATGAGTCGCCGGCCGTTCCGTTGGGCGGCTCTCAAGCGCGCCCGCGGTTTGCCTCGCGCTAGGGGTATTAAAGAGGTTCCTTGCTTCATAACGCTCTGGTAGACGGGACTGATGCCTCCTCCGGTGTATCGCTGCTGCTGACATTTTCTCCAGCCCTAGACGGAAAGCATCTATCTTGATACGTTCTGCCTCTTCTTCCATCTGGACCTTCAGCTCGGCCATCCTTTGTCGTTCCTCTGCCATCCGGCCCCTGATCCTTGCAATCTCTAGATTCCGAGCTGCTTGATTATCTGGTGTGACTTCAGTGGCCATGAGAGCCGCGAGTTCATCCATCAGCTCCACAAGAACTTGATCCGGCGGTGGCGGGTTATCACCCGAAGTAGCGGCTCCCGCGGCTGCGTTACTTGCGGCTGGGGCTGATCCCGCCATGAACACCGCCGCATGAACCGGAGGTTTCATAACATCTGACTCAAAGCCATACGATTCAAGGTATGCATCGTCGTAGCCCCCAAGGCCACCGTTGCGGAGCTGGTACACTGATTCTGTTTCTCCACTTGAAGATTCATCTTCTGAATAAACAAGGGTTTCCTGTGACCCGGACGCTTCCAGATCCATACCTTGAGTGAAGCCTACAAAGACATGCCTCTGACCCGGATTGGCGCGGGCAGGCCGCACGTTACTTGCAGATTGGATACGCCGAGCCGGCTTGACGATGTTGGTGCAGACGTCCGGCCCGGGTGTAGATCCATCAGCCCTTCCGATGAAAATGTGGATCCCGCCGAACGGAACACGGAATCCATACTCCACGGACTCGACGTCAAGCCCCTAGCCGGCATTGTCGATGTAGAACCGGCCACGGCGACTCTTGCTTATCCTTCCGACCACGTATCCCTCGAGCCCTGGGAGAGAGCCCTTTGAGAACTCAACACCACCAAGCGCAAACCCCAAGGTGATACTTTTGATTGGCTTTCAAGCCACGATTTCTCTCAACATACTATGCCAAGCATCGATTTTACTCTTGTGCTAGCCTATACTTCACACAAATCTCACACAACATGAAGGGGTGCTTGAGTCCATGAACCAGTCGATGTATCACTCAACAAGCAATAGTTGTGGCTGCACCGATGTACATACGGATCTTCTTCTGAACCACGCTCCTCCCACAGACATTGTATGGAAGGTGCTCGACAAATTTCATCTAGGCGCCCCCACGTGTTCCTGCTTCCTCTTTGCATGTTCTCCGATTTGATCCTCTAGTCATTGTGTTAATCTCAAGTTGTGAACTTGTGATATTGCGGTGTGATTAGGGTGTTCCTCACATTGTGTGGTCTTATTTGTATGCTTAATTGGTTTTTCTACCATATCATCTTGTTTGGGGAACTAATTAACGCCTTCACATTTTAAGAGGTGGGAACCATTGTGTCTCAATGTGTACTGTATGCCGAGTTTCCTTCGAAAATGAAATGTGGGTAGAGTTTTCCATGTTCATGTGCTTGTTGATATAACTACAAAGCGAATAAACATTAACATTTTTTGCAGGGGTCCTTCATGTTTACAAATAGTCAAGAGTTGGTTCTAGCTTTGTTGAACTTGTAAAGTTAATAGCATATAAATGGCTTGGTAGTTGATTGTCTTGTACTTGAGCTAGGAACTTATGCTGACTTATAAATCGTCTCGAGTTAAGTTGTTTTGGGATCTTTCTAGTAGGTTGGGGTAATCACCATAGATATCGTGGATCACAACTCAACCTAGGGCATGATCAAATGTATAGTTGAATTTGTACCTATACAGAAATGTGTTCTAAAGTCAAAAAACTAACAGGTAACTAATCCACTTTATATTCAACTCCCCCGACCCACATGCAAATCAAAAAACATGAGTGGGATGGAAAAAATCTACACTATTGTTGGTAATGTAATGAAGTAACAACTGGAATTCTTAGCCTCCCTAGTGATATCATACTATTTTGTACCAGTAATTCCAGCCAAGTGACCAGTATATTTCCTAGTGCCTCCAACTCCTATATCATTGTAGTGTTCATGGATCTTATATAGCCTAGACATCATATACACCTCCAAGCCCAACAATTCTGCCTTGCGGCACTCTTTATCCTTTTGAGTGGGCAACGAGGATATATGCTTCAACACATTCTTGAATTTCTTCAACTCAATAGCACTGCACATAGTGCCCCTTTTATCGTGAAGAAATTGAAGGGTGTGCAATTACTATCAACTACTTTGTGAGGTCACAAGGCCTCCAACTTACTATAGCTCTAACCAACTTGAAGATATCCTAGTTTTACTATTTAATATTGAAAATTGTTACATGTTGTATGGGTGCTATAAGACCATAGACCGTGCATGATACTCGTATACCTTTCACAAATATTGTTGTTACATATATGTAACATTTGACTGAAACGTGATTTATGTGCAAGTTACACAAAAAAGTTAACATACAAATAAAAACAATTTCTAATAAATTTGGTATTATGGAGTACACATATACATGTGCATTTTTTTCTTAATCTTAAAAATGCACTTCCTTCCTTTCATTTTTAAACCAAACTGAAAGGAGCCATTCAAGATTTCCACACGGTATCATGATACATTAGTGTTATCATTTTAGATAGTGGGTTTGATAAGCACACACGATTTTAACCCTTACTATTAGGAAAGAAAAAATATAGTACTCATTGTGATAGGAAATATATTTATCCTTCATAGAATAAGGTAAGTTGCATTATACATTAAGGCTCGAGCAGATTAAATTCATAAATATAGAAATGAAGATACCGGCAAGCATTTGTCATGTTGTCGTGTATTATATTTTCTTGTTGTTGATATATAGTGTGAGTACAGACCCACTCACCAGTCTCGAAAAAATTACAAGACAATAGCATATTAGTATAAAATAATTGGTAAACTATACATATATGTAAATGTAATATCATGAATTTATTGGAAAATGTACATTCTTTTTGCCACATGGTAACCAATATCTTCATTGTGTGTCACTAGTGGCAGTGATTTAAAATTGTATTGTGATTCTTATTTTAATGTCCATTTCTGAAAACTATATGTTCAACAAATATTCATAATAGCTGAAAATATGTTAGCTTGTGCGCCCAAGGGTTGGCCTTTTAGATAGATGTATATATGTGATCCTCAAAAACATGTGAATATCTTGAACTTCTATTTTATTTTGTTGCACACAATATTTGATAGAAATTAAAATAGATAAATAATTAGAATAGAATTGCAACAAATAACATACAACAAGGCATGCTGGCTACCATGTAATAGAAAGGATATATTTTTAGTAAATTCATTTGATTATGATATAGGGTTTGGCAACTATGTTACGTTAATATTGAATTTCTTGTTATAACTTTTGGAACTGGTTGGTAGATCTATACTCACACTAAATGAAATGAAAATATAGGACGCAACAACTTGGCATATTCACATCTTCCTTTGTATGTCTACAAAGTTAGGCTTGGAAAACATAGTACATGGCAATATTCATCTTAGTGCGATTATCAATTGAGTCTCGGGGAGGCCTAACTTCAACAAAATCAATTAGGTACTAAATGTATTTCCATCAGACAAAATATACTATCTTCTTATTAATAGTGTGAATCAAAATATTGTGTTTCTGAAACCACTCTAAAACCCAATGAAACTAACATATTGTGATATTGTGAGGAAACCCTAAATGTCTTATCTGAGCTCGCTTAAAAAAAGATCAACTTTAACATGGTCCCTCTTACCTCCTCCTTTTGCGTACGAGATAAAAAGACAAGAGTTACTCAAACTCACTACTTAATAAAATCAACATCTCAAATCTATTATATAAAAGGGGAGATAAGAGGAATCATGTTAAAACTGCTCAAAAAAAAGATGAAAGTGCATTCCAAAGTTTCAGAAAAATGTACATGTAAATGTGTACTCCGTAACTTTAAAACTTTAGTATGTAATAATTTTATTTTTATGTTAACATAAAGCTAAATTAGTGCACATTTCTTATCTACTACTATTTGTTATTTTAGATCCACACATTAGTCTTTTTTGTGTAACCTACAAACAAAAATATTTCGTGGTCCAATGTTAGTATATGGACACTGAATGTAAGAAAAAATTATATTTTCTTAAATTTAAAGGAGGGGTTTTGTTTTTCAATTTGTTGATTATTTGAAGCTTACGAGCAAAATGTTTCCACCCAATATGGTGATACAAAATCCTTCTCGGTGTGTTTGCCAGTTTCTCCCCACTATCCACCATCCTAGCCAGTGGGTACTGAGGGGCCTAAGAAACATGGAACCGTTGACCCTCCCCTTGAGGTTCTCCTCAGACTCATGGGATTCATGATGGTTGAAACTATAGTAATCTTCTTTAGTCAACAATCCTCATAGTAGATCCAAGAATGCCGTGAGCAACATGTGTGTTTAGGCATTTTATCGTTGGGCGGAGGGTCTCATGCCCTTTCTACGATACACGTTGACTTGTGTATTGGTGAATAGGTACATATCTTTACGGGATATGATAGAATCGGGTAAACCGACCATTATCGTGAAAATATATTTGTTAAGAACAAAATTCTTGGTTTTGTGTGCATGTCCTTATTGCTTTGAGTTCCTACTTGGGCGTTGGAGCGCGTAGAATTTGAGAGCCCTTAGGAATTTTTTGGGAGACTTGGATGTACCTTGGTCCTTACTTCAATACTAGTTGTCCCTAGCTTCAGTGGTCAAAGCTCATGGAGTTATTTATAGCGATGTGTATCAAACTGGAGTTAGTTACTACGCAATGACCGACCTGTTAATATTAGAGTCTTTGTGCTCATTGTGCTAGTCACTGGATCAATAGCTAGCACCTGCAGTACATGATGTAATATCAGAATAAACCACATGTCATAAATATTACATACCTGCATAGCTCAAGGCTAGCTCACAACAACAACAAAATGCAATGAAAAAGCAAATAAAAAGTTCATGAACCCATAAAGACCACACGCAAAAGTTGAGTATAAACATCGTAACCCTACATCGCATCACTCACTCGCCGTAGTAAATCCTGCAACATGAAATGTTGTAGCCATATAGATATTTTTTTATGTATTGGCAAGTCACACCCAAATTGTAAGCATACATATCATATCCATATGCAAGGATGACAAAAGAAAGCTTGTGTTATGTTTTGCGGAAAACTAGTTTTACCTTACTTCTACTCACTAGTCAAGTATTTAGTCTTTACTACACTCTAATTCATATATGGTTAAGTTGGACCACCTCCAATTAACTCACCTGGTCGCCTATGAGAGCCCTCAGGGATCATAGGATTATCCAGTTGTTGCTATGAGCGACCCCGGGGATCATGGTTAAACCCACTTCATATTATTAGTCATTAGAGATGATAACATTTTTCAGAGGTAACAGGTCGAGCTGCTCAAAATTGTCCGTACCCGGGGACACCGCTAATCATGATTAATTTTACACTCACACTCTGTGGAGGTTTGAACACTTGACCCACTGGACTCAATCCTAAGATTAAAACGAAGTCTTTCAGAAGAGGTTCCCTTAACCACCTGACCGCCACATCCCACCTATCACTGCTACATCTATCGGCACTGCCTAGGCAAGGGTTCCATCAACTGATCAACTAAGTCATGGCCCATATAGACAATGGCTATACATGGAAGCTACTTGATATGAAACTTTTCCAACCTTTTTGAACCTGCACGGCATTCCCCACCTTTCCTTAGTCATGTAGATCCACCCGGAGGATACATACTTGTTGACTGGTCCCGACAAACCATTTCGTCCAAATGATTCATTAATTAAGCATCACTACTTCAGAGCCCTGGGGATAAATTAAAATGCATGTCTTTACTTTAGTAATTACTTGAATTCTCTCATAAGTTTCATGAATCACAACATAACCACCCATGTCTACAAATCATAGCAAGAATACAACTATCAAGGTCTACATATGGTTATACTAAACTACATCCCAATAGCAACAACATACTACCATAACATTCCTACACATGCATAATCTAATAATGTGATATATAACTACATGCATAGAAAAATAATAGGTTGAAGTATGATCAAAGTGTAACTGAGTCCTTGTTCTCAAATTTGCACTCTTGACAATAGTTTGCGTCGCACTCCGGATAACTATATGTTCAAGAAAATAACAAATACATAACCAACACTCAATTAACACCCAAAATAAAGCAAACAGTAAATAAAACTCCAAAAATATAAGCATATTAGTAGGTATTTATGATCTACAAGCTAATAGGATCACAAAGCAAAAAAGAGTCAACTAATTTGAATCAGCGGTCTAAAAGATATGGCCGATGGAAGGTTGAATACAAATTAAAAAATCAAATTTGAATAGTGCAGAAGTGTGAAGCTTAGCTTCTACAGGGTCAATACAAATGCACAGGAGGAAGAATCGATGGATTTGAACTTGTGGATCTCAAGATATAGCAAAACGAAAATTTCATAAGGATATGTTTAAAACCAACCATGGCAGCGTTTTGATCTACTCTAGCAGCTGTTGTAGAGGTGACAATTGGCAAGTTGGGATTCGTTGATACCCTTTCAGTTAAGTGGTTTAATTTGGATAACCAGATCAAGATCTAACGGCTCCATTTGCATACCTCCTCGGAATTAAAACCAATATAATCTCGGCGTATATGGTAGATCGGACGGCACCGGGTGACTTGTCGTGAAACAGTGGAATTTTGTGCCAGAGTTGAAGAAGAGGGACCGGATGGCTCGAGATCGATGTTTCCCGTGACTGTGGGGCTCACAGGGGCTCGGGGCAGTGATGGATGGATGCGCGGGGTCTTAGGGGCGTCACACTCGTCCTTTAGGTGATGGTTTCTTGCTCCTATGATGACAGCTGCCAGCTGGAGCGGCGACGACGGAAACTCGCTTTGGGAAGTCATTCTGATTTTATAAAACAAACTCCAAAATAATAATCATTAAAAACAAACTCCAAAATAATTCTGATTTTATAAAATTCCCAGAATAAATCATGTAAACTCCAAATGTCATTCTTGTCATTTTCCAACTATACTTAACAGGGAAGAAGTCGTGTTTTCTTCTCTCAAAAAAGCTTTTGAAATTGATTTGAATATTTGTAAAATAAACATAAGAGCCAAATGAATATTCAGGGAAGTCCTTTTGTTCCCTCTCATTTGAATATTCCATAAACTCCAAAAATTTCAAATGTGCGTAGAAATCATGATGCAAAAGAATTCCAAATTTTACAATGTCAGTAGAGACTAAATATTCTCAATTCATGCATGGTTATCGGCATGTAGAGAAAACGAATCAGAAGCAGGGTTCAATCATCGCATGTTTTGGTGACACAAATCCAGGAAACCAGGGACTCATCCATTGCTCCATTTTAATAACAGAAGAAGCCACCAACCTGAATGGTTCAGTCTCCGAGTGGCCACATGAAGGGATGCGAGAATAGATAGCGCAGCGGCGTGGAGTGACTGTCAACACTGTACGTACCAAAGCGCTACACGGGAGATAGGGAAAGGAAGAGCATGCGGGCTAGGCTGTGTCTCTGTGGCATTTTTTCCCGGTACCTCCAACTCTCTTGTAAGTATTCCCTCCGTTCCAAAATAAGTGTCGCATATTTTGTATTAAATTAGTATAAATTTTGTATTAGATTAATGATATTTATTTTGAGACAAAGTGAATAGCAACAAAGAGCGGTAGCTTGGTACAAAATGCAAAAAAGAAAATAAAATGTTCCTTGAAGAAATGCATCAGCTTCTCTATTGGTTTGTATGAAGGATGTCGAGCTCGCACACACACACGACTAGCACTCCAGTCTCCAGCAATCTGATCTTTTGAGTGGGTAAGCAAGAGATGTGCTTTCGATGCATTTTACTAGAATCTATATAAGTTGAACTCCGTAGCTAGAGCCCAACACATGGTACGGTACATCTTCTTTATAAGTCTTAACACGCCGAGTAATGGAAGGCTACAACTATTTCCAGCTGCGTCTGTCCGGGGCAAAAGGGCTTCGAATTTATTGGCTCAAATCAATTCGATGATATCCTGCAGCTGCAGTGCAAAAGCCTGCGTCATGGCCTGCATACCATCAAGATGATCATCTACTTCGCCGCACATTCCCAGCGCATGCCCTTGATTGTCCGCAAGCCCGCCGACTACTCTCTCCTTGAATCTTCTCCCTTGCGTCAATCCTACTACTTCTTCATGCAGCAATGTACTATCCTCTTGGGACTTTGAGATGCATAATGCTCCCTTTGTATCACAATACTTGTTGGGGAAAACTAGTCTAGTTCTTTTCAACAACAACTATTTAGAAACAGAGAAAGTAGATGGGTGACGAACATGAAAGTGTTGGACTCGTTCACGAGGTTTATCCGGAAAACAGCCATGACTCATGGCAGGGCAAAGCTGCTGCAAGTTCTGGAAAAGGAGTGAAAGGCTTGCAAGGTGCTTAGGGCGGTGCTCCCACAAATAAAGAAGTTTTTCTGAAGCACCAGTGCTTTTCTGTAGAAGCTAGACGCTTGATGACAGAGAAAAACTCGGTCTATTTGACTAAGAACCTTCTCTAAGCTACCATACTTTGGCCTTGAGCGCGGCAACGGCTCCGTCCCTTTGGTAACAGCAGATCTGCATAGATCGCTGGTCACAGCCATTCATATGACCCAGGGAACCATGCTGCTTCAGCTGCCCAACTTGACCTTCATACACAGCATACCTGGAACAACACAGACTAACCACCGTCGACGCGGAGTTATCAAAAGCAAAGCTCTGCAGATCAATGGAGCTGCAAACTCCGATAGATAGATAGATATAAACCAATCATCTTAATGACAGGACACGGTAAAAACTCAGCCAGATTGATTGAGCATACATAAGAATCATTCTTCTTGCAACAGTTGGAAACAGAAGATTTCATGTTCCATGCTTTAACCCAACTGACGACTCAGCACAACTCATGTTCCATGCTTTAACCCGACCCATGCTTTAACCCGACCGACGACTCGCGCAGATCCTCATGCCACCAAGATAGCATGATACTGACGCAACTGACGACTAGCGCACATGCTACACAAGATAGCATGAGACGGCGCAACAGACTAGAGAGTAACAGAAGAGATGAAATAAGGTGCCAGGTAAAATAAACCTCCTACGGCAACAGCAGACAGACAAGGTTACAACCAACAACACATTGTATATAAGTCAACTACTGCTTCAATGAAATCTCCAATGAAGAATCAATGCAACGATCGATCAGCTACGAAAGAATGGGACCAAGGCACGCACCCTCCCCGGAAAGAGAAGGCGGTAACAGCTTCCGTCGCGCTTAATGCCAGAGGTTCATGCAGAAGCCAGAGGGGACAGAAGGCGGCTTCTTGCTGTAGATCGCCTCCGAGAAGGTGTCGGTGAGCTGGCCGCAGAGGCTTACAGGATCTTCGATGAGGGTGTCCACATACACGCTGACAATCTTCCGATCATGCGGGGTAGCACGCAAGCTGTACCATGTCAAGAACTTCACCCTGAAGTTGGTCTCAATATAGCCCTCAGTCTCCAGCCACCTCACCACCCTGACACAGTACTCATAAGTTGCTTCCGGGCATCCATCCTTATGGCCAGCATCCTCAAATTTACCCGATCTTTTGTTCGACGAATTCCCTGGCTCTCTTTCAGGCTTTGAAGAGCCATTCTGAAAGATGTTGTCAGAAGGTTTTGTGTTGAAGCTCCTTCCACCAGTCTCCTTACCAGTTTCCATAACTCTTGGTGCAGTGGGTGGCATAGAGCCAGCAAATCGAGGAACAAGCGCCAACTCAACTCGAGCAGTAGCATTTGATGCATCCTGTGATTTAGGAACTTCGCTTCTTTGGTTCTGCTCCATTGAGTTTGAAGACTCCCTAAGTAAAGCAGCTTGAACTGTTGAATTAGGCTCCTCATCCAAAGCTGACGCCGAGAGCCCAGGAGCTTCCTCCAGTTCAGTGACCTCTGGTACCATAGCTGCAACTATCTGCATGTTTTGCAAGTTATTGCTAGGCCCGTTTGGGTGATGAGGCACTTTGTCTGAATCAAGGATCTCAGGATTTTCACAGTCCTCAAAATCACTCTCCGGTGACTTGTTAAGATCAGTATACACTGTTGCATTATTGTTTGAGTCAACACCCTCTGAAGAACGATCAGATTGACCACCACTATTTGTCTTTGGGCTCCTGTTATTTTGGTTGACTAATCCAGCACCACCTGGAACCAAACCCTTCAGATCACTTTCTTTCAGAGAGCTTGTACTTACCCTGGCTTCCCATGGCTCAAACTCACTGGAGTTGCTGAATGCAGTTACCTTGAACATATAGCATGTTGCTGGCGTGAGTTCAGTGACAACAAATGTTCTTGACGTTACAGGTATGATGCCAGTTGGATTTGCCAAGTAAAATCCTGTACCATCCACCTGGTGCCATAGTTTAAAGCCAGTTACCCCTTGGGTGATATAAGGACATCGACCCAAATCAAAAACTACAGTGATAGATGTAGGCGTTATAGGCTCAAACTTTATGAAGCTCGATGGCATCATCTTGGATCCTGAAAATGCAAAGATGCACAAAGTTAATATCATCATTTTCATATGTTAGACCTAATGTGAAGGATCTCGAAACTTACGTTCAAACTGTGAGTTAGTAGGAGACTCAACAGGGAACTTAGACTGCATGACATCTAGTGCATCAGCACAAAGTTTCTGAACTTCAGCACCACAAGTAAGCCGACTGACAATTCCACGACCCATGTTTCCATACCCAGCTACAGGTCCAACCTCAGCCTCAAGTTTCTGCTTTGCTGTGTCAACAAATTTATGCAAGACCGAGTACTTCTCTGTGGAGAAAAGGACCTTATGAGCCAGAAAAATCCGGCAACACAATATATCCAGCCGCCGAGCCTCCCTAGCATACACTAGTTGTTTCTTCCAGGACCTGAACAAGGACATTAAACAGTCATATTATTGCTCGACAAGATACAATTTACTAAAAGGACGGAAAAATTATGATTCAAACATTCACACAGGAGGAAACAGAGCAATGGGCAGTGGAAAATGGATCGGAAATCTTTAGAGTTGCTATTGTATGGAAAATGGAGTGGTAAACTTGATGAATACAAATATATGATAGAAGTACATTGCACTGGGTTGTTTTAAGAAGTCACGTCATCAAGCTCTTTTATTATGTGACTGCTTTAGTATAGACTACTAAGGTAATGATTTAACAGGATTCTCGTTAACAGACGTGCAGCAGATGCAAAATGCATTTATCTTAACTGTAAATCAGAACAAGCAATGCCGTAATAAACAAAGTAAGGCAGTGAAGCAGTAAGCCTGGAAGCCCAGGAAAACAAGCAAAGTAACAATCTAAGTTACTTCTTTTTCAATTTAGAACGGGAAACCTGCATGAATAAAAAAAATGTCCCAGAATACATACCCGAGCAAATCATGCTGCTTCCTACAGTGAGGGCAGTAATAAGCACCGTCAAGTTTCTTGCACTGCCCACTCGGCAGAATGCCGGTTCTTCCATCCTTGAGAGCACACTCAAGATGGCATGATAACCCGCAAGAATCCTTTTGCATGGGATGATCTGAACTACAGGACAACCATATGGTAGGGTCCTTGTTGTCATCATACTTGAAACATATACAGCATGAACAGCGTCTGCAAAATTTATCTTCCAGGTTAAGAATCGCTCTGCATGCTACATTTCGGCAGGACCGCACATTATTAATTGGCACGGGTACAACAGCGGTTAGCGGATTGTTGACACCAATTGGCAGTCGTGATGGATTGTCACTCTTCCTTTGGCGTTTAGCGGGGTACTGATGGTTACTAGCGTTGGGATCAAGAGTTGGCTCCTTTTCTTGCACATGCACCACAGGGCCAGATGATTTGCCAGTCACCACCCTGAAGAGATAATCCAGCATTCTCTGCTTAGATAATCCAGTATATTTCCTTTCCCTTCCGAGATCAGCACAAAGAATATCTACAATATCACGCCGACTCCATGACTGTAGTTTGTCAGGAGCACTTTGTGGCCTCTTCGATAATTCACGAACAAGATCCCGCTTTTCTTCCACACTCATCAATCGGCATTTAGCAGGTTCAATAATAGCTCCTGGAGAAAAGGATACACTGAACCATATTAGTATATCACAATCCGATTAATAAATACTGCAATCAATCTTGTGCACCAGTAGATTTGAGATGCATAACCAGATATGCTTGCACGTCCAGAAGGTTGAGAAGAATATACCAAACAAACTTTGTAAACATCCACATTGACAATAATGTATCAACAATGTCCAACTTGAGAACAGAAAAAATCTAACTTCATTACAACTCAACATCCCATAGATATGTTAAGAAATAGCATGACAAATGGGAGAAGGTAATTTGGGTGGCCAGTTGCTACTAACAGGCATAACACATGCAAGAAAAAACTCAATGTAAGGCATTAGAATCTTTACATACGCAATATATCACAGTTAGGTTAGATTGTACACAACATAACAAGTGCAGGCATCATGCACAACACTACCCAATCAAAAGCTGCGGGCACTGACTATACACTACTTCATCCATTTCTAAATATAAGTATTTTTAGAGATTCCATTACGGACTACATACGGAGCAAAATGAGTGAATCTACACTCTAAAATATGTCTATATACATCCGTATATAGTCCATAGTGAAATCTCTAGAAAGACTTGTATTTAGGAACAGAGGGAGTATAATGCCATATACTACATACTCTAAAATTACAGCTTTCGGGAAGATCTTCCAATCCAATTGTATACTACTCCCTCCGTTCCTAAATGTAAGACTACATATGGATGTATATAGACATGCTTTAGAGTGTAGATTCATCCATTTTGCTCCGTATGTAGTCCCTTAGGGAAATCTCTAAAAATACATATGCTTAGGAACGGAGGGAGTCCGTACATACCCTAAAAATATAACTTGTCAGGAAGATCTTCCAATGCCATACAAACTCAAAATGCACCCGACAACATTCAACTCTTTCAAGCCCCTTCTTTAACTTTGAGTTACGACTGGCAATGCCATTCTCTCTAGAAAGGTTCAGAACTTGGCACCAGACACAGGCACATCAAGTGGAGACATGTGCAAGGTTCAGAACTTGGCACCAGACACAGGCACATCAAGTGGAGACATGTGCATTGCACATACAGCACCCAACAAAAACAGCATGAACACCACGAGCCAGGGTTGGCACAACGAAACCATCTACTTGCGCCCGTGGGCAGCAGATTGACATGGAACGCCAAGATAGCAAGAGACTGCTGCCACCCTCCTGAATCCTAACAGATTCAATCCTGCTAACCCCTGCCATCCATACAAAATCCGCAAAACAGATAAAACCATCCACATGCATGCGAACAGAAGCCCGGCTGAACGCCAATGGACGCCCCAGGAACCGAATCGCCGGCCAAAAGACCGAGCCTTTCCCCTCGAAACCAGACATCGACACGTAAATCCCAGGAAAACGACGTAAAGCCAGGGAGGCACTGTTCCCGGCGGGCTCCCGCGGACGCAAGGAGCGCAATGCGCGTAGCCGTCGCCGCATGCAAGCGCCGAATCTGGCGCCACCGCCGGTGAAAATCTCCCGCGACCCCATGCCCCGCCCCGCCGTACCGCGCACCAACCACCACCGGTACAGCCACGCACGCATCAACGACTAGTACTAGCACCGCTACCGATCGAATTTACCGCGCGGTGCCGCGGCGCTAACCGACTGGACGCGTCGCGCGGACGAATCCTCCGGCGAGGACGCCAAATCTCGGGCCGGAGGCGCGCAGACCCCGCGCGCACTGGCGGAAACGCCGACCTGACGACCTCCCTACGCGGAGGACTCGACCCACGACACCCGGACCGCGGATTCGGCGCGCAGACGGACAGATCGAGCGGCGCGGCATTAGGCCGGCCGCCGCCGACGGCCCACACGGCCAGATGGCAGAGAGATGGACGGGGAGATGGAGACAGCGGTGGCGCTGACCTGCGTAGGGAGGATCCATGGCCGGAGAGAGGGAGGGAGAGGGGGATCTCTCGCTCCTCCTCCGCCTCCTCCTCCTGCTCCTCCGCTTGGCTCACGTGGACTCAGCTCTCCTCTCCTCCTCTGCTACCCTCTCTCTCCTCCCCTGCTACCCTCTCTCTCTTTCTCTCTCTACCCCTGCCCCGTATGTAGTACGAGCACGCGAGGTTAACTCCCAGCCGCACGGATATCAAAGCGCCGCTTTTGCGTCCCACCCCCCGCCTTCCCGCGTATTCGCCGGCGGCTCCCCCCCCCCCCCCCCCCCCCCTCCCAAGTTTCCATATGCCCGTGTGATCGCGCGGGGTCAGACACGGGAAACGGAGAGCGGTTAGGCAGGGCTTAACTACCGCCTACGTTCACACTCGAGGTGACACGCGCATGGAATATGGATCTCTGATTATTTTCACAAGAAATGATGAGATTGTGTGACCTTTTACGTGCCCCAAGAGCACGAGATTGTCTAACCGTCGATATACCATGATAGGGTCAGTTGAATGAAAAGGGAAAAAAAGGGTTGATGCGTGATTTATTTGTATATCAGCATATATATGTCAATGATAGTCATATGTGATGCGCATTGCGTACGTATACTAAAGGTAAAACAAATATATTGCACGAGTTAATATGTTTTGAAAAAAAAAGGATTTGCTTTTTTCATAGAAAAATATCGTCATTGTTGGTTTCGGATTCAGCGACTTCGTGTTATACTCTAGGTTGTTTGCCACCGATGACTTCCCGCTAGTGTAAATCTACAAGGTTTGCCGAAATCTGGTGGTTGAAAGGCTGCCGGAGTGGTTGTGGTGCCTCAACATCAACCTGGCCAGGAGGATAAAGGCGTGAGACTTCATAGGGACCTAACTGTAATATCTTTATTTTCCAGGGTTGGTTTGTACCGATCTGTGGCTAATAGATCTGAGGATCTTTTCGCCAAAAAATATATCGTCATTTATTTGGAAAATTGTGTCTAGTTGTATCGCATTAATACCCTTCCGCCTTTCCAGCTAAGATACCGTGAATTCGTCGCGTGCAGTGTCATCGATGTGGTCCGTCTATCGACACGACATCTCGACCAATAGGATGATGCCAACTGTTATCCAGTCGCATGCAACCAATGGCACAGCTCGACCCTCACCAGCTAGCCCTAGGAACATTTTTACCCTTAACTATATAGATTATGTAATGGGCCTAGGGTTAAGCCCATCATAGCCCAATCACAATGTGGGTATTATCCCTTTCAAGCCTGTGGAACTTCCGACCTAGACAGGCTCGCACGGTCACACCCATACGCATGCTCCTATGCTCACGTTGCCTCGCGACCTAGCCCGTGTTTGAGTTTTAACATAGTGGGTTGTGATTAGGCAGAGGTTAGACAACCATGCCACTCGTGGCTTGTCGACTTTTCATACCTGGATGAGGCATTTGAATAGTATATGGATCTATGTTTATTATCACTCAAAAAAAACTTTCACATGCATAAAAGGCATGAAATTATCTTATCGTTGCCGCTTGTTATCCATCTACCTGTCAAGGAGTGTGTCTATAGTATGACAGATCAATTGAATAAAAGAAGTTGGATGCATGATTTATGTATTGTACCAATATATATGTCAATGCTAGTCATATGGGAAGGACATGCATGCATAAACACAACACGTGAAGAAAACAAACATATTGTACGAGTTCATATGTTTGAAAAAATATCTTATACGAGAAGGACATGCATGCATAAACGCACTAACATCATTAGTATCGAAACAATAAGACTAGATGCATGAGATTAATACTCTTCTGTCTTTCAATCTAAGATCCAGAGAATTCGCCACGTGCAGTATCGTTGACGTGGTTCATCTATCAAAATGACATCTCGACAAAATAGGGCGATGCCATTTGTTATTCAGTTGTGTGCTCAGCCACGTACAACCAGGGGCATAGATGGGCCCTGGCATCGGGACCTGGGAAGGTTTTCATCCTTATCTGCATAGATTTAGTATTGGGCCCAAAGTTAAACCTAGCACAACCCAAAAAAAGAAAGTTTGGGCCCTTCCAAACATCTTCAACACCCAACCTAGATTGGCTCTCACAATCGCACTCATACGCATGCTCTCATATGCTCACGTCGCCTCTTGACCTGATTCCTTCTGAGTTCTGGCTTGGTATGGGTCAAACAACCATTCCACCCATGGCTTGTCTACTTTCCACACTTCGACGAGCATTCAAATAGCATATGGATCTATATTTGTTGTCACGAACAAAAATTCAATCTTCTACATGCACAAAGGTATGAGATTATCTATCGTCAATGTATGTTACCCATCTAATCGTCAATGAGTGTCTATCATATGATAGCACTAGTAGAAAAATGCCCATTTGACCTGGTTCGTAAGGCCCATTTGTCCCGATTCTGAAACCGGGACTAAAGGGTCGGGACTAAATCCCAAAACCTTTAGTCCCGGTTCTCTTACAAACCGGGACAGAAGGGGATCCACGTGGCCTCTGCGGGGAGCCCAGGCAGGAGGACCTTTAATCCCGGTTGGTAACACCAACCGGGATCAAAAGGCATCCACGCGTCAGCATCTAGCAGTTGTTGGGTTTTTTTGAAAGGGAGGGGGTTAGGGGTTTTTGGAGGGTTAATTTAGGGGTTTCATATTGTTTTAGCTAGCTAATTAATAGAGAGAAGTGTCACCTCTTTCTCCGTGCTTGGTCGACGCTAGCTACTATAGGGAGAACTCGACACGCTAGCTAATAATCAAATGAAGGAACCATTAATTATAGAAGATCGTCATGAACATATAGAGATAGAAGTGATCGACCTCTCTTTCTCCGAAAGATTGGTCGTATAACAAGTTTTCGTATATATATTTGACGCTACTAGCTACATATATATAATATAATATCTCTTACAATCCCTAACATCTAATGTCCAATTTCAGATGGTATTCTCCGGCTTTATTTATGACGTGGTCAAGAAAGAATCCCGCCAATTCTTCTTGAATTGCTCGTATGCGATCATATGATAGGAGTTCATCCCACATTTGTCACATCTAATTTGAAGAAGGGGGTCAATACATATATATGGTAATAAAATAAAATTGTGAATATTATTGCTTACGCACTTGAAATTGTTTTTCAGAATAGCCCCGCTTAGGGGTCGTCACGTTGTAGATGAACTCGCAAACGTAGTATCCACAAAAATCATTCCTGGTTTCCTGCCACAAGCACTTTACGAGAATAGAGTTCAATCAAACTGCTAATCAAGCATGATAAATGGTATTGATGAAACTAGAATCAATGGAAGATGCGCGGAACTAGCTAGTAGTACTTACTTTCAGGTGTGTAAATCGCAGCTCCCCTGGCAGTGTCGGAACAATTGTTATGAACTCTTTCTAAACCTTGCCAGACAAAGAAAATAATTACTTGATATCAGGAAATGAACAAAGTTGCCGATATAATGCGATAATAATCGATTGAACTTACTTTTGGAGAATTTCAGTCATGTACGTATATTCTTGGGGATCTTTTCGTTTTGAGTCTAAGACGGTTACTGCTCCCCGCTCAAACTGAATCTCTAGCAAAATAAAGTGGAAACTGCGTACACATGCATAACTCATCAATTACATTACTATAAACCTCAAGTAATAAGGGAAATCAAATATGCACAAGACAGTAACACTCACTTGAAGTTGTAAGGAAAGAGTAATGTCTCTTTGTTTTGATTTTTAAGCAACGATTCTAGCAGTTCTCATTGGTTTGTGTGGGATACTTTTGAAAATTATACGCATATATGACATTTGGGTTAATGAACCCAATGTTATAGATTTGTGCTTTTCTGCATTCGGCGATCTTCAATCTGCATAATATAGTAGTGAGGATAATTATATATATACATGCAATGAAAGAGCCGAGCTATATACATAGAGAGACTTAATTACAGAAGTAGTACTTACAGACAGTAGCAAGTCACGATTGTTTTGTCGAGGGCCTTTTGATTGTAGAACTGGAATATCTCCTCAAATTCAATATTCAACAGTTCCATTCCAACGAGGTCGTGCTCCTCTTTAACTGACAGTATCAAAGAATCCTTCTCAGACTCGCGGCATGTTTTCATGTACCATTCATGGAATTTCCGCATCATCGTTGTTAGAGGAGGAGGATCAGGTTTGACGAGAGGCCGCCCGTGCCGGTAACTGAATTCGTCCACCTCCAACGGCTTAAATTGTACATCATTGCTCAGGTAATCATCAGGTTTGGTACCGGTCACTATCCCCAGATGATTAGCGACGATATCGCTAGACACCTTGAGCGGGGGGCACGATTGGTTCGCCTGTTCGCCGAGCTGGGGAATTTTTTCCCACTTCTTCGTTCTGCTAACCTTGCATCACTGGAAGTACTTCTCGACCGCCGCGCATCTTGATATGTCTTTTTAATACAGCGGTCAAAGTTGGAATCCGGCGAAGGCGGTGATGGTCGCTTTAGGGCATCGATAGTGCGCATCGCTTTCACCGGATCTATCTTCTCCTTCGGAGGTGGAGTTTTCTTTGCAAAATGGGCCCTCACTTCGGCCTGAGATATCTCCTCATTTTCAGACTCGGTCCTCTCATATGGTAACTTTTCCAGAGGCTTGAGAGATGGACCGTATCTGTATCCCCTCTTGCCTATGCTTGTACTGCTAGCCGCCGGAGTGGCGGCGGCTCCCTTCCGTCGTTGCTTACTAGGCGCCGGAGGAGCCGGAGCGGCGGCGTTTGTCTTCCGCCGTTGCCGATGAGGCTGAGGAGGAGGCGTACTGCTCCGACGTGCCGGAGTAGGCGAAGGAGGAGGCAAAGTGCCCCCATGCGCCGGAGGAGCCGGAGAAGGAGGCGGTGTGCCCTGATCACTCGCCGGAGGAGGAGGAGGAGGAGAAGGAGGAGGAGGAGGCGGAGTGCCCTGATTCGCTTGAGGAGAAGGAGGAGGCAGAGGCGTCCAGTTTGGAAGCTTTATGTACTCCTTCTGCCATAGACATGTACTCCTCAGGGCACGAACCAGCTTATTCTCTCCTTCACCTATAGAGTGGTCAAGCTCGAGCTCCTCAAATTCCTTCATTACTTCATCCACTATCACAACAACATAGCCATGTGGAATCGGACGACAGTGAAAAGTTCCATTGGGTTGAGGAGGTGCAACAGAGCCGACAGCCGCCTTGAAAGTGAGGTTCCGGCATTTCGTCATAAGCTCGCAATGTTGAGCCTCCGTGATAGTATCCACGGGGTAGCTAGGAGACGTGAAGTCAGGCTAAACGGGCTCCGTGGAAGCGACGTTGCTTCTCCGCTGAGATGGCGGGGTAGCTTCTGGGGTAGCTTTGTGCCGCTGAGATGGTTTGTCGGCAGCTCGCTGACTCTCAACTTCCTCTAGCTTTTGTAGTCTTGCATTGACCTTTTGAATTTCGCTCAGCTCCGCTTTCCTCTTTCTCTCCCGACTTCTGTAACCGTCTGCGTCGGGAAACCCAACCTTCCATGGAACAGAGCCTGGTGTGCCTCGTGTTCGTCCAGGGTGCTCAGCATTCCCTAGGGCCTCAGTCAGCTCGTCCTTCTCTCTGTCGGGAATGAACATCCCTTGCTGCGCTGTGGTGATATACTTCTGAAGCTTGTTCATGGGTATTGCAAGTTGCTCGTCCGTCCAACGACACTTCCCTGTTTCAGGGTCCAAAGTTCCCCCAACCCCGAAGAACCAAGTCCTTGAACGGTCTGGCCAATTCGATGTCTGTGGTACGACCCCTTTAGCAATCAGGTCATTCTCAGCTTTGTCCCACAACGGCCGGGCTTAGCCACCTGACCCCGTGTGATGGTGATACTGCTTCTTTGCAGCATTGACCTTGTTTGTCTCTGACATTTTCTTACTCTTGTCCGATGTCTTGTAGTCCACAAATGTGGGCCAGTAATCTCTTATCTTCTCAAATCGGCCGATGAATTCTGGAGTCTTCCCTTTGTCGACAAACTTTGATTTCAACTCATTCTTCCACCTCCTGAATAGATATGCCATCTTCTTAAGAGCACACGCCTTGACCAGTGGCTCTATAACTGGCTTATTCGGATCCTTCTCTGCCGGTAGGGTGAAAATTGCCTTCAGCGCGGTCCAAAGATCATCTTTCTGTCTATCGGTGACATAACCACCATCAGGGGCGCCGTCCTTAGGCTTATTCCATTGCTTGATGCTAATCGGGATGTTGTCCCTAACAATAGCTCCGCACTGAGCAGAAAATGCGTTCTTGGTCTGCTTGGGTTCAATCGGATGGCCATCGTTCACGAGTGTTGTGATCGTGAACTTTTCATCCTTGCGCAACCTCTTCTTCGGGCCTCGTCTCGTTACCGAAGTTTGGCTCGATCCAGAGGGCTATAAAAGAAGAAAGAAGAGTTAATTAATATATGTACATACCAAAACAATTAATGCATCAATTAGCTAGTCAACACTGGCTTAATTATCGTCGGACTTTACAACAGATCCCTCCTCCGATCGGTCACTGGAGCCGTCATCATGGTCTCCTTCTTCCTCCGGCATTCGGCCACGGGAGCCATCATGATCATGTCCTTCCTCCTCCATTGTTCGATCATCGGAGCCGTCATAATCCTCTCCTTCCAGACCATCGGTATCGTTGAGATACGACAAGATATCACGTCCGCCATGGATTATGTCCCCCAACAATTGTTCTTGTTCTTCGTCTCTTGGATCCATAGTTTCTGCAAATATCACAACATGGCAATTAATATACAAACATGATTGTCCGACGTCCGGACCGCCTCTCTCATGAATGTCAAACAAGGGATTCTTTCAACCTTTAAGGGATTTAATTAACAAAATGGCGCCATTCTGAATGTGCAGAAAATGGTCCATATTTTTCCTGATCTCATCTACCCTTCTATATGTCACGTTGTAGGGACGGGGTAGATCGACCGCCTCTCTCATGCATGTCCGACGTCCCCTCTCATGTCGAAGTTATCGAGGAGGGGGTAGATCGACAATGACGCTCTTTATTCTAGGGTTTGGGTGGCCTCGATAGTTGGTTGGGCGAGCGGACCGCCTCTCTCACTCATGCATGTCCGACGTCCCCCCTCATGTCGAAGTTATCAGGGAGGGGGTAGATCGACAACGACGCTCTTTCTTCTAGGGTTTGGGTGGCCTCGATAGTTGGTCGGGTGAGCGGACCGCCTCTCTCTCATGCATGTCCCTCCTCATGTCGAAGTTATCAGGGAGGGGTAAACTATAATAGATGGGATCAGGAAAAGAATGGATCAACTTGTGCACATCCATAATGGGGGTATTCTTGATAAATCTATATTACTGGAGTTTTCTATATGAACATTTTACCTTAGTAACTTAGAAAAAAATGTTATCGGGGAGGGGGTATATCGACAACGTTTTTTTTCTAGGGTTTGGGTGACCTCGAGAGTTGGTTGCTCGGTATATCGAGAGGGGGTGAACATTTTATCTTAGTAACTTAGAAAAAAAATGTTATCGGGGAGGGGGTATATCGACCCCCCCTCATGTCGAAGTTATCGGGGAGGGGGTATATCAACAATGACATACATTCCGGATCCGTTGGAAAGCTCTCAGGGAGCTGATGCCAACGTGATGATAGGGGGGCCGAGGTGCTCCCGTGTCCTTGTTGATAGATAGAGCCGATGCCAACGTGATGATAGAGCCGATGCCAACATTTTCATTTAACAAAAAAACTACCTTCAAAAAAAGACTTGCTTCGCCGCGGGTGCTCGGTGCGACATGGACTCGGTGGAAAAACTGTATGAAAATGCGATGATGGCCGGGCCGGGCGGTTTTCTTTTCCTTCTTCATTTTTTCCTTTGTTTTCTCTTATATGTTTGTTTTCGTTTTTACTCTACATTTTCATACATATGAAAAACAACGAAGACTTTTTACATGAATATATACACTCATATACATGAACATATATACATATCCATGAAAAAAACATATACATGAACATATACACACACATAAATGAACATATATACATATACATGAAAAAAACATATACACACATATACATGAACATATATACATAAATGAAAAAAAATATACATGAACATATACACATATACATGCCCGAAAAAACATATACATGAACATATACATATATATGCGGTGACGGGGATCGAAGTAGGGGGCTCACTAGGGGGCGGCGATGGCCGGAGGCCAGCGACAGAGACGAGGACAACGGCTCGGGGAGGCGACGAGGACGGCAGCGACGAGGAGGCGACGGGGACGAGGACGGCGGCGATGGGGAGGCAACGAGGATGGCGGCGACGGGGAGGCGACAGGGATGAGGACGACGGCGACGGGGACGAGGACGACGGCGACAGGGACGAGGACGGCGGCTCGGGGAGGCGACGGGGCCGGCGACGAGGACGACGACGGCTCGGGGAGGCGACGGGGACGAGGACGGCGGCTCGGGGCAACTGGTAGATGAAAACTAAAATTTTCTAAGGGTTTTCTTATATACAAGAAGCATTGGTCCTGGTTGGTGGCACCAACCGGAACCAATGCCAACCTTTAGTCCCAGATGGTGCCACCAATCGGGACCAAAGGTCTCTTTTCGGCAGCCCGAAGGGCGGGAAGCAGAGACCTTTGGTCCCGGTTGGTGGCACCAACCGGGACTAAAGGTGGACATTGGTCCCGGTTGGTGCCACCAACCGGTACGAAATTGCCGCATTGGTCCCGGTTGTAGCCACCAACCGGGACTAAATGGTTGGTCCTGGCTGTGGTGGGAGTTTAGTCCCACCTCGCCAAGATAGGGCCCCTCGCACCGGTTTATAAGCCCACCCCTCTCTGCCTTGTTGAGTTCCTCTCAAATTGAAAATAGATGCCCTTACGTGGGAAATTTGACCTGAAATCAAATTGATTTTCAGTCTGATTTCCAGTTCAATTTTCCCTACATAAGCGCATCTATGTTCATTTTTGCCATTTTTATGTTATTTCAGAGGGATTTCATTTTTTTGAACTTATTTGAACTCCATACTTTTTGTGTGTTCAAAATGCACCATTCAAAGCCACATCATCATTTTTCAACCCTTTCTGACTACATTTGGTATTTTTCATGCACTTACTGATTTTTTTGAGCTAAATAACCCTGAAATTGAAAAGCACTTCAAATGAACTCTGAAAAGGTTTAAAGTTGGCATGGTATCATCATTTCACCCACATAGCATGTGCTAAAAAGTTGAGAGGGTTACGGCAAAAAATGGATGCACTTCGTGTACAAAATGGACAATCTCTTTCGAAGTATCAGGGTTTCGGACGAGAAGTCATCTGTTACAAATGGATTTCATTTTTTTGAACTCATTTGAACTCCAGACTTTTTGTGTGTTTAAAATGCACCATTCAAAGCCACATTATCAATTTTCAACCCTTTCTGACTTCATTTGGTATTTTTCATGCACTTACTGATTTTTTTGAGCTAAATGACCCTGAAATTGAAAAGCACTTGAAATGAACTCTGAAAAGGTTGAAAGTTGGCATGGTATCATCATTTCATCCACATAGCATGTCATAAAAAGTTGAGAGGGTTACGGCAGAAACTGGATGCACTTCATGTACAAAACGGAAAATCTCTTTCGAAGTATTAGGGTTTCTGACGTAAAATCATGTGTTACAAAAGGCATTTCATTTCTTCACATGTCACTGCAATGATGTAGTTGTGGAGAGAAAGTATTCACTTTTTCTTCGCTTGTGTCCTTTGCTTATTGCACCGTAACCATGGATAATCTTCATCGTTTAACAGGGTGCTTGGGTCAGCCTTGAATTTGAAGGGAGGAATTTCATGAAACTTTTCATAATCTTCAGACATGTCTGTCTTGCCCTCCAATCCCACGATGTCTCTTTTTCATGAAAGAACTATGTGGCGCTTTGGCTCATCGTATGATGTATTCGCTTCCTTATCTTTTCTTTTTCTCGGTATGGTAGACATGTCCTTCACATAGAAAACCTGTGCCACATCATTGGCTAGGACGAATGGTTCGTCTGTGTACCCAAGATTGTTCAGATCAACTGTTGTCATTCCGTACTGTGGGTCTTCCTGTACTCCGTCTCTTGACAGATTGACCCATTTGCACTGAAACAAAGGGACCTTGAAATCATGTCCATAGTCAAGTTCCCATATGTCCACTATGTAACCATAATATGTGTCCTTTCCCCTCTTGGTTGCAGCATCAAAGCGGACACCGCTATTTTGGTTGGTGCACTTTTCATCTTGGACGATCGTGTAAAATGTATTCCCATTTATCTCATACCCTTTGTAAGTCAATACAGTCGAAGATGGTCTCCTGGCCAACGGGTACAACTCATCAGAAACAGTATTGTCACCCATGAGACGTGTTTGCAACCAACTACCGAAAGTCCTGATGTGTTCATATGTAATCCAGTCGTCACACTGCTCCGGCTGTTTGGAGCGCAGAATATTCTTGTGCTCATCGACATACGGGGTCACAAAGGTGGAATTCTGTAGAACTGTGTAGTGTGCTTGAGACCAAGAATGCTCGTCCCTACATATTATTGAGTCCGTTCCTAGCGTGCCTTTTCCAGTCAGTCTCCCCTCATACCGCGTTTGAGGGAGACCAATCTTCTTAAGGTCAGGAATGAAGTCAACACAAAACCCAATGACATCCTTTGTTTGATGGCCCATGGAGATGCTTGCTTCTAGCCTAGCGTGGTTACGAACATATTTCTTTAAGACTCCCATGAACCTGTCAAAGGGAACATATTGTGTATAAATACAGGGCCCAGAATGATAATCTCGTCGACTAGATGAATTAGGACGTGCGTCATGATATTGAAGAAGGACGGTGGGAATACCATCTCGAAACTAACAAGACATTGCACCAAATCACTCCTTAACCTTGGCAGGATTTCTGGATCGATCACCTTCTGAGAGATTGCATTGAGGAATGCACATAGCTTCACAATGGCTAATGGAACGTTTTTCGGTAGAAGCCCCCTCAATGCAACCGGCAGCAGTTGCGTCATAATCACGTGGCAGTCATGAGACTTTACGTTCTGGAAATTTTTCTGTGCCATATTTATTATTCTCTTTATATTCGACGAGAAGCCATACGGGACCTTCATACTGAGCAGGCATTCAAAGAAGATTTCCTTCTCTTCTTGGGTAAGAGCGTAGCTGGCAGGACCTTCATACTGCTTTAGATGCATGCCGTCTTTTTCATGCACACGTTGCTGTTCCTCCCGTGCCTCTGGTGTATCTTTTGTCTTTCCATACACTCCCAAGAAGCCTAGAAGGTTCACGCAAAGATTTTTCGTCACGTGCATCACGTCGATTGCAGAGCAGACCTCTAGGTCTTTCCAATAGGGTAGGTCCCAAAATATAGATTTCTTCTTCCACATGGGTGCGCGTTTGTCAGCATCATTCGGAACAGATAGTCCGCCAGGACCCTTTCCAAATATTACTTGTAAATCATTGACCATATCAAGTATGTGATCATCAGTACGGAGGGCGGGCTTCTTCCGGTGATCTGCCTCACCTTTGAAATGCTTTCCTTTCTTTCGACATTGATGGTTGGTCGGAAGAAATCGACGATGCCCCACGTACACATTCTTCCTGCATTTGTCCAAATATATACTGTCGGTGTCATCTAAACAGTGTGTGCATACGTGATATCCCTTGTTTGTCTGTCTTGAAAGGTTACTAAGAGCAGGCCAATCATTGATGGTTACAAACAGCAACGCATGTAGGTCAAATTCCTCCTGTTCGTTCTCATCCCACACACGTACACCTCTTCCATTGCATAGCTGTAAAAGTTCATCAACTAATGGCCTTAGGTACACATCAATGTCATTGTCGGGTTGCTTAGTGCCTTGGATGAGCACTGGCATCATAATGAACTTCCGCTTCATGCACAACCAAGGAGGAAGGTTATACATACATAGAGTCATAGGCCATGTGCTATGCTGGCTGCTCTGCTCCCCAAATGGATTAACGCCATCTACACTTAAACCAAACCATACGTTCCTCGGGTCACCTGTAAAGTCGCTCCACTTTCTCTTAATCTTTCTCCACTGCAATCCGTCAGCAGGTGCTCTCAACTTCCCGTCTTTCTTACGGTCTTTTGTGCCATTGCATCAACTCGACATGCTTTTTGTTTCTGAACAGACGTTTCAACCGTGGTATTATAGGAGCATACCACATCACCTTGGCAGGAACCCTCTTCCGGTGCGCTGGCCCTCAACATCACCAGGGTCATCTCTTCTGATCTTATACCGCAATGCACCGCATACCGGGCATGCGTTATGTTCCTCATACTCACCGCGGTAGAGGATGCAATCATTAGGGCATGCATGTATCTTCTACACCTCCAATCCTATTGGGCATACAACCTTCTTTGTCGCGTACGTACTGTCGCGCAATTCGTTATCCTTTGGAAGCTTCTTCTTCATTATTTTCAGTAGCGAACTAAATCCCTTGTCAGATACACCATTGTCTGCCTTCTATTGCAGCAATTCCAGTGTGGTACCGAGCTTTTTGTTGTCATCTTCGCAATTTGGGTACAACCCTTTTTTGTGATCCTCTAACATGCGATCGAACTTCAACTTCTCCCTTTCACTTTCGCATTCTCTCTATGCATCAACAATGACCCAGCAAAGATCATCATCGGGCACATCATCTGGTTCCTCTTGATCTTCAGATTCCCCCATTGCAGCATCACCGTATTCAGGGGGAGGGTAGTGTCGTCATCCTCTTCTTCTTCATTGTCTTCCATCATAACCCCTCTTTCTCCGTGCTTGGTCCAAACATTATAGTGTGGCATAAAACCCTTCTGAAGCAGGTGGGAGTGAAGGGTTTTAGAGTTGGAGAAAGACTTCGTATTCTCACACATAGTACATGGACAAGGCATAAAACCATTTTGCTTGTTTGCCTCAGCCTATTCGAGAAAATTATGCAGGCCCTTAATATACTCGGAGGTGCGTCGGTCATCGTACATCCATTGTCGGTTCATCTGCGTGCGTTATATAATAAAGTGTATTAAAAACCATTACAACATATCATGAATAGAGAAGTGAACAATAATAAAAGTAAGAAAATCATACGAGTAAGTATATTTTCTTTTAGCAAGAAGATAAGATCAAGAGGCTCACCACGCACGGGCGATCGACGGCGGTTTCAGTACGGGGACGGGACAGGACGGACCGCCAAACCTAAACAAATCTTGACGAAAATGGAGTTTGGACAAGGAGCTTTGAGAGGAGAAAGCTTAAGTTTGGCTTAGGCATTTCATCAAACACCTCATGTGCATAGGAGGTGAGTTAGAGCACCACAAAGCTCTCCCCTCGCCGGCCAAGAAAACAGAACAGTGTGGAGTGCTCTACTCGCTAGCGAGGGGGTATATATAGGCATCTCATTGGTCCCGATTCGTGGCTGGAACCGGGACTAAAGGACCCCCTTTGGTCTCGAATCCAGCCACGAACCGGGACCAATGGTTGTGGGCCAGGAGCGAGGCACGTTGGTCCCGGTTCGTGGCTGGAACCGGGACCAAAGGTTCCAGACGAACCGGGACCAATGCCCCACGTGCCCCGCCTGGCCCCCTGGCCTCACGAACCGGGACTGTTGCCCGCATTGGTCCCGGTTCGTGACTGAACCGGGACTAATGTGCTGGCCCGGCCCGAACCAATGCCCTGTTTTTTCTACTAGTGTAGATCAATTGAATATAGGGGAACGTTGACACATGATTTATTTATTTTATCAATGTATATGTCAATGATAGTCAAATGGGAAGGACATGCATGCATAAACATAATACATAAATAGAAAACAAATATAGTGTACGGGTTCATATGATTGAAAGAACAATAATTATTTCTCTATGGCACAAAATCGTCATTAGTATAAGAAAACGCTTCCAGTTGTGTGGTATTAATACACTTCTACCTTTCTAGCTAAGATAAAGTGGAATTTAACCATATGAATGCCATTGACATGGTCCGTCTATTGAGGTGACATCTCGACAAATAGGATGATGTCGGGTGGTATAGAGCTACGTGCTTAGTCACACGCAACTAGAGGCATATATATATATGGGCCATGGGCAACCAGGCTTGGGAAGTTTGTTTACCTTACCAACATAGATTAAGTATTGGACCTGGAGTTAAAGCCTAGCACGACCCAGTCACAAGAAGGCTTGATCCCTTCCAAACCTCTTGAACTCCCGACTTATACTGGCTCGCACGGTCACACTCGTACATATGCTCATATGCTCGCGTCGCCTCCTGCCTAGACCGCTTCTGACCTAGTTGGTTCTGATAAGGTGGTGGATAAAACAACCATGCCATTGTGGCTTGTCTACTTTTCAAACTTTGACGTAACATGCAAATAGTCACACGAAATATCGATATCTTCATTGTCACGTGAGATAATACTAATTGTTGGTTTTGGTTAGGCAGGGATTAACACCTGTGTCACCCGATGGTTTTGTCTATGTGTACACTTGGACATAACATGAAAATAGCATATGGATCTATGTTTATTGGCACACTAGACAATGAGATTGTGTAACCTTCCACATGCACACATGTGTGTTACTCATATAGTTGTGGATGAAGTGCACGTGTATAATAAACAAAATACATGAAAGGAAAAGAAATATGTCATCGGAGCCATACGATTCGAGAGAAAAAGACGTATCTTCTTGGTGCAATGGCATTATTTTGTTTAGACAAAACCATCTAATTATACCACATTAATGATTGATCGTTTGCTTTTCCATCCAAGAAACAACGTGAAATTCACTCCGTGTGACGTTATCAATCTACCGACAAATATGGTGATGCCGGTGCCTATCTAGAGCAAGCGGCGTACCCAACCTTGTGTGGTTACCAATATGTAGAGAGTCTCGACACGCTTCATCCCATCGATTGCGATTAGCTCATCTGGCCACAATTTATGTGTCTGTTTTATTTCTCTTGAAGACTCGTACTACCTGAAAATTGTCATGTTTAATTTAGCAAGATGGCTTCTAAAGAACACGTGATTGGTTTCTTCAGATGCCACACACACAACGCACATGCCAATGGACGGGTCATTTCGATTTAGCTATATTAACTAAGGTGGGTAGCCTATTTAGAAACATTTGCCACATGAACACCTTTAGTTTGAAAGGGATTCGAGCGTTCCATAACCCCCTAGCTATGTCCAAAGTAGACAAACTCATCTATTTATACCACTCTAATTATTGGTCTCTTGCTTTTCCTGCTAAGAAAACATATGAAATTCATTATGTGTGTGATGTTATAGACGTATCCATTTATCGGCATGACATCTCGACAAATATGGTGATGTCAGTGCTTGTCTAGTGCAAGCGGCGTACTCAACCTCGCGCCTTCAATACGTACGTAGAAAGGGTCGGCACGTTTCGTCCCACTGATTAGCTCATATATCCACAATTTATATGTGCCTTTTCTTTCCCTTTGAGACTTATACTACCCGAAAAATCATCATGCGATCGTGACATCTCGTGTCCATTGTCAATTCGTCATCATGGCATTTAGCTACTCCATATATATCATCGTGGGTGTGAAACACAATATGATATAGCCGGATGGCTTGTGCGGTAAAAGGCCACGCTAATCACCCTCACCCGTCATCGCGAAGCATAATCAAGTCCATAAAAGCATACTCTCACGATAAGCCAACGCTAACTCTTTTTATAGGTGGGGACATGGCAATTATCATGCATGGGACTAGCCTAGTGGGAAGGAGCGCCGGCTAATCAAACCAATCAAGGGGTTCGGCGGGATCGGACGGCCACGGTGCTCCCGCGCTAGCCGTTGCTGTGTTGCATGCTGGCATGATCGAGCTGTCGATGGATATTGTGGATCGATCGTTGCCAATAATAACGACGTAGTAGCGTCCGGTGGAATTAAACTTCCGAGAGCATATAGTATATCTTTCCTTTTCCATGGCTGCTAAAAATACTTTCCCGTGGACAGCGACGTGGAATATTACTACTACTGTACGTACGTACTCCTACTAGTCTAGCCTCACAAAAGATATGGGTGTAGGTTAGGAGTGCTAGTGCGTGGTGGAGTATATTACTACTAGCAAGTTGTGGGAGTATAATAAAAGAACTCACGGAAATATGTAAAGCAGGAGACTTCCTTTTAAAAATAGCGGTAGTACGATCTCATATGCACGTTCCGTTGCAGGGTGTAACCTGTTCGTGCGCACATGTAGGTGTGTACATCAATAATACAATGTGGCTAGCTAGCTGACGGTGCTTTTTGTTTTTTGCATGCCCAGTCTAGTCTACTCTACTCCGTAGATAATAACAGCGGGAGTACGTACAGATTAACTGGGCCTCGTGATGTGTTTTCGTCTATGGCTACGTACGACGCCCGTCCATCCGCCGGTCCGACGATCGATCATAGACTCATAGAGCACGAGTACGCGGTGCAACTGTGCAAGTATTTACTCCAGCATGTACATACGCAACAAGCCAAGCCATCGGTATAGGCCTACGAGTTTTAAAAAAATCGACAGCCTGCTACGAGCGCGACGGAGGGGAGTCGCGTCACGGTCACGTACGACTAATGCACGTCCAGTCGTCGTAAACAGACAATAAATAAAACTGGAAAAAACTGGTTGGATGGCAGACGCTGTACGCCATGACTGACAGGTATACGAGTCGCAACTCTCAAAGCATGCACTACCAGAGGCTAGCACCCTAGCGGTACGTGACAGGGAGGGTGGCGCGTGCACGGCAATGGTATGGGCAGGGCATCAACGGGTGGGTCCCGCTCCCTTTTCGTCTTTCTGTTGGGGATACGATACGATACGCAGCTGGGAGAGCAGAAATAGGCGTTGCTGTTGCCTTTCCCGGGGCCGGCCGGTTCGGTTCGATCCGGCGCCGGAAAAGGGAGGCATTGACCGTTTCTCTCTTCTCGCCCGGGCGGCGGCATCTGCTCCGGCGCGACGCGACGCGACTAGGGTCAAGTGGCGCGCGACTTGCAGGCGCCCCATGGATCCCTCGATGCGGTGCGGCCTTTCCAGGGCCGGACGCGCGTGTCGATCGGCTGGCCGGGCAACGCGCGTACGCCACTCCTTGCTCGGTGGACCCTAATTTTGGCTCGCTTCGGTAGAGCGCGTCAAAAACTCAGACCATCGATGAGTGTCACTGTGTCAGGGTATGACCGTATGCACTTGCTCGGAGGCATATCCACTTTCTATGAGGCACAACTTTTGTTATTTTTACCACGACCTCTTCAAATGTCCAAACATCATAAAAAATTGCAAGCATATTGCGCTCCCGGGCATCTTGGATGCTAGAAAAAATTAGTATTTTTTTTTGCTATTTTTACCGATTTTTCTGTTCATGGGTAGAAGCATCGGAACCCATGCTCATAATCGTTGCACCCTGTAAAATTCACTATAACTAATGTCATTGCTATTGTCTGTCTATAGACATGACATATATCGACAAAAAGGTGATGCCATTGGTTATCCAATGCAGGCATCAGACACCTAGGGGCACATGGCCGACACGTGGGATTTTTTATTATTTAAAACTAATGTGATCATGGCAAATGTACATGCGGAAGAGTGTTGTTGTGATGATCAAAACAGAGTTAAAGAGTAGAGATAGTCTCGAAGCTACATCCTTTGCGGTTGTATAAGAAAATAGTGTCGTGGTTGGTGTCGGTTTTTTCAACAACAAAGTAGAGAAAGGTTGATGCTTGATTCACTTACACATAATCCCTTCGTTTTTAAATATAAGACCTTGTAAAGATTTTATTATAGACTACGTACGAAACAAAATAAATGTATCTACGCTCTAAAATATGTCTATATACACCCGTATATAGTTCATAGTGAAATCTTTAGAAGGTCTTATATTTAGAAACGGAGGAAATATATGTTAATGATGATCACACATGAAACACATGCATGTATAAACACAATACATAAACAGAAAACAAATACGAGTCCATACATTTGAAAGAAAAAGACTTAATATTTACAGTACAATATCACCATTTAGTACATAATGTTCCATCCAGTTATACAACATCAGTGATCTTTCCATATGAGAAACGGATTGAAATCCACTTTGTGCAATGATGTGGGTTTTGTCCGTCGCCTATCGACATGACATCCTGATAAAACAATGATGCTAGTAGTAGTCATCTGTTGCAACTTGCATGCGTGCGTACCCAGCCTCATGCAAGTTACCAATAGGTAGAAAGCCTCGGCAAGCTTCATCCCATCATGTTTTCCCTTTTCCCGGACAGCAAACCATCCAAAGATTATAATGCAACAGTGAGGGCTCGTGTCCATTGTCAACTCGTCATCATGACATTTAGCTACTCCATATCCATATATAACGATGGACACGCAACAAAATTATAGAGTAGATAGCCAGGGTGTATCCACACACATGCCATGGTAATCACTCTCACCCGTCATGGCAAAGCATACTCAACTCCATAAAAGCAAGATTTCACAGTGAACCAACGCTAATTCGAATTATAGGTGAGGACATGGCAATGGACATGCACAGGTCCTCGTGGGATGGAGCGCCGGTACCAAACCAATCAATGGATTTGGCGGAGCCACGAAGGGGCGTACGGTGCTTCAGGACTCGTGAGGCCGGCCGCAACGGTTGTGGGGCTCCAGCGCTGGTCGTGGATGTGTTGCATGCTGGCATCATCGTCTTCCGAGCTGTCTATGAGTTGTGGACCGATGGTTGCCAATAATAACGACGTAGCGGGCGGTGAAAGGCTAATGGGGTAAGTGTGTTTCTCAGAGGAAAAAGAAGTAGGAGCATATCTTGTTTTGTGGTTCGTCTTCCCTTTCCCGTGACGGCTAAAAATACTTTTATGTGGACAGCGACGTGAAATACTCCTACCAGTCTAGTCTAATCTCCTGCTTAGGATAATGAGTCTAGGTTAGCAGTAGTGCATGGTTCATGCATTACTTTATTATTAAAATAAAAATAAAGAAGGAAGACCCCGGCCTCTGAAACGATGCATGTAATAACTTTATTAATTATTCTCAAAAGACCTTATAAAAATATACAACAGACTTCCAGGCAACATCTGTCGCTACTCCTATCCAGTTGATGTAGGGATCCTCATAGTCTGGGTCTAATACCACATACCTCGCAGCCAAGCCTAACATCTAAGACGACCTGGGCCCCAACCAAGCCACTTGCCGGGTTTGGAACACACACCGGTCCGGCCCGCTCTCAGAGGCCGCCACCGCCAACTGCCACCACTCCACCTTCAGAGCTGTACTGACGTATCAACCTTGCCCGGTCTAGCTGCCGTCGACGCCACCACGACGCCCAACAACACCACCTCCCTGCGCGCGAACAGCTGAGCACGCCGTGGTCGTCACCGGTACTCCTCAGCACCATGCCGCCAAGTACCACCAGCCAACACAGCTTGAAGTCTCTGGAAGATCTGTCGTGCGTAGCACCTGCCGACCAGGCATGACAAAGCATAGCACCTATCGGCCAGGCATGACTTGACATCTCCACCGAAGCTCCGTGCAAGACGAAGCCACTCCACGTCCTGCCTCTGACCACCAGCACTGCTCCACAAACGATGCTCACAAGAGAGAAACGCCACCAAAGTGTCGTTATCGTCCGATCTGGAAAACCAGATTCTAGGGTTTCCCCCAGAGCAGTACGAGTGGGTCGACATAAGTCACACAACGATGCCTTCATCAAGGTAACGACGCAAAACGTCGCCATCGTCTGCCATCGGCTCGGTTTTCATCGGCAACTATGTCTTCCCAACTCGCAACCGGAACTAGATGTCGGATCTCGAGATCTGACCATCCAGCGTCAGGCCGACCACCTCCGACGGAGGAGATGGCCACCACCGCCGGCTGCCCAGGCCAGATCAGATCTGACCGGAGGCGCCGCCGACTGGTCCACCATGGCCTCCACGCCGTCGCCGCCGATCCGACGCCCGATGCCGCACCGACCGCAACCGCTGCCCTTCCCGAAACAGGCCGCGCCACGCCTGCAGCCGCCGCCACCGCCCGAGACAGGGCCGGTCACCACGCCGCCGTAGCCATCGCCGCGCACCGCATGGATTGAATCGGCCGCCGAGCGCACATCGAAGCCGTCGCCGCCGCGTCGCGCTCATCGCCCGTCGCGCCGCCGTACCCCATGGTAGCCCGGCGCCTCCTCGCGACCTGGCCGTCCCGCGCCGGCTGTGATGCTCGAAGGGTGAAGATGCCCCGCCGCCGTCCTGCCGGCCAGGCTTTGCCTGGCGACGCTGCGGACGGCGACGAGGAGGGGGGAGAGGAGGGGGATCGAGTGACGACGGCTAGGGTTTACCCCCGAGTCGTCCACGGGGGCCACACGAGGGAGGGGCGATCTGATCTACCCAGATTCTCTTCTGGCATTATTAAAATAAAATAACTCACGGAAACATAGAAAGCAGGAGGCTTCCTTTAAAAAATGATGAGTAGGACTCCTTGTGTACATCGGGTGTACCGCGTACGTCCTCGCCTGTGTATATCAATGCGACAAGCTAGCTGATGCATACAGCATTTACCCTCTCCAGCGAAAACTGAACACTACAGTTCTGCTAGTACTGATTAATTGGGCCCATGTCATGTGTTTATCTATGGCTACTGGACTTGCGCATGGACCAGGAGTACCGAGTACGTGACGTGAAATCCGCATAAACATGAGAATGGGAGTAGCATACGTAACAGTAGTCACTCCTGTATACATACTACTCCCTTCATCTTATAATGTAAGATTTTACTAACATTACATTAATATAAGAATACGTTATATATTATGGAGCGGAGGAAGTAAAGCCAGCGCTATACAGTCTCGTACTCCATCAACCACTCCCCACCTGTACGTGACGAGAGGAGTTGCGTCACTGTCACGTATAATTAATGGATGTCCAGTCGTTGTAAACAATCAATACAACCGGAAGAAGTCAGTTGGGCGGCAAAACACAGCTGCTGCATGCAGTGTTCAGCTACGTGGATGTCCTGTCAGTGATTGGACAAACGAGAGAAAAAAATGATTTAATCTGATTTCTCGTATCATTTTTATACATTTTGAATTGTTTGTGAATTCTTATATTCATCTTAAATATAGAAAGGATATGAGGACTCATGCATACGCCTCGACACGTTCGGTCAGACCGGCACATAGGGCGCGACCCTACTTCGGATCGCCTTTCCTTTTTTTCATATCTTTTCTTTTTGTCTCTTTCTCTTCACCAATCACGTGCAAGCGATCGGACATATGACAAAGAAAATAAGGAGTGTGACTGCGTGGGTGGACAAATAAAGGACATGTTCGATCACCGACCGGACGCGTCCAAGAGCATTTAAGGGGTCATATTTGCTAAATACGGCTATAGATGCATCTACAAACAGACCTATCAAACCCGTCTCAAACGCCCGGACAGGCCGCTCGGTCACCGACCGGTCACGAAAATGAGACTCAGATGGGCCTCTCAAAACGGCCTCAAATGCCCGGGCTAACCGACACCCCCGATATCCAACCCAAATATGAGGTGGATATGGGGGAGCCCGAGAGCGCCCGGGCAGGCCCGCGCTGGCCCGCATCGACCCCGCATATATTCGTCCTCATTCGCTCGCCGGACCAAAACGTAGCCACTTCACTCCACTCCCCTCCACTCCCCTCCGCCCCCTAGCTCACCTCCGGCGATCTCCGGCCTTCTCTGGCATGACAGGCAGCGGATCTAAGTCCTTCACCTCTAGGTTCGTCGACCACGAGCTCATCTCACGCGGCCCCGAGGAGGAGATGGCCATCCTCCTTGCGCTCTGCCGCTCCCGGGAGGTTGCTGCCCTTCGACAATGCTTGGACTCGCACCATCGGGAATCTCTTGCGTCGGCACAGCCGGTGCTTGGTTCCGGTGTTGCCGCCTCACCGGAGGCGATGCGGTCCGTCTGGCATTAGAACGCCGTCGCTGATGCGAATCTCACTGTTGGCGCGCCAAGGACGCACCATGGGCATCCGCGGATGCCAGCATGGCGCGGTGTGCCCGCCGCGCAGGGCAGCGGGTGCGGGAGGCGGCAGAGGCCCTCGTGGCGATGGACGTTGGAGAGGCCGAGTCACACTCTCCGACGCCCCGTAGCGTGCACCACAACCGCGTCGTGGTGGACGTCGGCTCCTCCCAGAAAGGATCCGTCATCGACCTAACATCCACCGGCACCTTCTGGATTACGGGCTCCAACGAGGAAGAGTAGGGCATGGGAGATGGCGGGAGATCTAGTCCCGTGAGCCAGCTAATGCCCCATGTCTTACTCTACCTCGCCGGTGACCGAACCGACACTACGAGGGGCGCAGCCAGCCGTCGGACATGGGCACGACGAAGCCAGACAACCTTCGCTTAATATTAGGTTTACGTTGCATGTAATAATATGGATTTGAGGTGTCTGGGTGTAGAATCCATTACTTGAGGCGTAGTCGATCAGTGTGTGCGAATGCGTCCGAATCGTGTTTACGGGTTTTTGAGGGATCGAATTTGCAAGTTCCTGTTATAGATGCTCTAACGGGATTTTTTTTCTTTAAAAGAAATAACAGGCAGAAGAGAGAGTCATGTATGGATAGTGGTGGCCTGGTGGGTGCACAACATGATTTGGCGAACAGACCAAGCAGTCAGCTTGGTAAGCTATCTACAAAAATTTGCAATCAATGATTTGGCGAACAGGCATGGCATCGAGAGGCGGGTCCCGCTCCTATCCCCGGTCGGTCGTCTTTCTGTTCTGCTGGGACTTGGATATACACGATACTGATACACGGAGCCCGCTCTTCCCGAGGGCTGCTCATCTCGATCCGGCGCTCTTGCTGATAGGGAAGCATGGCGTCTCGGCGCTCGCCCAACCGGCAGCATCTGCTCTGCCGCGAGGCAACTAGGCGGAGCTTGAGCCCGGATCAGGTGGCGCGCAACTTGCATGGGTCGCGGAGGTACTCAGCTGCGACGCGGCCTTCTGAGGGCCGAACGCGCCGAGTCGTTCGCGGTGCTCGTGTCTTTCACGGGAGCTGCCGGCCGGGCCACCGCAAGGCAATGTACGCCACTGCTCGTTCCACATGGACAGGCCGGTTCTCTCGTGAAGGTGTCATTCCTAGTGTCTCCGAATCCTATCGTATCCTGGTTCCCTCGATGTCAAGATGAACATGTATAACCCTAAAATTACGACGAGCAAAAATAGTGTGAGCCCTCTAGTGTAGTGGGCCGTGGGCACAAAATGGGGTCGATGCTTCTTGGCAAGCTCATATCACCTTTGTCTCTGTGAGGCTGTGAGGCCGATGCATGTATGACACTTTCTTGTTTACACTTTAAGATATTTATCTACCTTTTGATTATCTGCATTTGTTATTGTACTGCACATGAATTTAATTGTGACAATAATTTAGGTTTCATTGCATCCTCTGATCCACATACCCAAGAGATCGAACTCTAAGTTCAAAAAATCATTAATTTGCAACATCTTGTAAATAGTCTGTCAGATTCATTTACTGATGTAAAAAGTGTTGCAAAATCCTTAAATCCGGCCATAAATATGCCCAAAACAATGGAGGTACCAATAAAAAACATTCAACTCCCTATTATAAAGGGGGGGGGGGGGAGGGATAGTATGGCCTCTGACCTGAAACAAGCTTCAAATAAACAGCGAATGAAATTAAGAAGTAAAACTTTGAAGTCAGTAAATGCAAGTCAACTCAACATTGACAAACACCTAATGTACAATATACATCCAGTGGAAGGGCAACCTTCACAACCCAGCTTCAGTTTGCACACGCTAGCGGAGACATTGGAACACCCAAACTCACGCGTATCGGAAAATCACGAAGAGTCATTAGGGGTGCAGGAAATTTTCATCAACTATCTTGATTCTGGAAAATCATTTGGCCGTAAGACTATGACTGTCGACATATATTTTCCTGAAACCATTGTAGATACCATTTTCACTGATCATGATCCGAGGAATATTGTTGAGTGCCAAAAGCGCTCCGACTGGCCTAAGTGGAAGGATCCACACAAGCAGAAATTGTCTTGCTTAACAAAAGAAAGCTATTCACTCAAGCAATACCGACACCTCTCAGTGTTTTCTATGTGGGATTCAAATAGGGGTTTTCACTAGAAACAGAATGAGAACAATAAGGAGGTGAGATATAAGGCGAGGCTCGTAACACAAGAGTTCACGCAAAAACCCAACATTGATTTTAATGAAAGATACTCTCCAATAATGAATGGAACCACTTTTCGATATCTTATATCTTTAACACTACAAAATCATCTATCTATGCAGTTGATGGATGTCGTAACCACATATCTTTATGGGTCACTAGATTCGTGTGTGTGTGTGTGTATATATATATATAATAGGAAAAATACCTCCTACTACCGGGTGTAGTTACTTCCATGTCTCATATATTACCATGTGGTAGTATATATATAATAATTTTTCACTTTGAGTATGTTCACATGCTATATATAAGATACTCCAAGGTGTGTTACCTGCAAAATAATATAGTTGACTGACAGTTTTTATCATATTATGAAATACGTACATATTTGTACGTAAAAATGAGTATGCTAAAAATATGATACATACTACCTAAAAAATAACAGATATAATACCTAAATATTCTTATATACTACATACTACGCGTACATACTCTCCGATATGCTAAATACTACCTACATCATACCAAACAAAAGTGGGAATAACTACACCCGGTCGTACGAAACATTTGACCTATATATATATATATATATATACCCACACATGTAATATATATATATTGGAAATATGCCCTGGAGGCAATAATAAATTAGTTATTATCATATTTCCTTATTCATGATAATCGTTTATTATCCATGATATAATTGTATTGAATGGAAACACATTACATGTGTGGATAAATAGACAACACTCTGTCCCTAATATGCCTCTAGTGAACTAGCACGTTGATCAAAGATGGTCAAGGTTTCTTAGCCATTGACATGTGATGTCACTTGATAACGGGATCACATCATTAGGAGAATGATGTAATGGACAAGACCCAAACTACAAAAGTAGCATATGATCGTGTCAGTTTATTGCTACTGTTTTCTGCATGTCAAAGTATATGTTCCTATGACCATGAGATCATGCAACTCACTGACACCGGAGGAGTGCCTTGTGTGTATCAAACGTCGTAACGTAACTGGGTGACTATAAAGGTGCTCTACAGGTATCTCCGAGGGTGTCTGTTGGGTTGGCATGGATCAAGACTGGGATTTGTTACTCCGTGCGACGGAGAGGTATCTCAGGGCCCACTCGGTAATACAACATCACAATAAGCCTTGCAAGCAATGTGACTAAGTGTTGGTCACGGGATCTTGTATTACGGAACGAGTAAAGAGACTTGCCGGTAACGAGGTTGAACTAGGTATGGAGATACTGACGATCGAATCTCGGGCAAGTAACATACCGAAGAACAAAGGGAACATCATACGGGATTAACTGAATCCTTGACATAGAGGTTCGACCGATAAAGATCTTCGTAGAATATGTAGGAACCAATATGGGCATCCAGGTCTCGCTATTGTTTATTGACCGTAGAGGTGTCTCGGTCATGTCTCCATAGTTCTCGAACCCGCAGGGTCTGCACACTTAAGGTTTGGTGACGTTTCGAGAGTATAGAGTTATGTATGGTGGTGACCGAAGGTTGTTCGGAGTCCCGGATGAGATCCCGGACGTCACGAGGAGCTCCGGAATGGCCCGGAGGTAAAGATTGATATATAGGAAGTCCTATTTTGGTCGCCGGAAAAGTTTTGGGCTCATCGGTAGTGTACCGGGAGTGCCGGTAGTGTATCGGGAGACCTCCGGGAGGGGTATTTCGACCCAAGAGGCTTCATGGGCTGTGGGAGAGTGAATATCAGCCCTTAGTGGGCTGGTGGAAACTCCCACACAAGGCCCATGTGGCTGGAGAAGAAAACCCAAAGAGAAAAAGGTGGAAAAAGGCAAAAAGGCAAAAATAGGAAGGAGTCCTAATCCTACTAGGAGTGGAGGAGGAGGACTCCTCTCCTCCTAGTTCGGCTGACTCTTATAGGAGTCTTGGACCTTGTGCCAGCCTTTCCTCCTCTCCTCTTGTATATACCGGTGGATTTTAGGGTTTTGGCCCTGATTATACGGCCACGTGCTACCCGTTCCACCGGTGCTCCTCTAGATCGGAATTCTGTAGTGCTTAGGCGAAGCCCTGCCGGAATTGCTCCACCACCATCGCCGGAGCGCCGTCACGCTGCCGGTGAACTCTTCTTCCTCTCCACTTCCTCTTGCTGGATCAAGACGGTGGAGATCGTCATCAAGATGCACGTGTGCTGAACGCGGAGGTGTCGTCCGTTCAGCGCTAGATCGGAAGGACCGTGATCAAGATCGCGAGACGGTTCGTGACGAGTTCGCGGGATGGATCGTGATGAGTTCGCGGGACGGATCGTGATGAGTTCGCGAGACGGATCGTGATGAGTTCACGGGACGGATCGTGATGAGATCACGGGACGCTCGGCGATTTGGATCGCGAAGACGTTCGACTATACCAACCGCGTTTCTTAACGCTTCCCGCTTAGCAATCTACAAGGGTACATAGATCCACTCTCCCTCTCGTAGATGCTCATCACCATGGATAGATCTGCGTGTGCGTAGGAAATTTTTTGTTTCCCATGCGACGTTAGCCAACAATGGTATCAGAGCTAGGTCTATGTGTAGATGAGATCGTGAGTAGAACACAAAAGGTTTGTGGACGTTGATGCTTAGATTGCTTTCGCCCTTGGTCGGATTTTGGTTCAGCTGTATTGTGAGATGAAGCGGCCCGGATCAACATTACTCATACGCTTACGAGAGACCGGTTTCCTCGACCGCAACTTGTTGCATAGATGGATTGCGAGTGCCAGTTTCTCTCACTTTAGTTGGATCGGATTCGACAAAGGCGGTCCTTGAGAAGGTTGAAAAGCAACTAGTGTATCACCGTTGTGGTTTTTGCGTAGAAGAGAATTGTTCTTGCTAGATACCCGTAGCAGCCACGGAAAACATGCAACAACAATTAGAGGACGTCTAACTTGTTTTTGCAGGGTATGTTGTGATGTGATATGGCCAATTACATGATGTGATATATGTGATGTATGAGATGATCATGTGATGTATAGATTATCACGACTTGCATGTCGATGAGTACGGCAACCGGCAGGAGCCATAGGGTTGTCTTTAATTATTGTATGACCTGCGTGTCAATCATTAAGCGTTATGTAATGCTTTACTTTATCGCTAAACGGTAGCAATAGTAGTAGAAGCATGTTGGGCGCGACAACCCCGATGGTGACACGTTGATGGATATCAAGATGATGGAGATCATGGTGTCTTGCCGGTGATGATGGAGATCATGCCGGTGCTTTCAAGATGGAGATCAAAAGCACAAGTTCATGGCCATATCATGTCACTTATGATTTGCATGTGATGTTAATACTTTTATGCACCTTGTTTTGCTTAGGACGACGGTAGCATTATAAGGTGATCCCTCACTTAAATTTGAAGATGAATTGTGTTCTCCCCGAGTATGCACTGTTGCGAAAGTTCATCGTGTTGAGACACCACGTGATGATCGGGTGTGATAGACTCTATGTTCACGTACAACGGGTGCAAGCCAGTGTTGCACATGCAGCATACTCGAGTTAAACTTGACGAGCCTAGCATGTACAGACATGGCCTCGGAACACAAGAGACCGAAAGGTCGAACATGAGTCATATAGTAGATATGATCAACATGATGATGTTCACCATTGTAACCACCTCGACTCACGTGATGATCGGACTTGAGTTGGTGAATTTGGATCATGTATCACTCGGATGACCGGAGGGATGTCAATTTGAGTGGGAGTTCTTAAGTAATATGATTAATTGAACCCATTATCATGAACATAGTCAGTAGTGTCTTTGCAAAATTATGTTGTAGATTACTAGCTCACGCCGTAGCTCCCTTACATTTTTATATGTTCCTAGAGAAATAGAGTTGAAAGATGATGGTAGCAATATTGCGGATTGGCTCCGTGATCTGAGGGTTGTCCTCATTGCTGCACAGAAGGCTTATGTCCTTAATGCACCGCTCGGTGCGCCAACCCCTCTAGCGTCGTCTGGTGATGTTGTGAACATCTGACAGGTACGTGCTAATGACTACTTGATAGTTTAGTGCGTCATGCATTACGGCTTAGAATTGAGGCTTCGAAACGTTTTGAACGTCACGGAACATATGAGATGTTCTAAGAGCTAAAATTAGGATCTCAGGCTCGTGCCCGTGTTGCGAGATATGAGATCTCCAACAAGATTCTTTGCCTGAAAGATGAACGAGAATAGCTCAATCGTTGAGCATGTGCTTAGATTGTCTTGGTGCTACAATCGCTTGAATCGAGTGGGAGTTGATCTTCCAGATAAGATAGTGATTGATATAGTTCTCCAAGTCACTTTCACTAAGCTACTAGAACTTGGTGATGAGCTATAAAATGCCAGGGATAGAATTAATGATCCCTGAGCTGTTCGCGATGTTTGACACCGCGAAGGTAGAAATCAAGAAGGAACATCAAGTGTTGATGGTTAGTATAACCACTAGTTTCGAGAAGGGCAAGGGCAAGGTGGGAAACTTCATGGATGGCAAGTCAGTTGCTGCTCCAGTGAAGCAACCCAAAGTTGAACCCAAACCCGAGACTAAGTGCTTTAATTATGAGTAGAGAGGTTGCTGAAGCAGAACAACCCTAGATACTTGGTAGATAAGAAGGCTAGCAACGTTGACAGAAGTATATTTGATATACGTGTTATTGATGTGTACCTTGCTTGTACTCCTAGTAGCACCTGGGTATTGGATACCGGTTCGGTTGCTAAATGTTAGTAACTCGAAATAAAAGCTACGGAATAAACGGAGAACTAGCTAAGTGTGAGGTGACGATGTGTGTTGGAAATGTTTCCAAGGTTGATGTGATCAACATCGCACGCTCTCTCTACCTTCGGGATTAGTAACGAACCTAAATAAATGTTATTTGGCGATTTGCGTTGAGCATGAACGTGATTAGATCATGTTTATTGGAACACGGTTATCATTTAAGTTAAAGAATAATGATTATTCTGTTTACATGAATAATACCTTCAATGGTCATGCACCTAGTGAGAATGGTTTGTTGAAACTTGATCGTAGTAATACACATGTTCATAACATTGATGCCAAAGATATACAAAGTTAATAATAATAGTACCACATACTTGTGGCACTGCCGCTAAATATCATATTGGTATTAGACACATGAAGAAACTACATGCTGATGGATCTTTGGACTCATTCGATCTCGAATCAGTTGAGACATGCGAACCATGCCTCTTGGTCAAGATGACTAAGGACCCCTTTTTCTGTTTTGATGAAGCGGGCAAGTGATTTACTGGAAATGATACATGTTGATGTATGCAATCCAATGAGTCTTGTAGCGTGCGGTGGATATCATTATTTTCTTACCTTCACTGATGATTTGAGTAGATATAGTGTATATTTACTCAATGAAATACAAGTTTGAATCGTTTGAAAGGTTCAAGCAAATTCAGAGTGAAGTTTAAGATCATCGTGACAAGAAGATAAAAATGTTTGTGATATGATCGTGGAGGTGAATATCTGAGTTACGAGTTTGGCATACAACTTTAGACAATGTGAAAGTTGTTTCACAACTCACGCCACCTGGAACACCATAGCGTGATGGTGTGTCCGAACGTCATAGTCGTGCTCTATTGGATATGGTGAGTGCTATGATTGTTGGAAATATGCCCTAGAGGCAATAAATAAAGTGTTTATTATTGTATTTCCTTGTTCATGATAATCGTTTATTATCCATGCTATAGTTGTATTAATTGGAAACATGGATACATGTGTGGATACATAGACAAACACAATGTCCCTAGTATGCCTCTAGTGAACTAGCTCGTTGATTGAATGATGGTTAAGGTTTCCTAGCCATGGACATGAGATGTCATTTGATAACTGGATCACATCATTAGGAGAATGATGTGATGGACAAGACCCAAACTATAAACGTAGCTTATGATCGTGTCAGTTTATTGCTATTGTTTTCTGCATGTCAAGTATATGTTCCTATGACCATGAGATCATGCAACTCACAGATATCGGAGGAGTACCTTGTGTGTATCAAACGTCGCAACGTAACTGGGTGACTATAAAGGTGCTCTACAGGTGTCTCCGAGGGTGTCTGTTGAGTTGGCATGGATCGAGACTGGGATTTGTTACTCCGTGTGACGGAGAGGTATCTCAGGGCCCACTCGGTAATACAACATCACAATGAGCCTTGCAAGCAATGTGACTAATTGTTAGTTGCGAGATCTTGTATTACGGAACGAGTAAAGAGACTTTCCGGTAACGAGATTGAACTAGGTATGGAGATACCGACGATCGAATCTCGGGCAAGTAACATACCGAAGAACAAACGGAACATCATACGGGATTAACTGAATCCTTGACATAGAGGTTCGACCGATAAATATCTTCGTAGAATATGTAGGAACCAATGTGGACATCTAGGTCCCGCCATTGGTTATTGACCGTAGAGGTGTCTCGGTCATGTCTACATAGTTCTCGAACCCGCAGGGTCTGCACACTTAAGGTTTGGTGACGTTACGGTAATGTAGAGTTATGTATGGTGGTGACCGAAGGTTGTTCGGAGTCCCGGATGAGATCCTGGTTGTCATGAGGAGCTCCGGAATGGTCCGGAGGTAAAGATTCATATATAGGATGTCCCAGTTTGGTCGCCGGAAAAGTTTCGGGCTCATCGGTAGTGTACAGGGAGTGCCGGTAGTGTACCGGGAGACCTCCGGGAAGGGTATTTCGACCCTAGAGGGTCCATGGGATGTGGGAGAATAATAACCAGCCCTAAGTGGGCTGGTGGAACAGCCACAAAAGGCCCATGGCGCCAGGAGGAAAAAGGTCTAAAGAAAAAGGTGGAAAAAGGGCCAATAGGGAGCAATCCTAGTCCAACTAGGATTGGAGGAGGAGTAGGATTCCTCCTCCTTTGCTTCGGCCGAAGCCTCCTTGGCTTGGAGGCAAGGCTGCCTATCCTCCTCCCTCCATCTTATATACTAGTGGATTGCTAGGGTTTTGCACAGATTTTACGGCCTCGTGCTACCCGTTCCACCGGTGCTCCTCTAGATCGGTTTTCCGCAGTGCTTAGGTGAAGCCCTGCCGGAATCACATCACCACCATCGCTGGAGCGCCGTCATGCTGCCGGTGAACACTTCCTCCTGTCCACCTCCTCTTGCTGGATCAAGATGGTGGAGATCGTCATCAAGCTGCACGTGTGCTGAACGCGGAGGTGCCGTCCGTTCGGTTCTAGATCGGAAGGATCGTGATCAAGGTCACGAGACGTTCGTGATTGGATCGCGGGACGGATCGTGACGAGATCGCGAGACTGTTCGTGATTAGATCGCAGGACTCTCAGCGATTTGGATCGCGAAGACGTTCGACTACACCAACCGCGTTTCTTAACGCTTCCCGCTTAGCGATCTACAAGGGTACGTAGATCCACTCTCCCTCTCGTGGATGCTCATCACCATGGATAGGTTTGCGTGTGCGTAGGAAAATTTTTGTTTCCCATGCAACGTTCCCCAACAATGATGTCTATTATCGTTTTGTTACTATAATTTTGGGGTTATGCATTAGAGACAACTACATTCACTTTAAATAGGGCACCATCTAAATCCGTTGAGATGATATCGTGTGAACTATGGTTTGATAGAAACCTAAGTTGTTATTTCTTAATGTTTGGGGCTATGACGCTTGTGTGGAAAATGTTTTCACCTAATGAGCTCGAACCCAAAGCGGACAAATGCATCTTCATAGAATACCCTAAGAACAGTTCGGTGAACCTTCTATCTCAGATCCAAGCATAAAATGTTTGTTGCTAAAACTGGGTCCTTTCTCGAGAAAGGGTTTCTCTTGAAAGAATTGAGTGGGAGGAGGATAGAACTTGATGAGGTTACTGAAACCTCTGCTTCAACCAGAAAGTAGCGCAACGCAGTAAGATGTTTCTGTGAAGCCTACTTCAGTTGAAGAGGAAGTTAATGATGATGATCATGAAGCTTCGGATCAAGTTACTATCGACCTACGAGGAAAATAGAACTTGATGAGGTTATTGAACCTTTACTTCAACCAGAAAGTGGCGCAGCGCAGAAAGATGTTTCTGTGAAGCCTACGTCAGTTGAAGAGGAAGTTAATGATGATGATCATGAAGCTACTACTGAACGTGTACTACTACTGAGCGGTACGACAACCCTGTCTTGGAGGTCATGTTGTTGGACAACGATGAACCTACGAACTATGGAGAAGCGATGATGGGCCGGGAAACCAACAAATGGTTAGAGGCCATGAAATCCGAGAAAGGATCCATGTATGAAAACCAAGTATAGACTTTGGTGGACTTGCTCGTAGGACGGCAGGTCGTTAAGTACAAATGGATCTTTAAAATGAAGACAGACGCTGATGGTAAATGTTACCATTTGTAAAGCTCGACTTGTTGCAAAGTAGTTTACGACAAGTTCCAAGAGTTGACTACGATGAGACTTTCTCACTCGTAGCGATGCTAAAGTCTGTTGGAATTATGTTAGCAGTTGCTGCATTTTTCAATTATGAAATCTGGCAGATGGATGCCAAAACATCGTTTCCTTCCTTAAGGAAAGGTTGTATGAGATACAACCAGAAGGTTTTGTCAGTCCTAAGGATGCTAAAAGGTGTGCGAGCTTCAGTGATTCTTCTATGAACTGAAGGAAGCATCTCGGAGTTGGAATATACACTTTGATGAGGTGATCAAAGTTTTTGAGTCTATACAGAGTTTACGAGAAACTTGTATTTGCAATAAAGTGAGTGGGAGCACTATAGAGTTTCTGATAAGTATATGTGGATGACATATTGCTATTCGGAAATGATGTAGAATTTTTGGAGAGCATAAACGGTTGTTTGAAAAGAGTTTTTCAAAGAAAGACCTGGATAAAGCTACGTAATTGTTGAGCATCAAGATCTATAAAGAAACATCAAGATGTTTGATAAGACTTTCAATGAGTACATACCTTGACAAGATTTTGAAAGAGTTTAAAATGGATTAGTCAGAGAGAAGTTATCTCGCCTGCTTTGTAAGGTGTGAAGTTGAGTGAGACTCAAACCTCGACCACGGCAGAATAAAGAGAAAGGACGAATGTCGTCCCCTATGCCTTAGCCATAGGCTCTGTATAGTATGTCATGCTGTGTACCGCACCTGTGTGTGCCTTGTCATGAGTCCGTCAAGGGGTACAAGAGTGATAAAGGAGTGAATCACTGGACAGCGGTCAAGAATATCCTTAGTAACTAAAGGAGTAAGGAGATGTTTCTCGATTATGAAGGTGATAAAGAGTTCGTCGGAAAGAGTTACGTCGATGCAAGCTTTAACACCAATCCGCATAACTCGTAGTAGCAATCTGGATACGTATAGTGGAGCAGCCATTTGTAATAGTACCAAGTGGAGTGTGGTAGCAGTGTTTACAGTTTGACATAGAGATTTGCAAAGTACACACGGATCTGAATGTCCCGGACCCATTGACTATAAGACCTCTCTCACGTGCAAAGCATGAACGAGCCCCAGAACTCATTGGGTGTTAGATTCATAACAATGCGAATCACATGGTGATGTGAACTGGATTATTTACTCTAGTGCAAGTGGGAGACTGTTGAAAATTGCCCTAGAGGCAATAATAAATTAGTTATTATCATATTTCCTTGTTCATGATAATCGTTTATTATCCATGCTATAATTGTATTGAATGGAAACACATTACATGTGTGGGTAAATAGACAACACTCTGTCCCTAGTATGCCTCTAGTGAACTAGCTCGTTGATCAAAGATGGTCAAGGTTTCCTAGCCATTGACATGTGATGTCATTTGATAACGGGATCACATCATTAGGAGAATGATGTAATGGACAAGACCCAAACTACAAACGTAGCATATGATCGTGTCAGTTTATTGCTACTGTTTTCTGCATGTCAAAGTATATGTTCCTATGACCATGAGATCATGCAACTCACTGACATCGGAGGAGTGCCTTGTGTGTATCAAACGTCGCAACGTAACTGGGTGACTATAAAGGTGCTCTACATGTATCTCCGAGGGTGTCTGTTGGGTTGGCATGGATCAAGACTCGGGTTTGTTGCTCCGTGTGACGGAGAGGTATCTCAGGGCCCACTCCGTAATACAACATCACAATAAGCCTTGCAAGCAATGTGACTAAGTGTTGGTCATGGGATCTTGTATTACGGAACGAGTAAAGAGACTTGCCGGTAATGAGTTTGAACTAGGTATGGAGATACTGACGACCGACTCTCGGGCAAGTAACATACTGAAGAACAAAGGGAACATCATACGGAATTAACTGAATCGTTGACATAGAGGTTCGACCGATAAAGATCTTCGTAGAATATGTAGGAACCAATATGGGCATCCAGGTCCCGCTATAGGTTATTGACCGTAGATGTGTCTCGGTCATGTCTACATAGTTCTCAAACCTGCAGGGTCTGCACACTTAAGGTTTGGTGACATTTCTGTAGTATAGAGTTATGTATGGTGGTGACCGAAGGTTGTTCGGAGTCCCGGATAAGATCCCGGACGTCACGAGGAGCTCCGGAATGGTCCGGAGGTAAAGATTGATATATAGGATGTCCTATTTGTTGGGGAACGTTGCATGGGAAACAAAAATTTTCCTATGCACACGCAAATCTATCCATGGTGATGAGCATCTACGAAAGGGAGAGTGGATCTACATATCCTTGTAGATCGCTAAGCGGGAAGCGTTAAGAAACGTGGTTGGTGTAGTCGAACGTCTTCGCGATCCAAATCGCCGAGCGTTCCACGATCTCATCACGATCCTACCCGCGATCCAATCACGATCTGTCCCGCGAACTCATCACGATCCGTCCCGCAATCTCATCACGATCCGTCTCGCGATCTTGATCACGGTCCTTCCGATCTAGCGCCGAACGGACGACACCTCCGCGTTCAGCACACGTATAGCTCGATGACGATCTCCACCTTCTTGATCCAGCAAGAGAGAGCGGAGAGGTAAAAGAGTTCTTCGGCAGCGTGACGGCGCTCCGGAGATGGTGGTGGAGCTATTCCGGCAGGGCTTCGCCTAAGTACCGCCGAACTAGTCTAGTCTAGAGGAACATGATGTGGAAGTAGGGTTTAGACGTGGCTGAAAATCCTTGTCCAAAAAACCCTAAAACCACTCATATATATAGGAGGAGGGGAGAGGAGGCTGCGCCCAAAAGGAGGGCTCTCCTTTGGTTCGGCCGAACCTAGTGGGGAGGAGTCCTCCTCCTAGTATGACTCCTCCCACAAGAGAGGTGGAGTTTGGGGAGGTTTCCACCCCAATTCGGTTTGCCTCCCTTTCCTCCTGCACATAGGCCTCCTTGGCCGACCCAACTGGCCCACTATGGGCTGGTGGGTTGCCACATAGGCCCATGGGGTGGGTTGGCCCCACTGGTGGGCCCCCGGGACCCATTCGTCACTCCCGGTACACTAACGAAAGTGCCCGAAACTTTCCAGAGTCCAAACACCACCTTTCTGTATATCAATCTTCGTCTCGGGACCATTTCGGAACTCCTCGTGACGTCCGGGATCTCATCCAGGACTCCGAACAACCTTCGGTTACCACCATACATAACTCTACACTACCGAAACGTCACCGAACCTTAAGTGTGCAGACCTTGCGGGTTCGAGAACTATGTAGACATGACCGAGAAACCTCTACGGTCAATAACCAATAGCAGGCCCTGGATGACCATATTGGTTCCTACATATTCTACGAATATCTTTATCGGTCGAACCTCTATGTCAAGGATTCAGTCAATCCCGTATAACGTCCCCTTTGTTCTTCGGTATGTTAGTTGCCCGAGATTCGATTGTCGGTATCTCCATACCTAGTTCAACCTCGTCACTGGCAAGTCTCTTTACTCGTTCCGTAATACAAGATCCCGTGGCTAACACTTAGTCACATTGCTTGCAAGGCTTTGTTGTGATGTTGTATTACCGAGTGGGCCCTGAGATACCTCTCCGTCACACGGAGTAACAAATCCCAGTCTTGATCCATGCCAACCCAACATACACCCTCGGAGATACCTGTAGAGCACCTTTATAGTCACCCAGTTACGTTGCGACGTTTGATACACACAAGGCACTCCTCCGATGTCTGTGAGTTGCATGATCTCATGGTCATAGGAACATATACTTGACATGCAGAAAACAGTAGCAATAAACTGACACGATCATATGCTACGTTTGTAGTTTGGGTCTTGTCCATCACATCATTCTCCTAATGATGTGATCCCGTTATCAAAATGACATCACATGTTAATGGCTAGGAAACCTTGACCATATTTGATCAAGGGGCTAGTTCACTAAAGGCATACTAGGGACAGAGTGTCGTCTATTTACCCACACATGTAATGTGTTTCCATTCAATACAATTATAGCATGGATAATAAACGATTATCATGAACAAGGAAATATGATAATAACTAATTTATTATTGCCTCTAGGGCATATTTCCAACAGTCTCCCACTTGCACTAGAGTCAATAATCTAGTTCACATCACCATGTGATTCGCATTTTTATGAATCTAACACCCAATGAGTTCTGGGGCTTGATCAAGCTTTGCATGTGAGAGAGGACTTATAGTTAACAGGCCTGCGACATTCAGATCCATGTGTACTTTGCAAATCTCTATGCCAAACTGTAAACACTGCTACCACACTTGGTACTATTCCAAATGGCTGCTCCTACTATACGTATCCAGATTGCTACTATGAGTTAGCCGGATTGGTGTTAAAGCTTGCATCGATGTAACTCTCTACGACGAACTCTTTATCACCTCCATAATCGAGAAACATCTCCTTAGTTTTTAGTTACTAAGGATAATCTTGACCGCTGTCCAGTGATCCACTCCTGGATCACTCTTGTACCCCTTGACGGACTCATGGTAAGGCACACACAGGTGCGGTACAAAGCATGGCATACTATACAGAACCTATGGCTAAGGCATAGGGGACGACATTCGTCCTTTCTATTTCTTCTGCCGTGGTCGAGGTTTGAGTCTCACTCAACTTCACACCTTACAAAGCAGGCGAGAACACTTCTCTCTGACTAATCCATTTTGAACTCTTTCAAAAACTTGTCAAGGTATGTACTCATTGAAAGTCTTATCAAAACATCTTGATCTATCTTTATAGATCTTGATGCTCAACAATTAGGTAGCTCTTATCCAGGTCTTCCTTTGAAAAACTCTTTTCAAACAACCGTTTATGCTCTCCAGATATTCTACGTCATTTCCGAATAGCAATATGTCATCCACATATACTTATCAGAAACTCTATAGTGCTCCCACTCACTTTATTGCAAATACAAGTTTCTCATAAACTTTGTATAGACTCAAAAACTTTGATCACCTCATCAAAGTGTATATTCCAACTCCGAGATGCTTGCTTCAGTTCATAGAAGAATCACTGAAGCTCGCACACCTTTTAGCATCCTTAGGACTGACAAAACCTTCTGGTTGTATCTCATACAACCTTTTCTTAAGGAAGGAAACGTTGTTTTTGCATCCATCTGCCAGATTTCATCATTTAAAAATGCAACAACTGCTAACATAATTCCAAAAGACTTTAGCATCGCTACGAGTGAGAAAGTCTCATCGCAGTCAACTCTTTGAACTTGTCGTAAACTACTTTGCAACAAGTCGAGCTTTACAAATGGTAACATCTACCATCAGTGTCTGTCTTCATTTTAAAGATCCATTTGTACTTAACGACCTGCCGTCCAACGAGCAAGTCCACCAAAGTCTATACTTGGTTTTCATACATGGATCCTTGCTCAGATTTCATGGCCTCTAACCATTTGTTGGTTTCCGGGCCCATCATCGCTTCTCCATAGTTCGTAGGTTCATCGTTGTCTAACAACATGACCTCCAAGACAGGGTTGTCATACCGCTCAGTAGCAGTACACGTCCTTGTCGACCTACGAAGTTCGATAGTAACTTGATCCAAAGCTTCATGATCATCATCATTAACTTCCTCTTCAACTGACGTAGGCTTCACAGAAACATCTTTTTGCGCCGCGCCACTTTCTGGTTGAAATAAAGGTTCAATAACCTCATCAAGTTCTATTTTCCTCGTAGGTCGATAGTAACTTGATCCGAAGCTTCATCATCATCATCATTAACTTTCTCTTCAACTGACGTAGGCTTCACAGAAACATCTTTCTGCGCTGCGCTACTTTGTGGTTGAAGTAGAGGTTCAATAACCTCATCAAGTTCTATCCTCCTCCCACTCAATTCTTTCAAGAGAAACCCTTTCTCGAGAAAGGACCCAGTTTTAGCAACAAACATTTTATGCTTGGATCTGAGATAGAAGGTTTCACCCAACTGTTCTTAGGGTATTATATGAAGATGCATTTGTCCGCTTTGGGTTCGAGCTCATTAGGTGAAAACATTTTCCACACAAGGATCGCAGCCCCAAACATTAAGAAATGACAACTTAGGTTTCTATCAAACCATAGTTCACACGGTGTCATCTCAACGGATTTAGATGGTGCCCTATTTAAAGTGAATGTAGTTGTCTCTAATGCATAACCCCAAAATTATAGTAACAAAACAATAATAGACATCATAGCACGCACCATATCCAATAGAGCACGACTATGACGTTCGGACACACCATCACACTATGGTGTTCCAGGTGGCGTGAGTTGTGAAACAACTTTCACATTGTCTAAAGTTGTATGCCAAACTCGTAACTCAGATATTCACCTCCACGATCATATCGCAAACATTTTTATCTTCTTGTCACGATGATCTTAAACTTCACTCTGAATTTGCTTGAACCTTCCAAATGATTCAGACTTGTGTTTCATTAAGTAAATATACACTATATCTACTCAAATCATCAGTGAAGGTAAGAAAATAATGATATCCACCGCACGGTACAAGACTCATTGGATTGCATACATCAACATGTATCATTTCCAATAAATCACTTGCCCGCTTCATCAAAACAGAAAACGGGGTCCTTAGTCATCTTGACCAAGAGGGATGGTTCACATGTCTCAACCGATTCGAGATCGAATGAGTCCAAAGATCCATCAGCATGTAGTTTCTTCATGTGTCTAATACCAATATGACATTTAGCGGCAGTGCCACAAGTATGTGGTACTATTATTATTAACTTTGTATATCTTTGGCATCAATGTTATGAACATGTGTATTACTACGATCAAGTTTCAACAAACCATTCTCACTAGGTGCATGACCATTGAAGGTATTATTCATGTAAACAGAATAATCATTATTCTTTAACTTAAATGATAACCGTGTTCCAATAAACATGATCTAATCACGTTCATGCTCAACGCAAATCGCCAAATAACATTTATTTAGGTTCGTCACTAATCCCGAAGGTAGAGAGAGCGTGCGATGTTGATCACATCAACCTTGGAAACATTTCCAACACACATCGTCACCTCACACTTAGCTAGTTCTCCGTTTATTCCGTAGCTTTTATTTCGAGTTACTAACATTTAGCAACCGAACCGGTATCCAATACCCAGGTGCTACTAGGAGTACAAGCAAGGTACACATCAATAACACGTATATCAAATATACTTCTGTCAACGTTGCTAGCCTTCTTATCTACCAAGTATCTAGGGTTGTTCTGCTTCAGCAACCTCTCTACTCATAATTAAAGCACTTAGTCTCGGGTTTGGGTTCAACTTTGGGTTGCTTCACTGGAGCAGCAACTGACTTGCCATCCATGAAGTTTCCCACCTTACCCTTGCCCTTCTCGAAACTAGTGGTTATACTAACCATCAACACTTGATGCTCCTTCTTGATTTCTACCTTCGCGGTGTCAAACATCGCGAACAGCTCAGGGATCATTAATTCTATCCCTGGCATTTTATAGCTCATCACCAAGTTCTAGTAGCTTAGTGAAAGTGACTTGGAGAACTATATCAATCACTATCTTATCTGGAAGATCAACTCCCACTCGATTCAAGCGATTGTAGCACCGAGACAATCTAAGCACATGCTCAACGATTGAGCTATTCTCGTTCATCTTTCAGGCAAAGAATCTTGTTGGAGATCTCATATCTCGCAACACGGGCACGAGCCTGAGATCCTAATTTTAGCTCTTAGAACATCTCATATGTTCCGTGACGTTCAAAACGTTTCGAAGCCTCAATTCTAAGCCCTAATGCATGACGCACTAAACTATCAAGTAGTCATCAGCAGATACCTGTCAGATGTTCACAACATCTACAGACGATGCTAGAGGGGTTGGCACACCGAGCGGTGCATTAAGGACATAAGCCTTCTGTGCAGCAACGAGGACAATCCTCAGATCACGGAGCCAATCCGCAATATTGCTACCATCATCTTTCAACTCTATTTCTCTAGGAACATATAAAAATTCAAGGGAGCTACAGCGTGAGCAAGTAATCTACAACATAATTTGCAACGACACTACTGACTATGTTCATGATAATGAGTTCAATTAATCATATTACTTAAGAACTCCCACTCAAATTGATATCCCTCCGGTCATTCGAGTGATACATGATCCAAATTCACCAACTCAAGTCCGATCATCACGTGAGTTGAGGTGGTTACAATGGTGAACATCATCATGTTGATCATATCTACTATATGACTCATGTTCGACCTTTCGGTCTCTTGTGTTCCGAGGCCATGTCTGTACATGCTAGGCTCGTCAATTTTAACCCGAGTGTTTTGCGCGTGCAACACTGGCTTGCACCCGTTGTATGTGAACGTAGAGTCTATCACACCCGATCATCACGTGGTGTCTCAACACGATGAACTTTCGCAACGGTGCACACTCGGGGAGAACACAATTTATCTTGAAATTTAAGTGAGGGATCACCTTATAATGCTACCATCGTACTAAGCAAAACAAGGTGCATAAAAGTATTAACATCACATGCAATTCATAAGTGACATGATATGGCCATGAACTTGTGCTTTAGATCTCCATCTTGAAAGCACCGGCATGATCTCCATCGTCACTGACATGACACCATGATCTTCATCATCTTGATCTCCATCAACGTGTCGCTATCGGGGTTGTCACGCCCACCATGCTTCTACTTCTATTGCCATCGTTTAGCGATAAAGTAAAGCATTACATATCGCTTAATGATTGACACACAGATCATACAATAATTAAAGGGAGAGTGGATCTACATACCCTTGTAGATCGCTAAGCGGGAAGCGTTAAGAAACGCGGTTGGTGTAGTCGAACGTCTTCGTGATCCAAATCGCCGAGCGTCCCGCAATCTCATCACGATCCGTCTCGCGATCCAATCACGATCCGTCCCGCGAACTCATCACGATCCGTCCCGCAATCTCATCACGATCCGTCTCGCGATCTTGATCACGGTCCTTCCGATCTAGCGCCGAACGGACGACACCTCGCGTTCAGCACACGCACACCTCGATGACGATCTCCACCTTCTTGATCCAGCAAGAGAGAGCGGAGAGGTAAAAGAGTTCTCCGGCAGCGTGACGGCGCTCCGGAGATGGTGGTGGAGCTATTCCGGCAGGGCTTCGCCTAAGTACCGCCGAACTAGTCTAGTCTAGAGGAACATGATGTAGAAGTAGGGTTTAGACGTGGCTGAAAATCCTTGTCCAAAAAACCCTAAAACCACTCATATATATAGGAGGAGGGGAGAGGAGGCTGCGCCCAAAAGGAGGGCTCTCCTTTGGTTCGGCCGAACCTAGTGGGGAGGAGTCCTCTATGTCAAGGATTCAGTCAATCCCGTATAACGTCCCCTTTGTTCTTCGGTATGTTAGTTGCCCGAGATTCGATTGTCGGTATCTCCATACCTAGTTCAACCTCGTCACTGGCAAGTCTCTTTACTCGTTCCGTAATACAAGATCCCGTGGCTAACACTTAGTCACATTGCTTGCAAGGCTTTGTTGTGATGTTGTATTACCGAGTGGGCCCTGAGATACCTCTCCGTCACACGGAGTAACAAATCCCAGTCTTGATCCATGCCAACCCAACATACACCCTCGGAGATACCTGTAGAGCACCTTTATAGTCACCCAGTTACGTTGCGACGTTTGATACACACAAGGCACTCCTCCGATGTCTGTGAGTTGCATGATCTCATGGTCATAGGAACATATACTTGACATGCAGAAAACAGTAGCAATAAACTGACACGATCATATGCTACGTTTGTAGTTTGGGTCTTGTCCATCACATCATTCTCCTAATGATGTGATCCCGTTATCAAAATGACATCACATGTTAATGGCTAGGAAACCTTGACCATATTTGATCAAGGGGCTAGTTCACTAAAGGCATACTAGGGACAGAGTGTCGTCTATTTACCCACACATGTAATGTGTTTCCATTCAATACAATTATAGCATGGATAATAAACGATTATCATGAACAAGGAAATATGATAATAACTAATTTATTATTGCCTCTAGGGCATATTTCCAACAGTCTCCTACTTGCACTAGAGTCAATAATCTAGTTCACATCACCATGTGATTCACATTTTTATGAATCTAACACCCAATGAGTTCTGGGGCTTGATCAAGCTTTGCATGTGAGAGAGGACTTATAGTTAACGGGCCTGCGACATTCAGATCCATGTGTACTTTGCAAATCTCTATGCCAAACTGTAAACACTGCTACCACACTTGGTACTATTCCAAATGGCTGCTCCTACTATACGTATCCAGATTGCTACTATGAGTTAGCCGGATTGGTGTTAAAGCTTGCATCGATGTAACTCTCTACGACGAACTCTTTATCACCTCCATAATCGAGAAACATCTCCTTAGTTTTTAGTTACTAAGGATAATCTTGACCGCTGTCCAGTGATCCACTCCTGGATCACTCTTGTACCCCTTGACGGACTCATGGTAAGGCACACACAGGTGCGGTACAAAGCATGGCATACTATACAGAACCTATGGCTAAGGCATAGGGGACGACATTCGTCCTTTCTATTTCTTCTGCCGTGGTCGAGGTTTGAGTCTCACTCAACTTCACACCTTACAAAGCAGGCGAGAACACTTCTCTCTGACTAATCCATTTTGAACTCTTTCAAAAACTTGTCAAGGTATGTACTCATTGAAAGTCTTATCAAAACATCTTGATCTATCTTTATAGATCTTGATGCTCAACAATTAGGTAGCTCTTATCCAGGTCTTCCTTTGAAAAACTCTTTTCAAACAACCGTTTATGCTCTCCAGATATTCTACGTCATTTCCGAATAGCAATATGTCATCCACATATACTTATCAGAAACTCTATAGTGCTCCCACTCACTTTATTGCAAATACAAGTTTCTCATAAACTTTGTATAGACTCAAAAACTTTGATCACCTCATCAAAGTGTATATTCCAACTCCGAGATGCTTGCTTCAGTTCATAGAAGAATCACTGAAGCTCGCACACCTTTTAGCATCCTTAGGACTGACAAAACCTTCTGGTTGTATCTCATACAACCTTTTCTTAAGGAAGGAAACGTTGTTTTTGCATCCATCTGCCAGATTTCATCATTTAAAAATGCAACAACTGCTAACATAATTCCAAAAGACTTTAGCATCGCTACGAGTGAGAAAGTCTCATCGCAGTCAACTCTTTGAACTTGTCGTAAACTACTTTGCAACAAGTCGAGCTTTACAAATGGTAACATCTACCATCAGTGTCTGTCTTCATTTTAAAGATCCATTTGTACTTAACGACCTGCCGTCCAACGAGCAAGTCCACCAAAGTCTATACTTGGTTTTCATACATGGATCCTTGCTCAGATTTCATGGCCTCTAACCATTTGTTGGTTTCCGGGCCCATCATCGCTTCTCCATAGTTCGTAGGTTCATCGTTGTCTAACAACATGACCTCCAAGACAGGGTTGTCATACCGCTCAGTAGCAGTACACGTCCTTGTCGACCTACGAAGTTCGATAGTAACTTGATCCAAAGCTTCATGATCATCATCATTAACTTCCTCTTCAACTGACGTAGGCTTCACAGAAACATCTTTTTGCGCCGCGCCACTTTCTGGTTGAAATAAAGGTTCAATAACCTCATCAAGTTCTATTTTCCTCGTAGGTCGATAGTAACTTGATCCGAAGCTTCATCATCATCATCATTAACTTTCTCTTCAACTGACGTAGGCTTCACAGAAACATCTTTCTGCGCTGCGCTACTTTGTGGTTGAAGTAGAGGTTCAATAACCTCATCAAGTTCTATCCTCCTCCCACTCAATTCTTTCAAGAGAAACCCTTTCTCGAGAAAGGACCCAGTTTTAGCAACAAACATTTTATGCTTGGATCTGAGATAGAAGGTTTCACCCAACTGTTCTTAGGGTATTATATGAAGATGCATTTGTCCGCTTTGGGTTCGAGCTCATTAGGTGAAAACATTTTCCACACAAGGATCGCAGCCCCAAACATTAAGAAATGACAACTTAGGTTTCTATCAAACCATAGTTCACACGGTGTCATCTCAACGGATTTAGATGGTGCCCTATTTAAAGTGAATGTAGTTGTCTCTAATGCATAACCCCAAAATTATAGTAACAAAACAATAATAGACATCATAGCACGCACCATATCCAATAGAGCACGACTATGACGTTCGGACACACCATCACACTATGGTGTTCCAGGTGGCGTGAGTTGTGAAACAACTTTCACATTGTCTAAAGTTGTATGCCAAACTCGTAACTCAGATATTCACCTCCACGATCATATCGCAAACATTTTTATCTTCTTGTCACGATGATCTTAAACTTCACTCTGAATTTGCTTGAACCTTCCAAATGATTCAGACTTGTGTTTCATTAAGTAAATATACACTATATCTACTCAAATCATCAGTGAAGGTAAGAAAATAATGATATCCACCGCACGGTACAAGACTCATTGGATTGCATACATCAACATGTATCATTTCCAATAAATCACTTGCCCGCTTCATCAAAACAGAAAACGGGGTCCTTAGTCATCTTGACCAAGAGGGATGGTTCACATGTCTCAACCGATTCGAGATCGAATGAGTCCAAAGATCCATCAGCATGTAGTTTCTTCATGTGTCTAATACCAATATGACATTTAGCGGCAGTGCCACAAGTATGTGGTACTATTATTATTAACTTTGTATATCTTTGGCATCAATGTTATGAACATGTGTATTACTACGATCAAGTTTCAACAAACCATTCTCACTAGGTGCATGACCATTGAAGGTATTATTCATGTAAACAGAATAATCATTATTCTTTAACTTAAATGATAACCGTGTTCCAATAAACATGATCTAATCACGTTCATGCTCAACGCAAATCGCCAAATAACATTTATTTAGGTTCGTCACTAATCCCGAAGGTAGAGAGAGCGTGCGATGTTGATCACATCAACCTTGGAAACATTTCCAACACACATCGTCACCTCACACTTAGCTAGTTCTCCGTTTATTCCGTAGCTTTTATTTCGAGTTACTAACATTTAGCAACCGAACCGGTATCCAATACCCAGGTGCTACTAGGAGTACAAGCAAGGTACACATCAATAACACGTATATCAAATATACTTCTGTCAACGTTGCTAGCCTTCTTATCTACCAAGTATCTAGGGTTGTTCTGCTTCAGCAACCTCTCTACTCATAATTAAAGCACTTAGTCTCGGGTTTGGGTTCAACTTTGGGTTGCTTCACTGGAGCAGCAACTGACTTGCCATCCATGAAGTTTCCCACCTTGCCCTTGCCCTTCTCGAAACTAGTGGTTATACTAACCATCAACACTTGATGCTCCTTCTTGATTTCTACCTTCGCGGTGTCAAACATCGCGAACAGCTCAGGGATCATTAATTCTATCCCTGGCATTTTATAGCTCATCACCAAGTTCTAGTAGCTTAGTGAAAGTGACTTGGAGAACTATATCAATCACTATCTTATCTGGAAGATCAACTCCCACTCGATTCAAGCGATTGTAGCACCGAGACAATCTAAGCACATGCTCAACGATTGAGCTATTCTCGTTCATCTTTCAGGCAAAGAATCTTGTTGGAGATCTCATATCTCGCAACACGGGCACGAGCCTGAGATCCTAATTTTAGCTCTTAGAACATCTCATATGTTCCGTGACGTTCAAAACGTTTCGAAGCCTCAATTCTAAGCCCTAATGCATGACGCACTAAACTATCAAGTAGTCATCAGCAGATACCTGTCAGATGTTCACAACATCTACAGACGATGCTAGAGGGGTTGGCACACCGAACGGTGCATTAAGGACATAAGCCTTCTGTGCAGCAACGAGGACAATCCTCAGATCACGGAGCCAATCCGCAATATTGCTACCATCATCTTTCAACTCTATTTCTCTAGGAACATATAAAAATTCAAGGGAGCTACAGCGTGAGCAAGTAATCTACAACATAATTTGCAACGACACTACTGACTATGTTCATGATAATGAGTTCAATTAATCATATTACTTAAGAACTCCCACTCAAATTGATATCCCTCCGGTCATTCGAGTGATACATGATCCAAATTCACCAACTCAAGTCCGATCATCACGTGAGTTGAGGTGGTTACAATGGTGAACATCATCATGTTGATCATATCTACTATATGACTCATGTTCGACCTTTCGGTCTCTTGTGTTCCGAGGCCATGTCTGTACATGCTAGGCTCGTCAATTTTAACCCGAGTGTTTTGCGCGTGCAACACTGGCTTGCACCCGTTGTATGTGAACGTAGAGTCTATCACACCCGATCATCACGTGGTGTCTCAACACGATGAACTTTCGCAACGGTGCACACTCGGGGAGAACACAATTTATCTTGAAATTTAAGTGAGGGATCACCTTATAATGCTACCATCGTACTAAGCAAAACAAGGTGCATAAAAGTATTAACATCACATGCAATTCATAAGTGACATGATATGGCCATGAACTTGTGCTTTAGATCTCCATCTTGAAAGCACCGGCATGATCTCCATCGTCACTGACATGACACCATGATCTTCATCATCTTGATCTCCATCAACGTGTCGCTATCGGGGTTGTCACGCCCACCATGCTTCTACTTCTATTGCCATCGTTTAGCGATAAAGTAAAGCATTACATATCGCTTAATGATTGACACACAGATCATACAATAATTAAAGGGAGAGTGGATCTACATACCCTTGTAGATCGCTAAGCGGGAAGCGTTAAGAAACGCGGTTGGTGTAGTCGAACGTCTTCGTGATCCAAATCGCCGAGCGTCCCGCGATCTCATCACGATCCGTCTCGCGATCCAATCACGATCCATCCCGCGAACTCATCACGATCCGTCCCGCAATCTCATCACGATCTGTCTCGCGATCTTGATCACGGTCCTTCCGATCTAGCGCCGAACGGACGACACCTCCGCGTTCAGCACACGCACACCTCGATGACGATCTCCACCTTCTTGATCCAGCAAGAGAGAGCGGAGAGGTAAAAGAGTTCTCCGGCAGCGTGACGGCGCTCCGGAGATGGTGGTGGAGCTATTCCGGCAGGGCTTCGCCTAAGTACCGCCGAACTAGTCTAGTCTAGAGGAACATGATGTAGAAGTAGGGTTTAGACGTGGCTGAAAATCCTTGTCCAAAAAACCCTAAAACCACTCATATATATAGGAGGAGGGGAGAGGAGGCTGCGCCCAAAAGGAGGGCTCTCCTTTGGTTCGGCCGAACCTAGTGGGGAGGAGTCCTCTATGTCAAGGATTCAGTCAATCCCGTATAACGTCCCCTTTGTTCTTCGGTATGTTAGTTGCCCGAGATTCGATTGTCGGTATCTCCATACCTAGTTCAACCTCGTCACTGGCAAGTCTCTTTACTCGTTCCGTAATACAAGATCCCGTGGCTAACACTTAGTCACATTGCTTGCAAGGCTTTGTTGTGATGTTGTATTACCGAGTGGGCCCTGAGATACCTCTCCGTCACACGGAGTAACAAATCCCAGTCTTGATCCATGCCAACCCAACATACACCCTCGGAGATACCTGTAGAGCACCTTTATAGTCACCCAGTTACGTTGCGACGTTTGATACACACAAGGCACTCCTCCGATGTCTGTGAGTTGCATGATCTCATGGTCATAGGAACATATACTTGACATGCAGAAAACAGTAGCAATAAACTGACACGATCATATGCTACGTTTGTAGTTTGGGTCTTGTCCATCACATCATTCTCCTAATGATGTGATCCCGTTATCAAAATGACATCACATGTTAATGGCTAGGAAACCTTGACCATATTTGATCAATGGGCTAGTTCACTAGAGGCATACTAGGGACAGAGTGTCGTCTATTTACCCACACATGTAATGTGTTTCCATTCAATACAATTATAGCATGGATAATAAACGATTACCATGAATTTTAGGATTTTGGACCTGATTATACGGCCACGTGCTACCCGTTCCACTGGTGCTCCTCTAGATCGGATTTCTGCAGTGCTTAGGCGAAGCCCTGCCGGAATTGCTCCACCACCATCGCCGGAGCGCCGTCACGCTGTCGGTGAACTCTTCTTCGTCTCCACTTCCTCTTGCTGGATCAAGACAGTGGAGATCGTCATCAAGCTGCACGTGTGCTGAACGCGGAGGTGCCGTCCGTTCGGCGCTAGATCGGAAGGACCGTGATCAAGATCGCGAGACGGTTCATGACGAGTTCGCGGGACGGATCGTGATGAGTCCGCGGGACGGATCGTGATGAGTTCACGGGACGGATCGTGATGAGATCGCGGGACGCTCGGCGATTTGGATCGCAAAGACGTTCGACTACACCAACTGCGTTTCTTAACGCTTCCCGCTTAGCGATCTACAAGGATACGTAGATTCACTCTCCCTCTCGTAGATGCTCATCACCATGGATAGATCTGCGTGTGCGTAAGAATTTTTTTGTTTTAATGCGACGTTAGCCAACAATATATATGTATATATATGTATATATATATGTATATATATATATATGTATGTATATATGTATATATATAGGGTTGCGCTATTTGTCATCCTGAGTGAGGAATAGTTATTCTTCACCCCCTCTATTTTAACACGAATGCACCATAATTGTACGTTCTGTAATTTTTGTCTTATTTCAAACTTAAAAAGAGACCGTAAGGAAATATATAATCACCGTAAAAAATATTTTTTGTCATGTAAAATTATAAACACAAAAATAGTGTAAAATATACAGTAATTTCAATTTTTTTTGTCTTGTGACCTATAATTTTATTTTTTTATGGCAACATTTACGTAGTGATCTAATATAAATGTAAGTATTTGTATTGCAAATGTAATTTTTTTTATGAATGGTCATAATATTATCTCGGGTGAAGAATAACCTATTCTACACCCTGGGTGATGAATAGAGTTTCTCTCTCTCTCTCTCTCTATATAGGGATCGACTATTCATCACCCTGGGAGAGGATTAGTTATTCTTCACCCCCTCTATTTTCACATCAATGCACCGTAGTTTTACGTTCCGTAAATTTTATCGTATTCCATACGTAAAAATAGACAGTAAGAAAATATAGTCACCGTAAAAAATACTTATGTCATGTAAATCTACAAACATAAAAACATAGTGTAAAATATACATAAAATGTGATTTTTCTGGTCTTATGACTTATATTTTTTTTATGTCAAAATTTACGTAGTGAATCAATATATATGTAACTATTTGCATTTGAAGTGTAATTTATTTATGAAACGATCGTAATATTACCTCGGATGAAGAATAACTTATTCTAGACCCTGGGTGATGAATAGACTTTCTCTCTCTCTCTCTATATATATATATATATGTAATATTTTTCTTGAATAAAAGCGCAAAATGCAAACACCTAAAGATGGAATTTGAGATGAAAGATTTAGGTAAAATCAAATTTTGCTTGGGTATTCAACTTGACACCTCCCCTCGAGAATCATTGTATACCAAGCCACCTATATCAAGAAAATATCAAAGATATTCAATACGGACAAATCCTACCCATCTAAAACTCACATGATTGTTCATTCTCTAGACGTAAAGAAAGATCCATTCAGATCAAGGTATGATGGAGAAGAAGTGTTGGGACCTAAAGTCCCATATCTATGTGCCGTTGGAGCACTTATGTATCTTGAAAATTGCATGAGAATTGACCACACATTTGCAGTGAATCTGCTTGCTAGACACAACGCACCACCCACCGAACGTCATTGGTCTAGAGTAAAAAATATCTTTCAATGTCTTCAAAGCACAAAGGATCTTGACCTATTTTCTCAGTTCCAGAAATATTAGGACTCTAATATGATTGGATACATAGATGCTGGCTATTTATTTGATCCACATAATTTCAGACCACAAACCGGTTTTTTGTTCCTACATGATGGTACTGCTATATCATGGAAATCTTCAAAACAAACTCATATGACAATATCTATTAATCATTCCAAAATAATTTCATTAGTGGAAGCACCATGTGAATGTGTATGACTTTGCAAAATGATAAACCACATACCACAGTCATGTGAAATTGGGTCGATAGAATCACCTACCATTATCAATGAAGATAATGCGGCTTGCGTTGCACATTTACAAACATAATACATCAAGAGTAATGTCACTAAGCATATTTCTTTCAAGTGTCCCCCTGATCTTCAGAAAACGGGAAAATAAACATCTTACAAGTTAAATCATGTGACAACCTTGTTGATTTATTCATCAAGTCTCTACCAAATTCTACATGCCAGAAATATGTTCATGAAATTGGTATGCGACAACTTCGAGACTTGCACATGTCGGGGGAAGTCTCTTCTTGAAATATCCTTGTTCAAGACATCAAATTACGCTTCTTTTTGTGAGTTTATGTTTCACGTTTTCATCAAATATTTTATGAAAAACTTTTGAAGAAGAATCTTTTTAAGATGATAGAGCTACACGAACAATCATGAGATGATTATACATGGTCAAGCGCAGAATAGAGAGGGTGTTGTGATTAATTAGCACATGTAATTAGTGAGAAATCTTTCCTTGTCCATAACCGTCGTGTGTTTTTGCCTATGCAACCGATGGATCTCTCTCCCTCTCCTTAACCGACGCATCCCTCAAAAGTATTGCGTTTGTTCAGATGGTATATATTGTAACAGCAACGATCCAATCAATGGAGGTTTTCATTCAATCTTAAACAGAAATCAGTTGGACGGCACGGGCAGACGCTGCATGTAGTGTTCAGCTAAGCGTCGCAGCTCGCAAACAGGTGTAGTTAATCTTCCCAAGGGCCGTTCGGCTCGATCCGGCTGTCTTCCGGAAAGGGAGGCATCGCATCCCAATCTTCGCTCAGCCAGCATCATCTATTCCGTCACGACGCGACCAGGCAGGGCTCCAAGGCGGGTCAAATGGCGCGCAGCTTGCATCCGTCGTGGTGATACTCCGACGTGACGCGGCCTTTCGGGAGCCGGATGTGACGAGTCGTTCGCGGTGCCCGTGTCTTCAGAGGAGCTGCTGGCCAGGGCAAGGCAGTCACGTTACACATGGTTGGGTTTCTCTCCCAGCAAATGTATCATTCCTAATGTCTCCAAATCCTAGCGAATCCTGATTCCCTTGATATTAAGAATGTACAAGCTCTTAGATGGACTGCATTACCATAAAACGACGTCGACTAAGAATAGTGCGAGCCCTCTAGTGTAGTGGGCACAAAATGGGTCGGCGCTCCTTGGCTAGCTTATATCGCCCTCCCTCTGTGAGGTAGATCTACGTGACCTTTTTTTTTTCGAGATATATCTATGGGACTTTAATGGTTTTATCTACCTTCCGATTCTCTGCATTTGTTATTGTACCGTCTACTACTTTAATTGTGGCAATAATTTAGGTTTCATCGATTCATATAAAGTTCATGATTTGTTTTAACTCAGGCCAATACTTTCCTTTCGCAAGTTGTGGGCACATTGTTCAATCTCCTTTACACTTGGTTAAGTATTCTCAAGACATCTGCTCATGTAAGCATCAATCTTGAATACCACACACACACACACCTTTCTGGTTCGATCCGGCGCCGAAAAAGGAAAGCATCGACCGTTTCTCACTTGCCCGGTCAGCGGCATCTGTCCCGACGCGACGCAGTGCAACTAGGTCAAGTGGCGCGCGACCAGCATGCGTCCCGTGGATACCCCGATGCGATACGGCCTTTCCGTGGCCGGACGCGCGTGTCGATCGGTTGGAGGCGCGGCTGGCCGGGCAACGTACGTACGCCACTGCTCGGGATGCCCGGCAAGGACCCTATTTTTGGCTCGCTTCGGAAGCGAGCGTGCCAACCCCCGCCTCCCGCGTATATTTGCCAGCAGTTCCCCACTTCCCACGTCCGAGCCAGCCAGGCAGATGTGATCACGCAGGGCCCACCTCCACACTTGGACGTGACATGCACGGAGCATATGTATTTGCGTTTATTGCCACACAAGATAACGAGATTGTGGTAACTCGGCATGCACAGAAGTATACGTTGCCATTGCGTGTTGCTCGTCTAGCTGTCGACGAGTATCTGCGACCAACACACAGATTACAGAACATCTATCTACTTATTCGGAGGAATAACCACATATTTATAGTAAACTATCGTGATCATGGCATAATGAACTACACACGCGGATGATCGGAACAAAGTATACTTTTTTTCCCGAAAATGTCAAATCTATTATGAAATTTCATTGGAAGTACACAACATTTTAAATATAGTAAAATTACTCCTTCTGTCACAGTTTAGAAGGCACGTGTGTGTATCTAGGTCGTCAATTTGACCAACTTAATAAGGGGCATGTATTACAAAAAATATATCATTACAAACTTTAGATGTTCTATTTTTTAATAATATAATTTTTATGTTAAACAATATATTTTATATAAGTCAAGGATACGACAGGAATCTATGCCGGAGCTTCGTCGACCATGTCCAAAGTAGGATCGAAACTCAAAAGAAAAAATAACGTCACCATCTGTCCAAGCGCCGCCTACAAGGACTAAAACAAATTCTAACCTAAACTTCTAATCGAAGCGGAGGCACAAGATTCTTCTCCTTGCCATCGGTCACGGGCCTCTCATATGGGATGTCGCACATCCACATTATACCACATATGGAATGCCACATTTCCTCTAGGGATGATGTATTGTAGTGCATCATCTCAGTTGCACGGTGTACCGCGTACGTGCGCACATTTAGGTGTGTGGGACAACTCACCGATGGGGCTATATATTTTTCTGCGAGGATATAGTGCCATTATCTATTCCAGCATATCATTTACGCAACAAGCCAGCAACAGCATACAGCCCAATACGTGACTGGGAGTCGCGTCACCGTCACGTACTATAGTGCACGTCGTAAATGAAACACAAAAAACTGGGGAAAACGATAGACGCTGCGTGCCTGCGTCGCTGCACCCATACATGTTCAGTTAGTAGAGCGTTGCACCGTACATATACGTGATTGGAGCATGTTTTTCTTTGAACAGAGCAAGGCATCAAAAGGTGCCCAATATCATTAACAGCTCATAGCATGAGTACAAGAGAGAGTACAAATGGCTGTATAAGAGATAGGAAGATGGAAAACAGCCAAAGAAGGAGCTGTTAACAGGTAGCAAAGATAGGTTGACAACATGTCAACCAGATGAACAACATCTATAAGCTGGCTGAATCACAAGAGCAGTTGCGAGAATACTCAGAAGGGTACAGCCTGCCTGTGGTCTCAAAACCCTGAAGCTCTCGGAGCTGGCAAAGAGCACATGTAGTAGTGATGAGATGCAGAGACGGATTGAGAGAAGAGAAGCCTGAACCATGGTCCCTCCTGCTGTTAAAAGCAATACACTTTATGCACCTGAAACCTGAAAAATTAAAATTATCCAAAATAAAAAATACTGGACAGTTATCAGAAGCATGAGAATGAGAAGTGCAGTCCAGAAATGAAATACCGACAGACTGATAAATTTGTTGCGCCAGGTCGTGAGCAACACCATTCAGATTCCTGAAAATATGAAATACTTGAGGACCAAATCCAACCACTTAAATGCTCGCAACGCATCCGAGCGCCCGCACACACTGAACGGGCACTCCCTAAGAGCATCTACAACTGGACGCCTCAAATGACCCCTCATACGCCTGTGAACGCGCCTGGTCAGTGACCGGACATGAGAGAGAAAGAAAAAAGTGATCCAACCAGACCCCTCATATCATCCCCATACGCCCGGCCTGTCCGCGAACCCTCATATCCATCTCAAATATGGGGACGATATGAGGGCTTCCGGACGCGCCCGGGCGCGCTTGGTCAGTCCGCCACGTAGGACATGACCCCACCTCGGACCACCTTTTTCTTTTCTTTATTCATTCTTTTCTTTCTCTCTCTTCCTCTCCATCAATCATGTGCAAGTGACCGGACATATAGGGACGAAAATGAGAAGTGTGGATGCACGGACGGACAAATAGTGGACACGCCCGGTCAGTGCGTCCGTGGGCGTTTAGGGGGTCATATTTGCAATGTCCGGCTGTAGATGCTCTAAATCCTCACTTCCATATCCGCGTATCTCATATCCGACACCCTATATCCATACATATTTTCATGACCGGCAATGACCGAGCAGCCTGTCCGGGTGTTCGAGACAGATACAACGATCCATTTGTAGAGAGTAAATTGCTCAAACCACCACATTTGTGTCTAAGTTACTCCATAACTACCCTTTTTGCCAAAAATCACGAAAGACCATCACTTCTGCGCCAAGTGAGTAACAAATCGCACCGATTCGAAATTGAGCGCGTCTAACAACAAAACTGACGGGTGGGACCCGTCTGTGCAGACTGATGTGGCAAAGACTAGTCCTAGTCAATGTTTGACTTGCTGAGGTGGACGGGGGTCCCACCTGTCAGCCACATCTCTTGTATTTTCTCTCCTCTCCTTCTCTTCTCTTCTCTCCTTCTTCAGTCCCGCAGGAGTGGCGACCATGGAAGAACATCATCGGTGGATGACCCAGTCAGCTCCGGCGAGGCCGAGCTGCGAGGTGCTCGCGCCCCAGCATGCGAGTCTGAGCCCCCGCACGTGCCCTCCTGCCCTCTCCGGCGAGTCCGAGGCCTCACGTGGTATCTACCCTGCCCGCTCCGACGAGGCCGAACCCTAGTGTGCCCGCGCCCCTGCCCGCTCCGGCGTGGCTGAGCCATCGCGTGCCTGTGCCCCTACCGCTCCGGCAAGGCCGAGGCACGCCTGCCCGCGCCCATGCCGCTCCGGCAAGGCCAAGGCACGCCTGCCCGCGCCCATGCCCGCTCCGCAGAGGCCAAGGCCGCGCGTGCCCGCTCCCCTACCTGCTCCGGCGAGGCCGGGCTCCCACATCCTTGCACCCCTGCCCTCTCCAAAGAGGCCGAGGCCGCGCGTGCCCGCGCCCCTACCTGCTCCAGCGAGGCCGGGCTCCCGCGCCCCTGCCCGCGACGGTGCTACAACTCAACATCGATCCACGCCGCACTACTGAGTTCAATGGGGTAGGCTCGCAAGGGAGGAGGCAACACACAACGGCGCCTTGCGGGATGGATCCGAGGGCTGGTGCATGGATCCGACGGCTGGTGTGAGGGGGAGCTCGTAGGGCGCCGTCGCCGTGTTAGGTGAGGTGGTCAGAGTCGGCGAGGCAAGCGAAGATGACTGCGGGTAGGTGCATGGCACGGTGGCGTCGGTCGGCATGGTGCGGTAGTGGCCAAAGAAAGAAGAAGAGAAGGGGAAATACGACATGTGGGGCCATGTCCACCTTAGCGGGTCAACACATTGACTAGGCCAAGTTTTCTCCACATCAGCCTGACAGATGGGTCCCACTCTCCAGTTTTGTTGTTACTTGTTAGTCACGGATCATGTCTTATTTCATGGTACTTCAGATCCGAGGATGGCTAAGAACATAGCTGTGTCATGTTTCTTAGCTAGTCCCTAGTTCATGATCAAGTAGATAGAGGGGGTTGCCTAAGAGAAGAGGCTTTCCAGATCTGAGGAGGAGGAAGGAGGTAGAGGTAGCGGGAGCATGGGTGGTTCTTACCTTGATGTTTTTTTAGGGCGCCATTGATGGGAGGCTTCCAGATCTGAGGAAGGAGGAAGGAGGAAGAAGGGGTCCTGCGGGGCTTGCTATGCAAGGAGAGGCTGAGACGCGTGAGGGCGCTGGAGCACGAGCGCAATCGGCGCGTTCAGGTGGAGGGTCCAGGCATGGGAGCGATGCATGGGGGGATTCCTCCTTACTTTTTCGGCTGTCCTTGCAGGGACCACGTGGTCCTTCCTTTTTAGGAAGTGCGCCCGCGCTCGCGAACGAGCGTTCGAGCGCTGACGAGTCGCGTGGCAGCCTGCCTACCTCCCCCACCACGGCCACGTGTATCTCTACTACCTCTCTTCTTCCCCCGACCTCCTCTAACGGTGGGGAATGACACCGACGAAGAAGCGCCCACCTGTTTCTGCATACAGTCGAGCAACGATCTCTGGAGATGCTGGGGTGGAATAGAAGTACCCCTTGTTGGAAATATGCCTTACAGGCAATAAATAAAGTGTTTATTCTTATATTTCCTTGTTCATGATAATCGTTTATTATCCATGCTATAATTGTATTGATTGGAAACACATTACATGTGTGGATAAATAGACAACACTATGTCCCTAGTATGCCTCTAGTGAACTAGCTCGTTGATCAAAGATGGTCAAGGTTTCCTAGCCATTGACATGTGATGTCATTTGATAACGGGATCACATCATTAGTAGAATGATGTGATGGACAAGACCCAAACTACAAACGTAGCATATGATCGTGTCAGTTTATTGCTACTGTTTTCTGCATGTCAAGTATATGTTCCTATGACCATGAGATCATGCAACTCACGGACATCGGAGGCGTGCCTCGTGTGTATCAAACGTCGCAACGTAACTGGGTGACTATAAAGGTGCTCTATAGGTATCTCCGAGGGTGTCTGTTGAGTTGGCATGGATCAAGACTGGGATTTGTTACTCCGTGCGACGGAGAGGTATCTCAGGGCCCACTCGGTAATACAACATCACAATAAGCCTTGCAAGCAATGTGACTAAGTGTTAGTCACGGGATCTTGTATTACGGAATGAGTAAAGAGACTTGCCAGTAACGAGATTGAACTAGGTGTGGAGATACCGACGATCGAATCTCGGGCAAGTAACATACCGAAGAACAAAGGGAACATCATACGGGATTAACTGAATCCTTGACATAGAGGTTCGACCGATAAAGATCTTCGTAGAATATGTAGGAACCAATATGGGCATCTAGGTCCCGCTATTGTTTATTAAACATAGAGGTGTCTCGGTCATGTCTCCATAGTTCTCGAACCCGCAGGGTATGCACACTTAAGGTTCGGTGACGTTTCGGTAGTATAGAGCTATGCATGGTGGTGACCGAAGTTTGTTCGGAGTCCCGGATGAGATCCCAGACTTCACGAGGATCTCCGGAATGGTCCGGAGGTAAAAATTCATATATAGGAAGTCCTTTTTTGGTCGCCGGAAAAGTTTCGGGCTAATCGGTAGTGTACCGGGAGTGTCGGTAGTGTATCGGGAGACCATCGGGAGGGGTATTTCGACCCAAGAGGCTTCATGGGCTGTGGTAGAGTAAATAAGAGCCCTTTGTGGGCTGGTGGAAGTCCCACACAAGGCCCATGCGGCTGGGAAGAAAAGCCCAAAGGGAAAAAAGGTGGAAAAAGGCCAAAAAGGGAGGAATCCTAGTCCTACTAGGATTGGAGGAGGAGTCCTCCTCTCCTCCCCACTTCGGCCGACCCAAGGAGGCCTTGCCCTTGCGCCAAGTCCTCTCCTCCCTCCCTCTTATATATACTGGAGGTTTTAGGGATTTTGCACAGAATTTTTAGCCACGTGCTACCCGTTCCTCTAGTGCATAGTTTCTCCTCTAGATCGGATTTCTGCAGTGCTTAGGCAAAGCCCTGTCGGAATAGCTTCACCACCATCGCCGGAGCGCCGTCACGCTGCCAGAGAACTCTTCTTCCTCTCCGCTCCCTCTTGCTAGATCAAGACGGCGGAGATCGTCATCAAGCCGTACGTGTGCTGAACGTGGAGGTGCCGTCCGTTCGGCGCTAGATCGGAAGGACCGTGATCGAGTTCGCGGGATGGATCGTGATCAAGTTCGCGGGACAGATCGTGATTGGATCGCGGGACGCTCAGCGATTTGGATCGCGAAGACATTCGACTACACCAACCGCGTTTCTTAACGCTTCCCGCTTAGCGATCTACAAGGGTACGTAGATCCACTCTCCATCTCGTAGATGCTCATCACCATGGATAGGTCTTGCGTGAATGTAGGAAATTTTTTGTTTCCCATGCAACGTTCCCCGACAGTGGCATCATGAGCGAGGTATATGTGTAGATGAGATCTCGAGTACAACACAAAGAGTTTTTGGGCGTTGATGCTTAGATTGCTTCCTCCCTTGGTCGTTTTTTGGTTCAGCGGTATTGTGAGATGAAGCGGCCCGGACCAACATTACTCATACGCTTACGAGAGACCGGTTCCCTCAATCGCAACTTGTTGCATAGATGGTTTGCGGGTGCTAGTTTCTCTCACTTTAGTTGGATCGGATTCGACAAAGGCGGTCCTTGAGAAGGTTGAAAAGCAACTAGTGTATCACCGTTGTGGTTTTTGCATAGATGAGAATTGTTCTTGCTAGATACCCGTAGCAGCCATGTAAAACATGCAACAACAATTAGAGGACGTCTAACTTGTTTTTGCAGGGTATGTTGTGATGTGATATGGCCAATTACATGATGTGATATATGTGATGTATGAGATGATCATGTGATGCATAGATTATCATGACTTGCATGTCGATGAGTATGGCAACCGGCAGGAGCCATAGGGTTGTCTTTAATTATTGTATGACCTGCGTGTCAATCATTAAGTGCTATGTAATGCTTTACTTTATCGCTAATCGGTAGCAATAGTAGTAGAAGCATGTTGGGCGCGACAACCTCGATGGCGGCACGTTGATGGAGATCAAGATGATGGAGATCATGGTGTCATGCCAGTGATGATGGAGATCATGCCTGTGCTTTCTAGATGGAGATCAAAAGCACAAGTTCATGGCCATATCATGTCACTTATGATTTGCATGTGATGTTGATCCTTTTATGCACCTTGTTTTGCTTAGGACGACGGTAGCATTATAAGGTGATCCCTCACTTAAATTTCAAGATGAATTGTGTTCTCCTCGAGTGTGCACCGTTGCGAAAGTTCGTCGTGTTGAGACACCACGTGATGATCGGGTGTGATAGACTCTACGTTCACATACAACGGGTGCAAGCCAGTGTTGCACATGCAGAACACTTGGGTTAAACTTGACGAGCCTAGCATGTACAGACATGGCCTCGGAACACAAGTGACCTAAAGGTCGAACATGAGTCATATAGTAGATATGATCAACATAATGATGTTCACCATTGAAACCACCTCAACTCACGTGATGATCGGACTTGAGTTGGTGAATTTGGATCATGTGACACTCAGATGACCTGAGGGATGTCAATTTGAGTGGGAGCTTTAGTAATTTGATTAACTAAACTCATTATCTTGAACAATAGTCTGAGTAAACCTTTGCATATTTATGTTGTAGATCAATGGCTCGCGCAGTAGCACCCCTGAATTTTAATGCGTTCCTAGAGAAAGCTAAGTTGAAAGATGATGGAAGTAACTTTGTTGACTGGGCCCGTAATCTGAGGATTATCCTCACGGCTTCCCAGAAATCATATGTCCTTTATGCACCGCTTGATGACCAACGAGAAGACATGACCTTCGAAGACGTTAAGAACGCTTGGGAGGCACGTACTGGATATTACTCAATAGTTCAGTGCGCAATATTGTATGGCTTAGAACCGGGACTTCAAAGACGTTTTGAACGTCATGGAGCATATGATATGTTTCAGGAGTTGAAGTTTATCTTTCAAAAGAATGCCCGAATCAAGAGGTATGAGACCTCCGATAAGTTCTATGCTTGCAAGATGGAGGAGAACGGGTCTATCAGTGAACATATACTCAGAATGTCTAGATATTCAACTCGTCTAGCGGAGTTGGGAATTGCCCTTCCGCCAGAGGCGATCACTGACAGAGTTCTTCAATCACTGCCACCTAGTTACAAGAGCTTTGTGATGAACTATAACATGCACGGGATGAACAAGTCAGTCGCCGAGCTGTTTGCGATGCTAAAAGTCGCTGAGTCTGAAATCCAGAAAGAACATCAAGTGTTGTTGGTCAATAAAACCACTAGTTTCAAAGAAAAATGGCAAGGGCAAGGGCAAGAAGGGTAAAACCAAGAAGGATGGCAAAGCAGTTGCTGCTCCTGTAAAGAAGCCTAAGCATGGAGCCAAGCCAGAAACTGAGTGCTTTCATTACAAGGGAACTGGTCACTAGAAGCGAAACTGCCCCAAGTACATGGCTGACAAGAAGGCGGCCAACGACAAACAAGGTATATATGATATACATGTTATTGATATGTACCTTACTATCTCTCGTTGTAGTGCCTGGGTATTTGATACCGGTTCGGTTGCTCATATTTGCAACTCAAAACAGGAACTACGGAATAGACGAAGGCTGGCAAAGGATGAAGTGACGATGCACATGGGAAATGGTTCCAAGGTTGATGTGATCGCCGTCGGCACGCTCTCTCTTCGATTACCATCGGGATTACTAATTAACCTGAATAATTGTTATTTAGTGCCTGCGTTGAGCATGAACATTATATCTGGATCTTGTTTATTGCGAGACGGTTACTCATTTAAATCAGAGAAATAAAGTTGTTTTATTTATATGAGTAATATCTTTTATGGTCATGCACCCAATGTGAGGGGTTTATTCATACTGAATCTTGATAGTGATGATACACATGTTCATAACGTTGATGCCAAAAGATGTAGAGTTAATAATGATAGTACCACTTTCTTGTGGCACTGCCGTTTAGGTCATATTGGTGTAAAACGCATGAGGAAGCTCCATGCTGATGGACTTTTGGAGTCACTTGATTTTGAATCACTTGACACATGTGAACCATGCCTCATGGGCAAGATGACTAAAACGCCGTTCTCTGGAACAATGGAACGGGCAAGTGACTTATTGGAAATCATACATACTGATGTGTGCGGTCCAATGAATGTTACAGCGTGTGGTGGATATCGTTATTTTCTCACCTTCACTGATGACTTAAGTAGATATGGGTATATTTACTTAATGAAACACAAGTCTGAAATGTTTGAAAAGTTCAAGCAATTTCGGAGTGAAGTTGAGAATCATCGTAACAAGAAGATCAAATTCCTGCGATCTGATCGAGGAGGTGAATATCTGAGTTATGAGTTTGGCAGTCACTTAAGGCAGTATGGAATTGTTTCACAGTTGACACCGTTTGGAACACCACAGCATAATGGTGTGTCCGAAAGTCGTAATCGAACCTTATTAGATATGATGCGTTCTATGATGTCTCTTGCTGATTTGCCGCTATCGTTTTGGGGTGATGCATTAGAGACATCTGCATTCACTTTAAATAGGGCACCATCAAAATCCGTTGAGACGACGCCATATGAACTATGGTTTGGCAAGAGGCCAAAGTTGTCGTTTCTTAAAGTTTGGGGATGTGATGCTTATGTCAAAAAGCTTCAGCCTGAAAAGCTGGAACCCAAAGCGGAGAAATGCGTCTTCATAGGATACCCAAAAGAGACAGTCGGGTATACCTTCTATCTCAGATCCGAAGGCAAAGTGTTTGTCGCTAAGAACCGAACATTTCTTGAGAAAGAGTTTCTCTCGAAAGAATTGAGTGGGAGGAAAATAGAGCTTGATGAGGTTATTGAAACTTTACTTCAACCAGAAAGTAGCACAGTGCAGAAAGTTGTTTCTGTGGAACCTACGATGATAGAAGAGGAAGTTAATGATGATGATCATGAAACTTCGGATCAAGCTACTATTGAACCTCGTAGGTCGACAAGGCCACGTACTACTCCTGAGTGGTATGACAACCCTGTCTTGGAAGTCATGTTGTTGGACAACAATGAACCTACGAGCTATGGAGGAGCAGTGATGGGCCAGGATTCCGAGAAATGGTTAGAGGCCATGAAATCCGAGATGGGATCCATGTATGAAAACAAAGTATGGACTTTGGAAGTATTACCTAAAGGGTGAAAGGCCATTCAGAACAAATGGATCTTTAAGAAGAAGACAGACGCGGACGGTAATGTCACCGTCTATAAAGCTCGACTTGTGACAAAGGGTTTTTCACAAGTTCAAGGAGTTGACTACAATGAGACCTTCCCACCCGTAGCGATGCTTAAGTCTGTCAGAGTCATGTTGGCAATAGCTGCTTATTTCGATTATGAAATTTGGCATATGGATGTCAAAACGGCGTTCCTCAACGGTTTCCTTGAGGAAGAGTTGTATATGATGCAGCCAGAAGGTTTTGTCGATCCAGAGAATGTTGACAAAGTTTGCAAACTCCAGCGATCCATTTATGGGCTGGTGCAAGCATCTCGGAGTTGGAATAAGCACTTTGATGAGGTGATCAAAGCGTTTGAGTTTATACAAGTTTATGGAGAAGCTTGTATTTACAAGAAAGTGAGTGGGAGCTCTATAGCGTTTCTAATATTATATGTGGATGACATATTGCTGATTGGAAACAATATAGAAATGCTGGAAAGCGTGAAGGAATATTTGAACAAGAGTTTTTCAATGAAGGACCTAGGAGAAGCTGCTTTCATATTAGGCATTAAGAAATATAGAGATAGATCGAGACGCTTAATAGCACTTTCACTGAGCACATACCTTGATAAAGTTTTGAAGAAGTTCAAAATGGATCAGTCCAAGAAGGGGTTCTTGCCTGTGTTACAAGGTGTGAAGTTGAGTACGACTCAATTCCCAGTGACTGCAGAAGATAGAGAAAATATGAGTGTTATCCCCTATGCTTCAGCCATAGGCTCTATCATGTATGCAATGCTGTACACAAGACCCGATGTCAGCCTTGCCATAAGTATGGCCGGAAGGTTTCAAAGTGATCCTGGAATGGAACACTGGGCAGCGGTCAAGAATATCCTTAAGTACCTGAAAAGGACTAAGGAAATGTTTCTCGTTTATGGAGGTGATCAAGAGCTCGTCGTAGTGCGTTACGTCGATGCAAGCTTTGACACTGATCCGGATGACTCTAAGTCGCAAACCGGATACGTATTTATTCTCAATGGGGGAGCAGTAAGCTGGTGCATTTCCAAGCAAAGCGTGGTAGCCGATTCTACATGCGAAGCGGACTACATCGCAGCCTCGGAGGCAGCGAAGGAAGGTGTCTCGATGAAGCAGTTCATGACAGATCTTGGAGTAGTGCCCAGTGCACTGAATTCAATGAACATGTTCTGTGACAACACTGGTGCCATTGCTCTGGCCAAGGAACCAAGGTTTCACAAGAGGACTAGACACATAAAGTGACGCTTCAACTCCATCCGCGATTACATCGAGGAGAAGGACATTAATATGTGCAAAGTGCACACGGATCTGAATGTTGCAGACCCGTTGACTAAACCTCTTCCAAGGGCTAAACATGATCAACACCAGAACTGCATGGGTGTTCGATTCATTACAATGTAAATCACATAGTGATGTGAACTAGATTACTAACTCTAGTGCAAGTGGAAGACTGTTGGAAATATGCCCTAGAGGCAAGAAATAAAGTGTTTATTATTATATTCCTTGTTCATGATAATCGTTTATTATCCATGCTATAATTGTATTGATTGGAAAACACATTACATGTGTGGGTAAATAGACTACACTATGTCCCTAGTATGCCTCTAGTGAACTAGCTCGTTGATCAAAGATGGTCAAGGTTTCCTAGCCATTGACATGTGATGTCATTTGATAATGGGATCACATCATTAGTAGAATGATGTGATGGACAAGACCCAAAGTACAAACATAGCATATGATCGTGTCAGTTTATTGCTACTGTTTTCTGCATGTCAAGTATATGTTCCTATGACCATGAGATCATGCAACTCACGGACATCGGAGGAGTGACTTGTGTGTATCAAACGTCGCAACGTAACTGGGTGACTATAAAGGTGATCTACAGGTATCTCCGAGGGTGTCTGTTGAGTTGGCATGGATCAAAACTGGGATTTGTTACTCCGTGTGACGGAGAGGTATCTCAGGGCCCACTCGGTAATACAACATCACAATAAGGCTTGCAAGCAATGTGACTAAGTGTTAGTCATGGGATCTTGTATTACAGAATGAGTAAAGAGACTTGCCAATAACGAGGTTGAACTAGGTATGGAGATACCAACGATCGAATCTCGGGCAAGTAACATACCGAAGAACAAAGGGAACATCATACGGGATTAACTGAATCCTTGACATAGAGGTTCGACCGATAAAGATCTTTGTAGAATATATAGGAACCAATATGGGCATCCAGGTCCCGCTATTGGTTATTGACCGTAGAGGTGTCTCGGTCATGTCTACATAGTTCTCGAACCCGCAGGGTCTGCACACTTAAGGTTCGGTGACGTTTCGGTAGTATAGAGTTATGCATGGTGGTGACCAAAGTTTGTTTGGAGTCCCGGATGAGATCCCGGACATCACGAGGAGCTCCGGAATGGTCCAGAGGTAAAGATTCATATATAGGAAGTCCTGTTTTGGTCGCCGAAAAAGTTTCGGGCTAATCGGTAGTGTACCGGGAGTGCCGGTAGTGTACCGGGAGACCATCGGGAGGGGTATTTCGACCCAAGAGGCTACATGGGCTGTGGGAGAGTAAATACCAGCCCTTTGTGGGCTGGTGGAAGTCCCACACAAGGCCCATGCGGCTGGGAAGAAAAGCCCAAAGGGAAAAAAGGTGGAAAAAGGCCAAAAAGGGAGGAATCCTAGTCCTACTAGGATTGGAGGAGGAGTCCTCCTCTCCTCCCCACTTCGGCCGACCCAAGGAGGCTTGACCCCTGCGCCAAGTCCTCTCGTCCCTCCCTCTTATATATACTGGAGGTTTTAGGGTTTTTGCATAGAATTTTTAGCCACGTGCTGCCCGTTCCTCGAGTGCATAGTTTCTCCTCTAGATCGGATTTCTGCAATGCTTAGGCAAAGCCCTGCCAGAATAGCTCCACCACCATCGCTGGAGCGCCGTCATGCTGCCAGAGAACTCTTCTTACTCTCCGCTCCCTCTTGCTGGATCAAGACGGCGGAGATCGTCATCAAGCTATACGTGTGCTGGACGCGGAGGTGCCATCCGTTCGACGCTAGAACGGAAGGACCGTGATCGAGTTCGCGGGACGGATCGTGATCAAGTTTGCGGGACGGATCGTGATTGGATCGCGGGACGGATCGTGATTGGATTGCGGGACGCTCGGCGATTTGGATCGCGAAGACGTTCGACTACACCAACCGCGTTTCTTAACGCTTCCCGCTTAGCGATCTACAAGGGTACGTAGATCCACTCTCCATCTCGTAGATGCTCATCACCATGGATAGGTCTTGCGTGAACGTAGGCAATTTTTTGTTTCCCATGCAACGTTCCCCAACACCCCTCCCACCACGCGCCGACGAAGAAGCAACCGCGGAATGCTCTGGACCCGCGCCCATCATCTTTCAACACCTGCCATGAAAAAGAGTGAATGAAATTAGTACAACATAAAAAATTGAATACCAACATGAATAATAAAATTGAATATGGACATGTATATAATTTAAGTGTATCATCATCATGTATATAATAAAAATTGAGTAAATGTACCCCACATGCATCATGAAGTTTTGTTTTGTAGCGACATCGTATGTATTGATCCCATTATACCAAGATTCTTGCAATTCATCCTTAAGCGTCTGCATGTACACATTCATATTCTTCCCCAGATAGTTGGGCCCTGGAAGTATCAATGTCAGGAAAATGTTCTTTGTTTGCATAATCTGTCTAGGGGGAGATTGAGTAGAATGACAAATACAAGCCAATAATTGTATTGGGTTGCCGTCATACCAAACATATTGAACCCATCCATGCCGATGGCGACTCGAGGATGCCCTGGATCTACCGCTTTATTCTTATGTAATGCATCGAAATGCTTGCATGCAAAAGCATCTCAAGTGTGTACCAACATCTGATTCCCATTTGCATCTAGTTCGGTTCTTTGCCCAATTTGTGCCATGTCATCTATGTGGCCGTATCTTCGACCATGAAAAGATGTTGAGGTCTTGATATAATTGGCATATACCGAAGAACATTAACAGGGATTTTGGTTTGAATCTTCTCACCCATACCGTTGTCTACCACAATATACCTGGAAGACTTGCAAATGGGACAATAGTTCAAGTCCGCACACTCAAGCGTAAATAAGGCACATCCATTCTCACAGGCATCTATCTTCTCATTGGGCATCTTAAGTACAAAGAAGATTTTGTCCGACTGGTATAGGTTTGCAGGCATTACGTGGCCTTTGGGTAGAAATTGTCCTACTCGTCGTTTAAATCTTTGGATGATCATACAATTTTCTTACGCGAGATTGAATTTTGTCTCTAGAAATCTCTTAGATTCCGCCGCGGGTGGTACTTTTATGGAAATTACTTTGGGTGAAGCTACCAAATGGCTAGATAACATTATGGCAAATTATTCGCAATGGCATACTGAAAGAGCACCTACTAGTAAAAAGGTTTATTCGGTGGAAGAAATTAGTACTTTAAGTGAAAAAGTTGATGCTCTTATGAAGTTGGTTGCTAGTAAAAATGCTCCTATTGATCTTAATGATGTGCCTTTGTGTACTTTCATTGAAAAAAATAGTGATTCCATAGATATGAATTTCATCTTGCTAAACAACTTCAATAACAATGCTTATAGAGGTAATTCCTGGAAATTCCTCTAATAATTTTAATATCTAAGTTGCTTGAAATGCAACACATAGTTTCCTAGAAACTCTGGGGCCCTAGTGCGAGATTGAACATGAGGTGGAAAGCAAGTTTGTTTGCTGTGTTTATAGTTTCCCAAATAACTACTTTTGTTTTAGATGTCTTTTCCATTTTTCTTAGACCAACTCAAGCAAAAGTTGGTCCCAAGAACACATACGTATGGGTTGCCTGAATTTTCATCAGGGTTGCTTGTTTTTTGTTTGTATAGAACACATCAGATTTTCATTGTGGCTAAATTCAGGATTATTTCCTTTTTTACAGGTCATGATCCCTGTTATTGAAAACCTAGAACCAGGGAATGTGAGTGGTGCTCGTCACTATTGGCTATTCAGCATCAACTCGAGGGATAGAAGGTTCGAGGTGTTTGACTCGGTAAGGACATTGAAGAAAAGCAAGAGGTTCTATGAAGCAACAAGGTGCATTGTTGCAGCAGTTCATATGCTTTGGGACAAGCACTACCCAAAGCAGACAATCTTGATGGAGAAGTTCCCACTTGAGGACATTGATGCACCCAAGCAAGTTGTATCGTATGTGCTACCTAACTTACAATGATTGTTGTTATAAGACAGAGCTTTTTCTTCCAAGTGTTCTCATGACCTCATGTTTTTCCGTGTTTTTTGTTTTGTAGAGGTGACTGTGGGATATTCGCATTGATGAACACACTATTGTGGAATGGGACGTTTCTCCCAAACTACGGACAAGACGACATACCGAACATAAGGAAGCTCTTGACTATCTCGATGGTAAAGTGTGACCTGAACAAGGTTGCTTGGCAGGACATCCTCAAACCAGTCAAGAAGTGAATGAGAGCCAGGTACACAAATGATAAGCATCCATCAAGAAGTGTCCACCTTTTTTTCATGAATTCAAAGTAATGAAAAAACATAAATCAAAGTAATGAAGCTCATGACAGTCTCGACGAAAAGAACACACTTCGGTTGCTTGAGTTTTCTCTAACATCTGCGCACAAACAAGCTTAGAGTTGCTCCCTTTTTTAGCAGTTACTGATGTTTTCTCATTCAATTTAGTTTGCTAGTCAAATTGTCCTTTTCCTCACCCATCACAACAACTTTGCCTTGCATTTTGCAGAGTTGTGATCAATGGAATCACATATGCTACATCTGTTCTTTTGTTGGGGTGTAGCTCTAGAGGAGATTGAAAGCACCTGGTGTGGGTGCGCCCTTTTGTGACTGACCTAGGTGGGTCCATAGGAGTAGGAGGGGTAGCAGGTTGGCATGAACCACTTGCGGCTATAGGATTTGATTCCTCCCTAGCCCGGGCCATTTCTCGTGCCGCTTTCAGCTTCTTTATCTTTAGCTTGTTCAACTTAGTAACCTCAATGTCTGCTGCTTTCATGTGCCGCGCAACTACAACGGCTGCATCATCACTTGTCATTGCTTTCTTGGCTAGCTTCGCAAAATCCATTGTCATTTTCACTTGCAGTACTTGGTTCTCCAACTCAACGGGCAAGTCCTGTGAAGGGCCTTCGCTAGTTGGCGGAGGCGCACTTGGGACTGCATCTTGTGCCAACGACGCTTGATGTAATGCGTAGGTATCTCGTCAATGCCAAGGTGGATGAAAATGTTCAACACATGGCAATAAAGTAGGCTGTCCCTATGCCACTTGCAGCAATCGTAGTCGTAGATGCGTGCTTCTGGTCTCACCGCAATGAGATACTTCCTTGCGCCATACATAGGAACTTCTTCTGTGTTGGGTACAAGGTCATAGAAATTGAATCCAATGGGGCGCACGTTGTACTGGACAAACATCTCAAACTAGGTCCTAAATTTAACATAGATGTCTCTAGTGTACATCTTGTAGGCATGCCTCTCAACAGGGAAACGTGACCACCTTTGTGTGTCCAAATATTCTGTCCGACAGTCATTCCTGCCCTCCCGCACAAGAATGTGCACCTGAATCTTCTCATATTGCTTAAGAAAGTTCAGGATCGACTGTGTGGGTTCACATAGCGCTTCAAGACATCGTTGAAGCCCTCACTGCGTTGTGTCGACTGAAGGAACGAGAAGAACGTGTACTTGAAGTAGCAAAGCACCCATGTAGCCTGGTATTTATAGAGTTTCTCAAAGGGGCCATGCATTAGCCCCTCATACTTCAGCTGTAGTGCAGACCACTTCCGCTCAAATTCAGCTGGGGTGGAGCTGAAGTCAATACACTTGTTGAAGTCTTTCACCAAATCTGGGTTCCTAGACAACACAGAGCCAAGCTTCTCCTGTGCTTTCTTCATGATATGCCAACGGCAATAACGGTGAATCGTTGTGGGGAACTTCCTTTTGATTGGTTGTGCCATTGCAATGTCTTGGTCCGTGATGATGTTCTCCAGAGCCAACCCGTCCATTGCTTCCAAAAAAGCATCAAACAACCAGTCATAGCTAGATGCTAGCTCTTGTCGTACAAAGCCACATCCAAGCATAATTGACTGCCCATGCCTATTGATGCCAATGAAGGGGGCAAATGGCATGTTTTACATGTTTGTAAGATAAGTTACATCAAACTACATGCAATCATGATCAGCCTCCGCGTAAGCTTTCCGTGCTGCACCATTCACCCAAAACAAGTTCTCTGTCTTGCCTTCTGCATCCGTCTTGCATTTGAAGAAGAACCTTGGGTCAGTTTCCTTCACCTTGCAAAATTAGTTGAGTGTCTCTTCAATGTCGATATCTTTAGTTGCGGCATTCAACTTTGAGCAGTGGTTGTGGATAGCTTTAGACGTGTGAGGGACAATGAGCTCTGAACCATAGTATGACGACATTATCATCATCATCCTACATGGCAAACTCAAAGAAAGTTTTTGTTAACCACAATGTAGGAAGCAACTTGCCAGGTTTCATAGAACAGGAAATCTAGCAAGTTATTTTCTTCACATAAAGTCCCAGAAAGACATGTGTTGGTTGTGTCCATGCTTTTTTTTATCAACAGTTGCATAAAAATGAAAACATAGTTGCTTTTTAAATTTCTAATTAAGTTGTGACAGTTGCCCCATGTTTTCAGAAAATGTCCTTTTGCTTTATCAGAAGAGTTGCATAAATTAAAGAAACTTGCCTTAGTTTACTATATAAGTTGCTTAAGTTGTGACAGTTGCCATAAAGTAATCCTTATACATGAACGATTAACAGAAGAAAACCAATAGCATCGTGCAGGAGTAGTTATTAGAAGAGTTGCGTAAATTCAAGATAGTTGCCTTAGTTTACTGTACAAGTTGCTTAAGTTGTGACAGTTTCCATAAAATAATCCTTCTACATGAACAATTAACAGAAGAAAACCAACAACATCATGTAGGAATAATTAACGCTTTCTTAGAGCGAGTTGTTTTTCAGTGAGGGCTAGGGGTGGGGGTGAGTGGGGGTTGGGGCTTTTTTTTGTTATACTCGCTATCAAGTTGCAGTCATTGAGGTGAGTAAGAAATTTCTTCTCCTCGGACGGGATTCCTTGGTGTGAACGGAGGTATTTGGAAAGCGATTGCGTGCTTCTCAATAAATGGGTGTGTGTGATCTGCAACAAAGTTGATAACCTCCCATCTGTCATTTATAAGCTTCACCACCATCTTAGCAGGGCACTTTGTTTGCTTTATAGTCTCTCTCTTCCTCTTCTTCTTTCGAGTTGGTTCTTCGTCATTCTCCTAGGCATCTTGTTCAGGTGAGCTTGGGATTGTAGCGATTTTGCTTGATGATGACAACTTTTGAAGGAGAAACAAGGTCAGCACATATCTGGGGGTAGAAGGCATACATTGTGTAGTTTCGATTTGTATGTGGCTATATACATGGAGTTTAATTAGTGTGTTGTTGGGTTGTTTTTTTGGTCAGCGAGAACCGCAATGAACGCCCAGGTTGTGTTTACACTTGCCTGTGTTTCGTACTTGAGTTGCTTCTCTTTTACTTTTTTCAAGGTTCATGCTGCTTTTCCCCTTGTTGCTACAAAGTTATAGTATGGTTGCTACACAACAGATGAACTCTTGCTCCTTTTTGTTGGGGGGTGGGGGTGGAGGGGGGACTGTTGCCTTTCGTTGCTAGAATTGGATTTCATGGTACTTCAGATATGAGGATGGCTAAGAACACATCCGCTTCATGTTTCTTAGCTAGTCCCTAGTTCATGATCAAGTAGACACAGGGGGTTGCCTAAGAGAGGAGGCTTTCCAGATTTGAGGAGGACGAATGAGGTAGAGGTAGCGGGAGCGTGGGTGGTGCTTACCTTAATGTTTTTTCAGGGTGCCATTGATGGGAGACTTCCAGATCTGAGGAAGGAGGAAGGAGGAAAAGGGGTCCTGCGGGGCTTGCTATGCAAGGAAAAGTGAGGAAAGGTTTGTGGGGGTGGAGGGGGGGGGACCAGGTGGAGGCTCAGACGCGTGAGGGCGCTGGATCACGAGCGTGCAGTCGGCGCGCTCAGGTGGAGGGCCCAGGCGTGGGAGCAACGCACGACATGATTCCTCCTTCCTTTTTCGGTTGTCCTCGCGGGGACCACGTGGTCCTTCCATTTTAGGAAGTGCGCCCGCGCTCGCGAACCAGCGCCTGAGCGCCGGCGAGTCGCGTCCATTCCTTTGAGTACTGTCATGCGCGTGACCATGTGAGTGTGAGATAGAGCACGTGCGTCGGTCACAAAGCATGCAGTACCGTGTACCAAGACTTAATAGTAGTACGGTCCAAAAGAGAGAGACATGGGTGGTGGTGATGGTTGCATTACAGAGAGCAGAAGTAGTGTCATTGCCTCTCTTTTTTTCCCTTCAAGTAAAGAGAACGATAAGCATCACGTCTCAGCCCTCGCCCAACCAACACCATCTACCTTGACGCGACACTACTAGGCGGGGCTCCAGGGCGGGTCAAGTGGCGCGCAACTTACATGCGTCGTGGCCTTTCCGGGGCCGCATGTGTAGAGTCGTTCGCGGTGCCTTTGTCATTCTGATATGCATCTGCCCGGGGCAAGACAATATACACCAATGCTCATCGTAGATGCTGGTTTCTATCTCTGTGTAAATGTGTCATTCCTAATGCCTCCAAATCCTACCGTGTGTCCTGGATTTCTCAGTGTTAAGATGAACATGTATATAACCCGAAAATTGTGTCGAGTAAAAGAAGTGTGAGCCCTCTAGTGTAGTCGGCACAAAAGGGTCGATGCTCTTTGACCAGCTTATATCACATTCTCTTTGTGAAGCCGATCTATGACATTTTAATATTTTTATCTACCCTTTGATTCTCTGCATTTGTCATTGTACTGCGTACGACTTTAATTGTGACAATAATCTGGGGGCCCATTGAGTCATATAAAGTTCAAGGTTTCTGTTGATGACTCAGGGTAGTACATTCACATGTAAGTTGTGGGGAAAATGTTCAATCTTTTCTACACTAGGAATTCTCAAGACATAGATGAATAATTTTAACGAAACATGCAAAATAGGCAAGGTAGACATGCATCAGCGGTACAAAGGAATGGTATTAAAGCAATTTTAAGACACAGTTGGACCAATGTGAATGCTCTGATGCATGGGCCACTTCCTAGCTGGTTTTAGTTGGGCGGAGGTTAAGCAACCAAGCCACCCGCGGCTTGTCTACTTTTTACCCTTGACCATGACATACAAATAGTTGTGTAAACTCTATATGGACAAGTTGCTCGTCATAAGTTCGTTCTCACATGTTAGTCGCATGCCCGTCGATGATTGTCAGGGTATGACAAAGTAGATATCTACTTGCTCGGAGGTATAACCACTATATTCGTCATATTTAACAAAATGAAATAAATTCTTCATGATTTCTAGAGTTTTGGCATTATTTCACTGATATCGGAAAAGTAGACATATACATAAATCTAAGGAATGTTCTAGAGTTTTTCCCACTATGTTCTTGATATTTATCAAAATGGAATATATTCTTCACGATTTCTAGAGTTCCGGAATAATTTCACTGATATCGATTTTCGCCTAAGTATGGTCTCTAGGTTAGTTCAAAGTGTAATACAACAAACTATCGATACACCAAAAACGAGTCAAGATGGATAAGTAAAATGGAGACGTCGTGTATTACACAAATTAGGACGACGATAGGACATCTCACTTTCTTTCACAATATTTCTGATCATGACTAAATCATTAGGAAAGGGGATTGCCTACTGTCAGCCACGTTTTCGCTTATGCTTAGTCAAGTTAGGATTCATTCAAAGTAACGTAACAGGAGCACCATCTTCAAAACTTCTCGGGATTCAGAGTTTTTCGATAAAAGGTCCCATCCTTCAATATCATGATTGGGTCAACCAGGCCAGATCATAAGTGAAATAGTTTGATCCGGTCGACCAGATCAGGCCCGATCATGTGTAAATAGAAAGTAAAAAATGTACATAGCTTTTCCAGCAGAAATATTTTGTTTAATTCTACCACTTCTACTAGGAGTAGCCTTTTTAGTGCTAGCTGAACGTAAAGTAATGGCTTTTGTGCAACGTCGAAAGGGTCCTGATGTAATGACTTTTCTTCTGTCACTGATGTCGAAAGGTTGTATGCGCTTTGCTGCGTTGTTGGTGTTAACTCCGTTTCAAAATATAAGATGCATTACTTTGTTGAAAAGTCAAACATCTATAAGTTAATCCATAATATCAAAGCGGTGTCATTAGATTCAACATGAAATAAATTTTCATGTTTTTCTTGTTTTATAATATGGATGTCGATATTTTTGGCTCTGAATTTGGCCAAAGCTAATTGACTTTCAGAAAACTACTACCACTTACATTTTGGAACTTATGAAATATTTAGTTTGACGGGTGACGAAGTTGATGGAGTGTGTTTTATGTTTAATTACAATGTGGTTATTTGGTGGGCCTTTCGCGGGATGATTCTGTGTTATCCTTTAATAAACTCATATTTATATGATTTTTTTTTGCATTGGTGGTTGCATATACTATATTATTGCTATAGTATCACATAGTGGCATTTTTCTTCTTCTAAGTGATGGGAGGTTGTGTGGGGTTGCTATAATACTCATATTATTGGTGTGTGAGACGAATCACCAATGGGGCTAGATATATTTTCCTGCGTGGCGTAGTGCCAGTATTTACACCAGCATATCATTTGTTCAACCACCAGCAGCGGTGTACAGCCTAGCACGTGACGGAGGAGAGTCGCGTCACCGTCACACCGCTCCGTTTGCCCGGCCGATCGTCTTTCTACTGGGACATGTGATACGATACAATACAGAGAGCAGAAACAGGTGTCTTTGCCTCTTTTTTCTCCGTCGAGGAAACAAAGGGAGGCACCGCTTCACCGCCCGCGCCTAGCCAGCAGCATCTGCACTGACGCGACAAGAGTAAGCTGGGCTCGAGGACGGGTCAAATGGCGCGAACATGCATGCTTCGCGGAGATACTCCGATCCGACGCGGCCTTTCAAAGGCTGGACGTTTCCAGTGATCGCGGTGCCGGTTTCCTTCAGAGGAGCTACTGGCCGGATCAAGACAATGTACGTCGCTGCTCGTCCCAAATGCTTGCCCCATGCCATATGTAAAGGTGTAATTCCTGATGTCTCTAAATCCTATGGTGGTTTGGATTGCTCGGTGTTAAGATGAACATGTATAACCCTAAAATGGTGTCGATAAAAAGTAGCGTGAGCCCTCTAGACTATAGTGTAGTGGGCACAAAATGGGGTCGGTGCTCTTTGGCTGGCTTATATCACATTCTCTTTGTGAGGCCGATCTGTGACACTTTAATATTTTTATCTACCTTTTGATTCTCTGCATTTGTTATTGTACTATATGTACGGCTTTAGTTGTGGCTATAATCTGGCTTTCCTCGACTCATATAAAGTTCAGGTTTTGTTGACGACTTACGCGAGTACTTTCACAGGTAAGTTGTGAGGAATATGTTCACTTTACACTTGTAACTTGGGCTGTTAAGATTTCTCAAGACATAGACCAACAATTTTAACGAGACATGCAAGATAGGCAAGCTAGACATGAAAGGTAGACAAAGGAATTGTATTAAACAAATTTTAATGCACAGTCGCACACATGCACATGCTCTGGCGCTTGGACCGCTTCTCCGCCTAGCTGGTTTTAGTTGGGCGGAGGTTAAGCATCCAAGCCATACATGGCTTGTCTACTTTTTATCCTTGGCTTGGTTTCAAAAAAAATTAAAAATCCTTGGCCATGACATGCAAATAGTCGTTTGAAACTCGGCACTTCCTCGTCGTTTATTCGTTCCCACATGTTAGTCGTATGACCATCGATGAGTGTCAGGGTATGACAAAGTACCAATCTACTTGGAGGTACAACCACTATTTTATTCAGAACTAACATGATCAATGACAAAAAACATACACTCGAAAAAATTAGAGAACTTATCAGATGAATATGGGCCATTTATTTTTGTCGTTGGACGGCCCAGGTGAGGTAATAGTACATTAGATTTTTGGTAGTATATTTTGTGGTTAGGGGAATTTCTGGTATAGCATTGTTCGTCGAAAACCGCTAGTCCGTGCAGAGCTGGAATTTTACCAATTCATTCCACGTCCACTCCCCCGCACCACGCCCTCTAAGGCTGGTCATTTCGCGAGCACACACGCTCGCTAGCGACCACGACTATTTTTTTTAAAACGGAGCTATTAGGAAAAGGACTATAGATAATATGAATATTAATGGTGTATCACATATGTGGTGCGTCATTACTATATAGCAATGACGCACCATGTGTTGGTGTGTCATTAGTGTGATGGACACTAATGGCGCACCACACCCACGGTGCGCCACTAGTAACAATTTTCTTTCTTTTCCAAAACTAGTAATGACGCACCAGGGCACAGTGCGTCATTACTAGTTATAACTAGTAATGACGCACCACTCACCCGGTGTGCCACTACTAACAATTTTTTTTTATTTTTTTTTCATAACTAGTAATGGCGCACCACACACACGGTGCGCCACTACTAACATTTTTTTATTTTTTATTTTTGCAAAACTAGTAATGGCGCACCAATCTTGTGCGCCATTAGTAACCAGGGTTACTAATGTCGTATTTGTAGGTGGTGCGCCATTAGTAACCTGGGACCAGTTAGATATTTTGGACAGCCACGTACCACACTCACTTTCCCCACTTCATTCTCTCCACCTCCTCCTCCAAGCTCGTCTCGGCTGCCTCCTCCTCCTCACCTCATTTGCACCATAGATTTATCCAAATTAAGTGGTTAAATTACTTTTTTTGATAGGTAAGTAAGGGGAAAGCTTTCTTTATGTTGTAGATCTACTTTTTTCTCCCTCCAACAACGTGCACATGCACTTTTTATGGCCTAGCTAGATCTATGTATGTTTGTGGTGTTGCATATGTTTGTGGTGTCGCATATATGTTTGTGTTTGCAGGTACCGGTATTTGAAATGCGATAGTTGCCAATATTTTGCCGGAATGTTGATTCATTTCGTTTCGGCGAGAATTTGGCACTATGCATTCTTTTTGGTCCTATTTCTAGGCAAAGTCATGCCAAATTTTTTCTTGGTTCTAAAATATTGTTTTGCTCTACCTCGCAGGCGACCATGGTCCGCACGATGACCGAAGGCATCGTGAATAGGTTTTTGAGCTCCGCGAAGGCCGAGATGCTTCAAAAGAACAAGACGGAGATAAGATGTCCGTGTTGAAGATGCAAGCTAAGGAGCCTTATGGACCCGGATTCCGTACAGGTGCGGGACCACCTGCTCTTGCGTGGTTTCATGGATGGCTATCGGTGGCAAGGTGATGAAGATGATTATGAAGTCGTCCATGGGGGCCGGGCAAGAAATGAGGAAGGGCATGAGCAAGACAACCGCGGCGAGGGCGGGCGAGAAGACGAAGGATCTCCAGGACATGATCACGAAGTAGATGCAGTACACAGTCATCATGTAGAAGATGCCGGACATGATGATGAGGAAGATGCCGGAGCAGATGAAGGGCATGATCATGAAGATGAAGATGCCGGAGCAGACGACGATGGACCATCGATGGGCTGGGTGCAGGACCCTCATATTCAAGAGATGCTTCTCAAGCAGACGGATAACGCAAGAGCTGCCGCCCGAGAGAAAGCCAAGCTGGATCAACTGGAGATAGACGCGGTTACTCCATTGTATGAAGGATGTAGGCCCGAGGATACCCGCCTGAAAGTAACGCTCATGGCTCTGGAGATGAAGGTAAAACACAAAATGACCGATGCATGCTTCGACGAGAACATGTCATTCTGGCACGAACGTCTTCCCAAGGGGAACAAGTGCCCGACCAGTTTCGAGGAGGCGAAGAAAATCGTGTGTCCTCTGGATTTATCGCACGTGAAATACCATCATTTATTGGGACGAGCACGCGGAGTCTATCATATGTCCGGTGTGCGGCGTCACTCGATACAAGAAGAGGAAGAAAGCTCCTCGAAAAGTGGTGTGGTACATTCCGATCACTCCTCGTCTGCAGCGGTATTTCGCGGACCCTAAGGTAGCAAAGCTCCTGCGTTGGCACGCGGATAGGGAGGAGAAGAAGCGAGAAGATGACGCAAATGTCCGAAGATAAATAAAAAAGACAAGATGCTGAGTCACCCTAAGGATGCGAGCCAGTGGCAAGCGTTGAACTTCGAACACCCAGAATTTGGGAACGATCCAAGGAACATCGTGCTGGGCGCGAGCACCGATGGAGTCAATCCGTTTGGCAGCCAGAGAAGCACACATAGCACCTGGCCTATGTTTGTGTGGATGTACAACCTTCCCCCTGGTTATGCATGAAGAGAAAGTACATTCACATGAGTATGCTAATTGAAGGGCCGAAACAACCAGGGAACGACATCAATCTGTATCTGTGGCTGCTGAAAGAGGAGCTAGACACGCTGTGGAAAACGCCAGCCAATACGTGGGACGCCGCAGAGAAAGAATATTTCCTTATGAGAGCCGCACTGCTCACGACAGTGCACGACTATCTCGGTTACGGATATGTCGCGGGGCAGGTGGTCCACGGATTTTCTGGATGCGTCAGGTGCATGGATGACACAACATATCGCCATCTAGATAGGGATCTCGGGTCCTTGAAAACCGTGTTCATGGGACATCGAAGGTGGCTTCGCGACGATGACTCATGGAGAAAACGCAAGGATCTGTTCGATGGTGAAACCGAACCCCGAAGACGCCCGCGTATGAGGAGCAGCGAGGAAATAGACAAGCTATTGAAAAATTGGAAAGAGTGCCCACCGCCGGGAAAGAAGCGAAAGGCGCCAGAGCCGCTGCTGAAGGTATGGAAAACGAGGTCTGTTTTCTGGGACTTGCCGTACTGGAAGATCCTCCGTGTGCCTCACAGCCTTGATGTCATGCATATCACGAAGAACGTGTGCGAGAGTCTGCTTGGTACCCTGCTCAACATGCCAGAGAGGACCAAAGATGGGCCGAAAGCAAGGGCAGACTTGAAATCAATGGGCATCAGGGAGGAGCTTCACGCTAATAATAATGATGATGATGAGGCGAAGCAGGACACGGAAAGTCATCGCAAAGGCAAAAAGGCCAAGAAGACCGGAAATGACTTCCCTCCCGCGTGCTTCATTCTAAGTCAGGAGGAGATCGATCAGTTTTTCACCTGCCTCGTAGGAGTAAAACTTCCTTATGGTTACGCGGGGAAGATTAGCAGATACCTAGACTCAGCGAAGCAGAAGTTCAGCGGGATGAAGTCTCACGACTGTCTCGTGCTGATGACGCAGATACTTCCAGTTGCAATCCGTGGGATCATGGACGCGCACGTCCGTGAAACACTATTTGGCCTATGCAACTTTTTCGACGTCATCTCTCGGAAGTCGGTTGGCGTGAGGCAACTCAGAAGGCTACAGGAAGAGATCGTGGTGATACTATGCGAGCTTGAGATGTACTTCCCGCCCGTATTCTTCGACGTTATGGTGCATCTGCTGGTCCATATCGTGGAGGATATCATCCAACTCGGGCCGACGTTCCTGCACAGCATGATGCCGTTCGAAAGGATGAATGGTGTCATCAAAGGATACGTTTGCAACATGTCACGTCCAGAGGGAAGCATAGCCAGGGGCTTTCTGACCGAAGAGTGCATCTCCTACTGCACGAATTATCTAGGCACCGAGAACCCCGTTGGTCTGCCCGTCAACAGGCACCTCAGCAGGCTCGCTGGATGGGGTCACCGTGAGGGTCGCCGCGAAATGCATGTCGACCTCGAGGGTCGACTCGCCGACTTTGAAAGAGCAAACCTAGTCGCGCTACAACACATAGACGTGGTCAATCCTTGGGTGGTAGAGCACAGAACCTTTATTGAGAAGACGTACAATGACCGAGGCCAATAGAGGACGGACGGAGATATAATCAAAGAGCACAACTCATGTTTCACGCGTTGGTTCAAGAAGAAGCTTATGTTGTACCCTTTACATGAGGATTCTTCCGCGGAAGAACAACTCATATTCGCATTGTCACAGGGCGCCGAGCACAACCTGATGACGTATGAGGCGTACGATATCAACGGCTACACATTCTACACCGAGGGAAAGGACATGAAGAGCGATGGTTATCAGAACTCCGGGGTAACGATGGAGTCCTACACCGGTAACAACAAGGACAGATACTACGGAAGGATCGAGGAGATCTGGGAGCTGAGCTACGCTGGAGAGAAGGTCCCGATGTTCCGTGTCAGATGGGCCAAGAGCGTCCTAAAAGAAGACCGGTATTTCACCACCATGGTTATACCCGAAGCCAAATCCAAGACCGCGGGCGCAAACGCCACCGCGAAAAATGAGCCATGGGTACTAGCTTCCCAAGTGGACCAATGCTTCTTCATTACCGACCCATCAAAGCCCAGTCGTGTTGTCGTGAGGAGAGGCAAAAGGAAGATCATCGGAATGGATGGAGTCGCCAATGAGCAAGACTTCGACAAGTACGGCGACCCGAAGATGGAGCATGACGACGACGATGAAGTACCAGCATACACCACAAGAAGAAGCAGGACCACCCTACCTAAAGGACGTCCGTTCAAAAGAAGAACTACATTTGCGAAAAATAAGGGCAAGAAGATTGTGAACAGATAGCTAGCTAAGATCGATTGTATTTAAATTGTAGCCTTCATTTCTCGATTGTATTCATAAATGTTTTCATATTCATAAATGTTTTAAATGAATGCAACTAAAAGTCCAAAAAAAATATTGAAGGTGCACCCCTAGGAGGTGCGCCGGCCATTGGTATACCATTTTTTATGAATTTTTTTCAAATAAAAAATTTGATGATATTTTCAAATAACAAATTTGATGATATTTTTCATATTCATAATTTTTTTCAAATAAAAAATTAAAAATTATTAGACGCAACTAAAAAAAGTTACTTATGGCGCACCCCTCAGTGGTGCGCCATTGCTATCCATATACTTATGGCGCACCCCTCAGTGGTGCGCCATTGCTATCTATATACTTATGGCGCACCCCTAAGTGGTGCGCCATTGCTATCGATATACTTATGGCGCACCCCTGGGAGGTGCGCCATTGCTATCTTCGGTCTGCTTCGCTTCACCCCTGGGATCGAGAGGGCTTCTCTCAGGTGGCACCAACCAGATCGACGGCTTCCCCCTTCTCTTCTGTCGATTCCCCCCTCCATCGCCGCCGATTCCCCCCTCCTATGCCGCCCCCACCCATCCGTCTCTTCCCCGTCGCCGCGCCGTCCGTATCTTCCCCGTCGCCGTCCGTCGCCGCACGGGGGGTCTCCGTGCCGTCCGTCTCTTCCCCGTCGCCGTCCGTCGCCGCGCGAGGGGTCTCCGCGCCGTCCGTCTCTTCCCTGTCGCCATCCGTCGACGTCGCTTGTCACTGTGCGCTGCAGCCACCGTATGTGTTCTCTTCTCTTCTCCATGGTTCTTCTCTTCTCCACCGTTGCATAGGTGGCCAACCGGCCATGATGCTAGGGCTGTTGCCAGGAGTTCTTGGGATTCAGGTCTCCTGGCTCACATCAATCTAGGGCTATTGCAAATTATGGAAGCAATAGTTGCTACGTTTATTGTTTTTCTCATGGAGCTCTCCCTGGTACAGCTAGTACAAAACATAAATTGTGTGCTACTTATTAGTCAAGGAGGATGGTACAGCTAGAGCTGATTTTTTTTCAATTGACATATAAATTAGACCGACTACGTTGATGATCACCGACAAATAACCTGGAAAATTTACACAAATATGCTGGACAGAAAGTGAGAAAAACAATAATAATCAAGACAGAACAAATGACACATACTAGTTCTTGGAACCCGTGATAATTTAGTACTAATGAAAATTCAATTACTGTCAACTGAATTTGACATTATAATTTATATTGTGAACTGAACACTAGCACTTTTACAGTAAATTAGCACTACACAAACACTTTTACATTTCTGAACACTTTTCATAAGATGAAGCTCTTGATCTTACAGTAAATAGTCAAGTTAGGACTACACTTTTAAAGTTCAAGATACTCCTATAAATTAAACCTCAACTTGCAGAGTTGTTGTTTTCAGTTAACTGAAATTACACCAAATAATTTCAGTTGCTTCCTTAAGTTTAGTCATGCTGTATTGCACCCTATTTTTACTGTCAAAACTGCATTGCTTGTACTGTCAAAACTGCATTGCTTGTACTGTCAAAAAGGTTCAGGCTCAATGTTGCATTGCTGAAAACTTGAAATTTTGCTATACATTTGCTAACCTATGCGTGGTTATGCTGAATTTAGGTACCCCGGAGGCCCTTGAGTTTGCCGGAATGTCGATTAACTTCCGTTCCGGCAAATTCGGGTACTCCATATGTCCTATTTTCAGCAAAGGTCATGCTGAAATTTTCTGTGAATTTTAGCATGACTTTGCTAAAAATAGGACATATGGGGTACTTGCGACCAATGCATGGCCGGGGTTTGAATTCCCCTAGTCGTTTTCTCCCTACTCTGCTCTGCCCACATGCACCTATTGTATACATATATACCTGGACCGTGCCCTCCTTCCGGCCTTGAATCTTGAGCAGCATTATCTTAGGATGCCTCGGTGTCGACAAACCCTAAATGATGAGACCATGATAATTCCTCACAAACCAACCCTTAAATAACACTGAGCCATTATGCCGTCACCCTTGAAGCCTTGCGGGCATTTGCAGCCCTTAGCTTGTTCATTCTGTAGATTTGCAAAACTCAGTTTTGTAGGCCCTTGACAATAACCAACTTTTTGACCAAACTTTTTTCCTATTTAGACCGAAACATGTCCCATAACGATGAGGCCGGCGGTTTGGGCAAGGCATTTTGGGAGCTGTCCCAGGAGATGGAGGAAGAACCTCACCGCTATGAGGACGCCACGAAAGACACCGATCCCGACTACACAACCCCTAGTGGCATCGGGATGACACCACTGATGGTGCCGCCGAGGATGCCACCACTGATGATGGCAGCGCACGCACAGATGGCAGCCAACCGAAGAGGCAACGGAAGGATCGGCGCCCAAACGTGCTCGGCACCGTCAAGGAGGAATTTACTGAAGTGTCCTCCGAGGGGCATCCAACGGCGCCCAAAGAATTAGTCAAGGGGTACTCGGTTCAGCTCGGGTGCATTCTCCGGAGCACCGTCTCGATCAACACCGAGAACCTAAGGCATCGTGACCGAGGGAATTTGCGCAACCTCCTCTTCACGAAGCTGCACGAACGATACAAGTTCCCCAGTGACGTCACAAACACACGCCTCTCAGGGAATAAAGTGAACAGTGCCGCCCTCACGAAGATGAGCATGGCCCTGTCTACTTGGAGAAGCGCGGTGAAGAAAATGATTGACAAAGGTGATAGTTATGAGAAGATCAAGGCGAAAAATCCTTCCATCAGCGAAGATGACTACAAGGAGTTCAAGATCAAGTGCGAGAGCAGCACAACCGTGGAATCAAGTCAGTGGGGGAAAGATATGCGGGACTTGAACTTAGGGGTCCACCAACTTGGTCCCGGCGGTTACAGAGTGGCGGAACCTATATGGGACAAGGAGGACGTGGAGTGTGCCGAGCAAGGCCTACCGCCCCGCTTCGAGAAATACCGTGACAAGCAGACTAGGAACTATGTCAGGGCCCGGTACAAGGTGGACCTGGTAACAAAGGAGCTTACCATGGATGCGAAGACCAAGGCGCTTGAGCATGTTCTGGTAAGGAATACACCCCTGTGTAATTAGCTTCATATGGTTGCATTCTAATTAATGAAGCCAAATTTCTAAATGGTTCACATTCCTTCCGCAGGAGACTGAAAGCAGTAGCGCGGGGTCGTCTCAGAGCTCCCCTTGGGACAAAAGTTTAAATAGGGCGTTGAACGTAATGAAAAACAAGGATAAGTTCAGTAAGCCGTCGTCAGCTGGTCGTGTGGCCGGCAAAGGCTTGTCCACAAAATGGTCGTCATACTATAACGCTGGTGTGCGAAAGGAGAGAAAGACCAGCTCGAAAAGCTAGGCGCGTGAGGTTCAAGAACTCAAGGCACAAGTGGCGCGGATTCCGGAGATGGTCCAAGAGCAAGTGCAACAACAACTGGGAACGACGATCACCGCCATTATGCCTTCCTTGCTTGAGGGGCTGCCGGGGTGGGTTGCGGGCGGCCAACAGGGGCTGCCCCCGGTTCCCAGCTTCACGGCTAGCAACTCGCACAACGCGCAGGCGGCGCCATTGGTGTCTCTGGCGGAGGCGGTATTGGTATCTCCGGCGCCGGCACAGTCATTGGAGCTTAATGCACCTGGGTGTACGCCGGTCGGCACCTCGGCAGCAAGCGGCCCCTCCGTCAGTTGCACGCCCGCCGTTGGCGGTGCCTTTGACTGGGCATCCCTGACTTCATCTCCTTGCCTTTGACTGGGCATCCCTGACGCCCTCCATGTTTTCGCAGGGCGCCGCCGACGTTCCATGCACTCTCCTGCACTTCGTGGGCGGCGAGTTGATCGATGTCGCCAAGGGCAGAATCATTCAACCAGGCAACCCCGTGTTCCATGGTAATCCGATGCCACCCACCGTGTATAGGGTTGAAATGGTTTGGGTGCTGCCAGGCTGCGACGACTTGTTACCTCCGATTCGACTCGCTGGGGCCGACGAAGATGATGTGATGACCCTCAGCGCCTGCGTAAGCTGGCCAATGCTTTGCCCAAAGAGACAGATTCATTTGGGGGCGGGGGAGACCACCCCAAAGACAACACCGCCAGTCGTGTTGGCGCCAAGCCATGGCAAGAACGCCGCAACGCTACCGGACATGCCAGACATGCATATGGCACAGGATCCGGACATGCATATGGCACAGGATCCGGACGACGACGACGACAACGACGGTACATTTACCAATGTCGATAAGTACTTTGCCGAACATGGGTACGGTGACGAATTCTTCGGGCCTCCTTCTCAAGAACCCAACCCTGCAAAAGACGACTACGATCTAGCTGGTATCGTGGAGAAACCCAATTGCAACAGGCGTCGTCTGGCGTTCAGTTCTCAGGAGACGCCTCCAGCTGCCGCCTTCACCAAGCCTCAGATAGCCGAGGTGCGAAATATTATCAGCCCCAACACACTCAAGAAGGCGGTCTGTGAGCAGAACTCGATCCCATTACAGCAGAAGAAGAAGGGACGAAAAAGAAAGAATAACAAGGGCGGTGCGAGCCAGCTGGCACCGAGTACGATCCGTGCTCAGGACGGGCCACCTTCACCTAAGGATATCTCGAGGAGGGTGCATGTGGCGGGTAGGCCGATGCTACCGACTAATCTTCTCAATGCTGCAACCGGTGCTATGCGGAGTCTGCATGACAATGTTCTTTCTTTGGAGAAGCGGCGTCTCTCCGAGAATGATGTGGCATACCCGGTTTTCGTGGCCAAGGTGCCAGAGGGCAAGGGCTTTGTGGATAGCACCATCGGGGGTACGATCGTCCTGCGGTTTGATGACATCTTCGCTATGTTTAACCTTCATCCGCTGCACTACACCTTCGTTCGGCTATTTTCGCTGAGTATGGAGATGCGGATCATTAGAGACAAGATCCCGGACATCGTGATAGTCGACCCCTTCTACATGCGTGCCAAGATCTTGGGCAGCGCTGGGGACCGGCAAGTCGCGAGTTCACACCTCGAAGGCGTCATTCTGGCAAACCCAGATAAGGATAACTTCCTCGTGCCTTACTTTCCCGAGTAAGTCATCCCCTCACCGCCCCGTAACATATGATTTCTTAGATTTCGATCGTTCTTTTTTTTCTAAAATTCCGTGTTTTGCGCAGTGACACACATTGCACACTCATCCTCTTAAGCCCGAATTATTTCATGGCCACGTATTTCGACTCGGACCGTCTGTCGAAGAAAGACTACACAAATATCACGAAAGTTCTTGATGATGTTCTCCCCGGCTACGCCAGATCTGGAGGCACCTTCAGCAGGACAATTCGTAGGTAAGGCAAGCATGTGTTCACCCACAATACGACGTTCCCCTGCGTCAAGTAGCCACCTGGCAGTCAGAAGGATGCCTACTACGCCCTCCATCACATGCGGGCGATCGTACGGGACCAGCATCACCTTCTGCTACCAAATAATCTCAAAGATTGGGCCACACGCTTGTCGACAATCCAGGACGCGGACATCAGACAAGAATTCTATCGCATCCAGTCGGAGTTTGCGGAAATCATCCATAAAGATGTCCTTCGTACCTCGGGGCAGTTCTACCTCAGATATCAACCGTCCAACAGCGAGATAGAAACAACAGTACAAATGCATGCTGACAACGCCTGCGATTTCATGACCATCACGAAAGACGGCGGCTTCATCCACGCTCCGGTCCCTGAGTCGAGTCAAAAGTAGTGATGCTATGTAGTTCTGAAATGTCGATTGGCTCATGTTGTAATATTAAACTTTAATGAACTTGTATGTCTCTTTGGTTTGGACAGTCGTTCAACTTATATGTAATCGATGCTATTTATTAGTAGGACCATGAATCATGCTATTAATGTGTTGCTTTTCTCTTCCGATCCTTTTGTTGCATACTTATATATTGCTTATGTATTGTCTGTGAATTGCTACTAACATTTTGTTTGGCTAGTGCATAGAGATGCCGTCGTATGTCGTGTACAAGGGTAAGGTTCCCGGAGTGTACGACGACTGGGAGGAGTGTTGGAGACAGGTTCACCGTTTCAGCGGTAACAGTTACAAAGGGTACACCACTAGGGCGGAGGCGGAAGCTAGATACGCGCGCTATCTAGCAGGAGAGAGGAGGGAGCGTTGGAGGAACTGGATGAAGACCAGTTTCATCGCGATGATGCTCATCGTGATGACCGCAGCTCTCTTATATGTGATTGTAGTTAAGATGATCGATATCGACTTGTAATGTAAAGACAAACTCGCTAGTCGCAGTCTCGAGACTTGTAATGTTCTAACTTTGTTCGGTATTTTAAATTCGGAGACTAATATGATGAATTGTATTCGGATATTAATCTTCTATTGTATTCGATAAATCTGCTGTTTATATGTTGTGTTGTCTATATTCTGTGCATTAATATGTTTTGTAACCTGTGCAAATATCAGAAAAGAAAAAAAATCCCTAATATTCATACTAGTGGTGCACCACTCTGCACTTTAGTGGCGCACTGCAGTAAGCACACTAGTGGCGCACCATCCACCAGTGCGCCATTAGTAAGCCAGAGTACAAGGTAAATATGGCCCCTGGGAGGCATACTAATGGCGCACCGTGTGATATACTAATGGCGCACTACCTGGTGCGCCATTAGTATCTGGTATACTAATGGCGCACGAGGGGTGCGCCATTAGTATTAATTACTAGTGACGTGATGCTAGTGGCGCACCTGTAGTACGTCATTAGTAGCCAAAACAGGTGCGCCACTAGTAGGCCTTTTCCTAGTAGTGGAGGCAAAAGCTTTGCCTCATCCACTAAATAAGAAAGAATAGAATTTGCTACAGACCACCCATAATACACGACATGCGGATTACTCTCGCGAAATTAGAGACCCTAATTGTTTTGCACCTGCGATGACCTAAAGGTTCGCCTCCGTCGCGATGGAGGCAAGTAGAACAGTCAGCAGCGTGCTTTTGTGCTTGAACACTCGTGCATTTCGTTCATTCCAGATCGTCCATGAGACAAGCATGGTGAGTGACGCCTTGGCTTGCCTGAGGGGTGTAGCACAGTCACAGATACTTGCCCACTAGTCGTTGACTATATCAAACCTTGACCAGTTGATCATGTCGATACCAAGGATGTGAAACTCACCAATGAGTAAGGCCCACAACCTTCGAGTGTACCGGCATTTGAAGAGCAGATGAGATCCACACTCTTGCACTCTCTTGCAGAGGGGGCATAGGTCGCAGTTTGGCCACCCTCGTTTTGCCAACCTATCAGTCGTCCAGATTCTATCCTGGATTGCCAACCAAGGGAAGAACTTGACCTTTGGAGGTGCCCAAGCCTTCCAGACCATCCTATCCATGGGGGAGATGACCAACCCTAGGAATTGCGCCTTGTATGCGGAAGCCACGGTGTAGATCCCATTGTTTGTGTGCTTCCAGAAAATGTCATCCTGAGACAACTCGTCGAGCTCGACCTCGAGGAGGAGCAGCCATAATGTGAAAAATTGCGTGACATGCTCGGCGGAGATGTTTGCGTTAGGGAACATCGCATGAGAAACAAAAAATTTCCTACGCTCACGCAAGACCTATCCATGGTGATGAGCATCTACGAGAGGGAGAATGGATCTACATACTCTTGTAGATCGCTAAGCGGGAAGCATTAAGAAATGCGGTTGGTGTAGTCGAACGTCTTAGCGATCCAAATCACCGAGCGTCCCGCGATCCAATCACGATCCGTCACGATCAAGCACCGAACGGACGACACCTCCGCGTTCACCACACGTACAGCTTGATGACGATATCCACCTTCTTGATCCAGCAAGAGGGAGCGGAGAGATAGACGAGTTCTCCGGCAGTGTGACGGTGCCACGGCGATGGTGGTGGAGCAATTCCGGCAGGGCTTCGTCTAAGCACTGCAGAAAACCGATCTAGAGGAGAAACTATGCATTAGAGGAACGGGTAGCACGTGGCTGAAAATCTAGTGCAAAAACCCTAAAATCTCTAGTATATATAAGAGGAAGAGAGGAGGAGGCTTGGCCCAAGGGCCAAGCCACCTAGGCTTCGGCCGAACCAAGAGGAGAGGAGGATTCCTCCTCCAATCCTAGTAGGACTAGGACTCCTTATTTTTGCCTTTTTGCCTTTTTCCACCTTTTTCTCGTTGGGCTTTTCTTCCCAGCCGCATGAGCCTTGTATGGGACTTCCACCAGCCCACTAAGGGTTGGTATTCACTCTTCCACAACCCATGTAGCCTGTTGGGTCGAAATACCCCTCCCGATGGCCTCCCGGTACACTACTGGTACTCCCGGTACACTACCGATGAGCCCGAAACTTTTCCGGCGACCAAAATAGGACTTCCTATATATCAATATTTACCTTCGGACCATTCCGGAGCTCCTCGTGAAGTCCGGGATCTCATCTGGGACTCTGAACAACCTTCGGTCACCACCATGCATAACTCTATACTACCGAAACGTCACCAAACCTTAAGTGTGCAGACCCTGCGGGTTCGAGAACTATGTAGACATGACCGAGACACTTCTACGGTCAATAACCAATAGTGGGACCTAGATGCCCATATTGGTTCCTACATATTGTACGAAGATCTTTATCGGTCGAACCTCTATGTCAAGGATTCAGTTAATCCCGTATGATGTTCCTTTTGTTCTTCGGTATGTTACTTGCCCGAGATTCGATCGTCGATATCTCCATACCAAGTTCAACCTCGTTACCGGCAAGTCTCTTTAATCATTCCGTAATACAAGATCCTGTGAGTAAGACTTAGTCACATTGCTTGCATGGCTTATTGTGATGTTGTATTACCGAGTGGGCCCTGAGATACCTCTTCGTGACACGGAGTAACAAATCCCAGTCTTGATCCATGCCAACCCAATAGACACCCTCGGAGATACCTGTAGAGCACCTTTATAGTCACCTAGTTACGTTGCGACGTTTGATAGACATAAGGCACTCTTCCGGCGTCCGTGAGTTGCATGATGTCATGGTCATAGAAACATATACTTCACATGCAGAAAACAGTAGCAATAAACTGACACGATCATATGCTACGTTTGTAGTTTGGGTCTTGTCCATCGCATCATTCTCCTAATGATGTGATACCGTTATCAAATGACATCACATGTCAATGGCTAGGAAACCTTGACCATCTTTGACCAGCGAGCTAGTTCACTAGAGGCATACTAGGGACATAGTGTTATCTATTTACCCACACATGTAATGTGTTTCCAATCAATATAATTATAGAATGGATAATAAACAATTATCATGAACAAGGAAATATAATAAAAACACTTTATTTATTGCCTCTAGGGCATATTTCCAACAGTTTGTGGGCGGCTTGACCCTTCGGATCCATGCATTATTCTTGAGAGCATCGCACACCTTCCAGTTTTTCCTATTGGAGGCCACATAGATCAACGGTGCGATGTCCATTGGCTTACGCCCATGGAGCCATGGCGCATCCCAGAAAGGGGCCCGTGCACCATTTCCAATGGTGATGGTGACAAACGCGTCCGGCGAGGGTTGCCCATTCCCACCCACATCGCCGCAAGGGTTGCCCATTCCCACCCACATCTTATCGGAGTCCTTCCATTCGTACCACGGCCAGCGGAACCAGCGAGCACGACTATCGTGGGTGACGAAGTCGAGCCCTCGTCCTGCCCGTTGTCACCACCATATTCATTGGCTATATGTACCTTTGGGTTTTGCATCGTGACGTCGACGGGACGAGTGTGTACTGCGCCATCGCACCCTCTTGTCCTAGCCAGCGTCGTCGTGCTCGGCGGATGGCCCGACCGTTAGGTGTTCCTAGGGAGTGGGTCGTCAAGGGACACAAAAGGTGAGCCATCGCTCCGGCCGCATGCCGCGTTGCCGAGGTGGTATTCCTGTTTGCATCTGCTTGTTGCTGGATGCGCCATGTATGTGGAGGTCGTCAATAGAGTGGTCATCTCGCTGGCCTACAACATCAAGAAGAGGAGCAACACGACCGGTCTGCCCTTCACCAAATACGACGACATACATCTCCTCTAGACGTACACACACATACTTCATCATGTCCAAGACCAAGTTCATGGATGCCCTGCAGATGAAGCTCAATGCCAACAACTATGTCATACACCTTCAAAGTCCACAAGAGGAGAGTTTACTATAACCAATAGTATAAACTTGGTTTCATCTGGACACATTTGGACTGGACAGAAAGCTCTAGGTTGTTAGTTCATGTTGATATTATACAAGAATGTTGTTGCCGTTGCCTTCGGTGGTGCGGAGATAGGGCCGTCGGGCGATGTAGGGAGATTGCGTTCCCGAAGACTAGGGGCGGTGACCAGAGGCCGTGCAACGGAGCGGTCGGCCCGATGCGACCAAGGAGACGGTAGATGGGCGGTCGGCCCTGTGCGACCAAGGAGACGGCAGATGGGCGGTCGGCCCTGTGCGACCAAGGAGACGGCAGTTGGACTATAGGGCCTGGCTGGCTGCTGGCTGCAGGCTGCCCCTCCCCTGACCGGCTCCAGGGCCTAGCTAGCTGGATGCTTGGCCGACTACTGGACTTGGTTGGCTGCCGTCTGGGCAGCAGTGCTCCGTGCCTCCTCTTCAAGCCGTCACCCATGAGGGATCCGAACCTGGGTATATTACAATGTGCTATTGCCCCATCCCGTCTTGGATCTTCACTGTAGCCTTCTGTCGCCTCTCTTAGCCACCCCAGTGAAAATATCACGACAGTCCGGACATGTTGTGCCATCCAATGCGATCATGTCTCGGTCTGCCCGGTGGTCAGGACCCACTTTCTCCTGCAAAGTGGAGATAAAGTGTGTGTGTGAGGGGGAAAGGGGGTTGCGGGTGTCCAGATAGCAGCCACGCTGGACTCCGACACCTGAGGCCCACTAAATCTACCCTTCCGATCCCATTTTCTTTCACTCTACCACTTTCCTCCCTTGCTTTGTATTCACACCCTCCATCTTAGCCGCCACCGTTGTACCTCTCCGCTCGCCACACAAGTATTACTAGGCGTTCGCAATCAACACCGACATGCCCACTCCCCTTTTATGACGGCTATGTCCACTTTGGAACCATTTGTACCCAGCTACACTCCGCCACCCTGTCGACGACCTTCATGGCTGCCACCACGCCCGACAGGTGTTCGGTCAAGTGCCATTGAGCCTAATTTCGGACACCATATCGTTTTTTCAGTGTAAGAAGGATGGGGGAGGGGTACTCGCCCATGGAGAATGAGTTGTTGTGTGATGCGTGGTCGATCGTATCCGCGGATTTCGTAGGTAGTAGCAGAGGGGGGGGGGGCATTTTCAGCAAGTGCATGAAACGTTTCACGCACGAAATCACATTGTGTCGTATGACATGCACATCATCCATGATCATAATGTGAGGTCATTATCGGCAGACCATCGTCATCAAGTTTTGTCACGTCGTTGCTTAGTTGGAGGCAAGGTGGTCATTGCACGCGACAGAGGAGGAGATCATAAGTTTTGCTTCTTCTTCCTCAACTTATTAATTGGATTATTCATTCACTCAATGTTGCCCTACAGATTGTGTAACCCATACGCGCTGCCGTGATGTACCACATGAAATAGGGAAATTTATGTACTGATTGTTGGATAAAGGTGAAGGGACAGTATGTGCGGGACGACATGATCCGTTATTGAAAAACTTGTTGGACATCAAATTTAAACATTGTTGTACTAGACTTATTTTGCATGCTATGTAGGGATGCTTTGTGCCGTTTTTATCCAAACTTTGATGAATATCAACCGGTTTGCATGAATTTTGTCTGCTAAGTCGAAACTCGACTTTAAAAAGTTTGTGGACAATGTTGGATGGCCGGCACTGGCATCCATGTCCGCGGATGGATACCGGAGCAAGTTTCTGGGGTCAGCATTGGAGATTCCCTAAGAAAATAATGTGGTGGTTGATGCATGATTCATTTATTGTACTAACATATTTGTCAGCGAGGATCATATTTGAATTGCATGTGTACATAACATAATCCAAAATGAAAAGAAAAGAAATATATCATACGTGTTCATACATTTAGAAGAAAATGACTTATTTTTCATCTTACCATATCGTCATTTTGTATTAGAAATCTAGTCCCCTTGCACAACAGCAGTGATTAGCCTCCTATGTTTCCAGCTAAGGGTGTGAAATCCATTATGCACAACGTTATCGACACGTCATCTCGGACAAAAAAGGTGATACCGATATTTGTATCCATAGCTGGCTCAGCCTCGTGCGGTTTCCAATACGTACCAAGCGTTGACACACTTTGTTCGGGCATATTTTTAAATAAAGCGTCACCTCACTGATTAGCTCATCTAATCATGTTCACAGATCCTTTTTCCGCCCCCAAAGATTATAGTACCCCAAAACTACCATGGTATCCACCTTCACAACTTGTGCCTATTCTCGTCTTGTCAACATTTAGGCGCGGTTCTTTTCACCAGATTATGAGAATTTCAGCCTGGAGAATCTTCTGCCAAAAGAACTCGACTAGGCTTTCAAAACTCGACAGGATTCTAGAGAATCCTAGTGATATTCGGAATCTCCAAAATACCTGGGTTTTCCCAAAATCTCGCGATTATGGAGAGTCCTCAAAAGAAAACATTTCAAAAAAGAAACATGCCCCTATCATATGAAGTAATAGCATCCAAAATGCCATCGAAGGCTACAACGCTGGACCGAACAATTTTATCGAGCGAGCGCTCCACTTGCTCGCCTCGTTCGCATCGGGAGGAATCCCCCGCGCCGGCTAGGGTTCCCACGTCGCTCCTGCCCCCGGCCAGGCCCTACCAGTGCCGGCCACACTCCCTCCCGCCGCCGCCAGGCCCTCCCGCCGCAGGCCAGGCCTCCTGCCGCCACTGGGTTCCCGTCGCCGCCGGCCAGGCCCTACCAGCGCCAGCCACACTCCCTCCCGCCGCAGGCCAGGCCTCCTGCCACCGCTGGGTTCCCGCCGCCGCCGGCCAGCCCCTACTAGCGCCAGCCACACTCCCTCCTGCCGCAGGCCAGGCCTCCTGCCGCCGCTAGGTTCCCGCTGCCGCCGGCCAGGCCCGTGCTGCCGGCGGACCTATCCCCGTCCGCACCCGATGCCAACTTCCTCGACGGCCACCCTCACGGTGAGGCACACCTTTCGCATCTCTCTGTTGCAAAATAGCTACATTGATTAATATCTAGATTGATTTATGTTGCTGATGCTGGTAGATGGATGGATGGTGCTGGTAGAAGCAAAATAGGTAGATTGATTTATGTCGTTGTTGCTTGTAGATGGATGGATGGTGCTTATTCTTATTGTGCTACTGTCAATGCTATTGTGTTATTGGTATTATTGTTGTTGTTTGCTACTGTATGAACATGTTGTTACATTGATTATTTTTTGTTCAATGCGATGTCGAATGATAATGGTAGATGGAGAAATTCAAAGAACCTAACACAAATTGGGATAGTGCTGCTCATACAATTTTTATGAATGTGTGCATAGAGAAGGTTCGAGCAATTAACAGCAGCGACGGCTTTCTATCGGACATAGGACAAGCTAATTTGCATAAAAAGTTCAACGAACGCTCTGGAAGGAACTATTCAACATGGCAAATCAAAAATTGGTAGAGTGTGTGTAGAAGCGAGTACAACACATGGAATACATTGATTCAGCAAGCATCTTGCCAAGGAAGAGATGAGCATACAAAGACTATTGCTGCTACAAATGAGTGGTGAACATTTTAGATAAATGTATTGTTGTTGTCATGTCATTTCTTAAATAGTGAGTCATGTTGCTTCAGTTGATAGGCACATCCAGAAGCTGCCAATTTCCGGTATGCTCCACTAGCGGAGGAGGAGAAAATGTCAGAGGTTTCTGATAATTGTTATGTCACAAATGAGCATGCGAGGATGCCAACTCCCGCGTATCAAGGTGACCCCTCCCGAATCATTTTGGAGGATGGCTCAGGGTGTGAAAGTCAGGAATGCCAAGTTACCCCTATTCAAAATCGAGGAAAGAGTGGGAAGAAGACGGCGTGTCCAAGGTGTGATGTTTTCTCCTCTTTCGTGGCTCATGAACCTCTTGCGAGGCTTGGATGGATAAAGAGGATGTGGAAGCTTGACAACAAGTAGAACGTTTGGCAAAGGGGGAGAAGTATATATAGATCTTTAAGCTTCGAGTGAGAGAGCGTTTGGTGCTTGTTGCTTGTTTTAAAAAACAATTGCTTTTGGTTGCTGTGAAACACTTTTGGTTGCTTGTGATACACGCTTGATGATGTTTTATCATATGCTTTAATGTGTGATGCTACTATTTCCTATCATCTTAATGCTTATGTGATGATCATTCATCTTTGGTTGATTGTGTTGTGCTATGATGTTCATTCCATTTACTCTCGCACACCACCAAGTGATATGTGACATGTAAGAAGTGACCTATGTACCTAATCGATTGTGCATTTGCATTCAAAAGCAAATTTAAAATAATACACAAATTTAGGGGGGGGGGCTCTTGCTTATCACATACTTCTCAAAGGAACGACTATATTCTTTGATTATATCTCTGTTGAAGCTTTGATCTATATGTTGTCATCAATTACCAAAAAGAGGGAGATTGAAAGCACATTTGCTCCCTTGGTGGTCTTGGTAATTAATGACAACATATAAGTCATTGAACTAATGTTTCCACCAAGTATATTTCAGGAAAAGTTCAATGATAGGGATGGCCAAAAGATTGTGGAGATTGTGGAATTATCCCAAGATGCAAGGAAATAGGTTCGCCAAGCTTCAAGCAAGAGGACTCTACATTTTACATTTGTGAGAAATCACTTTGAGTCCATATGAAAGCCACTACTATTAAAAGGGGGTAAAGTTTTGATGATGAACAATATGCTCAAACGTGCACAAGTGATACACCAAAACATCCACAAACTCTCCCACCAAAGTCCGTCCAAAGGCAAATATGCAAAATCGGTGCAACCAACATTCCTATCCCGGTGCCACCGATTCCAAACCCTAGACAGACTCAGCCAAACCCTAACACTTCGGTGCAGCCGACACTACTTTCGGTGCCATCGAGTTGGGTTGCCAAGTTTCTGTTACGCAAGTTCACATTTTTGGTCTGTCCGAAAATGGTGAATCGGCGTCACCGAGTTTGGCAAATCTGACCGTTGGTCACCTTGTCAGTACAACCGAGATTCATATATCGGTCCCTTCGAGATTCAAAAGTTGCCACCTTTTGGTCACTTCGGTACCACCAAGATTTACACATCGGTGTCACCGAGTTGGTCATTTTGTGTGTAACGGTTGGATTTTTAGAGTTGCCTATATATACCCCTCCACCACTACCTACTTGAAAGAGAAGCACTCAGAACTATTCCATACCTATCCTACTCAGTTTTTTGAGAGAAAACCACCTACCCTTGTGTTGAGGTCAAGATCTTCCACTCCAACCATATGGATCTTGATTTCTAGCCTCCCCAAGTTGCTTTCCACCAATCTCATCTCTTCCACCAAGCCAAATATGTGAGAGAGTGATTGTGTGTTGAGGAGTCTATCCTCTTGAAGCACAAGAGCAAGGAGTTCATCGTCATTACCGAGCCTATTACCTTTTGGAGGGTGGTGCCTCCTAGATTGGTTAGGTGTCGCTTGGGAGCCTCCTACTTCGTGTTGTGGAGTGAAGAAAGAAGTTTGTAAGGGCAAGGAGATCGCCTACTTCGTGAAGATATACCCATAGTGAGGCTAGTCCTTCGTGGACGGAAGCCGCATGGAATAGTCAAGGTTCCTTCTTCGTGGAACCCTCCGTGGGTAGAGCCCTCCATGGACTCTCGCGACCGTTACCCTCCGTGGGTTGAAGACTCCATGAACATGGACGTACAATAGCACCACCTATCGGAACCATGGAAAAAACAATGTGTCATCACTTGTGTTTGCTTTCCTAACCCTCCCTTTACTTACATGTTCAATGTCTTTATTTTCTGCTGCTACAATCTTAGACATGCATGTGTAGGGTGTTACTTGATATGCTGTGAATGCTAAAACTTGCCAAGAATTAAAATTGGGAAAAAGGAAAAACTTTTATTTGGTCAAGTAGTCTAATCACCCCCCTCTAGACGTACTTTCGATCCTACACAAGCTCAGGAGAAGCAGGCGTTCATCGCCTAGAAGGTCGGCAAGCTGAAGGTGGCCAGGGTCATCCGGGAGGTGCGCTGTCCGGAGTGGCTTGCCAACCCGTTGGTCTTCCCAAAGAAGTGCGGGAAGGAGCATATGTGCGTCGACTTCACGAGCCTCAACAAAGACAGCCCCCAAGACCCATTCCCGCTGTCGTGCATTGACCAGATCATGGACTCCACCGCGGAGTGCGACCTCCTATGCTTCCTGGACGCTTTCTCAGGATACCATGAGATCTAAATAGTAGTGGAGGATGTCGAGAAAACGGCCTTCCTCACCTCGTGCGGGGTGTTTTGCTACAGGTGCATGCCCTTCGTATTGCGGAACGCCGGGGCAACCTTCCAGAGGATGATGCACATTGCCCTCGGGCCGCAGCTCGGGAGGAATGCAGAAGCTTACGTCGACGAAATCGTGGTCAAGTCTAGAGTGGCCAAGACCGTCGAGGACTTGGAGGAGACATTCGCTAGGCTGAGGGAAGTAAACCCAAAGCTCAACCCTGAGAAGTGCGTCTTCAGGGTCCCCTCGAGCAAGCTGCTCGGTTTCCTGGTGTCACACCGGGGAATCAAGACAAATCCGGAGAAGGTCAAGGCCATAAGCAAGATGAGCGCGCCCAAGACCCTCAAGGAAATGCAGAAACTAGTGGGTTGCGTGACCTCCTTGGGGGCGCTTCATCTCCAAGCTTGGTGAACGACCCTTGTCGTTCTTCAAGATCATGAAAAGAAAGGGCCCCTCCGAATGGACCCCGGAGGCGGACGTAGCCTTCGAGGAGCTCAAGCAGTACCTCACGAGCCCATCGGTGATGGTGGCGCCTCGCCCCCGGGAGCCACTATCACTATACCTGGCTGCCACCCCCACTCTGCCAGAGTTGCATTGGTGGCGGTCAGGGAGGAGCGAGCCGACACCCGCACCACATCGCCGGGCGTAGGCGGCCCCCCATGCATGGAACAAGGGGACTCGCAGGATCCCAAGAAACTCGTCTCTCCCCAAGTCGGATCTCCTGGGGCCACTGTCATACAAATGGCCCCAAAGCGCTCAACCCTCACGAGGGCCCGACAGCTCCGACAGCCTCCGAGGCGCCCAAGCCTCTTCAGCCCGCCGCGGGACAGGACACCATGGGAGGCCTCACCCTCGTCGAACATCCGGTGTACTACGTCAGCACGGTGCTACGGGACACCTGCTCATGCTTACCCATGCAACAGAAGCTCCTCCTAGCGCTTCTTGTCGCTTCGAGGAAACTGTGCCACTACTTCTAGGGGCATCCCATCAAGGTCGTCTCTGCATACCCCCTGGAGAAGGTCCTGCGCAACCCCACCATGGCGAGAAGAGTCGCCGAATGGAACATCGAGCTGCAGGCCTTCAACATAGAGTTCAGCACAACCAGGGTCATCGAAGGGGCGACCCTGGTGAACTTTGTGGCGGAGTGGACGAACGCCCCTGGCCGACGGCTAGACGGAAGCTAGTCCCTCACCCCCGGCGATTAGACACCTGAGGACTAGATCGTGCATTTCGATGGAGCCTTCACGCGCATGGGAGCAGGGGCTGGGGTCGTGCTCACTTCCCCGATAGGAGACAAGCTCCGGTACGCTGTGCAGCTCTGTTTCCAGCATGAAGAGAAGGCCTCCAACAACATCGCGGAGTACGAGGGCCTCATCGCAGGCCTCAAGGCGGCGGCGGCCTTGGGGGTTTGGTGCCTCACCGTCATGAGCGACTCCCAATTCCTCATCAACTTCTCCATGGGCCGAGGATATGGAGGTTTACTTGGAAGAGGTACGTAAGATCCAAAAACGTTTTCAGGGCATGGAATTACAACACAGCCCGCGCAACGCAAACAAGGAGGCTGATGACATCGCCAAGAGGGCATCATGATGTGAGCCCTAGGAGTCGGGCGTCTTCGAGGAGCGGCTCTTCAAACCCTCTGCCGCACCGCCCACTGAGGACCTGGTGCCGCGAAGTGAGGAGCTCCCCCCAGCGCCGACCTTGGGGGCTCCGGACTGTGGGCAGGCCCCCAGAGCCGGACTGCTCCTGGCACTGGAGCCACATGCCGACAACTGGATGCAGGAGTTCAAGGTGTATCTGCTTCACGGCACACTACCGAAAAAGGAGGAAGACACGGAGCGCGTAGCACGACAGGCCACGTCCTACTGCTTGCAAGACGGTGACTTGTATCGCAGTCGCCTGAACGACGTCATGCTGCGATGCATCTCCAAGGAACAAGGGTGCGAGTTGCTAGCAGACATCCACGGAGGGGACTGCGAGCACCATTCCTCGTCACGCACCCTTGCGGGGAAGGCATTCCGATCAGGCTTCTACTGACCCTCGGTGCTTAGCGACGCCATCAAGTTGGTCCGATCTTGCGAGGCCTACCAGTTCCACGCCAAGCAAATTCACCAGCCCGCTCAAGGCCTCCAGACCATCCCGCTCTCCTGGCCCTTTGCGGTCTGGGGGCTGGTCATACTGGGGACCTTCCCGTGGGCAGTGGGTAGGTACTGCTACCTCTACGTCGCCATCAACAAGTTCACCAAGTGGGCGGAGGTGGAGCCATTGTGCATCATCCCGGCTAGATCGGCCGTCAAGTTCGTCAAGGGCATCGTAAGCAGATTCGGCATCCCTAACCGCATCATCAACGACAACGGTTCACAGTTCACAAGTAACCTCTTCAAGACTTATTGCGCTAACCTTGGAATGCAGATTTGCTACGCCTCGGTAGCCCACCCCAGGAGCAAACGACCAGGCAGAGCGCGCCAACGCGGAAGTCCTACGAGGCCTCAAGACAAGGAGCTTCAAGAAGAAACTGGAGGCTTGGGGCAGTGGTTGGGTCGATGAGCTCCAGTCTGTACTGTGGTCCATCCGCACCACCATAACTAAGCCCCCCGGCGAGACCCCATTCTTCCTCGTCTACGGAGCCGAAGTTGTTCTCCCCCATGAGGTCCACTCTGTAGCGGCACAGCGTGCGGTCCACTCTGTCATCCCTGTTGGAAATATGCCCTAGAGGCAATAATAAATTAGTTACTATCATATTTCCTTGTTCATGATAATCGTTTATTATCCATGCTATAATTGTATTGATCAGAGACTTAGATGCATGTGTGGATACATAGACAAAACCATGTCCCTAGTATGCCTCTAATAGACTAGCTCGTTGATCAAAGATGGTTAAGGTTTCCTAGCCATGGACATGAGATGTCATTTGATAACGGGATCACATCATTAGGAGAATGGTGTGATGGACAAGACCCAAACTACAAACGTAGCATATGATCGTGTCAGTTTATTGCTACTGTTTTCTACATGTCAAGTATATGTTCCTATGACCATGAGACCATGCAACTCACTAACACCGGAGGAGTGCCTTGTGTGTATCAAACGTTGCAACGTAACTGGGTGACTATAAAGGCACTCTACAGGTATCTCCGAGGGTGTCTGTTGAGTTGGCATGGATAAGGACTAGGATTTGTTACTCCGTGTGATGGAGAGGTATCTCAGGGCCCACTCGGTAATACAACATCAGCACAAGCCTAGCAAGCAATGTGACTAAGTGTTAGTCACGGGATCTTGTATTACGGAACGAGTAAAGAGACTTGTCGGTAACGAGGTTGAACTAGGTATGGAGATACCAACGATCGAATCTCGGGCAAGTAACATACCGAAGAACAAAGGGAACATCTTACGGGATTAACTCAATCCTTGACACAGAGGTTCGACCGATAAAGATCTTCATAGAATATGTAGGAAACAATATGGGCATCCAAGTCCCGCTATTGGTTATTGACCGTAGAGGTGTCTCGGTCATGTCTACATGGTTCTCGAACCCGCAGGGTCTGCACACTTAAGGTTTGGAGACGTTTCAGTATAATAGAGTTATGTATGGTGGTGACCGAAGGTTGTTTGGGGTCCCGGATGAGATCCTGGACGTCACGAGGAGCTCCGGAATGGTCCTTAGGTAAAGATTTATATATAGGAAGTCCTATTTTGTTCGCCGGAAAAGTTTCGAGCTCATCGGTAGTGTACCGGGAGTGCCGGTAGTGTACCGGGAGACCATCGGGAGGGGTATTTCGACCCAAGAGGCTACATGGGCTGTGGGAGAGTAAATACTGTTGGAAATATGCCCTAGAGGCAATAATAAAATGGTTATTATTGTATTTCCTAGTTCATGATAATTGTCTATTGTTCATGCTATAATTGTGTTAACCGGAAACCGTAATACATGTGTGAATACATAGACCACAACATGTCCCTAGTGAGCCTCTAGTTGGCTAGCTCGTTGATCAATAGATGGTCACGGTTTCATGACCATGGACATTGGATGTCGTTGATAATGGGATCACATCATTAGGAGAATGATGTGATGGACAAGACCCAATCCTAAGCATAGCACAAGATCGTGTAGTTCGTTTGCTAATGCTTTTCAATGTCAAGTATCGTTTCCTTAGACCATGAGATTGTGCAACTCCTGGATACCGTAGGAATTCTTTGGGTGTGCCAAACATCACAACGTAATTGGGTGGCTATAAAGGTGCACTACGGGTATCTCCGAAAGTGTCTGTTGGGTTGGCACGAATCAAGACTGGGATTTGTCACTCCGTGTGACGGAGAGGTATCTCTGGGCCCACTCGGTAAGACATCATCATAATGAGCTCAATGTGACTAAGGAGTTAGCCATGGGATGATGTATTATGGAACGAGTAAAGAGACTTACCGGTAACGAGATTGAACAAGGTATAGAGATACCGACGATCGAATCTCTGGCAAGTATCATACCGATAGACAAAGAGAATTGTATACGGGATTGATTGAATCCCCGACTTCGTGGTTCATCCGATGAAATCGTCATGGATAATGTGGGAGCCAACATGGGTATCCAGATCCCGCTGTTGGTTATTGACCGGAGAGGTGTCTCGGTCATGTCTACGTGTCTCCCGAACCCGTAGGGTCTACACACTTAAGGTTCGATGACGCTAGGGTTATAGGGAAATGGTATACGTGATTACTGAAGGTTGTTTGGAGTCCCGGATGAGATGCCGGACATCACGAGGAGCTCCGGAATGGTTCGAAGGTAAAGATTGATATATAGGAAGTCAAGTTTCGGTCACTGGAAAGTTTTCGGGCTCATCGGTAGTGTACCGGGAGTGCCGGGAGGGTGCCGGAGGACCCCCGAGAGGGGTGTGACGACCAAAGGACTTCGTGGGCCCTTAGAGGAGGTGTGCCAGCCCTTATTAGGCTGGCCAAGACCTTCTAGAAAGGCCCATGCGGCTGGAGATAAGAGATAGGGCTGAAAAAGGTTTAAAAGGAGGAGATCCACTTCCCTTGTGGGAGGTGGACTCTCCCCCTAGTTCGGCCGAACCTCTCCTCCTTGGAGGAGGGGCCAAGGCAGCCCTCCCTCTCCCTCCTCCTATATATATGCAAGGGTTTGGGCTTATTTGAGACACGACTTCTCTCTCTCTCTCGGCGCAGCCCTACCCTTCCTCTTCCTCGTTCTCCATAGCGCTTGGCGAAGCCCTGCCGGAGTTCACGTAGCTCCACCGTCACCACGCCGTCGTGCTGCCGGAGCTCTCCCTCAACCTCTCCTTCCTCCTTGCTGGATCAAGACGTAGGATATGTCATTGGGCTGCACGTGTGTTGAACGTGGAGGCACCGTTGTTCGGCGCTGAGATCGGAATCCACCGCGATCTGAATCGCTGCGAGTATGACTCCACCAACCGCGTTCTTGTAACGCTTCCGCTTAGCGATCTTCAAAGGTATGAAGATGCAATCTGTCCTCACTCATTGCTGGTTTCTCCATGGATAGATCTTCGTGATCGTAGGAATTTTTTTGATTTACTACTACGTCTCCCAACAATGGCATCATGAGCTAGGTCTATACGTAGAATCTATGCACGAGTAGAACACAAGTTGTTGTGGGCGTCGATTTTGTTAATATGCTTACCACTAATAGTCTTATCTTGATTCGGCGGTATTGTGGGATGAAGCGGCCCGGACCGACTTTACACGTACGCTTACGTGAGACTGGTTCCACCGTCTGACATGCACTTGTTGCATAAGGTGGCTAGCGGCTGTCTGTCTCTCCCACCTTAGTCGGATTGGATTCGATGAAAAGGGTCCTTATGAAGGGTAAATAGCAATTGGCATATCACGTTGTGGTTTTGGCGTAGGTAAGAAACGTTCTTGTTAGAAACCTATAGCAGCCACGTAAAAACTTGCAACTACAAATTAGAGGACGTCTAACTTGTTTTTGCAGCATATGCCTTGTGATGTGATATGGCCAAAGAATGTGATGTGATGCATTGTGATGTATGAGATTGATCATGTTCTTGTAATAGGATTCATGACTTGCATGTCGATGAGTATGACAACCGGCAGGAGCCATAGGAGTTCTCATATTTTATTGCATGACCTGCGTGTCAATCATAAATGCCATGTAATTACTTTACTTTATTGCTAAACATTAGCAATAGTAGTAGAAGTAATAGTTGGCGAGACAACTTCCTGAAGACACAATGATGGAGATCATGATGATGGAGATCATGGTGTCGTGCCGGTGACAGTGATGATCATGATGCCCCGAAGATGGAGATCAAATGAGCAAGATGATATTGGCCATATCATGTCACTATATTGATTGCATGTGATGTTTATCATGTTTACATCTTATTTGCTTAGAACGACGGTAGTAAATAAGACGATCTCTCAATAAAATTTCAAGAAAAGTGTTCACCCTAACTGTGCACCGTTGCTAAGGATCGTTGTTCCGAAGCACCACGTGATGAATAGGTGTGATAGGCTCTAACATTCGCATACAACGGGTGTAAGCCAGATTTACACACGCGATACACTTAGGTTGACTTGACGAGCCTAGCATGTACAGACATGGCCTCAGAACACGGAAGACCGAAAGGTCGAACATGAGTTGTATAGAAGATACGATCAACATGGAGATGTTCACCATGGATGACTAGTCCGTCTCACGTGATGATCGGACACGGGCTAGTTGACATGGATCATGTGTCACTTGGATGACTAGAGAGATGTCTATCTAAGTGGGAGTTCATTAAATAATTTGATTATGTGAACTTAATTATCATGAACTTAGTCTAAAATTGTCTTTACAATCTATATTGTAGATCCAATGGCCAACGCGAATGTCACCCTCAATTTCAACGCGTTCCTAGAGAAAACCAAGCTGAAAGATGATGGAAGCAACTATGTGGACTGGGTCCGTGGCTTGAGGATCATCCTCATAGCTTCCAAGAAATTGTATGTCCTTGATGCACCACTAGGTGACCCACCCCTTCTCCTAGCAGAGCAAGACGTTGCGAACGCTTGGCATTCTCGCTGTGATGATTACTCCCTTGTTCAGTGTGGCATGCTTTACAGTTTAGAACCGGGGCTCCAAAAGGGTTTTGAGCAACACGGAGCATATGAGATGTTGCAAGAGCTGAAATTGGTTTTCCAAGCTCATGCCCGGGTTGAGAGATATGACGTCTCCGACAAGTTCTTCAGCTGTAAGATGGAGGAGAATAGTTCTGTCAGTGAACAAATCCTCAAGATGTCTGGGCTTCACAACCGCTTGACTCAGCTGGGAGTTAATCTCTCGGATGACTTGGTCATTGACAGAATCCTCCACTCGCTTCCACCTAGCTACAAGAGCTTTGTGATGAACTACAACATGCAAGGGATGGAGAAGTCCATTCCTGAGTTGTACTCGATGCTGAAATCAGCAGAGGTCGAGATCAAAAAGGAGCATCAAGTGTTGACGGTGAATAAGACCACTAGTTTCAAGAAAGGCAAGGGTAAGAAGAACTTCAAGAAGGACGACAAAGCTGTTGCCGCGCCCGGTAAGCAAGTTGCCGGGAAGAAGAAGAACAATCATGGACCCAAGCGTGAGACTGAGTGTTTTTATTGCAAGGGTACCGGTCACTGGAAGCGGAACTGCCCCAAGTACTTAGCGGATAACAAGGACGACAACATTCAAGGTATATGTGATATACTTGTTCTTGATGTGTACCTAACCAGCGCTCGTAGTAGCTCCTGGGTATTTGATACCGGTGCGGTTGCTCACATTTGTAACTCCAAGCAGGAGCTGCAGAATAAGCGGAGGCTGGCAAAGGACAAGGTGACGATGCGCGTCGGGAATGGTTCCAAGGTCGATGTGATCGCCGTCGGTACGCTACCTCTACATCTACCTTTGGGATTAGTGTTAAACCTTAATAATTGTTATTTAGTACCAGCTTTGAGCATGAACATTGTATCTGGATCTCGCTTGATGCGAGATGGCTACTCATTTAAATCTGAGAATAATGGTTGTTCTATTTATATGAGAGAAATGTTTTATGGTCATGCCCCGCTGGTCAATGGTTTATTTTTGATGAATCTCGAACGTGATGTTACACATGTCCATAGTGTGAGTACCAAAAAGTGTAGGGTTGATAACAATAGTCCCACTTACATGTGGCACTGCCGCCTTGGTCATATTGGTGTCAAACGCATGAAGAAGATCCATACTGATGGACTTTTGGAGTCTCTTGATTTCGAATCATTTGACACGTGCGAACCATGCCTCATGGGCAAGATGACCAAGACTCCGTTCTCCGGAACAATGGAGCGAGCAACTGACTTGTTGGAAATAATACATACCGATGTATGCGGTCAATTGAGTGTCGAGGCTCGTGGTAGCTACCGTTATGTTCTCACCCTCACTGATGACTTGAGTAGATATGGGTATGTCTACTTAATGAAACATAAGTCTGAAACTTTTGAAAGGTTTAAGGAATTTCAGAGTGAGGTAGATAATCAAAGTGACAGGAAAATAAAGTGCCTATGATCTGATCGTGGCAGAGAATATTTAAGTCACGAGTTTGGCACGCACCTAACGAAATGTGGAATTGTTTCACAACTCACGCCGCCTGGCACACCTCAGCGAAATGATGTGTCTGAACGTCGTAATCGCACTCTATTAGATATGGTACGATCTATGATGTCTCTTAACGACTTATCACTATCATTTTGGGGATATGCATTAGAGACTGCCGCATTCACTTTAAATAGGGCACCGTCAAAATCCGTTGAGATGACACCGTATGAATTATGGTTTGGAAAGAAACCTAAGCTGTCGTTTCTAAAAGTTTGGGGATGCGATGCTTATGTGAAGAAACTTCAACCTGAGAAGCTCGAACCCAAAGCGGAAAAGTGCGTCTTCATAGGATATCCCCAAGAGACTATTGGGTATACCTTCTACCTACGATCCGAGGGCAAAGTCTTTGTTGCCAAGAATGGATCCTTTCTCGAGAAAGAGTTTCTCTCGAAAGAAGTAAGTGGGAGGAAAATAGAACTTGATGAGGTAATTGTACCTCCACTCAAACCGGAGAGTAGCACAACACAGGAAGTTGTTTCTGTGGAGCCTGCACTGGCTGGAGAGGAAGTTAATGATGATGATCATGAAACTTCAGATTAAGTTACTGTTGAACATCGAAGGTCCAATAGGACACGTTCCGCACCAAAGTGGTTTGGCAACCCTGTCCTGGAGATCATGTTGTTGGACAATGGTGATCCTTCGAACTATGAAGAAGCAATGGCGGGCCCGGATTCCAACAAATGGCTTGAGGCCATGAAATCCGAGATAGGATCCATGTATGAGAACAAAGTATGGACTTTGGTGGACTTGCCTGATGATAAGCAAGCCACTGAAAATAAATGGATCTTTAAGAAGAAGACTGACGCGGATGGTAATGTAACCGTCTATAAGTCTCGGCTTGTCGCTAAGGGTTATCGACAAGTTCAAAGAGTAGACTACGATGAGACTTTCTCACCCGTAGTGATGCTGAAGTCTGTTCGAATCATGTTAGCAATTGCCGCATTTTATGATTATGAGATCTGGAAAATGGACGTCCAAACGGCATTCCTTAATGGTTTCCTTAAGGAAGAACTATATATGATGCAGCCGGAAGGTTTTGCCGATCCTAAAGATGCTAACAAAGTATCTCCAGCGCTCCATCTATGGGCTAGTGCAAGCATCTCGGAGTTGGAACATTCGCTTTAATGAGGTGATTAAAGCGTTTGGGTTTGTACAGGTTTATGGAGAACCCTGTATTTACAAGAAAGTGAGTGGGAGCTCTGTAGCATTTCTCGTATTATATGTGGATGACATACTGATAATGGGAAATGATATAGAACTCTTGGAAAGTATAAAGGCCTACTTGAATAAGTGTTTTTCAATGAAGGACCTTGGAGAAGCTGCTTACATATTAGGTATTAAGATCTATAGAGATAGATCGAGACGCCTCATAGGTCTTTCACAAAGCACATACCTTGACAAGATATTGAAGAAGTTCAATATGGATCAGTCCAAGAAGGGGTTCTTGCCTGTGTTACAAGGTGTGAGATTGAGTACGACTCAATGCCCGACCATGGCAAAGGATAGAGAAGAGATGAGTGTCACCCCCTATGCTTCAGCCATATGCTCTATTATGTATGCCATCCTGTGTACCAGACCTGATATGAACCTTGCCATAAGTTTGGTAGGGAGGTACCAAAGTGATCCCGGAGCGAAACACTGGACAGCGGTCAAGAATATCCAGAAGTACCTGAAAAGGACAAAGGACATGTTTCTCGTATATAGAGGTGATGAAGAGCTCGTCGTAAAGGGTTACGTCGATGCTAGCTTCGACACAGATCCGGACAACTCCAAGTCGCAAACCGGATACGTGTATGTTTTGAATGGAGGGGCAGTCAGCTGGTGCAGCAGCAAGCAAAGCGTCGTGGCGGCATCTACATGTGAAGCGGAGTACATAGTTGCTTCGGAAGCAGCAAAGGAAGGAGTCTGGATGAAGGAGTTCATCACCGACCTAGGAGTAATTCCAAGTGCGTCGGGCCCGATGACTCTATTCTGTGACAACACTGGAGCTATTGCCCTTGCAAAGGAGCCCAGGTTTCACAAGAAGACAAGACACATCAAGCGCCGCTTCAACTCCATCCGTGATTACATTCAGGAGGGAGATATAGATATTTGTAAAGTGCATACGGATCTGAATGTCGCAGATCCATTGACGAAACCTCTCTCACGAGCAAAACATGATCAACACCAGATTGCTATGGGTGTTATATTCATCACAATGTAACTAGATTATTGACTCTAGTGCAAGTGGGAGACTGTTGGAAATATGCCCTAGAGGCAATAATAAAATGGTTATTATTGTATTTCCTAGTTCATGATAATTGTCTATTGTTCATGCTATAATTGTGTTAACCGGAAACCGTAATACATGTGTGAATACATAGACCACAACATGTCCCTAGTGAGCCTCTAGTTGGCTAGCTCGTTGATCAATAGATGGTCACAGTTTCATGACCATGGACATTGGATGTCGTTGATAACGGGATCACATCATTAGGAGAATGATGTGATGGACAAGACCCAATCCTAAGCATAGCACAAGATCGTGTAGTTCGTTTGCTAAAGCTTTTCAATGTCAAGTATCGTTTCCTTAGACCATGAGATTGTGCAACTCCCGGATACTGTAGGAATGCTTTGGGTGTGCCAAACGTCACAACGTAACTGGGTGGCTATAAAGGTGCACTACGGGTATCTCTGAAAGTGTCCGTTGGGTTGGCACGAATCGAGACTGGAATTTGTCACTCCGTGTGACGGAGAGGTATCTCTAGGCCCACTCGGTAAGACATCATCATAACGAGCTCAATGTAAAGGATTTAGCCACGGGATGATGTATTACGGAACGAGTAAATAGACTTACCGGTAACGAGATTGAACAAGGTATAGAGATACCGACGATTGAATCTCGGGCAAGTATCATACCGATAGACAAAGGGAATTGTATACGGGATTGATTGAATCCCCGACATCGTGGTTCATCCGATGAAATCATTGTGGAGAATGTGGGAGCCAACATGGGTATCTAGATCCCGCTGTTGGTTATTGACCGGAGAGGTGTCTCGGTCATGTCTACGTGTCTCCCGAACCCGTAGGGTCTACACACTTAAGGTTCGATGACGCTAGGGTTATAGGGAAATGGTATACGTGATTACCGAAGGTTGTTCGGAGTCTCGGATGAGATCCCAGACGTCACGAGGAGCTCCTGAATGGTCCGGAGGTAAAGATTGATATATAGGAAGTCAAGTTTTGATCACCGGAAAGTTTTCGGGCTCATCGGTAGTGTACCGGGAGTGCCGGGAGGGTGCCGGAGGACCCCCGGTAGGGGTGTGACAACCAAAGGACTTCGTGGGCCCTTAGAGGAGGTGTGCCAACCCTTATTGTGCTGGCCAAGACCTTCTAGAAAGGCCCATGCGGCTGGAGATAAGAGATAGGGCTGAAAAAGGTTTAAAAGGAGGAGATCCACCTCCCTTGTGGGAGGTGGACTCTCCCCCTAGTTCGGCCGAACCTCTCCTCCTTGGAGAAGGGGCCAAGGCAGCCCTCCCTCTCCCTCCTCCTATATATATATGCAAGGGTTTGGGCTGATTTGAGACACGACTTCTCTCTCTCTCGGCGTAGCCCTACCCTTCCTCTTCCTCGTTCTCCGTAGCGCTTGGCGAAGCCTTGCCGGAGTTCACGTAGCACCACCGTCACCATGCCGTCGTTCTGCCGGAGCTCTCCCTCAACCTCTCCTTCCTCCTTCCTGGATCAAGGCGTAGGAGACGTCATCGGGCTGCACGTGTGTTGAACGCGGAGGCGCCGTTGTTCGGCGCTGAGATCGGAATCCACCACGATCTGAATCGCTGCGAGTACGACTCCACCAACCGCATTCTTGTAACGCTTCCGCTTAGCGATCTTCAAAGGTATGAAGATGCAATCTCTCCCCACTCATTGCTGGTTTCTCCATGGATAGATCTTGGTGATCGTAGGAATTTTTTTCATTTACTACTACGTCTCCCAACAAATACCAGCCCTTTGTGGGCGGGTGGAAGTCCCACACAAGGCCCATGCGGTTGGGAAGAAAAGCCCAAAGGTAAAAAGGTGGAAAAATGCCAAAAAAGGGAGGAATCCTAGTCCTACTTGGATTGGAGGAGGAGTCCTCCTCTCCTCCCCACTTCGGCTGACCCAGGGAGGCTTGGCCCTTGCGCCAAGTCCTCTCCTCCCTCCCTCTTATATACACTGGAGGTTTTAGGGTTTTTTGCACAAAAATTTTAGCCACGTGCTACCCGTTCCTCTAGTGCATAGTTTCTCCTCTAGATCGGATTTCTGCAGTGCTTAGGCGAAGCCCTGCCGGAATAGCTCCACCACCATCTCCGGAGCGCCGTCACGCTGCCGGAGAACTCTTCTATCTCTCCGCTCCCTCTTGCTGGATCAAGAGGGCGGAGATCGTCATCGAGCTGTACGTGTGCTCAACGCGGAGGTGCCGTCCGTTCGGTGCTACATCGGAAGGACCGTGATCAAGATCGCGAGACGGATCCTGATGATTTCACGGGACGGATCATGATGAGTTCACGGGATGGATCGTGACGATATCGCGGGACGGATCGTGATGAGTTCGCGGGACGGATCGTGATTGGATCGCGGGACGGATCGTGACGAGATCGCGGGACGCTCGGCGAATTGGATCGCGAAGACGTTCGACTACACCAACCGCGTTTCTTAACGCTTCCCGCTTAGCGATCTACAAGGGTACGTAGATCCACTCTCCCTCTCGTAGATGCTCATCACCATGGATAGATCTTGCGTGTGCGTAGGAAATTTTTTGTTTCCCATGTAACGTTCCCCAACAGTGGCATCATGAGCTAGTTCTATGTGTAGATGAGAGCTCGAGTAGAACACAAAAGGTTTGTTGGCGATGCTTAGATTGCTTCCTCCCTTGGTCGGATTTGGGTTCAGCGGTATTGTGAGATGAAGCGGCCCGAACCAACATTACTCGTACGCTTACGAGAGACCGGTTCCCTCGACCGCAACTTGTTGCATAGATAGCTTGCGGGTGCCAGTTTCTCTGACTTTAGTTGGATCGGATTCAACAAAGGCGCTCCTTGAGAAGGTTGAAAAGCAACTAGTGTATCACCGTTGTGGTTTTTGCATAGATGAGAATTGTTCTTGCTAGATACCCGTAGTAGCCACGTAAAACATGCAACAACAATTAGAGGATGTCTAACTTGTTTTTGCAGGGTATGTTGTGATATGATATGGCCAATTACATGATGTGATATATGTGATGTATGAGATGATCATGTGATGTATAGATTATCACGACTTGCATGTCGATGAGTACGGCAAACGGCAGGAGCCATAGGGTTGTCTTTAATTATTGTATGACCCGCGTGTCAATCATTAAGTGCTATGTAATGCTTTACTTTATCGCTAAACGGTAGCAATAGTAGTAGAAGCATGTTGGGCGCAACAACCCCGATGGAGACACGTTGATGGAGATCAAGATGGTGGAGATCATGGTGTCTTGCCGGTGACGATGGAGATCATGCCGGTGCTTTCAAGATGGAGATCAAAAGCACAAGTTCATGGCCATATCATGTCACTTATGATTTGCATGTGATGTTAATCCTTTTATGCACCTTGTTTTGCTTAGGACGACGGTATCATTATAAGGTGATCCCTCACTTAAATTTCAAGATGAATTGTGTTCTCCCCGAGTATACGCCGTTGCAAAAGTTCGTCGTGTTGAGACACCACGTGATGATCGGGTGTGATAGACTCTACGTTCACATACAACGGGTGCAAGCCAGTGTTGCACATGCAGAACACTCGAGTTAAACTTGACGAGCCTAGCATGTACATACATGGCCTCGGAACACAAGAGACCGAAAGGTCGAACATGAGTCATATAGTAGATATGATGAACATGATTATGTTCACCATTGAAACCACCTCAACTCACGTGATGATCGGACTTGAGTTGGTGAATTTGGATCATGTATCACTCGAATGACTGGAGGGATGTCAATTTGAGTGGGAGTTCTTAAGTAATATGATTAATTGAACTCTTTCATCATGAACATAGTCAGTAGTGTCTTTGCAAACTATGTTGTAGATTACTAGCTCACGCTGTAGCTCCCTTGAATTTTATATGTTCCTAGAGAAATAGAGTTGAAAGATGATGGTAGCAATATTGTGGACTGGGTCCGTGATCTGAGGATTGTCCTCGTTGCTGCATAGAAGGCTTATGTCCTTAATGCACCGCTCGGTGCGCCAACCCCTCTAGCGTTGTTTGTAGATGTTGTGAACATCTGACAGGCACGTTCTGATGACTACTTGATAGTTTAGTGCGTCATGCATTACGGCTTAGAATTGAGGCTCTGAAATGTTTTGAACGTCACGAAACATATGAGATGTTCTAAGAGCTGAAATTAGGATCTCAGGCTCATGACCGTGTTGCAAGATATGAGATCTCCAACAAGATTCTTTGCGTGCAAGATGAAGGAGAATAGCTCAATCGTTGAGCATGTGCTCAGATTGTCTGGGTGCTACAATCGCTTGAATCGAGTGGGAGTTGATCTTCTAGATAGGATAGTGATTGATATAGTTCTCCAAGTCACTGTCACTAAGCTACTAGAACTTGGGGATGAACTATAAAATGCCAAGGATAGAAATAATGATCCCTGAGCTGTTCGCGACGTTTGACACCGCGAAGGTAGAAATCGAGAAGGAGCGTCAAGTGTTGATGGTTAGTAAAAACCACTAGTTTCGAGAAGGGCAAGAGCAAGGAGGGAAACTTCATGGATAGCAAGTCAGTTGCAGCTCCAGTGAAGCAACCCAAAGTCTAACCCAAACCCGAGACTAAGTTCTTCGATTATGAGGAGAACGGTCGCTAAAGTGGAACAACCCTAGATACTTGGTAGATAAGAAGGCTGGCAACGTCAACAGAAGTATATTTGATATACGTGTTATTTATGTGTACCTTGCTAGTACTCCTAGTAGCACCTGGGTATTGTATAACGGTTCGGTTGCTAAATGTTAGTAACTCAAAATAAAATCTACGGAATAAACGGAGAACTAGCTAAGGGTGAGGTGACGATGTGTGTTGAAAATGTTTCCAAGGTTGATATGATCAACATCGCATGCTCTGTCTACCATCAGGATTAGTGACAAACCTAAATAAATGTTATTTGGTGTTTTGCGTTGAGCATGAATGTGATTAGATCTTGTTTATTGCAACATGGTTATTCAATTACGTTAGAGAATAATGGTTATTCTGTTTACATGAATAATACCTTCAATGGTCATGCACCCAGTGAGAATGGTTTGTTGAATCTTGATCATAGTAATACACATATTCATAACATTGATGCCAAAAGATACAAAGTTAATAATGATAGTACCACATACTTGTGGCACTGCCACTAAATGTCATATCGGTATAAAGCGCATGAATAAACTCCATGCTGATGGATCTTTGGACTCATTCGATTTCAAATCGATTGAGACATACGAACCATGCCTTTTGGGCAAGATGACTAAGGACCCCGTTTCCAGATGGATGGAGCGGGCAAGTGATTTATTGGAAATGATACATATTGAAGTATGCAATCCAATGAGTCTTGTAGCGTGCGGTGGATATCGTTATTTTCTTACCTTCACTGATGATTTGAGTAGATATAGTGTATATTTACTTAATGAAACACAAGTCTGAATTGTTTGAAAGGTTCAAGCAAATTCAGAGTAAAGTTTAAGATCATCGTGACAAGAAGATAAAAATGTCTGCGAGAAGATCGTGGAGGTAAATATCTGAGTTACAAGTTTGGCATACAACTTTAGACAATGTGAAAGTTGTTTCACAACTCACGCCACCTGCAACACCATAGTGTGATGGTGTGTTCGAACGTCATAGTCGTGCTCTATTGAAAATGGTGCTTGCTATGATGTCTCTTATCGCTTTGCTACTATAATTTTGGGGTTATGCATTAGAGACAAGTACATTCACTGTAGATAGGGCACCATCTAAATCCGTTGTGATGACACCGTGTGAATTATGGTTTGATAGAAACCTAAGCTGTCATTTCTTAATGTTTGGGGCTGCAACACTTATGTGAAAAAGGTTTTCACCTAATGAGCTCGAACCCAAAGCGGACAAATGCATCTTCATAGAATACCCTAAAGACAGTTGGGCAAACCTTCTATCTCAGATCCAAGCATAAAGTGTTTGTTGCTAAAACTAGGTCCTTTCTCAAGAAAGAGTTTCTCTCGAAAGAATTGAGTGGGGGGAAGATAGAACTTGATGAGGTTGTTGAACCTTTGTTCAACCAGAGAGTAGTGTAGCGCATGAATTTGTTTCTGTGAAGCCTACGTTAGTTGAAGAGGAAGTTAATGATGATGATCATGAAGCTTCGGATCAAGTTATTATCGAACCTCGTAGGTCGACAAGGATGTTTACTGCTCCTGAGCGGTACGACAACCCTGTCTTGGAGGTCATGTTGTTGGACAACGATGAACCTACGAGCTGTGGAGAAGCGATGATGGTCCCAGATTCCGAAAAATGGTTAGAGGCCATAAAATCCGAGAAAGGATCCATGTATGAAAACCAAGTATATAATTTGGTAGACTTGCTCGTTGGACGGCAGGTTGTGAAGTACAAATGGATGTTTAAAATGAAGACAGACGCTCATGGTAAATGTCACCATTTGTAAAGCTCGACTTGTTGCAAAGAAGTTTACGACAAGTTCAAGGAGTTGACTGTGATGAGACTTTCTCACTTGTAGCGGTGCTAAAGTCTGTTGGAATTATGTTAGCAGTTGCTACATTTTTCAATTATGAAATCTGGCAAATGGATATCAAAACATAGTTTCCTTAACGGTTTACTTGAGGAAAGGTTGTATGTGATACAACCAGAAGGTTTTGTCAGTCCTAAGGATGCTAAAAGGTGTGCAAGCTTCAGTCATTTTTCTATGAACTGAAGCAAGCATCTCGGAGTTGGAATATACACTTTGATGAGGTGATCAAAGTTTTTGAGTCTATACAAAGTTTACGAGAAACTTGTATTTGCAATAAAGTGAGTGGGAGCACTATAGAGTTTCTGATAAGTATATGTGGATGACATATTGCTATTCGGAAATGATGTAGAATTTTTGGAGAGCATAAACGGTTTTTTGAAAAGAGTTTTCAAAGGAATACCTGGATAAAGCTACCTAATTCTTGAACATCAAGATCTATAGAGATAGATCAAGATGCTAGATGAGACTTTCAATGAGTACATACCTTGACAAGATTTTGAAAGAGTTCAAAATGGATCAGTCAGAGAAAGAGTTCTCGCCTGATTTGTAAGGTGTGAAGTTGAGTGAGACTCAAAGCTCGACAACGGCAGAACAAACAGAAAGGATTAATGTCGTCCCCTATGCCTTAGCCATAGGCTCTATATTATGCCATGCTGTGTACCGCACCTGGTGTGTGCCTTGCCATGAGTCAGTCAAGGGGTACAAAACTGATCCAGGAGTGGATCACTGGACAGCGGTCAAGATTATCCTTAGTGACTAAAAGACTAAGGAGATGTTTCTCGATTATGGAGGTGATAAAGAGTTCGTCGTAAAGAGTTACATCGATGCAAGCTTTAACACCAATCCGGATGACTTGTAGTAGCAATCTGGATACGTATAGTGGAGCAGCTATTTGGAATAGTACCAAGTGGAGTGTGGTAGCAGTGTTTACGGTTTGACATAGAGATTTGCAAAGTACACTCGGATCTGAATGTCGCAGACCCGTTGACTATAAGACCTCTCTCACATGCAAAGCATGATCAAGCCCCAGAACACATTGGGTGTTAGATTCATAACAATGCGTATCACATGGTGATGTGAACTAGATTATTGACTCTAGTGCAAGTGGGAGACTGTTGGAAATATGCCCTAGAGGCAATAATAAATTAGTTATTATCATAATTCCTTGTTCATGATAATCGTTTATTATCCATGATATAATTGTATTGATCGGAGACTTAGATGCATGTGTGGATACATAGACAAAACCATGTCCTAGTATGCCTCTAATAGACTAGCTCGTTGATCAAAGATGGTTAAGGTTTCCTAGCCATGGACATGAGATGTCATTTGATAACGGGATCACATCATTAGGAGAATGGTGTGATGGACAAGACCCAAACTAAAAACGTAGCAAATGATCGTGTCCGTTTATTGCTACCATTTTCTGCATGTCAAGTATATGTTCCTAAGACCATGAGATCATGCAACTCACTGACATCGGAGGAGTGCCTTGTGTGTATCAAACGTCACAATGTAACTGGGTGACTATAAAGGTACTCTACAGGTATCTCCGAGGGTGTCTGTTGAGTTGGCATGGATCAAGACTGGGATTTGTTACTCCGTGTGACGGAGAGGTATCTCAGGGCCCACTCGGTAATACAACATCAGCACAAGCCTGGCAAGCAATGTGACTAAGTGTTAGTCACGGGATCTTGTATTACGGAATGAGTAAAGAGACTTGCCGGTAACGAGGTTGAACTAGGTATGAAGATACCGACGATCGAATCTCGGGCAAGTAACATACCGAAGAACAAAGGCAACATCTTACGGGATTAACTGAATCCTTGACATAGAGGTTCGACCGATAAAGATCTTCGTAGAATATGTAGGAACCAATATGGGCATCTAGGTCCCGCTATTGGTTATTGACCGTAGAGGTGTCTCGGTCATGTCTACATGGTTCTCGGATCCGTAGGGTCTGCACGCTTAAGGTTTGGTGACGTTTCGGTAGTATAGAGTTATGTATGGTGGTGATCGAAGGTTGTTCGGAGTCCCGGATGAGATCCCGGACGTCACAAGGAGCTCCGGAATGGTCCGTAGGTAAAGATTGATATATAGGAAGTCCTATTTTGGTTGCCGGAAAAGTTTCGGGCTCATCGGTAGTGTACCGGGAGTGCCGGTAGTGTACCGGGAGACCATCGGGAGGGGTATTTCGACCCAAGAGGCTACATGGGCTGTGGGAGAGTAAATACCAGCCCTTTATGGACTGGTGGAAGTCCCACAGAAGGCCCATGCGGCTGGGAAGAAAAGCCCAAAGGGAAAAAGGTGGAAAAGGGCCAAAAAAAGGGAGGAATCCTAGTCCTACTAGGATTGGAGGAGGAGTCCTCCTCTCCTCCCCACTTTGGCCGACCCAAGGAGGCTTGGCCCTTGCGCCAAATGCTCTCCTCCCTCCCTCTTATATATACTGGAGGTTTTAGGGTTTTTTGCACAGAATTTTTAGCCACGTGCTGCCCGTTCCTCTAGTGCATAGTTTCTCCTCTAGATCGGATTTCTGCAGTGCTTAGGCGAAGCCCTACCGAAATAGCTCCACCACCATCTCCGGAGCGCCGTCACGCTGCCGGAGAACTCTTCTACCTCTCCGCTCCCTCTTGCTGGTTCAAGAAGGCAGAGATCGTCATCGAGCTGTACGTGTGCTCAACGCGGAGGTGCCCTCCGTTCGGCACTAGATCGGAAGGACCGTGATCAAGATTGCGAGACGGATCGTGATGAGTTCGCGGGACGGATCGTGATGAGATCGCGGGACAGATCGTGATGAGTTCGCGGGAGGGACAGTGATTGGATCGCGGGACGGATCGTGATGAGATCGCGGGACGCTCGGCGAATTGGATCGCGAAGACGTTCGACTACACCAACCGCGTTTCTTAACGCTTCCCGCTTAGCGATCTACAAGGGTACGTAGATCCACTCTCCCTCTCGTAGATGCTCATCACCATGGATAGATTTTGCATGTGCGTAGGAATTTTTTTGTTTCCCATGCAACATTCCCCAACAATCCCTACACGTCGACTTCCTCTGGTATCACTGTGTCGCCTTCCTCGACACGAGGACACCATCATCTGCGTCGGTCTTCGTCACGCTGTCGGGTTCTGCTTCGTCTACTTCAAGCATCGCAACCACGCTCCTAACCAGCCGCTGCCGTCGCCGCTACTCTTCGGCGTTGCTATAGCTCGCCCGCCCGCCCGATCCACACCGCCCGTCCAACCCCCCTTCGTCATCCGTCGAGCAGCAGCTCATCGCTAGCGTCGCAGTCATCTACCCCGACCACTTCATCTACTCCGACCACCGCGGATGACATCGCCCCCTGCCGATTTACACCGCAACCGTCGTTGAGTCCTTCTCTTCTAGGCTCCTCGACATGGTTTAGGAGTTTGTGCAGGTCCCTATCTACGCATGCCCAGTGCTGGCAACACGTACGTGTGCCTTTGTCCCCGATGTGTTTCCCGGCCTGGCAAGCCTGGAGTGGCGCATCGTCAACATTGCCTTCGTCCGTCTATGCATGCCCGGTGCTAGCAACACCGACGTGTGCCTTCGTCCACGAAGTGTCCTCTGACTTGGCAAACCCGGCGCGACGCATCGTCTTCCCGCTCTCCACTTCTTCGACACAACTGCGTCCATGCTAACTCGGCGCCTCGTTGCGCCCGCGGCTCCACGGCGACTTCCTCGACACTGGCTACCCCGACTCGACATCGACTACGATGTTCTTCGCATGGCTACCTCGACCCTACGCTCTCGGCCACCTCGACAAAGGCACAAAGGACTACCGCCTTGTTTGAGCAACCTTGTCGGTTTTCACTCCATCCACAACTTCCACGATGCATTGACCGTTACAACTGTGGAGGGTTGTCCGTCGGCTTACCTTCGGATTCTTCTCCAGTCTCACCGTCCGCGTCGCTGCCGCAGGGGGATGTTGAGTATATTGATTAGTTAGAAAATATGAGATAGACTAGGATTTATCGTGTCTTGTCTTGTACTCTAAATTAATTATTGTACTCCTATATATGCCCATGAGGCTCAAGTAATACATCAACTATCCCTCAACAATTCCTCTTTCCCTTCCAACAATCCGCAACATCCTTTCAACGACCATGCGCGACTCGGACTTGGCTACACACCGGCGTCCGACCTGGACCTAGACACGCGCACACACACACATTGACCAGACGAAAGACAGGCATTATTCATACACTACCCAGACAATGCCTAGACACTACCGTGGTTTATTGCTAACAGATGCGAGCATGCACGCCCGCACACGGCTATGGTGGCAGCGGCCTGCACGCACAGACGTGGGCATGACGGCCATCTCAAGCGCGGGTAGCACAGTGGCCAGAGAGCGGCGTCCAGCGCAAGCACGACGGCTAGAGCGCGCGAGCTGCGGGCGGCACGGCGCAAGCACATCACCCATGCCGTGCTCCGACACGGACGCGACACGGCAGGCACAGGAGACGAGCACGAGCTGCCTCGACCAGCTCGTTTAGGCGGTGCGGGCGAGCTCTGGCCGTGGCGCGCCCAGCTCCGGTGGCTTTCGTCCCGACGCGTGCACGATGGCGCCGTTGCAGCAACGGTATTCTTGCCAAGTCGCTGTAAGTGTTACGTGTGGGCATCCAGCGGGCTGTCCGGGCGTGTCCCGGGCGACCGACCAGGCATCCTCGTATTGCCCTCAGATCTGAGACAGGTTTGAAATACGCTGGTTAGTCCAGATATTTAGGATAAAAATGATGGGTCCGGTGGGCTTAACTTTTATTGACCGGGCACTAGTCGACCGGGCCTTTTTTACATTTGAGGAGGAAGTAAGGGTTCGACTAAAGATGCTCTTAATCAACCCAATTAACAGGTTCGGTGGGATCTGACGGCGGCAACATGGGCTACGAGAGGGCGGGCAGCGCTTCAAGATACGTGAAGCCAACCGAACCGGATGGGGCCCCGTGGTTCTGCATAGGGTGGCCATTGATGTTACATGTTGGCATCATTATCTTCGACCGGACGAGGATTTCTGGCATGCATGTACCAGACACACAGTCTTCCACGTGTATTTTTATTTTTGTCTTTCCATTTTTAAACTTTTAGACCTTTCAAACAAACAGACCAAATTAAGTTCTTAAACAATGTCCATTTTAAATACATTTTGATGAATATTGAAAATAAATATTACTCTCTTCGTTCCAAAATAAATGACTCAACTTTGTACTAAAGTATGAGCAACCGATAAAATTACAATTTTATGCCTACAATCAATAAAAAATGTCTTAAAATTTATCTACGAAATTTGATAAAAACGAGCGAGAATATCGCAAATTTCTGATTAATAATTGTAAGTTTCAACTACTGAAACTTAAAACTGTGTCCTCGTGCATGATTCAACTACTGTATGAATCGGTGACGCAATGGAACGGTTCAGCAATACTTAGCTGGAGCTTGCCCCTGCTAATTTCCAGTCTTTGATGGATTCTGCGTCCTTTGCCAATAAAAAGCGTCGCAGTAACGTGCGGCGAAATGCTGTTACATCGCTGATGGCCGGAGTATATAACTTATTACTCTTAATTGTTGTATATATCTATCTTTATGATTTGTCTTTCCTTTTGTGCGGCTTCTAAAAATATTTTTATGTAGATAGCCACGTCGACTATGGAAACTAGTGCGTGGTGGAAAGATTTCTTTGTTCTAAGAGCATCCACAACCGAGCGCATCAAACTAGCCCTAAACATTTGGACGGGTGGACTAGTCACTAACTGGTCAAAAGAACTCGATCCATCCCGGATGCTTCAAACTGGTCTCGAACGTCCGGACTGACTGCCACTCCTCAGATTCAGCCAAAATGTTGGACGCGTCTCTCACGTCCATCCGGCCCACCTCTGGCCCATCATGACACCAGAAGAAGACCATGCGGATCAAACCTTAGCCTCAATTCACTCTGCTCAACTTTGCTCCCTCTTTCTTCAATCAGTTAAGTTCCAATCTCTGACGACCATGTCCAGCATCGACAGCTACTTCAACGACCCTGTGACGACAATTGGGACGCGTTCCTTCGCGATGCTGTCGGCGACGAGGAAAGTGGCCCAATACATCGGGCTACAGCGCTCGCGGGTGGACACGGGTGGTTGCTCTGGTTTTGGTGCGACGCCGTTTCTCACGTTGGAGCTAGCCCTTCCTGCCCCGCGTGTGGCTCAACGAGGCCGCTCAATCGGCGCTACTCGTCCTTCGGCTTCCTCCCCCTACATTGCTGCTCAAGGACAACAGTGGGTTTCAATACCCGCTCCGCCAGCACCGCTGATGCACAATGCGAATCGGAGGCGCGTGCTGCCCATCGCGAGAGGCAGAGGGCAAAGGAGAGGGCGGCCGCGTCGGACGCGGTCCTGTAGTCCTCTCGCTACCGCTGCGGGAAGCCAATGGTGCCCGAGGAAGAGGAGCGGCTCCTCCAGTAGGTGTACCGCCGGTCAGTTACGACGGTAGAGACGGACGCTCGAAGGCTCTGAAGGATTGACGCCAAGACGCTCCGTCTCGGTATTGAGCAGTTGAAGCAAGAGGTGGCAGAGGCAACGATGGTGGTGAAGCTCAAATGGAAACATGACCGCATAATTCGAGGCTTGAAGGCTGCATCGTCATCTCGTATTCCCCATACGACGACGACTTCGACAACAACCCACCTCCTGCCGCGGACGCCTACAACATCTCCGGCGACCGAAAGGGCAAAGGACCAAGGACCGGCGAGGAAGTGATTAAGCTCAGCCGTCTCTCCTTTTATATAATATAGCTCATACTACTAAATCTAGTTAGAATTTGTGTGGCCGTTGGAGTGTAGTGAACTTTTTGGGATGTGTCTATGTGACTCATATCTGATTGCTACCAGTTTATATGTTTGTTTCATGTTGAATTTATATATTTAATGATCTATCTAGTACATTTACGTTGCGTGATTCAGTATGAATATATGGTGCCGGATATGAAATACGCGAACATGTATGAAAACTGTGTGATCATTGTCCGTGGACACGTTCAGACGAACTCGTCACTGTATAAGGTGCCGGATTTGATAAATCCGGTTATAGATGTTGCGACTAGTAGTGAGTTGGAGGAGTATAAACTAACTCACGGAAATATACGAAGCAGGAGACTTGTGGTTTTAAGTAATGCTACGTCAGTACATCTCAGTTGCACGGTGTACCGGGTACGTGCGCACATGTAGGTGGGTAGACCAATATGGCTGTAGGTGGATAGTATTTACCCACTCTAGCCAAAAACAGCGCTATTGATTATGTCTACATACGCACAACTCGCCGATTGAATCATTTATAGAGGACGCGTTTGGTTGTCAGCATATGGCCCAGGCTGGCCCGCGCAGGAAAGAAGTGACCCGTTTGGTTGCCTGCGTTTGTTGTGTGGCCCGTATGGCACGAACCTTAAAGCACCTTCAGGCCAGGTCGAGGGAAAACGTCCGAATCGGCAGTAGCTCACGAGCCTGGCTCGGGCGACGCAGGGGAGGGCGACGCGCTTCTCTCCTCGTGTGACTAGGGAGATGGCACGAGCTCGCTCGCGTCGCCGAAAAATCGCTGGGAGGATTTTGGCTCACCTCCCGCCGAGTCCACCCCTATTTAGCCCCCTCCCTCACCACCCCAACTCCCGCTACCATTCTCCCCCCTTTCGAGCTTTCCCACCGACACGCATCGGCACCGACGAGCAGGTAAGCGGCGCATCTTCATCGGCCGGTGGTCCACGGCGTCGGCGGCCATTCATCGGCCGGCGGTGATCTTCTACGGCCGTTTCCCCCTCGTCCTCGAGCTGCATCCATGGCCCGTGGGAGTTCAATCCCCTTTCTCTATGTTCCTTCTAGCTAGATCTAAGATGCAACTAGGATTTGATGTAGATGCATGGTTGATTATTGTTGGAAATATGCCCTAGAGGCAATAATAAATGGTTATTATTGTATTTCCTTGTTCATGATAATTGTTTATTATCCATGCTATAATTGTATTGACTGGAAACGCATTGCATGTGTGGATACATAGACAACACTTTTGTCCCTAGTATGCCTCTAGTATACTAGCTCGTTGATCAAAGATGGTCAAGGTTTCCTAGCCATTGACATGAGATGTCATTTGATAACGGGATCAAATCATTGGGAGAATGATGTGATGGACAAGACCCAAACTATAAATATAGCATATGATCATGTCATTTTATTGCTATAGTTTTCTGCATGTCAAGTATCTGTTACTATGACCATGAGATCATGCAACTCACTGATGCTGGAGGAGTGCCTTGTGTGTATCAAATGTCGCAACATAACTGGATGACTATAAAGGTGCTCTACAGGTATCTCCGAGGGTGTCTGTTGAGTGGGTATGGATCAAGACTGGAATTTGTTAGTCCTGTGACGGAGAGGTATCTCAGGGCCACTCGGTAATATAACATCACAACAAGCCTTGCAAGCAATGTGACTAAAGTGTTAGCCACATGATCTTGTATTACGGAACGAGTAAAGAGACTTGCCGGTAACGGGATTGAACTAGGTATACAGATACCGACGATCGAACCTCGGGCAAGTAACACACCGATGAAAAAGGGAACATCATACGGGATTAACTGAATCCTTGACATAGAGGTTCAACCGACAAAGATCTTAGTAGAATATGTAGGAACCAATATGGGCATCCAGGTCCCGCTATTGGTTATGGACCGTAGAGGTGTCTCGGTCATGTCTACATAGTTCTCGAACCCACAGGGTCTGCACACTTAAGGTTCGGTGACGTTTCAATAGTATAGAGTTATTTATGATGGTGACCGAAGGTTGTTCGGAGTCTCGGATGAGATCCAGACATCACGAGGATCTCCGGAATGGTCCAGAGGTAAAGATTGATATATAGTAGGTCCTGTTTTGGTCACCGGGAAAGTTTTGGGCTCATCGGTAGTGTACCGGGAGTGCCGGGAGGGTACCGGAGGACCATCGGGAGGGGTGTCTCGACCCAAGAGGCAACATGGGCTGTGGGAGGAGGTAAACCAGCCCCTAGTTGGCTGGTTGAAGCCCCATTAAAGGCCCATGCGGCTAGGGTGGAGAAACCCAAAGGTGGAAGGAGGAATCCAAGTGGAGAGAAGGAGTCCTAATCCTACTATGATTGGAGGAGGACTCCTCCTCTCCACCTTCGGCCGAAGCAAGGGCTGGTCCCTTGGGAGCCAACCTCCTCCCTCCCTCCTCCTATATATACTAGAGGTATTGAGGGTTTTTCAACACAGAAAACAGCCACGTGCTACCCTTTTCCTCTAGATCGTTCCGATGGTGCTTGGCGAAGCCTTGCCGGAATAGTTCCACCACCATCACCGCCACGTCGTCGCGCTGCCGAAGAAGTCATCTGCCTCTTCGCTCCCTCTTGCTAGATCAAGAAGGCGGATATCTTCATCAAGCTGTACGTGTGCTAAACGCGGAGGTGTCTTCCGTTCGGCTCTAGATCGAGACGGATCGTGATTGGAAAGCGAGACGCTCGACGATTTGGATCGCGAAGACGTTCGACTACATCAACCGCGTTTCTTAATGCTTCCCGCTTAGCGATCTACAATGGTATGTAGATCCACTATCCCCCTCATAGATGTTCATCACCATGGATAGATCTTGCGTGTGCATAGGAATTTTTTTGTTTCCCATGCAATGTTCCCCAATAGTGGTATCAGAGCTAGGTCTATGTGTAGATGAGATCACGAGTAGAATACAAACGAGTTTGTGGGCATTGATGCTTAGATTGCTTCCTCCCTTGGTCGTGTTTTTATTCCGCGGTATTATGGGATGAAGCGTTATGGACCAACCTTACTCGTATGCTTACGAGAGACCGGTTCCATCGACTGACGTGTAACTTTGTTGCACAAAGATGGATGGAGGGTGTCTGTCTCTCCTACTCTTGTTGGATCAGAATCGAGAAAGGCGGTCCTTGAGAAGACTGAATAGCAATTTTTGTATCACCGTTTTAGTTTATGCATAGGTGAGAATTGTTTTTGCTAGATACACGTAGCAACCACGTAAAACTTGCAACAACAATTAGAGGACGTCTAACTTGTTTTTGCAGGGTATGTTGTGATGTGATATGGCCAATTACATGATGAGATATATGTGATGTATGAGATAATCATGTTTTGTACAGAATATCATGACTTTCATGTCGATGAGTACGGAAACCGGTAGGAGCCATAGGGTTATCTTTAAAAAAATCACAGTTTTTTGCTTTACTTTATCGCTATAAGTTAGCAATAGTCATGGAAACAACAGTCGGCCCGGCAACCCCGATGGCGACACGTTGATGGAGATCAAGATGATGGAGATCATGGTGTCATGCCGGTGACGATGAAGATTATGTCGGTGCTTTGAAGATGAAGATCAAAAGCACAAGTTCATGGCCATATCATGTCACTTATGATTTGCATGTGATGTTAATCCTTTTATGTACCTTTTTTTTTTGCTTAGGACGACGGTAGCATTATAAGGTGATCCCTCAACTCACGTGAAGATCGGACTCACGTGATGATCGAACTCACATGATGATCGGACTCAGACATGGCCTCGGAACACAAGAGACCGAAAGGTCAAACATGAGTCATATAGTAGATATGATCAACATGATGATGTTCACCATTGAAACCACCTCAACTCACGTGATGATCGGACTTGAGTTGGTGAAATTGGATCATATATCACTGAGATGACCTGAGGGATGTCAATTTGAGTAGGAGCTTTAGTAATTTGATTAACTAAATGAATTATCTTGAACAATAGTCTTAGTAACCTTTGCATATTTATGTTGTAGATCAATGGCTCGTGTAGTAGCACCCCTAATTTTAATGCGTTCCTAGAGAAAGCTAAGTTGAAAGATGATGGAAGTAACTTTGTGGATTGGGCCTATAATCTGAGGATTATCCTCATGGCTTCCCAGAAGGCTTATGTCCTTGATGCACCGCTTGGTGATCCACCCGCTCCAGTGGATTCTGTAGACGTTGCGAATGCCTGGCAGGCATGTTCTGATGATTACTCAATGGTTTAATGTGCATGTTTTATGGCTTAGAATCGGGACATGAAAGATGTTTTGAATGTCATGGAGCATATGACATGTTCCAGGAGTTGAAGTTTATCTTTCAGAAGAATGCCCGGATCGAGAGGTATGAGACCTCCGATAAGTTCTATGCTTGCAAAATGGAGGAGAACGGGTCTATTAGTGAACACATACTCAGAATGTCTGGGTATTCCACCCGTCTGGCTGAATTGGGGATGCCCCTTCCGATAGAGGCGATCACTGACAGAGTTCTTCAATCATTTCCACCTAGCTACAAGAGCTTTGTGTTGAACTATAACATGCACGGGATGAACAAGTCAGTTGCCGAGTTGTTTGCGATGTGAAACTTCACTGAGTCTGAGATTCAAAAGGAGCATTAAGTGTTGGTGGTCAATAAAACCACTAGTTTCAAGAAGAATGCCAAGGGCAAGAAGGGTAACTCTAAGAAGAGTGGCAAAGCAGTTGCCCCTGCCCTGAAGAAACCCAAGGCTGGACCCAAGCCAGAAACTGAGTGCTTTCATTGCAAGGAAACTAGTCACTGGAAGCGGAACTGCCCCAAGTATCTGGCCGACAAGAAGGTGGCCAACACCAAACAAGGTATATATGATATATATGTTATTGATGTGTACCTTACCAACTCTTGTTGTAGTGCATGGGTATTTGATACTGGTTTGGTTGCTCACATTTGGAACTCAAAACAAGATCTACCGAATAGACGAAGGTTGGCAAAGGACGAAGTGACCATGCACGTGGGAAATGGTTCCAAGGTTGATGTGATCGTCGTCGGCACGCTCGCTCTTCGATTACCATCGGTATTAGTGATGTACCTGAATAATTGGTATTTAGTGCCTGTGTTAAGAATGAACATTATATCTGGATCTTATTTATTGCGAGACGGTTACTCATTTAAATCAGAGAATAATGGTTGTTCTATTTATATGAGTAATATCTTTTATGGTCATGCACCCAATGTGAGGGGTTTATTCATATTGAATCTCGATAGTGATGATACACATGTTCATAACATTGATGCCAAAAGATGTAGAGTTGATAATGATAATACCACTTTCTTGTGGCACTACCGTTTAGGTCATATTGGTGTAAACGCATGAAGAAGCTCCATGTTGATGGACTTTCGGAGTCACTTGATTTTGAATCACTTGACGCATGTGAACCATGCCTCTTGCGCAAGATGACTAAAATGTCGTCCTCTGGAACAATGGAACGGGCAAGTGACTTGTTGGAAATCATACATACTGATGTGTGCGGTCCAATGATCATTGAGATGTGCGTTGGATATTTTTATTTTCTCACCTTCACTGATGACTTAAGTAGATATGGGTATATTTACTTGATTAAACACAAGTCTGAAACGTTTGAGAAGTTTAAGCAATTTTAGAGTGAAGTTGAGAATCATCGTAACAAGAAGATTAAATTCCTGCGACCTGCTTGAGGAGGAGAATATCTCAGTTATGAGTTTGGCGATCACTTAATACAGTGTGGAATTGTTTCACAATTGACACCGCCTAGAACACTACAACGTAATGGTGTGTCCGAATGCCGTAATCGAACCTTATTAGATATGGTGCGTTCTATGATGTCTCTTGCCGATTTGCCACTATCGTTTTGGGGTTATGCATTAAAGACAGCTGCATTCACTTTAAATAGGGCACCATCGAAATCCGTTGAGATGATGCCATATGAACTGTGGTTTGGCAAGAAGCCAAAGTTGTCGTTTCTTAAAGTTTTGGGATGTGATGCTTATGTCAAAAAGCTTCAGCCTGAAAAGCTGGAACCCACAGCGGAGAAATGTGTCTTCATAGGATACCCAAAAGGGACAGTTGGGTATACCTTCTATCTCAGATCCGAAGGCAAAGTATTTGTCGCTAAGAATGGAACATTTCTTGAGAAAGAGTTTCTCTCGAAAGAATTGAATGGGAGGAAGATAGAACTTGATGAGGTTGTTGAATCTTTGTTTCAACCAGAGAGTAGTACAACGCAGAAAGATGTTTCTGTGGAGCCTACGGTGGTTGAAGAGGAAGTTAATGATGATGATCATGAAGCTTCAGATCAAGTTACTATCAAACCTCGTAGGTCGACAAGGGCGCGCACTGCTCTAGAGTGGTACGACAACCCTGTCTTAGAGGTCATGTTGGTAGACAACGATGAACCTACGAGCTATGGAGAAGCGATAATGGGCCCAGATTCTGAGAAATGGTTATAGGCAGTGAAATCCGAGATAAGATCCATGTATGAAAACAAAGTATGGACTTTGGAAGTATTCATTTGTAGAAAACAGACCTTTTGTCCATAGCATTAGTCCCGGTCTGGTTTTGAACCGACACTAATGTGACCATTAGTGTCTGTTCGGGACGGGCATCATTAGTCCCAGTTCGGGACGGACCTCTGGTCCCGGTTTGTAACATGAACCGATACTAAAGGGGTGATGGAGGGCTGGTGTCAGCCTGGGGCCCCATGATCACCTTTAGTCCCGGTTCGTGCCACGAACCGGGACTATAGGCTCACCTTTAGTCCCGGTTTGTGTCTAGAACTAGGACTAAAGGTCTCCTATATGAACCCTTCGGCCAGCCCAAGCACACTCCTCCCTGTTTTCCCCCTTCTTCCTCTCCTTTTTTTCTTCCCCTTGCTCGAGCTCACCTCCATTTTTGCCAAAATTTGTCAAGATTTGGAGGCACCCCATCCATCCAAGTGTTCACAAAGGTTAGCAACTTTGTCCTTTAATCTCTCATTGCTAGATTAGCTCTTGCAATGCTCTATAAGTATAGTGAATTGTGGGTTTTAGTTTGGGAGTATTTATATGTGGTAGTTTATTTGATTTATAGGAAATTTGAGCTCAAATTAACTTCTTACTTTGCATGTGTAGGTGTGGTTTACTTAGTGCCTACCCGTCCTCGTCCTAACCACCATCGATCGCATGCACCGTCCCGTAGCCGGCACCACCTTGGTGAGCCTCTTGTTCTTATCCTTTTTATAAAAAAATCATGTTTGTAAGATTTATATAGTTACTTGTATAGTTTTCTTACCTATATGGTTTTTTGTTACACATAGTGGCATGGTTTTGATATCCATCCCCGTCGGCCCTGGTACGGTTTATGATTTGGATGTGGTATATACTCTCTTTTATAACTATTTGTTGCATTTCGTGTTTATGACAATTCTGCCCATCAAGTTGACATAGATATTTTTATCTAGGAGGTCTGTGAACCGGAAATTCCAACCAACATAGATATTCTTGTCAAGAAGTTAAATTTAGTTGAAAAAGAAAACAAGTATTTGAAAGAAAAATTGAAAAGAGTTGAAGAAGCGAAGATGAAACTCGAGTTGTATGTTGTCGATGTTGTCAATGATCACACGATCAAGATGGATGCAATGCACTTGAAGATTAGAAAATTTAAAAAATATGCCATTGATAGTGAGGCTTGGTATCACTATGCTGTTGTATCAATTGTTACCTTAGTTGGGATATTGATCGCATTTGTTGTTGCATTTAAATGCTTTAGCTAGAGAGTTTGTATGTTGTTTTATGAGAACAAGTGTGTATGAACTTTATGTATGAACTTGTATTAATTTGGTCTTTTCGGTGTTGTGTAATGAAGATGAGCCGGCAATGGATGTACGATGACCGATGCTCTCCCCAGTTCATTAATGACGTGCATACTTTTCTGGTTGCGGGTGAGGCAAACAAGCGGGCGGATGGTTTTATGTATTGTCCATGTGCTGGCTATAAGAATGATTGAAATTACTCTAACTTAAGAACCATTCACGTCCACCTGTTTGAGTCTGGTTTCATGTTCGGCTATAACTGTTGGACCAAGCACGGAGAAAGAGGGGTCCTAATGGAAGAGAATGAAGAAGAAGAGGATGATGACAACTATCCTGGCCATGGGTTCCATGAATACGATGGTACAAAAATGAGGGAAGAAGTTGAGCTGGCAATGCGGGAAGGAGCTGAAGAAGAGGCATCAAATGAGCCCGCTGATGATCTTGGTCGGGCCATTGCCGATGCAAAGAGAAACTGCACAAGTGAAAAGGAGAAGCTGAAGTTACAGCGCATGTTAGAGGATCACAAAAAAGGGTTGTACCCAAATTGCAAAGATGACAAGAAAAAGCTGGGTACCACACTGGAATTGCTGCAATGGAAGGCAGAGAATGGTGTATCTAACAAGGCATTTGAAAAGTTGCTAATAATGTTAAAGACAAAGCTACCAAAGGACAACGAATTTCTCGACAACACGTATGAAGCAAAGAAGGTTGTCTTCCCTCTAGGATTAGAGGTTGAGAAGATACATGCATGCCCTAATGAGTGCATCCTCTACCGCGGTGAGTAAGAGGATTTGAATGCATGCCCGGTATGTTGTGCATTGCGCTATAAGATCGACCACAATGACCTTGGTGATGTTGAGGGCGAGCGCCCTAGGAAGAAGATTCCTGCCAAGGTGATTGATGTGGTATGCTCCTATAATACCAAGGTTGAAACGTTTGTTCCAAAAGAAAGAGCATGCCAAGTTGATGCGATAGCACAACGAAGACCATAAGAAAGACGGGAAGTTGAGAGTACCTGTTGACGGATCGCAGTGGATAAAAATCGAGAGAAAATGGAAGGACTTTGCAAAGGACGCAAAGAACGTATGGTTTGGTTTAAGTGCAGATGGCATTAATCCTTTTGGGGAGCAGAACACCAATCATAGCACATGCCCTGTGACTCTATGTATCTATAAACTTCCTCCTTGGTTGTGCATGAAGCGGAAGTTCATTATGATGCCAGTGCTCATCCAAGGCCCCAGGCAGCCCGGCAATGACATGGATGTGTACCTAAGGCCATTAGTTGAAGAACTTTTACAGCTGTGAAATGGTAAAGTTGTACATGCATGGGATGCGAAAGAACAGGAGGAATTTGACCTACATGCATTGCTGTTTGTAACCATCAATGATTGGCCTGCTCTCAGTAACCTTTCATGACAGACAAACAAGGGATACCACGCATGCACGCACTGTTTAGATGATACCGATAGTATATATTTGGATAAATGTAAGAAGAATGTGTACCTGGGGCAGCGTTGATTTCTTCAGAGCAGGCATCCCGTAAGAAAGAAAGACAAGCATTTCAAAGGTGAGGCAGATCACCGGAAGAAGCCTTGCCACCGTACTGGTGATGATATACGTGATATGGTCAAGGATTTAAAAGTAATCTTTGGAAAGGGTCCTGGCGGACAATCTGTTCTGAATGACGCTAACAAACGCGCACCCATGTGGAAGAAGAAATCTTTATTTTGGGACCTACCCTATTGGAAAGACCTAGAGGTCCGCTCTGCAATCGACATGATGCACATGATGAAGAAGCTTTGCGTGAACCTGCTAGGCTTCTTAGGCGTGTATGGAAAGACAAAATATACACCGGAGGCACGGGAGGACCAGCAACGTATGCACGGAGAAGATGACATGGATCCAAAGTAGTTTCAGGGTCATGCCAGCTATCCTCTTACCAAAGAAGAGAAGGAAATCTTCTTCGAATGGCTGCTCAGTATGAAGGTCTTGTCTGGCTTCTCGTCGAATATAAAGGGGATAATAAATATGGCAGAGAAAAAGTTCGAGGACCTAAAGTCTCATGACTTCCACATGATTATGACACAACTACTTCCGGTTGCATTGATGGGGCTTCTATCGGAAAACGTTCAATTAGCCATTGTGAAGCTATGTGCATTCCTGAATGCAATCTCTTAGAAGGTAATTGATACAGAAATTCTACCAAGGATAGAGAATTATTTGGTGCAATGTCTTGCTAGTTTCGATTTGGTGTTCTCACCATTCTTCTTCAATATCATGACGCACATCCTAGTTCACCTAGTCGAGGAGATTGCCATTCTGGGTCCTGTATTTCTACATAATATGTTCCCCTTGAGAGGTTCATGGGAGTCTTACAAAAATATGTTCATAATCGTGCTAGGCCAAAAGGAAGCATCTCCAAGGGATATGAAATGGAGGAGGTCACTGAGTTTTGTGTTGACTTTATTCCTGACATAAAGACGATTGGTGTTCCTGAATCGCGGCATGAGGGAGGACTGGGTGGAGAAGGCACGCTAGGAAAGAATTCACTAATATGCCAGGACGTGCATTCTTTGGCGCAAACACACCACATAGTTCTACACGGTTCTGCCTTGGTGGCTCCGTATATCAAGCAACACAAGAATATTCTACGTTCCAAACACTCGGAGCAGTCTGACGACTGGATTACACATGAACAAACGGTGACTTACGCTGGTTGGTTGTAGAAACGTCTCATGCATGATGACACTATTGCAGATGAGTTGTACTTGTTGTCCAAGTTATCATCTTCAACTATATTGACTTTAAAAGGGTACAAGATAAATGGGAATACGTTTTACGTGAACGCCCAAGATAAAAAGAGCGCCAACCAAAAGAGTGTTATCTGCTTTGATGCAACAAACACCAATGGGCCAAATGACACATATTATGGTTACATAGATGAGATATGCGAACTTGACTATGGACTTGGTTTGAAGGTCGCTTTGTTTCAGTGCAAATGGGTCAATCTGACAGGAGGCAGGGTAAAGGAAGACCCGCAGTACGTAATGACAACAATGGATCTCAACAATCTTGGGTACGTAGATGAACCATTCGTCCTAGCCAATGATGTGGCGCGTGTTTTCTATGTGAAGGAAATGTCTACCAAGCCGAGAAAAAGAAAAGATAAGGAAGCGAATACATCATATGATGAGCCAAAGCACCACATAGTTCTTTCAGGGAAAAGAAACATCGTGGGAGTGGAGGACAAGACAGACATGTCAGAAGATTATGAAAAGTTTCATGAAATTGCTCCCTTCACAGTGAATGTTGACCCGAGCATCAAGTTAAACGATGAAGATTGTCCATGGTTACGACACAAAGGGACACAACCAAAGAAAAGGTTTTATACCCAAAGATCCCACTCTAGGATGTGACCGTCTTCTCTAGTTAGTTTCAGGACTTATATAGCTGGAAAGTCCCACTTCGGACAAACCGAAGGGAATCTTTGTAATAGTAGTGTACTTATGTGTTTTGGCATTTGAAACGCGAAGAAATATTATGTCGAAGTACCAGGGTTTTAGATGCACCATTCGAAGCCACGTCATGAATTTTCAACCCTTTCTGACTTCATTTGCTATTTTTCATGCATTTACTAGTTTTTTGAGCTAAATGACCCTAATATTGAAGAGCACTACAAATGAATTCTGAAAAGGTTGAAATTTGGCATGGTATGATCATTTCACCCACATAGCATGTGCTAAAATGTTGAGAGGGTTACGACAAAAACTGGACGCACTTCGTGTACAAAATGGACAATCTCTTTCGAAGTATCAGAGTTTCAAACGAAAACTCGTCTGTTACAAAGGCATTTCATTTTTAAACTTATTTCAACTCCAGAATTTTTGTGCATTCAGTATGCACCATTCGAAGCCACGCCATCAATTTTCAACCCTTTCTGACTTCATTTGCTATTTTTCATGCATTTACTGATTTTTTTGTGTTAACTGACCCTGAAATTGAAAAGCAGTACAAATGAACTCTGAAAATGTTGAAAGTTGGCTTGGTATCGTCATTTCACCCACATAGCATGTGCTAAAAAGTTTAGAGGGTTACAGCAAAAACTGGATGCACTTCGTGTACAAAATGGACAATCTCTTTCGAAGTATTAGTGTTTCAGACGAAAACTCATGTGCTACAAAGGCGTTACATTTTTGAAATAACCTAAGAATTACCAAATTGCATATAATGATAAATCACACAAATATTAAATAGTAGGAAAAAAGAATCACTGGAAAATCTATTTTTAATGTAAAGTTATTCACAAACTAGTGATTCACACAAATTTCAAATGATTCAAATTTGAAAACTACTCGCACTAACAGAAAGTTTATATTTTTTTATGTAAACCAAAAATTTTCACTCAGAAACTCTAAATAAAGCAAAAAAACAACAACTCAGAAACAAAACAAAATAAATAAAGAAGAAAACACACAAAAATGAAAAGTAAATAAAAAAGCCCGCCTACTGGGCCGCCACAGCCTGCATACGACTAGAAACCCAACTTTTAGTTGGGCCAGGATGCAGGACCGCAAGCCCCAGTTGGCCCCATAAGGCAGGACGGGTTCGGTAGGCCCAGAAGGCCTGCATTAGAGAGGAGCTGGATGGAGAGGCTATGGCGGGGCTTATAAACTGGTGCTAGCGCCTCTCGCCAAGCGAGGTGGGACTAAACTTGCCCTGCACAGCGCCTGTTCAAGCACCAGACATTTAGTCGCGGTTGGTGGCTACAACCATGACTAAAGCTAGCCTTTAGTCGCGGTTGGAGCCACCAACTGCGACTAAAGGTCTACGCTTCCCACCACTTGGGCTGGCGAAATTTACCTTTAGTCGCGGTTGGTGGCTCCAACCGTGACTAAAGGTCGTTCTATATAAGCAGCGATTTCGAAATTTTTTAGAACTCAGTTTCCATCTCCTCCCGACGCACCTCGCGACGCCGCCACGCTACCGCCGCCCTGTTGCGCCGTCACTGTCGCCGTCGACTCGCCATCGCCCTCGCCTCGTCGTCGCCCTCGCCTCGCCGTCGCCGTCGCCTCGCCGTCGCCCTCGCCTCGTCGCGCCATCGCCGTCGCGCGTCGACCTCGCCGCCCCCGATCCTCCTCGACCTCGTGCTATGTCGACGTCGTCGTTGCAGTCGCCGTCATCGTCGACTCGCTTCGCCTCGTCGGCTGTCGCCCCATTGTGGGCCCCTTTCCTCCCTTTCCCCCGTCTCTTCCGCCCCTTGCCGCCCCGGCCACACCCCTCCCTGATCAAGCCTGCACACACACACACACACATGCATGAACACACTCGCGCGCACACACATTTTTATTTTATGTTTTTCTGTTTTCTAGTTTTTTATACTTTTAGTTATATAAATGTTAGATGAAATGTAGATATATAAACGTTAGATGAATAATTTTTAGTTTTTACTACTTTTAGTTATAGCTAGATAAATGTTAGATATAAAAAAGATATAGAAATGTTTTTTTAGTTTTTTTAGTTTTTTATTGCTATATAAAATTTAGATATAAAAAAGATATAGAAATGTTAGATGAATATTAGATTTGCAATTAGTATATGTATGTATACAATAGATTATTATCTTAGTCCTTTAAGGGATTTAGAAATGCCCCCATTATGGATGTGCACAAGTTGATCCAAGTTTTTTTCTGACATCATGCATCTACCCTTCTATATATCACATTTTGTTTAGCTAGTGTCAAAGGATTCAAGAAAACCATGGCTTCATCATTAGCAGGAAGTAACATGCGCATGATGGTACGAGAAGCTGTCCAAAGTTGTTTCGGAACGGAGTCCCGGATAGGATAGTTAGCTTTTTGGTACGAAGTTCAGCTAGAGCCTTCCGAATATCGCTTTTGTATGAAGTTCAGCAAAAAGGCCTTCCAACTAGCGATATTCGGAAGGCTCTAGCTGAACTTCGTACCAAAAAGCTAACTAACCTATCCGGGACTTCGTTCCGAAGCAACTTTGGACAGCTTCGTATCATCATGCGTCTGTTACCTCCGGCTAATGATGAAGCCATGGTTTTCTTCCTTTGACACTAGCTAGACAATGTGACATATAGAAGGGTAGATGATATCAGGAAAAATATGGAACATTTTTTGCCCATTCACAATGGCGCCATTTTGTTAAATCCCTTAAAGGTTAAGAGAATCCGATATGATTCTGAAGGTTCCTCGTATATAAGAAATCACAATCAAGCATTTAAAAAATGTTAAATTTGTATAGAATTTGTTCTCGATGTCAACGATGCCCGGCCCCCATCCTCGTCGTCGACTTGTTCACGATGACATCCCGCTTCAGAGGAGCCATGTCCGGGACCGGGCTCCATCGAGCTGGCACTGGGAGGTGCTACCTTCAGGGGTGCGCATCTTGGTGAGGAACCCCGGTCCCGTCGTCGACCCGAAGCTTCTTTGGTGGCATTCGCGTGCGCCACTTTTGGTGCAGAGGCAGCCAGTCCCGTCGGAAGTGGTACATCGTCATGTCAGGAAGGAGGACGGGCACGTCCGTCGCTACATGGATGCATTGGACGTCAGGTTCTCCAATACCTGGCAGGTTCTTCAGGGATCTTACCCGAGCTATGATCATGTCATAGTTCCTTCTCTTTGGGTGTCCACCGCCTGCGCTGCTAGACATCAACTACATCTGTATTAGTGATATTATATAATAATATTAGAGATGTATTAGTGATAATACTTGAGATGTATTCAAGATTATATTCGATGATATTCGAGACGATTTATTCGAGATTATATTCGATGATGCATATTATATGAATTATTCGAGATGCATATTATGTACTATGATTCACTTTTTCCTTATTGATTGCATGCATTCTAATTTGAATACTAAATTGTTTTATCTTTCTTCCCGGTTAGTTAAATAAAAGCTATGGACAATGCTGGCATAGAAGGAGAAGAGGCTTTGTTCGACATCATATGCTCCCCGAGCCCAGAGCATGAACCTGAAGATGATGATGGCTCGCAATATGTGAACAATTCCGGAGATGGTTGTATGATATTTGATGAAGACGAACGAATAGATGATGTTGACAACGATGTTGATGAAGAAAATGTTCTTCAAATAACAAAGACCGACAAGGTATATTTATTATATAAGCCATCCGGTGATCATTACATGTCTTAATTGAGTTGTATGTATTAACAAATCAATCTTTCTTCTTTTAGGCATCCGGATCGAGCAAATCTTCTACAAGCGACATGGTAGTTCGAGGTCCGGCCAGAAATTTGGACCCTAGTATAAAGTTCAACATCGATTCCATCAAAACATCAAACAGCGAACCACTTGAACCTAGGAAAAATGTGACCAAGTTCAAGAATCAATGTGGAGTTATTGTCAGGGACCAAATCCCGATCTCCATTCAAGAATGGAAAAAGCCAGCAAAGGGAGATCAGACTTGAGTTCTTTTGTCGACAAAAGAGTAAAATATGTGCTTTGGGATACGCTCATGTCACATTTCATCCTACCAGATAATTTGATAGATATAGATCTGAAGAAAGTCAAAAACTATGCTCTTAAAAAGATGGCTATCGCATTCAACACCTTCAAGAAAAATACATGGGCTATGTACGTCAAAGCAAAAAAGAAGACTCCAGAATTCAAGGGAGCACTAGTGAAGGCAAAAGATCACTGGGACGATTTTGTGAAGTTCAAGGAATCGGAACACGCTAAGGTACGGTCGAGAAAAAACAAGATTAATGCTGCAAAAAAGAAGTGGCACCATACTCTTGGGCCAGGTGGTTACCAGGTGGCTCTGCCTAAGTGGGATCAATCTGATCAAGAGATGATTAGTGCAGGGTCACTCCAGTTACATTGACCTGGCCCCCTAGGTGTAGGACATGGTTTTATGCGCATGGGGGGATGTTGGACCCACAGACAGGGGATATTAAGGTGAAGGCAAGTCTTAAAGGAGTGACAGAATGGGCTCGAATGGGGGTGTTCACGCCAAGCAGAGAGGATGACGAGCTTACGTGCGCCCTGAAGAATCCTGAACACCCAGGAAGAACAGGAGGCAAAGGCATTGTTCCGTGGTTTGAGGGGTTTGCGGGTTGGAACGACGACTACAAACGCCATGCGAGAAAGAAGATGCAAGAGGAGGAGAAGAAGAAGGAGGAAGCACTCTGCCTTGAAGGCCTAGAGTCAAAGCACCTGGAAATAGAATCCAGAATCAGCTAGCAGCAGGAGCAGATCGACTCACTCAGCCAAGAAAGGGCGTCTCAGCGGCAACATGAGCATATCGATCCAACATCGGATAGCACCATCCCATCTATGCCGAGAAGCAGTGTGGGTTCCAACCCGTCCGATATCGATGATGCACTGCTAGCTAGCTACCCTGTGGATGATATCAAAGACATGACTAACTATGAGCTACACATGAAAGTGAAGAACTTATCCATGAAGGTGGTGGACGGCTATGCTTTAGCAAATCCCCCTGAAGCAACCTTCCATTGCAATCCCATTCTAGCTGGCTATGCTCATGTCGGGATTGATGAAGTGATGTCAGGATATCACGAGATACAACTTGATGTTCTTGGAGGTGACGAGGAGAGAACACTGGGAGAGGCCATACATCGTATCATTCTATTGAAAAAGGATTGCACCGTCTTTCCAAGGCCACTGACATCTCCTCCTACAAGTCCACTGTCGCGTCAGTTGACTCCTCCTCCTCGAAGTCTGGCACCGCGTTAGCCGACTCCTCCTCCAAGTCTGGCACGGCGTGAGCCAAATCCTACTCCTCCAAGTACGGCACCGCATCAGCCGACTCCTCCTCCAAGTCCGGCACGGCGTTAGCATGCTCCGTCGACTCCACGTCCGGCACCACTTCTGCCGTCTCTGCCGACTCAGCGTGCTCCGTCGTCAAAGCAATAGCGGAAGAGAGAGGCCGCGGCTACGATGGCTAGCAGTACAACAGCCATGAAATTCAAATATGGTCCAAGCCTCAAGCCTCAAGCCTCTTCCGAAGTTGCCTTACCACCTGACTAAGGAGGAACTCGACACCATAGTGGATGCCAAAGTGAAGGACAATTTTGGACCGAAACTGCCCCTGCCGCCAAAGGAGAAAGTACCTGAGCATGTCTCACAACACTTTATTGATATGGCTCGACCAGCTGACAATCAGAAGGACTGCGACTATGTGCGGTCTATCAAGAAGTCATATCTTGCAGGACAAAGGGAGTCGAGCTCGAGCTCGAGCCAAGGAGTTGGCAAAAAAGCGGGAAAACTGTTCCCCAGCTGGGAGAACAGGCAGTGCAATCGCCCCCCTACTCATTGTACAAACACATGTGAGTACTGCCGATCGGTTGGTAATAACCGACGATCATAAAAGGCAGGCTAAAGAGAACGGTGTCACTATTGAACAACTTCTAGGCCTTGAGGAAATCCTCGGGCTTAAAAAGGAGGAACTAAAATGGCAATATGTTAGTGGCAAACCTCTGGTCAAGCCTGATGATGTCAAGCTTCTACCAACGAGAATGTATAATTTGCATACGTGGTACATGCAAGAAACAACAAATACCAATCAAGAGTCCCTCATGGTGAAAATCAAGAAAAATCATTACTTCCATACAAAAGATTTATGGATTCATTATTCAGAGTTGTTTCAGTTATTCAATCAAGACGCACTCGACAAATCTATCGCCAGCTGCTATTGTCTGTAAGTGATTTATTTCTGTAATTTAAGTCTCTACCTAGTTGTGCTCTCGTTGATTACCTATAATTATCCTCACTATATTCTTTTCTGTGTTATTATGCAGAATGGAGATGTATGAAATGAAAAAAGCTGGATGCTATGGCATTGGGTTCATTGACCCAAATACAATTAATGAACATACATGGACAAAAGAATGGGCAAGAAAAGACACAGAGGGATTCCTGCTAGAGTTTTTGAAGCAACTAAACACCCAACCAGAAATACTACTTCCTTACAACTTCAGGTGAGTGTTACTATATCTTGTACTACAAATTCTATTTTTTGCTTACTAGATGTTAATAAGTGTAGTTAATGAGTTATGCACATGCCCACTTAATTATACAAAACGTGTGCGCATGCAGTTACTACTGGATCTTGTTAATCATTGAAGTTGACAAGGGAAAAGTTGAAGTACTGGAGTCACTATATAAGAATCCATCCGAATACGCAATCGTGAGGGGGATGGTTGAGAGGTAATTTCAATCATTATCGCACTATATCGGCCTCTTTACCTCATTTCCTGATATCAACTAGTTAATTAATAACTCCTTTATTCATTTTCTTTGTCGGCGGTAGGGCTTGGGCCAAGTTGATCAAACAGGTCCCAGGAGACTGGGCACAAAAGCTAACATGGGTGCGACCCAAGGTAATTAAGTAGTACTAGCTAGCTAGCTACGACCGTGCATCTCTTTAATTCTAGTTTCAATATCATTATCATGCTTTATTAATTATTACCTGATTGGATTTTATTCTCATAAAGTGCGTGAGGTTGGAGAAGGGGAATAATTTATGCGCATACTACATTTGCGAGAACATTCGCATGATCAAGTTTGAAAGGAGCAGAAACGAAATAAATCTTTGGTTACGTTTGCCAGAACACTATCCATATTTTTTTTATCATGATCTAGCTAATATATATACACACAACTAAAATATTCATCTTGATCTCCTTCTTATAGCTGACAGAGATGCGGGGCCAGCTCCTACCAATGGCTCGCGTACGAGCAATTCAACAGGAAATAGCTGGATTTCTGGTCGATTAGGTCATAGATCCCAAAAGAGAATACCATTACAAGATCAAGAAGTAATGCATGCATATGTAATGATCCGCAAATTGTAGGAGAAATTATATATATATATATATATATATATGTGTGTGTGTGTGTGTGTGTGTGTGTGTGTGTGTGTGTGTGTGTGTGTGTGTGAATGGCTGTCGTACGAGAAATTCGATGATATATATATGATGGGTTCTACGAGAAATTCTATTTATATATATATGCACAATGTGTATAGTATGTAGTAGCGTAATATATGTTTGAAATGAAAAATAATTAAATGGAAAACACAAAATTAAAAGGAAAATAAAGAATAATTAATTCATAAACCCCTAAAGGATTAAAAGGAAAAATAAACCAAAATTAAAAGAATTAAATACTTTTAGTCCCGGTTGGTGTTACCAACCGGGACTAAAGGTCCCCCAGCCCACGGTGCCGACAGGTGCAACGTGGTGGGCCTTTGGTGCCGGGCCGTGTTGAACCGGGACTAAAGGAGGGTTGCCTTTAGTCCCCACCCTTTAGTGCCGGTTTGAGAACCGGCACTAAATGCCCTTACGAATCGGCACTATAGGTCGATTCTACACTAGGGATTATCTGAAGGGCGAAAGGCCATTCAGAACAAATGTATCTTTAAGAGGAAGACGGACGCAGACGGTAATGTCACCGTTTATAAAGCTCTACTTGTGGCAAATGGTTTTTCACAAGTTCAAGGAGTTAACTACGATGAGACTTTCTCACCCGTAGCAATGCTTAAGTCTGTCAGAATCATGTTAGTAATAGCTGCATATTTCGACTATGAAATTTGACAAATGGATGTCAAAACAGTGTTCCTTAATGGTTTCCTTAAGGAAGAGTTTTATATAATACAACTGGAAGATTTTGTCGATCCAGAGAATGCTGACAACGTTTGCAAACTCCAACGATCCATTTATGGACTGGTGCAAGCATCTCGGAGTTGGAATCTGCGCTTTGATGAGGTGATCAAAGCGTTCGGGTTTATACAAGTTTACGAATAAGCTTGTATTTACAAGAAACTGGGTGGGAGCTCCATATCATTTCTAATATTATATATGGATGACATTTGCTAATTGAAAAAAATTTGAAATGCTGGAAAGTGTGAAGGAATATTTGAACAAGAGTTTTCAATGAAGGACCTAGGAGAAGCTGCTTTCATATTAGGCAGTAAAATCTATAGAGATAGACCGAGACACTTAATAGGACTTTCGTAGATCACATACCTTGATAAAGTTTTGAAGAAGTTCAAAATGGATCAGTCCAAGAAGGGGTTCTTGCCTGTGTTACAAGGTGTGAAGTTGAGTAAAACTCAATGCCCAGTGACTGCAGAAGATAGAGAAAAGATGAGTCTCATCCCCTATGCTTCAGTTATAGGATCTATCATGTATGAAATGCTGTGCACAAGACCCGATGTCAGCCTTGCCATAAATATGGCTGGAAGGTTTCAAAGTGATCCAGGAATGGAGCACTAGATGGCAGTCAAGAATATCCTTAAGTACCTGAAAAGGACTAAGGAAATATTTCTTGTTTATGGAGGTGATGAAGAGCTCGTCGTAAAGGGTTACGTCGATACAAGATTTGACACTGATCCGGATGACTCTAAGTCACAAACCGAATACGTATTTATTCTTAATGGGGAGCGGTAAGCTGGTGCAGTTCCAAGCGGAGCGTGGTAGCCGATTCTAGATACGAAGTGGAGCACATCGCAGCTTCGGAGGCGGCGAAGGAAGGTGTCTGTATGAAGGAGTTCATGATAGATCTTGGAGTAGTGCCTAGTGCATTGAATCCAGTGGATCTGTTGTGTGATAACACTGGTGCCATTGCCCTGCAAAGGAACCAAGGTTTCACAAGAGGACCAGACACATAAAGACATGCTTCAATTCCATCCGCAAGTACATCAAGGAGGAGGACATAAATATTTGCAAAGTGCACATGGATCTGAATGTTGCAGACCCATTGAGTAAACTTCTTCCAAGGGCTAAACATGATCAACACCAGAGTTGTATGGGTGTTAGATTCATTACAATGTAAATCACATGGTGATGTGAGCTAGATTATTAACTCTAGTGCAAGTTGGAGACTATTGGAAATATTCCCTAGAGGCAATAATAAATGGTTAATATTATATTTCCTTGTTCATGATAATCATTTATTATCCATGCTATAATTGTATTGATTGGAAACACATTGCATATGTGGATACATAGACAACACTTTGTCCCTCGTATGCCTCTAGTAGACTAGCTGGTTGATCAAATATGGTCAAGGTTTCCTAGCCATTGACATGAGATGTCATTTGATAATGGGATCACACCATTGGGAGAATGATGTGATGGACAATACCCAAACTATAAACATAGCATATGATCGTGCCAGTTTATTGCTATAGTTTCCTGAATGTCAAGTATCTGTTCCTATGACCATGAGATCATGCAACTCACTAACATTGGAGGAGTGCCTTGTGTGTATCAAACATCATAGCGTAACTAGGTGACTATAAAGGTGCTCTACAGGTATCGCCGAGGGTGTCTGTTGAGTGGGTGTGGGTCAAGACTGGGATTTGTTTCTCCGTGTGACGGAGAGGTATACAGATAATGATGATCGAACCTCGGGCAAGTAACATACCGATGAACAAAGGGAACAATATACGGGATTAACTGAATCCTTGACATAGAGGTTGAACCGAGAAAGATCTTTGTAGAATATGTAGGAACCAATATGGGCATCCAGGTCCCACTATTGGTTATTGACGATGGAGGTCTCTCGGTCATGTCTACATAGTTCTCGAACCCGCAGGGTCTGCACACTTACGGTTTGGTGACATTTCGGTAGTATAGAGTTATGTATGGTGGTGACCAAAGGATGTTCAGAGTCCCGGATGAGATACCAGACGTCACGAGGAGCTTCGGAATGGTCCATAGGAAAATATTGATATATAGGAAGTCTTGTTTTGGTCATCGGAAAAATTTCGGGCTCATCAGTAGTGTACTAGGAGTGTCGGGAGGGTATCGGGGGACCATCGGGAGGGGTGTCTTGACCCAAGGGGACACATGGGCTGTAGGTGGAGGTAAACCAGCCCCTAGTGGGCTGGAAGAAGCACCACTAAAGGCCCATGTGGCTGGGATGGAGAAACCCAAAGGTGGAAGGAGGAATCCAAGTGGAGAGAAGGAGTCCTAATCCTACTAGGATTGGAGGAGGACTCGTCCTCTCCACCTTCGGCCGAAGCAAGGGCTGGTCCCTTGGGTGCCAAGCCTCCTCCCTCCCTCCTCCTATATATACTAGAGGTATTGAGGGTTTTTCAACACAGAAAACAGCCATGTGCTACCCTCTTCCTCTAGATCATAGTTTCTCCTCTAGATCGTTTCGCCGGTGCTTGGCGAAGCCCCGCCGGAATAGTTCCACCACCATCACCGCCACGCCGTTGCGCTGCCACAGAAATCATATGCCTCTTTGATCCCTATTGCTGTATCTAGAAGGCGGAGATCGTCATCAAGTTGTATGTGTGTTGAATGCGCAGGTGCCGTCCGTTCGGCTCTAGATTGGGACGGATCGTGATTGGATCGCGAGATGCTCAGCGATTTGGATCGTGAAAATGTTCGACTACATCAATCGTGTTTCTTCCAACTTAGTGATCTACAAGGGTATGTAGATCCACTCTCCCCCTTGTAGATGTTCATCACCATGGATAGATGTTGCGTGTGCATAGGAATTTTTTTGTTTCCCATGCAACATTCCCCAACAATTAGTGCTCTAATCTGTGAGCTCATATGGTTGATTGCTATGCTGCGGTTGCAGTTTGTGGTAGGGTTAGATGTTCAAGCATGTGGTAGGCTAGATTAGTAGTAGAGTTTGGAGTTGAACCTTGTGCTTGTGTTGATTTGTGTTGTAGCATGCTATTTGTTGTAGATGTATGTTTCTTCTCATAGATTGTCCGACATGCTTAGTATGATAGTGATGAACCATGTGTGTAGTATGATCATGATGTGTGCAGATAGAATACTATGTTTAGGCCGTGTTGTGTGCTATGCTTAGTGTCAATGCGTGCTACGATTGTAGGACATAACCACGTAGACGCAATATCTTAGTCAGGCCCTTGTTCTGCCCGACAGCCAATTTGATCCATCGTTTGTCTAGGACTCGCAGCCTATGTCCGAGATGGCACCTGATTTAGAGGTGTTCACGTCTGATTCTATCTATGTGCCATTAGTGCTCGTTTAGCAAACTCCTACTGTTGTTGTTGCCGCTGCAACAACAAAGGCAAAGAAGGATGGTAGGTCGAACAACGCGAAGTGGCAGCCCTTCATGTCCACGTTCGTGTGAGGGAGTCCTGGATTAGGGGGTCCTCGGATAGCTAGCATGTTGTTCACGGGCCGGGCTGTGTGGGCTGCAAGGCAGGCATCGGATGATCGAAGACCTTCTGCGCCAGATGGAAGCTTCGAGGAGTCGTGTCGTATTCTCCGAGTTATTATCTCTTCGGCATGTATCCGACCATGTGTAACCCTAGGGAACCTTTGACATCTATATAAGCTGCAGGTTTTTAGGATATAGATAGAACAACTCATCTAGGGTTAGACATACGATCTCCAGGTAAATCAACTTTGTAACCCCTTACACCATCAATACAATCAAGCAGGACATAGGGTATTACCTCCATAGGAGGGCCCAAATCTGGGAAAACTCGTGTCCCCTTCGTCACCTGTTACCGTTGATCCTAGTATCACAGTTCGGGACCCCCTACCCGAAATCCGCCGGTTTTGACACCGACATTGGTGCTTTCATTGAGAGTTCCTCTGTGAGCGCCGAAGGAATCGATGGCTCACCCCGTCACGAGTAGCGAGATCTGTATCGAGTGAGTTCTCGCCCCCGATCAGAGTTTCATCGGCAACGACATCTTGTCGCATGCCAGCCATGTCGGCCATCAAGGCCAGATTGGAAGGTTTCCCTCCTATCAGAGTATCAAGTTCGGAACCCTAGAGTTTGTGGCTGATTCACGGGGAACACTCGTTCCAATGGAACGTGTAAGTCCAGATGCTTTGACGCCCAGGACATCAGGCCCCACGATGGAACGGAACATGGATCCACTTCTGCGTAACTCCGGAACCGTCACACCGCTTGACGAATCCACATGTATCAGCGACACGCATCCTGCCATCACCTCCTTCTTAAACGAGTTGTTCGATCGGATCGTAGCTATGCATATATCGGATGACCAGATTCCGATCTATGATCAGCTCGGTATCAGACCCGATGATAGGGAGATTCATGTCCCTCCAGTCACCCACCTTATTGCTACCATCGAGTGTCCAGCCGCGGATTCGGCCCGACATCCGGGATTGAAAACCGTCTATACCTGAGTCTTTGATCTCCAAGACCCCATCTGTGAATCAGAGGCAGGGAATCGCTCTAGAACTGGACCGTCACCGGTCCAGGATCCATCGCACGATTTGGGAACGACATTTCTGAACACTCATTGTGACAGGGAACCAATTTTTTTCCCAGCCACCGCCCAAGATGATCATCCAAGTACCACGCCAAAGCCCATGTCTTCAGACTTTTGGGATATCAAGCAAATACAAGGAGAATTAGTCCACCACTTTTGGGCAAGACTCCTACTCACTAGGAGCAGAGTAAAAGGTCTTAGTGACGACGATGTAATGTCAATCTTGAGTCGCAATTGCCATGACGAAGGGATTCTCAATGCTTTGGCCCGCCGACGCATAAGCGACTTTTTGGAATTATCCAAATTGGTACAGAAGTACTATGCCATGGCGAGTGTCTGGCAATCTGAACAATTGTTCTCAGAACAAATCTTCTCCGAACACCCTAGAGGAGCTTGGCAAAAGAGGATACCTCCAAAGTGGCCAGCCAGGTATGAACCCGTCGAAAAAAGAAACAAGACCCTTTCTAGGACTGGCACCGTCCTCGACAGACTCTTGGATAAACCCTTCCCCATTCATTCCGTGTTGTTGAACACAAACCCTACTCATAGCCTTCGAGCTTGCTGGGTCATCAGGCAAGTCGCAAAAAGTGGCAAGGCGATCCTCGACACACCTTCATCGAACAGGCGCTCTCCTTCGCCAACCGGATTTAATGACGAAATCCTGACGGTCTATGAGATCTTCCCCTCAAGGAGCAGCGTAAAAGATCTCTTAGGGAGCACGATCAAGTCTAGCACATGGCAGCTACTAGACCATGGGCAGTCATACCGATTACTTTCGGGGACACTGACCAGCCGCCCATCCTTCTCAGTCATTCACCGTCCGCTCTAGTCTTGAATCCCATCATTGATGGATACATGCTACATAAGGTGCTAATGGACGGCGGCAGTGATCTTAACCTCATATACAAGGCCACTCTAGAAAAAATGTAGTTTGACCGATCCCGCATAGCACATAGCAACACAACCTTCCACGGAATTATCCTAGGGAAAGAGGCACGTTGTTCCGGATGTATCATCCTAGACGTTGTGTTCGGTATGCCTGAAAACTACCGATCCAAAGAACTTCTCTTCCACATCATCCCCTTCCCAAGTGGCTATCACGCCCTATTGGGATGCGACACCTTTATAAAATTCCAAGCTATACCCCATTACGGGTACATCAAAACATAAAATGCCAGGACCAAATGGAGTGATCACGATCGCCAGTGATCTGAATATAGCCCTTCGGGATGAAAACAAAATGGTAGCAATCGCCCTTGAGGCATTAGAGGAAACTTTCGCCGCCGAAGAGTTGACCGCTCTATGGTTGACAGTCAATAGGGACGATGTGATCCTTAGCAAGAGGACCAAGTCCACGTCCTTTAAACCCGCAAAGGAAATTGTCAAATTTTAGGTGCATCCAATGGACCCCAATAAAACAGAGTCCATCGGGGCCCAGCTTTATCCGCTTATGGACGAAGCATTGTGGAATTTCCCTCAAGTGGATGACCTAAGGTTTATCAATCCGTGAGATGTGTAGGATGAAGATGGTCTCTCTCAAGCAATCCTGCAACCAAATAACAAAGAGTCACTTGTGTCCCCAACACACCCAATACAATGGTAAATTGTATAGGTGCACTAGTTCGGCGAAGAGATGGTGATACAAGTGTAATATGGATGGTACATATAGATTTTTGTAATATGAAAATATAAAAATAGCAAGGTAAATAGTAACAAAAAGTGAACACAAATGGTACTGCAATGCTTAGAAACAAGGCCTAGGGTTCATACTTTCACTAGTGCAAGTTCTCTCAACAATACTAACATAGTTGAATCATATGTAAATCCCTCACGTGCGACAAATAGTTCACTCCAAAGTCACAAATAGCGGAGAACAAACGTAGAAATTATTGTAGGGTACGAAACCACATCAAAGTTATCTTTTCTGATAAATCTTATGAGCTATCCCTATAAGTGTCACAAACAACCCTAGAGTTCGTACTAAGATAACACCTTAAGATACACATCAACCAAAACCCTAATGTCACCTAGATACTCCAATGTCACCACAACTACCCGTGGGCTTGATTATACGATATGCATCACACAATTTCAGATTAATTATATTCAATCCAACACAAACAACTTCAAAGTGTCCCCCAAAGTTTATATTGGAGAGTCAAGATGAAAACATGTGCCAACCCCTATGCATAGATTCCCAAGGTCACGGAACCTGCAAGTTGATCACCAAAATATACATCAAGTAGATCAATAGAATGTCCCATTGTCACCAGAGATATCCCATCGCAAGACATACATCAAGTGTTCTCATATCCTTAAAGATTCAATCCGATAAGAATACGTCAAAGGGAAAACTCAATTCATCACAAGATAGAGGAGGAAAAACTCCATATGATTCATCTATATCAATAAAGCTCGCGATACATCAAGATCGTGTCATCTCAAGAACATGATGAGAGAGAGAGAGATCAAACACATAGCTACTAGTACATACCCTCAGCCCCGAGGGTGAACTACACCCTCCTCATCATGGAGAGCATCGGGATGATGAAGATGGCCTCCGGTGATGGTTTCCCCCTCCGGTAGGGTGCCAGAATGGTCTCCCGATTGGTTTTTCATGGCTCTGGAGGCTTGCGGCGGCGGAACTCCCGATCTAGGTTTCTTTCCGCGGGTTTCTGTATTTATAAGAGTTTGTTGCGATGGAAACAAGTCTGGGGGTCCACGACGATGTCACAAGCCAGGGGGTGCGCCCTAGGGGGGTGGGTGCGCCCCTGTGGCTTGTGGCTTCCTCGGCATTCCTCTCCAATGACTCTTTGCTCCAGTATTTTTATATTTTCCAAAATACTCTCCGTAAATTTTTAGCTCATTTCGAGAACTTTTATTTCTGCACAAAAACAACACCACAGTAGTTTTGCTAAAAACAACATCAGTCCGGGTTAGTTATAATAAAATCATACCAAAATCATATAGAATTATTGTAAACATGGCATGAATACTTCACAAATTATAGATACGTTGGAGACGTTGGAGACGTATGAGCATCCCCAAGCTTAATTCCTACTCGTCCCCGAGTAGGTAAATGATAAAAGAAATAATTTATGAAGTGTGAATGCTAGCAAGTGCACAAGTTTGATCAATGATGATTCCAATCACTTTTTCTAGCATCATTATGTATCACAAACAGTAACTCATCTCATAAAACTTCTCATCATGAAATAACAAGCTATCCACATGTTAAAGTATAGACTAACAAACTATGCTTTCAGTAACCAAACAATTGCAATTCATCTTATTTCCAGGAAGGGTCTATGTAAGAGCTTTGATTTAGCAAATTCCACATACTCAACTATCATATAGTCTTCCATGATTGCTAGCACTCAAAGCATATTTTTAGAACAAGTAGCATCCATCGAACATAGAGAAAGATAGGGGCTTAAAATTTTGCCCCCCAACTTATTTATCATATATATAATTGTCAACTATAATAATTCATGATCAAATATATTTGAATGGCCATATATGCTTGGATCTTTCCCCAACACATGACGCTTGCCAAGAGAAAAAGGCGAAATATAGGAAGTGGTGAAGATCACCATGACTCTTGCATAAAGGTAAGTACTAGAAAGTAAAATATAGGCCCTTCACAGAGGGAAGCATTGATTTGCAGAGGTGCCAGAGCTTGAGCTTTTAAAAGAGAGATGAATAATAGTTTTGGGTGGTATGCTTTCATTATCACCATAACAACCGAGATATCTCGGTATCTTCTATGCTAGATACATTATAGGCGGTTCCCAAATAGAATGGTAAAGTTTTTACTCCCCCTCCACCAATCAATCACACTCCACGACGAGTCGTATCCACGGGTACCGTCCATACCAACAACATTCCTAGGGGAGTTTTGTTTAATTATTTGCATTTTTTCTTTGATTTCGGGACTGGGAATCCCTATTACCAGCCACTTTCTCATGAATGATAGTGAATCAACACATATCGTGAGAATAACCCACCTAACATGGAAGATACTAATAGCCCCTAGTCATTATATGAGCGATTCGGGCATACTAAACAGAATATTATTTGAAGGTTTTAGAGTTTGGCACATGCAAATTTACTTGGAATGGCAGGTAAATACCGCATATAGGTAGGTATGGTGGACTCATATGTAACAACTTTGGGTTTAAGGGTGTTTGGATGCACAAGTAGTATTTCTACTTGGTGCGGAAGTTTTGGCTAGTATGAGGTGTTGGAAATATGCCCTAGAGGCAATAATAAATTAGTTATTATCATATTTCCTTGTTCATGATAATCGTTTATTATCCATGCTATAATTGTATTGATCGAGACTTAGATACATGTGTCGATACATAGACAACACCATGTCCTCTAAATAGACTAGCTCGTTGATCAAAGATGGCTATAGTTTCCTAGTCATGGACATGAGATGTCATTTGGTAACGGGATCACATCATTAGGAGAATGATGTGATGGACAAGACCCAAACTACAAACATAGCATATGATCGTGTCAGTTTATTGCTACTGTTTTCTACATGTCAAATATCTGTTTCTATGACCATGAGATCATGCAACTCACTCACACCGGAGGAGTTCCTTGTGTGTATCAAACGTCGCAACGTAACTGGGTGACTATAAAGGTGCTCTACAGGTATCTCCGAGGGTGTCTGTTGAGTTGGCATGGATCAAGACTGGGATTTGTTACTCCGTGTGACGGAGAGGTATCTCAGGGCCCACTCGGTAATACAACATCACAATAAGCCTTGCAAGCAATGTGACTAAGTGTTAGTCACGGGATCTTGTATTACGCAACGAGTAAAGAGACTTGCCGGTAATGAGGTTGAACTAGGTATGGAGATACTGACGATCGAATCTCGGGCAAGTAACATACTGAAGGACAAACGAAACATCATACGGGATTAACTGAATCGTTGACATAGAGGTTCGACCGATAAAGATATTCGTAGAATATGTAGGAACCAATATGGGCATCCATGTCCCGCTGTTGGTTATTGACCATAGAGGTGTCTCAGTCATGTCTACATAGTTCTCGAACCCGCAGGGTCTGCACACTTAAGGTTCAGTGACGTTTCGGTAGTATAGAGTTATGTATGGTGGTGACCGAAGGTTTTTCGGAGTCCCGAATGAGATCCCAGATATCACGAGGATCTCCAGAATGGTCCGGAGGTAAAGAGTGATATATAGGAAGTCCTATTTTGGTCACCGGAAAAGTTTCGGGCTCATCGGTAGTGTACCGGGAGTGCCAGTAGTGTATCGGGAGACCATCGGGAGGTGTATTTCGACCCAAGAGGCTACATGGGCTATGGGAGAGTGAATACCAGCCCTTAGTGGGCTGGTAGAAGTCCCACACAAGGCCCATGCGTCTGTGAGAGAAATCCCTAAGAGAAAAAGGTGGAAAAAGGCAAAAGACCAAAATAAGGAGGAGTCCTAGTCCTACTAGGATTGGAGGAGGATTCCTCCTCTCCTCCTTGGTTCGGCCGACCCAAGGGCTGGCTCCTTGGGAGCCAAGACTCCTCCTATCTTCGTCCTATATATACTAGAGGTTTTAGGGTTTTTGGCACTTGATTTTCAGCCACGTGCTACCCGTTCCTCTAGTGCATAGTTTCTCCTCTAGATCGGATTTCTGCAGTGCTTAGGCGAAGCCCTGCCAGAATTGCTCCACCACCATCGCCACGGTGCCGTCATGCTGCCGGAGAACTCTTCTACCTCTCCTCTCCCTCTTGCTGGATCAAGAAGGCGGAGCTCGTCATCAAGTTGTATGTGTGCTGAACGCGGAGGTGCCGTCCGTTCGGCGCTAGATCGGAAGGACCGTGATGAAGATCGCGAGATGGATCGTGATGAGATCACGGGACGGATCGTGATGAGTTCGCGGGATGGATCATGATGAGATCGTGGGACGGATCGTGATGAGTTCGCAGGACGGATCATGATGAGATCGTGGGACGGATCGTGGCGAGTTCGCGGGACGGATCGTGATGAGATCGTGGGACGGATCGTGATGAGTTTGTGGGACGGATCATGATTGTATCGCGGGACGGATCATGATGAGATCGCGGATGCTCGGCGAGTTGGATCGCGAAGACGTTCGACTACACCAACCACGTTTCTTAACGCTTCCCGCTTAGCGATCTACAAGGGTATGTAGATCCACTCTCCCTCTCGTAGATGCTCATCACCATGGATAGATCTTGCTTGTGCGTAGGATTTTTTTGTTTCCCATTCAACTTTCCCCAACATGAGGTGGGAGCAAGCACCACATGTTGGAGGATCCATAACAATATAACTTCTATACAAATATACGCAACCATAACTCATTACGTTGTCTTCCTTGTCCAACTTCAACTAATTTGCTCAAGTTTGAAAATAATTAATGGGTAATCACAATCATAGAAGATGTCCAAGATAGTATATTTATATGTGAAATCTCTCTTCCTTCAATATTTTTTTCATGAATGGTTCAAGTGACCAACGCGGTGTTTGCTAATTTTCAATAAATTTTACCACCTATACTTCTTATATGTGAAGTCATTACTAACCATGGTATAAGCAAATACAACATATATAATTTCAGATTTATGATATTCAATTCATTCAACCATTTACTCATAGGATATAAGTGAAGCACGAGTGTAAATGACAAAACTACTCCAAAACATATAAGTGAAGATCAACTAGTAGTCAAACAATTAAATATCTATGTGAGGACTTTCTCTCTCTCTAAATAAAGATTTACAGATCTTATTATTTTCTTTAAACATCAAACTAAACAAAAATAGCTCCAAGAATAGCACATATCATGTGGACGAATAAAAATGTAGGCTCAACATAGGCTAACCGATAGTGGACGAAGAGAGGTGGGATGCGTAGCATCCCCAAGCTTAGATGATTGAGAGTTCTTGAAATATTTACTTGGGGTGCATTGGGCATCTCCAAGATTGAGCTTTTCTATCTTGTTCAATCCTCTCATATCCCGGTTTCACCTATTCTCAAAAACTTCATCCACACAAAAGTCAAAAAGAACTCGTGAGATAGTATAGTACACATAACAACAAATCAACACTTCATGTACTGCAAAAACAAGTCGCACAATAATTTTCAAACATTAGGTACTGTATACTCTCATTTCCACAATTTATATCTACCAATATAGGCTATGGAAACTATAGGATAAGTAGATAACAAAACTATGACATCAATCTGTCTAAACAGAATAGTCTGTAGTAATTTATGAAAACAATGTACTTATGTAACTCAAAAAATTATGAAACTTTAGGACATGCTATAAAATTTACATGACATCACTGTGTAAAAATTTCAGAAGCTTTCCACCTTCCAGTCACATATGAAAATTCAAACACTACAGCCAAAGTTTCAATTTTGTTTTACACAGCACACATCAAAACATGCAATGCAAGCATCCTAAGGCAATTCTTGGAACTTTTTATTGAAAAACAAGATTATAAATAATACCTAACATATAGAAACAAAATAAAATGATGCTCCAAGCAAAACTCATATTATGTGACGAATAAAAATATAGCTCCAAGTAAGATATACCGATAGTGTTGAAGACGAAAGAGGGGATGCCTTCCGGGGCATCCCCAAGCTTAGGCGCTTGAGTTTTCCTTAGATAGTACCTTGGGGGTTCCTTGGGAATCCCCAAGCTTAGGTTCTTATCACTCCATATTCTCCTTATATCGGTGTCTCACCGAAAACTTGAAAACTTCAATCACACAAAACTTAACGGAACTTTGTGAGAAGGGTTAGTGTAATAAAGATAGATCATTCACTTAGGTACTATAAAGACAAGATTCATAATTTTGATCATATAATAAATATTGTATTCCATCATTCCCACAATTTATATTACTCAATATAATCTATAGGAACACTTGAAACAAGCAAACTATGCATGCAAAACAGAATCTGTCAAAAACAGAACAGTCTGTAAAGATCTGAATGATCACCATACTTGGCTGACTGTCAAAATTCTAAAAAATTAGTAAAACTCAAGGAATTTGCATATAAACTATTTTTTAAAATTTCATAATTTTATGACGCTCCAGTAAAATCAAATAATTCATATACTGGATGCAAAACTTTCTGTTTTGCACAGAATCAAACAAGCAAGTATCAACACTATCCCAAAGGCTTTAGTTGGCACTTTATTGGAAAAAAGACTCAAAACATGATTAATACATTAGATTAATCATGTGAAAACATCAAACAGAAGGTAAAAGTGTTTGGTTGTCTCCCAACAAGCGCTTTTTAATGCCTTTTAGCTGGGCATGATGATTTCAATGATGCTCACATAGGAATAATAATTGAAACATGCAAAAGAGCATCATGAATCTCATGACAAGCACATTTAAGTCTAACCCACTTCCTATGCATAGTTATTTTGTGAGCAAACAATTTATGGGAGAAAGAATCATCTAGCATAGGAAGGGAAAACAAGCATTTCTTCAAGAATTTGAATACATTGAGAAGAAACTTGATATTATTGCAATTCCTATAAGCATATGTTCCTCCCTCATAATAATTTCCAGTAGCATCATGAAGTAATTTCACAATATAACCAGCACATAAAGCATTCTTTTCATGATCTACAAGCATAGAAATTTTACTACTCTCCACATAAGTAAATTTCTTCTCATGACTAATAATGGGAGTATCATAAAAGACTTGAATACTACAAATTGGTTCCACACTAAAAGAGTAACATTTAGTAAAAGGATATTCATAATTATGACATGTATCATAATAGTAATCATCACTCTTTTTCATTGCATAAGTATCTTCACAATAATCATCATAATTAGGAGGCATGCAATCATTATAACAAATTTGATCATTAAAAGTAGGGGGAATAAAAAGATCATCTTCATTAAGCATAGCATCCCCAAGCTTGGGACAAACATTAGTTGCAGCAAATAAATTCTCAAACATGTCATTTTCATCAAACATAGCATCCCCAAGCTTGTGGGTTTGTATATCATAAACATAATCACTCTCATCATTAATGGTATTAATAGCATCCTCCTCCAAGTTGGTTCCATAACTACTTTCAAGATTATAAGAAGTATCATTATCTTCCCAAGCATAATTATCACAACAAGCAATAAGCATAACAAAATCATCCTCAAGCGTATCATCACCCACAGCTATTTTTGATTCATTCTCATGAGGCCTATCAATAATGGGAGCAACATTATTTGGGAAAGATACCTATTTACCTTTACTTTTCCTTCATTTCTTCTTCTTCACCCCATTATGTGTGGCTTTATTTAATTCCTCCAAACTTCTTTTTGAATAGGTTGGTTGAATAAAAAGCTTCTCCTCATGACATGATTTATCATAAGAAAAAATAGGAGGATATTGGGAAACCTCTTCCCCTTCATTAGTATTCTTTTCCTCTTCTATTTGTTTTCTTGTCTTTAAGTAATTGGAAATTGATGAGCCACAAGTATAGGGGATCAATTGTAGCTCTTTTCAATAAGTAAGAGTGTCGAACCCAACGAGGAGCAGAAGGAAATGACAAGTTGTTTTCAGTAAGGTAATGCCTGCAAGTGCTGAAGTTGTAAGTAGCAAAGTAGTTTGATAGCAAGATAATTTGTAACGAGCAAGTAACGAATATAGTAACAAAAGTGCAGCAAGGTAGCCCAATACTTTTGAGGCAAAGGACATGCCAAAGTGGTCTCTCATGATAAGCAAAGCGTTCTTGAGGGTACATGAGAATTTCATCTAGTCACTTTCATCATGTTGGTTTAATTCGTGTTTGGTACTTTGATAATTTGATATGTGGGTGGACCGGTGCTTAGGTGCTGGTCTTACTTGAAAAAACCTCCTACTTATGATTAACCCTCCCGCAAGCATCTGCAACTACGAGAAAAGTATTAAGAATAAATTATAACCATAGCATTAAACTTTTGGATCCAATCGGTCCCTTACGGAATAGCTTATAAACTGGGGTTTAAGCTTCTGTCACGCTCGCAACCCATCATATAATTGCTACTCCACAATGCATTCCCTTAGGCCCAAATATGGTGAAGTGTCATGTAGTCGACATTCACATGACACCACTAAGGGAATCACAACATACATACTATCAAAATATCAAACACATATCAAATTCACATGATTACTTGCAACATGATTTCTCCCGTGACCTCAAGAATAAAAGTAAATACTCACAAATAATAATCATGCTCAAGATCACAGGGGTATTAAATAACATAATGGATCTGAATATATAATCTTCCACCAAATAAACCATATAGTGATCAACTACAAGACGTAATCAGCACTACTAGTCATCCACAAGCACCAATCTATAGTTCCGGTAACAAGGTTGAACTCAAGAGATGAACTAGGGTTTGAGAGGAGTTGGTGTTGTTGAAGATGTTGATGAAGATTTCCCTCCCCAAGATGGGAGAGTTGTTGGTGATGATGATGACGATGATTTCCCCCTCCGAGAAGGAAGTTCCCTCGGCGGAATGGCTCTGCCAGAGGGCAAAAGTGCTCCTGCCCAAGTTCCGCCTTGAGGCGGCAGCGCTTCATCCTAGAAGCCTTCCACTCATTTTTTCATCAGGTGGGCACTGGAGGTGGGCTGAGGAGGGCACAACCCACCAGGGCGCACCTAGGCTCCCTAGCATGCCCAGGTGGGTTGTGCCCACCTGGTGGGCCCCTCTGGTAGTTATTTGCTCCAATAATTCTTAAATAATCCATAGAAAAGATATACCTTCAAGCACTCACCTCCCCGGCAATGGCACCAGAAAAGAGCTTCATGTCTACTACGCAACCTTCTTCTTGTAGACTCGTGTTGGGCCTCCAAGCGCAGAGTTTTGTAGGACAGTGGAAATTTTCCCTCAAGTGGATGACCTAAGGTTTATCAATCCATGTGAGGTTTTGGATGAAGATGGTCTCTCTCAAACAACCCTGCAATCAAATACAAGAAATCTCTTGTGTCCCCAACATACCTAATACAATGGCAAATTGTATAGGTGCACTAGTTTGGTGAAGAGATGGTGATACAAGTGCAATATGGATGGTAGATATAGGTTTTTGTAATCTAAAAATATAAAAACAGCAAGGTAACTATATAATGATAAAAGTGAGCACAAACTGTATTGCAATGCTTAGAAACATGGCCTAGGGTTCATACTTTCACTAGTGCTAGTTCTCTCAATAATACTAACATAGTTGAATCACATGTAAATCCCTCACGTGCGACAAAGAGTTCACTCCAAAGTCACAAATAGCGGAGAACAAACGTAGAAATTATTGTAGGGTAGGAAACCACCTCAAAGTTATCTTTTCTAATCAATCTTATGAGATATCCCTAATGTCACGAACAACCTTAGAGTTCGTACTAAGATAACACCTTAAGATACACATCAACAAAAACCCTAATATCACCTAGATACTCCAATGTCACCACAAGTACCCATGGGCTTGATTATACGATATGCATCACACAATTTTAGATTCATTATATTCAATCCTACACAAAGGACTTCGAAGAGTGCCCCAAAGTTTATACCAGAGAGTCAAGACGAAAACATGTGCCAACCCCTATGCATAGATTCCCAAGGTCACGGAACCCGCAAGTTGATCACCAAAACATACATCAAGTAGATCAATAGAACATCCCGTTGTCACCATAGATATCCCATCGCAATACATACATCAAGTGTTCCCCAATCCTTAAAGGTTCAATCCGATAAGAAAACTTCAAAGGGGAAACTCAATTCATCACAAGATAGAGAGGGCAAAACTCCATATGATTCATCTATATCAATAAAGCTCGTGATACATCAAGATCGTGTCATCTCAAGAACATGAGAGAGAGAGATCAAAAACATAGCTACGGGTACATACCCTCAGCCCCGAGGATGAACTACTCCCTCCTCATCATGGAGAGCGATGGGTGATGAAGATGGCCTCCCATGATGGTTTCCCCCTCCGACAGGGTGTAGGAACTGGCTCCCGATTGGTTTTTCGTGGCTATGGAGGCTTGCGGTGGCGGAACTCGCGATCTAGGTTTCTTTTCGGGGGTTTCTGTATTTATAAGTGTTTGCGGCGACAGAAACAAGTCCAGGGGGTCCACGTAGAAGTCACAAGCCAGGGGGCACGCCCTAGGGGGTGGGCGCGCCCCTGTGGCTTTTGGCTTCCTCGGCCTTCCTCTCTGATGACTCTTCGCTCAAGTATTTTTATATTTTCCAAAAATATTCTCCATAAATTTTCAGCTTATTCCGAGAACTTTTATTTCTGCACAAAAACAACACCACAGTAGTTCTGCTGAAAACAACATCAGTCCGGGTTAGTTATAATAAAATCATATCAAAATCATATAGAATTATTGTAAACATGGCATGAATACTTCATAAATTATAGATACGTTGGAGACGTACCATTGTCCAACATTGCGTTGGGTGTCAACTCTTCGCGAATCAAAGTTACATGCCCCCTACAGCTCTTCGAATTATTCCGATTACTTGGCCTTTTGCGGTCTGGGGGCTGGACATGGTTGGACCCCTTAAAGGGGGAACCAAGAAAAATAAATACCTACTGGTCATGGTCAAGAAGTTCACCAAATGGTTAGAAGCAAAGCCTGTTAAATCGGCTAAATCCGGACTAGTGATCATCTTTACATGTAGTGTAGTACACCATTATGGCCTCCTGCATAGTATAATAACGGATAATGGATCCAACTTCACGGCCCAAGAGCTCAAGGACTGGTGCGTACAAATGGGCATAAAGCTTGATTACGCATCGGTCTATCATCCGCAGATCAATGGACAGGTCGAGCAAGCAAACGACCTCATTATGAGTGGCATCAAGCCACGTTTGGTCCGATCTCTTCATGAGTCCGACTATCATTGAGTGGAGGAACTCGACTCCGTTCTATGGGGCCTACGTACCACCCTGAATAGATCAACGGGCTACACACCGTTCTTTATGGTCTATGGGGAAGAGGTAGTTCTTCCCTGCGATATTATCCACGACGCACCAAGGGTGCTCATGTACGAGGAAAAGGAGGCCGAGTTGGATCGGCAAGACGACTTAGACGCCTTGGAGGGGGAACGGGACATAGCTCTAGCTCGATCCGCTCTTTATCAACAACAAGCTCGACAGTACCAAAGGAGGGAAGTCAGGGCAAAGGCATACAAACTAGGAGAACTCATCCTACGGCTCCCAGAGAAATAGAACCACAAACTCAACCCCAAATGGGAGGGTCTTTTCATCATCGACGAAGTGCTCGCGCGAGGGGCCTATCGTTTGCGGAGTCCATCCGATAACCGCCTTGAACCGAACCCATGGAACACGGCTCGTCTTCGGCGCTTCTACGGATAAACCGGTGTCGTCTAAACTCCCCTATATCTTTTCTTTTTCGTTTGCCTTTTTTCCTTTTCCCTTCCCACTTTGTTGTTCGATAGGGGAAATTTATTTTCTTACCTTATGTTCGGTTGAACTAATCTTGTACTACAGATAATCGGCATACACCATAAAGTGTTAAATCCGAACATAGCACGGGGGCCTTCTTTCAAGTAGCCAAATTTTTATTTGCTCGTACTTACCAGGCGCACATGTTTCTTTTGTCATGTTCTAGCCATCGTATGCATCAATTCGAACTAAGACATTGCCAAGCTGGATTGCCTCGCTCCTGTGGTTACTCTCTATGTTCTCGATTGTTTGGCTAGAGAGTAAAGGGAGCAACTCTGCGGTTATTACGACCGGGTCATCTGGACACGTACCTCAGACAGGTGAAGCCGAAAGCTAGCTATCTTACGTAGAAAATTGGTCAGCAATGACGGAAACACCTTATACGGCTTTGGCTGCTATTACCGTTGTTTGGGTCTTTTCTTCCCAAAGAACAATTAGCCGCATACTGCAAGTATGCGGATATCTATCTACGCTCCTCGTAGAACCCCGACGAAAGGTATCAATAGAGGTACTATTTTCATCGGAAGATGTTTCTTATGCTACACCTTAATATAACATATCTTTCTGTGGGCTTGTTGTCTGTTTGCACCACATGGCCGGATTGCCTGGTTCCCCGAATACAATTCGCTCTTTTGTGAGAGAACAATAAGGAGGAACACTCCTGAGCTCTTCACACGAGGGGAGAAGCTGATGGCAGTTAAGATAAAGTTTACAACACATATTGTTTATACACATGCACATATAAATTAGATGTGCAGCTGCTGATCGAGATCATCGATTATTGCGTTGAGGGGGCAGTCTGCTTGCGAAAGACGGGCGGCTGGCATCACCGGGTCATATACCAAGTGGAGTGGCACTTCTTTTCCATCAAATCCCACAGGACCGACCCTCTCCACATGCTCGGGGATAAGTCCGGTGAAACGGGTCTTGACCATGGCCCACGCCTCCCATGCTTCCTCATGGCAGGCTGAAGTCTTCCACTGCTCGAAGCTATCCCGAGCCCCCGTAAATCGATCCACAAGTGAGGCTAGCCCTTCAGGTGGCTGTTCGGTGGGCCATAGTGTTGGAGATATGCCCTAGAGGCAATCAAGTATGATGATATTTCCTATGTGTTTATGAATAAAGATAGTCCTTGGACATTATTAGTGATGTGTATTAATAAGTACGTGACTTGTTTGTGAGACTATGTGTTGTATGATAACTATCCTAAATGGTCCCTAGTCGAAACGGTTATGTGGATGCGCAACTAATTAGACAAGCATATGACACGGTGGATGGTTTGGTCTCACTAACCATGTAGCATTGGATGCTAGTAGGATAATATGGACTCAGAAAGGTCTGGTCGGATTCGACAAAATCACGAGTCGAGATAAGGTCTGAGTTGGACAGACCCAACTATGAGATGCAGCGATAGGTCATCTATGCGTCTCTAGTACAACATATGTTCTGTGTCCTAAGACCTAAGCTGGCGCATGTACTCGGGATGGTGGCAGACTTTCTTTGGGCCTACCAAACGCTACTCCGTGAATGGGTAGTTACAAAGGTAGGTTTCGGGCTTGTCTAGACCCATGCTACGAGACATGGTCGAGCAAGATGGGATTTGCCCCTCCTACCAGGAGAGATATTCTTTGGGCCCCCTCAGGTGATCCGACCTGGATAAGCATGGCCATGCGATAAGGATTATGAGATAATCCGAAGTGTTGGTCGGATTCACCAGAACGAGAAAGAGGTCATGCTGCAACAAGGGTGACCATATCGCCTTGTGCACGACAACATACACTACTAGAAAACAGAACTTTTGTCCCAAGCATTAGTCCCGGTCTGGTTACGAGCCGGTACTAAAGATGCTATTAGTCCTGGTTCATGCCGGCTCCAATGGCTAAGAGCAGGGCAACTTTTGGTACCAGCTCGTAAGGGATCTTTAGTACCAGTTCGTGTCACGAACCAGTACTAAAGGGAGCGTGGCAGGCTTTTGGTCAGACTTGGGCCCCGCGTGCCTCTTTAGTATCAGTTGGTGACACCAACCGGTACTAAAGGGCAACCTATAGTACCGGTTGGTGTCACCAACCAGTACTAAAGACTTCTTATATATGCTTCGTCCGCAGCTGATCGAAGGGGCTCTCATTTCTTTGTTTTCTCCCCTGTTCTTCTTCGTGCTCGAAGCTCATCCTCCATTTTGCCAAGGATTTTTCAAGATTTGAAGGCACTCCATCTATCCAAGTGTTCACAAAGGTTAGAAACTTTGCCCCTTCATCTCTCATTGCTAGATTAGCTTGTGGTATGCTCAAAGATATGTAATTTGTGGGTTTTATCTAGGTTTTGGAGGAGTGATCATTATGTGGGAGTTTATTTGATTTATATGCAATTTGAGCTCAAATTAACTTGTTAGGTTGCATATGTGTAGGTGTGGTTTATTTGGTGCCTTCCCATCCCCGTTCTAACCAGCGTCGATCGTCCGCATCCTCTCGTCGTGGCACCGGCCACCTTGTTGACGCTCTTGTTCTTCTTAAAACCTTTTTGTTAAAAAAATTACTTGTATGATTTAGATAGCTACGTGTACGATTTACTTACTTGTATTATTGTTAGTTATTCTATAGTGTCATGGTTATGGTATCCGCCCACGTCGGCCCTCGTCTAGTCTATGATTCAGATGTGGTATGTCGTTATCTTTTATAACTATTTCACATAGCATCTAATGTCTATGACAATTAATTATGCCATCAAATTGACGTAGATGTTTTTATCTATAGTAAGTAGTTAACCAGAAATTCCAACCGACTATGCAATTCTGCTCGAGAAATTAACACAAGCTGAAAAAGAAATTGATCATTTGAAAGAAAAATTGAAAAGAACTTAAGATGAGAAGATGCGATTGGAGTTGCATGTTGTCGATATCATCGATGATCACAAGAACAAGATGGCTGGAATGCGCTTGAAGCTTAGAAAGATTAGAAGATATGCCATTGATAACGAGAATTGGTATCATGATGTCGTTGGCTCAATTGTTACCTTAGTTGTGATTATGATCGCATTTGTTGCATTTACATGTTTTAGATAGTTGTATGTTGTTTTTTGAGATGTATGTATGAACTATAAGTATCTATTATTTGCAGTAATAACATTTGGTCACTGCTAGCTCTACTTTGGTTGTAATGTGATGATGAAGTTGTATTAATTTGGTCACTTCGATGTTGTGTAGTGAACATGAGCCGACAATGGTTGTACGATGACCGACTAAGTCCAGGGTTCCTTAATGGCCTGCATGATTTTATTCGTGTGGCTGAGGCAAACAAGCAGAATGGTTTCATGTGTTGTCCATGTCGTGACTGTAAGAATGATATGAATTACTCTACCTCAAAAACCCTTCACTACCACCTGCTGAAGTCCGGTTTCATGTCCGGCTATAGCTGTTGGACCAAGCACGGAGAAAGAGGGGTTATAATGGAAGGCAATAAAGAAGAAGAGGATGATGACAACTATCCTTTCGCCGATACAACAATGGGGGAAGCTGAAGAAGAGGCATCAGATGAGCCCCCTGATGATTTGGGTTGGGTTATTGCTGATGCAAAGAGAAACTGCAAAAGTGACAAGGAGAGGTTGAAGTTGAAGCGCCTGTTGGAGGATCACAAAAAAATCTTGTATCCAAATTTTGAAGATGACCAGAAAAAGCTGGGTACCACGCTGGAATTGCTGCAATGGAAGGCGAAGAATGGTGTAACTGACAATGGATTTCAAGAATTGCTGATAATGATAAAGAAGATGCTTCCAAAGGATAACGAATTGCGTGAAAGTACGTACGAACCAAAGAAGGTTGTTTTCCCTCTAGGATTAGAGGTGCAGAAGATACATGCATGCCCTAATGACTACATCCTCTACCACGGTGAGGAGTACGAGAATTTGGATGCATGCCCGGTATGCGGTGCACTGCGCTATAAGATCCCCCGCGATGACCCTGGTGATGTGGAGGGCGAAGGCCACAAGAAGAGGGTTCCTGCCAAGATGATGTGGTATGCTCCTATAATACAACGGTTGAAACGTTTGTTCCAAAACAAATAGCATGCCAAGTTGTTGTGATGGCACAAAGAAGAATGTAAGAAAGACGGGATGTTCAGAGCACCCGCTGATGGGTCGCAGTGGAGAAAAATCGAGAGGGAGTTCGAGGACTTTGTAGCTGACGCAACGAACTTATGGTTTGGTCTTAGTACAGAAGGCATGAATACTTTTGGGGAGCAGAGCTCCAGTCACAACACCTGGCCCGTGACTCTATGTATCTACAACCTTCCTCCTTGGTTGTGCATGAAGCGGAAGTTCATTATGATGCCAATGCTCATCCAAGATCCTAAGCAACCCAGCAACGACATTGATGTATACCTAAGGCCACTAGTTGATGAACTTCTATAGTTGTGGAAAAAACCAGGTGTACGTGTGTGGGATGCGCACACACAGAAGGAAATTGACCTACAAGCGTTGCTGTTTGTAACCATCAATGATTGGCCTGCTCTTAGTAACCTTTCAGGACATACAAACAAGGGATACATTGCATGCACACACTGTTTAGATGATACTGAAAGTATATATTTGGATAAATGTAAGAAGAATGTGTACCTGGGACATCGTAGAATTCTAACGATTAAGCATATCTTAAGAAAGGCAGGCAACCATTTCAAAGGTGAGCCAGATAATCGGAAGAAGCCTGGCCTCCGTACTGGTGAATATATATTTGATATGGTCAAGGATTTACAAGTAATCCTTGGAAAGGGTCCTGGTGGACAATATGTTCCGAAAGACACCAACGGACACGCACCCATGTGGAAGAAGAAATCTATATTTTGGGAAATTGAATCCCTAGAGGTCCACAACGCAATCGACGTGATGCACGTGACGAAGAATATTTGTGTGAACCTGCTAGGCTTCTTGGGCATGTATGGAAAGATAAAATATACACCGGAGGCACAGGAGGACAAGCAAAGAATTAACAAAAATGACGGCATGCCTCCAAAGCAGTATCAAGGTCCTGCCAGGTATGCTCTTACGAAAGAAGAGAAGGAAATCTTTTTTGAATGCCTGCTCAGTATCAAGGTCCCGTGTGGCTTCTCATCGAATATAAAGGGAATAATAAATATGGCAGAGAAAAAAAATTCAAAATGTAAAGTCTCATGACTGCCACGTGATTATGACACAATTACTTCCGGTTGCACTTAGGGGGCTTCTTAGGTACACAGACGACTCATTCGTCCTAGCTAATGATGTGGCTCAGGTTTTCTATGTAAAGGACATGTCTAGCAAACCGACGAGAAAAAAAGATAAGGAAGCGAATACATCATACGATGAGCCAAAGCGCCACATAGTTCTTTCAGGGAAAAGAAACATTATGGGAGTGGAGGACAAGACAGACATGTCAGAAGATTATGAAAAGTTTCACGAAATCCCTCCCTTTAGAGTTAAGACAGACCCAAGCATCCTGTTAAATGATGAAGATTCTCCATGGTTACGGCGCAATCATAAGCAAGGGACAAACACGTAGAAAAAGTCTTACACCGCGAGATCCCACTCTGGGATGTGACCGGCTTCACTGTCATCACTTTCTATGTGAAGGACATGCATGCATTTTCTAGCATGGTATCTTTGTAATAGTTTGTACACGAAGTGCATCCAGTTTTTGCCGCAACCCTCTCAAGTCTTTAGAAGTCGCTATGTGGGTGAAATTATGATGTCATGCCAAATTACAACCTTTTCAGAGTTCATTTGTACTGCTTTTCAAATTCAGGGTCATTTAGCTCAAAATAAATCATTAAATGCATGAAAAATATCAAATGAAGTGAGAAAGGGTTGAAAATTGATTATGTGCCTTTGAATGGTGCATATTGAACACACAAAAAGTATGAAGTTAAAATAAGTTATTAAAAATGAAATATCTTTGTAATAGATGAGTTTTCGTGCCAAACCCTCATACTTCAAAAGAGATTGTCCAATTTGTACACGAAGTGCATCCAGTTCTTGCCGTAACCCTCTCACCTCTTTAGAAGTTGCTATGTGAGTGAAATTATTAGGTCATGCCAAGTTACAACCTTTTCAGGGTTCATTTGTACTACTTTTCAAACTCGAGATATAACATTTCAAATGCCATTTAATCAAATTGTCTTATATAGTAGTCTAAGTTGTTCAAACATGCATGGAAATGCCATAAATAGATTCTTTATATTTTTCTGATATTTTTTCATATATTATTTATTTCAATTGGAGTCATAGATTTTTTTCTATGATTTTCTAAAGTTTAGGGGTTTTTCTGAGGTCCACCGCCCCGCACATTTTTTGGGGAGGACCTTTAGTACCGGTGCGTGGCTCGCACCGGTACTAAAGGGTCTTTAGTACCGGTGTGAGCCACGTACAAGTATTGAAGGTCCTCCACGTATAAATAGTGGAGGCCTTGTCCCGGGTCGATCCACTTACCAGGATAAACTTATTTGCGCCGCCGCCAGGCTGCCGACATCCGTTGTTCTCATAGCCGGACCTCCTCGCCCTCCTCCCCGAGCCCAACTCCTCGTTGCCGCCCCCAAAGCCATCCCCGAGCCCTGCCCGACGCCGTCGCCTTCAAGCCGTCCCCAAGCCTGCTCTTCATCGCCGGACCTCCCCACCATCCTCGTCCCCGATCGGACTTCCTCTCCCTCCTCCCCAAGCCGCTCCTCGTCGCCGCCCCCGACACCGTCGCCGAGCCCTCCCCCAACGCATCATCCCGTCGTCCCGCCCCGATGAGCCCCAACGACCCATCCCGCCGGTGAGCCCCGACGAGCCCTACCAAAATGTTTGATGCAAAAGCTGTTTTTTCTGACAGTGGTAAATAGTGTACATCAAGTGTATGAAATGCTACAGGGCTCTAGGAATTTTAGGAATTTTTGAGAATTTTTGTGGTGAGGTGTTGATGCACACAAGAGTCCGGCAAAGTTTCAGAATTTTTGGAGCAATTTAAATTGGGCTTTGACCATGAAGTTTGAATCAGGTCCAAATTTGAACTGAATGAAATTTTTAAAAAATTAACTATGGAACCAAATGATTTTGCTAGAATGGGTTGTGGGTATTGTCAAATAGATGGAGTGATTTCTCTGGGTGCAAAGAATTGGGGAGAATATATCTCCTTTGCAAATCAAAGATTTTTTTTGCATTAGAGTTCATTTTTTGCAAATCAAATATTTATGAGATGTTAGATGGATAGATAGATATGTTTGGATGGATGGATGGTCATTTTGTCTTTAGTGTTTACTTAGAGATCATTTTTATGTTCATTGAAGAATTTTTTTTGTTCATAGAATTCTTTTGTCCATGTATGTATGTATGTATAGAGGGATGTATTGATGTATATAGAAAATGTTCGTATGTAGAGTAAAACACTTATATGAAGTGTCTCCATTAGAACTGTAGGTCAATGGAGATCATCTACTCTGCTCAAGATCGATGGATGGATGGATGTGTATATATAGAAAATGTTGATATAATGAAAATAATTTATATATGAAAATCGTTTCATTTGTTTCATTTGTTAGATGCTAAGTGTTAATTTTTCTAAGTTTTATTTAATTTGTTTTCATAATTAAGTGTTTCTTCTCGACGTCGACGATGTCAATCCTGTATCCTCGTCATCGAGTCGGCGGAGGAGGTAACTTGCTTGAGCCGAGGGGCCCTGTCCGGGACTGGGCTCCGTCGGGCTGGTACTGGGAGGTGCTGCCTTCCGGGCGGTGCAACTTGGTGAGGAGCCAGCCTGTCGTCGACCCGGAGGTTCTGTGGTGGCGGCCGCATGGGCCATGAACGATTCAGAGGCTTTAGTCCTTCGCGGAGGTGGTACAGTACAATGTCAGCAAGGAGAACGAGCACGTCCATTGCTACATGGCAGCTTTGGAGGCCAGGTCTGACACTACCTGGCAGATTTTTCAAGGATCTCACTTGAGCTATGTTCCTGTGATGGTTCCTTCTCTTTGGGTGTCCACCGCCCGCCCCGATATCCGTCGGGCGCTAGGGTTCTAGCTAGATTGATATATTAACTACTATATATGTATTGTTATGATGTATTAGCTAGATCGATGGATTAGCCAATGTATTAACTATTATTTGAGATTATTAGATGAGATCTTTTCTAAGAACTACTATATATGTATTGGATGATGCATTATTAATTAACTATCAGTTATTTTGCTTCTTGAATGCATGCTAATTTTAATACTAATTTGTTTTCTCTATATTATTATGGATTGGTTATTAAGCTATGGACAATACCAGTAGAGCTCATGAAGAGGACACCTTCGACATGATACGCTCCTCCGAAAACCCAGCGAACCTTCCGGGTGAATCACATGATGATGACGGCTCACAATATCTGAACGATTACGGTGATGGATGTGAGGCCGAGGAAGAACAACTTATGTTCCAAAATACGGAACAACTAACAATGTCCGGCGAGGTATATACACATATTACCCCCGTGGATCATATCACCGTGAAGACATCTTGTGAGCTAATCTAGAAAATGAAGAACATACCCGTGCGGGTCGCGACAGGCTATGCTTTACCAAATACACCTGATGTTCTCTGGCATTTCAATCCGGTTCAAACTGGGTATACTCGTGTCGCGGTGGACGCAATAGAGCCAGGATATGATGAACTATAGCTTGACATCCCTGGAGGTGAGGGGGAGTCCACACTGGCAGAAGCCGGCCAGGTCTCATTCTATGGAGAAAGGACTGCATCGTCTTTCCACAATTGGCACTAAGGCCACCGGCTCCTCCGAGTATCGATGTCCAGCGTGAGGGATCCCAGCCAGAGGCATCATAGCGCCAGCAGCCCTCCCCACCTCGCCAGCAGTCCTCCCCACCTCGAGAGGCGTCCCACTTTGATATGGATCTCAGCGCGAGTCCACCCAACCTCGGGACGGAGCACGACGCGATTCCATATCGTCGATATCGATCTCTGCCGCGTGAGTGGACTCCACCCCGGCAGCGGTCCCGCTAGCAGGGCTCCCAAAAGAGGAAGGCCATCAGCAGTCCTCTTCGGAAGAAAGCAAAGAAGAAACCCGAGCCTCCGGCCAAAAGGAAGCTGCCTTACGACATGACACCATAGGAAACCAAAATTGAAAGCGATCGCCAAGTGAAAGCCTTTTTTGCAAAGAAGACCCTGCCACCAAAGGAGGTTATACCCAAGGAAGTCCAAGAGCACTTTATGGAACACTTTATTGATCGACCCCCGGCATATGTGAAGCGTATGCCGACAGACTATGAGCGACAGATTCAGAAGGCAAGTGAGCAGAGTAGTTGGCCCAGCCCAAGGAAGAAGTCGAGAAGTACTGCATCAACGACAGGTGGTACTACTAGCGGGAAAACAGTTCCCCAGATCGGAGAACAATCCAAGCAATCATCTCTCCGCTCAAGGTCAGTACCAATCCAAGCAATCAATTGATCCAAGCAATCGATGTGCAAGGCAACCCAATCACCCTCAAAGAAGTAGAGGTTGCAGGTCTCACTCTTGGGCAAATCCTTGGCACCGAGGAAATCCGCGGGTATGGTGTAGCTGATTACGCAATGCAATATGCCCTCGGAAAACCACATGTCACTCCCGAGCAGTACAAGGAACTACCAACTTCGATGCGACGGTTGCATGATTGGTACCTGTGTGAAGCAAAGAGAGGGGAGATGGTGGTCATGGTCAAAGTAAGGAAAGAGCATTACGTCAATGGATGTGACATATGTCTTGAATTCTCAGAACTTTTCCAGTTATACCACATGGACTCTATCGACAAAACTCTCATTAGTTGCTATTGTCTGTAAGTGATTTATATCTCTAATAATTTAAGTCTCTAGCTAAGATATCGTTCATTGGCTTATCCTCACTATATATGTTCTTTTCTACGCTATTATGCAGATTGAAGATGTGGGAATTTAAACAAGAGGGAATCGATGACATTGGATTCATCGACTCAAATACCGTTCATGGTCATGTGGTAAAACATTATGCCAAGGACACAGAAGATATCTTGGAAATTTTTCAAGAGGCACTAATGAATACCAAATCTACTATAATATTTCCTTACAACATGGGGTGAGTGTTTACTCTCTTGTATACTACAAATTCTATTTTTGCTTACTAGCTCGCTGTCAAGTGTAGTTGATGAGTTATATGCATGTCTGCTTAATTATATAAACTTCTACGCAGAGACCACTATAGCCTCCTAAATATTATCCTCGCGGATGGACTTGTTCAAGTGTACGACCCTCTAGATACACTAGACCAATCATACATGGACTTGTATTTTATGATAGAACGGTAATTTCAATCTTTATCGACCTTACTTTCTTTCATTACTTCCTGATATCAAAAGTAATTATAATAACTCGTTCGCTCTTTTTCTTTGCCGCGTAGTGTTTGGAAAAAGATGATAGAAAAAACCCATCATGGTCGTCAATGGAAACCGAAGCTGAAATGGAAAAAGATGCAGGTAATTAAGTAGTACTACTAGGTCCGCGCATCTCTTTAATTCTAGTTTCAATACCATTATCATGCTTGATTATTAATTATCTTATTGAATTCTATTCTTTTGCAAAGTGCGCTAAGCAGCCACAGGGGACAAATTTATGTGGATACTTCCTCTACGAGAACATTCGCATCCAGACCGAAGGCCGTATACATCGCAGAGGAGCATGTGAAAGACAACTCCAGGTTTGGCAGATGATGTCGAAGCTCTCACCCGAGAAACACTTTGTAGCACTTCAAGAGGAATTTGCGGCATTTCTTCTTCGACATGTCATTGATGTAAACGGAGAGCACTATTCCTTACCGTCACCTCAATAATGCCATAAAGTCAGTAGTAGAAAACTGAGATTTCATCCGGAGCACTAGCTAGCTAGTCCCGGCCGGGTTTTGGGCCTTAATTTATAAGTCCAGTATATATATGGATGTGTAACTCCGCCTATGTTGTCTCAACATAGCCGGTCCCAAGCCCGGGTAAAGGAGGAGGGTTGTGATAGTCTTGGAGAGCCAACATGAAAACCCAACCACTCTTATGGAAATGAAACCCAAAAGATTTTCGGTGGGGCGTAACCCTCACAGCGACGCGCCACATCGGAACCCGGGTGTGGTGGAAAATTGGCAAGGGCCGTGCCGTCACCCCCAGGTGGCGTGCCGTATCGTGATCTGGATACGGTCGCAAGTGAGCGAGGATCGGGTCGTCGCATCCTTAGTGGCGCTCTACATCGGCGCCCGAGTGTAGTGGAAAATGAGCGAGGGTCTTCGCATTTGACTTGACAGGTGTGAAGGGTAAGGAACCTAGACGAGCCTAGGAGGATTCGATTAGGTAGCTAGAACGTAGGGTCTCTAACAGGTAAGCTTCGGGAGGTAGTTGATACAGCGGTGAGGAGAGGCGTTGGTATCCTTTGCGTCCAACAGACCAAATGGAGGGGATATAAGGCGAAGGAGGTGGAGGGTACCGGCTTCAAGCTATGGTACATGGGGACGGTTGCAAACAGAAATGGAGTAGGCATCTTGACCAGCAAGAGCCTAAAGGTTGGAGTGGTAGATGTCAAGAGACGTGGGGACCACATTATCCTGGCCAAGCTGGTAGTTGGGGACTTAGTCCTCAACGTTATCAGCACATATGCCCCACAAGTAGGCCACAATGAGAACATTAAGAGGGAGTTCTGGGAAGGCCTGGAGGACTTGGTTAGGATTGTACCGATTGGCGAGAGGCTCTTCATAGGAGGAGACCTCAATGGTCACGTGGGCACATGTAACACATGTTTTGAAGGGATGCATGGGGGATTTGGCTATGGCAACAGGAATAAAGAAGGAGAAGATGTCTTAAGCTTTGCATTAGCCTATGACATGATCGTAGCTAACACCCTCTTTAAGAAGAGGGAATCACATCTAGTGACTTACAGTAGTGGGCAACACTCTAGCCAGATTGATTTCATCCTGTTGAGAAGAGAAGACAGGCGTGCATGCCTAGACTATAAGGTGATACCTGGAGAGAGTGTTGTCCCTCAACATAAGCTTGTGGTTGTTGACCTCCGCTATCGAATTCGTGTCCAGCAGGACAAGCGTGCCGAAGTTGCTAGAACGAAGTGGTGGAAGCTCAAGGGGAGGTAGCTCAGGCATTCAAGGAGAGGGTCATTAAGGAGGGCCCATGGGAGGAAGGAGGTGAGGCAGATAACATGTGGATGAAGATGGTGACTTGCATTCGTAAGGTGGCCTTAGAGGAGTTTGGAGTGTCCAGGGCAAGTAGAAGAGAAGCTAAAGATACCTGGTGGTGGAATGATGTTGTCCAGAAGGCAATCAAGGAGTTTGGTGGTGGAATGATGTTGTCCAGACGCTTATATCTGGATAAGAGTGCAGACAACATAGAGAAGTACCAAATGGCAAAGAAGGCCGCAAAGCGAGCTGTGAGTGAAGCAAGGGGTCGGGCGTATGAGGACCTCTACCAAAGGTTAGACACGAAGGAAGGCGAAAGGGACATCTATAAGATGGCCAAGAGCTGAGAGAGGAAGACGAGGGATGTTGACCAAATCAAGTGCATCAAGGACAGAGCAGATCAACTCCTGGTGAAGAACGAGAAGATTAAGCATAGATGACGGGAGTACTTTGACAAGTTGTTCAATGGGGAGAGTGAGAGCTCTACCATTGATCTGGATGACTCCTTTGATGATACTAGTAGGCGTTTTGTGAGGCGAATCCAGGAGTAGGAGGTCAAGGAGGCTTTAAAGAGGATGAAAGGAGGCAAGGCGATGGGCCCCGATTGTATCCCCATTAAGGTGTGGAGAGGCCTCGGGGACATAGCGATAGTATGGCTAACCAAACTTTTCATCCTCATTTTTCGGGCAAACACGATGCTAGAGGAATGGAGACGGAGTATATTAGTACCAATCTTCAAGAACAAGGGGAATGTTGAGAGTTGTACTAATTACCATGGAATTAAGCTGATGAGCCATACAATGAAGCTATGGGAGAGAGTCATTGAGCACCGTGTAAGAAGAATGATAAGCGTGACCAAAAATCAGTTTGGTTTCATGCCTGGGAGATCGACCATGCAAGCCATTTTCTTGGTACGACAACTTATGGAGAGATATAGGGATCAAAAGAAGGACCTGCATATGGTGTTCATTGACTTGGAGAAGGCCTATGATAAGATACCGCAGAATGTTATGTGGTGGGCCTTGGAGAAACACAAAGTCCCAACAAAGTACATTACCCTCATCAAGGACATGTACGATAATGTTGTGACAAGTGTTCGAACAAGTGATGGCGACACTGACGACTTCCCAATTAAGATAGGACTGCATCAAGGGTCAGCTTTGAGCCCTTATCTTTTTGCCTTGGTGATGGATGATGTCACAAGGGATATACAAGGAGATATCCCATGGTGTATGCTCTTTGCGGACGATGCGGTGCTAGTCGATGAGAGCCGGACGGGGGTCAACAGGAAGTTGGAGTTATGGAGGCAAACCTTGGAATCGAAAGGTTTTAGACTTAGTAGGACTAAAAACGAGTACATGAGGTGCGATTTCAGTACTACTAGGAACGAGGAGGAGGAGGATGTTAGCCTTGATGGGCAAGTGGTGCCTCAGAAGGACACCTTTCGATATTTGGGGTCAATGTTGCAGAAGGATGGGGATATCGATGAAGATGTGAACCATCGAATTAAAGCCGGATGGATGAAGTGGCACCAAGCTTCTGGCATTCTTTGTGACAAGAGGGTGCCACAAAAGCTAAAAGGCAAGTTCTATAGGACGACAGTTCGACCCGTAATGTTGTATGGCGCTGAGTGTTGGCCGACTAAAAGGCGACATGTGTAACAGTTAGGTGTGGCAGAGATGCGCATGTTGATATGGATGTGTGGCCACACAAGGAAGGACCGTATCCGGAATGATGATATACGAGATAGAGTTGGGGTACCGTCAACTGAAGAGAAGCTTGTCCAACATCATCTGAGATTGTTTGGGCATATTCAGCGCAGGCCTCTAGAAGCCCTAGTGCATAGCGAACGGCTTAAGCATGCTGATAATGTCAAAAGAGGCCCGGGTTGATCAAACTTGACATGGGAAGAGTCCATAAAGAGAGATATGAAGGACTGGAGCATCACCAAGGAACTAGCCATGGACAGGGGTGCGTGGAAGCTTGCTATCCATGTGCCCGAACCATGAGTTGGTCGCGAGATCTTATGGGTTTCACCTCTACCCTACCCCAACTTTTTTGGGACTAAAGGCTTTGTTGTTGTAGTTGTATATATACTCTGTATAAGATATTGTATATTATATTACATATATATATATGCATCAACTTGTGTAATGTTTACAGTATGTAGCACCGTAAAATAAATTTGAAATGAATGGAAAACACAAAAATAGAGAGGAAAACTAAAACCTAATTAAAAGCTAAAACAAAAAACACAAAACACTTAGTACCGGTTGGTATCACCAACCGATACTAAAGGTCCTCCACCACCAGCCCACGCAGGCCGCCACGTGGTGGGCCTTTAGTACCGGTCCGTGGGCCAACCGGTACTAAAGATCTGGACATTTAGTCCCGACACTTTAGTACCGGTTAGGGAACCGGTACTAAAGGCCCATCCCAACCAGGACTATAGACAGACATTCTACTAGTGATATATCGTGTGGCTAAAGGGAACATAAGTGTGAAGTACAGGTTCGACTAACCAGCTTCATCGGACACTTGGAGTCGGCACGTCTTGCTAGAGGCCGCTGCCAACCGGTCGAGTCGGATGTCATCTGACTCACGACCAAGTGGACGAGAACCTAAAGGGTCATGCACTTAAGGGAAGGAACACATGGGCTTTAGGATCCATGCGAGGCCCAAGAGTTGAGCCGTGCTGGATGCCTATATATAGTGGAGGTGTGGCACACCCATCCGGTTGATCGCTTCGGCACCGTCATTAGGGCTTTGCATGAGTTGCAACTAGCCACCCCCACTCGCCGCCGCCGACCGTGTGATCGGACCTAGCAGTCTGCCGCACAGGTGTTCCTCCTGCATGCGCGGATACCGTTAGAGGAGGTGCACTTGCGCCGCTCCAGCGAACCTGTATGTGGGATCCGGCGACCATCTGTTCGCGGGAGATCGGAACGGTTGTTCGAGGGAGATAGGACGAGGAGGAGACGGACCACACGAATGCGCTGCCCCAACTCTACTTCCATTGCACGGCACCGTGCGTCTAGTGGTAACAATCTGTGATCCATCTCTGTAGCATGTTCTTGGATGTTCTGCACGTAGGAAAATTTTAATTGGCATGCGATGCACCTATGTAGAACCCAACAGTGGTATCAGAGCCTCTGTTATAAGATTTGGATTCAGATCGGATGCATATTTGATATGCGGAGGCGGCGGATCAGATCCACCGTCATTCATGACATCGGCTATGTGCACGGTTGATGAGATCAAATACACATCGGGATAGATTGAGGCTATGTTTTCTATCGATCGGAATTGATGAGGTCATGACACAACCTACAACCTACCGACCATGTGCGTAGCGCCTTGTATTTCATACACGATCACAAAAACCGGTAGAATGCAATTCTATGCATAAGTTTGTTTTGCAGGTTTGATGTGAATAGTATGGCTCATATGTATGTGATGCATGTGTGTAACTTAACATGACCTGCGTGTCATGATTGTCAGCCAGCAAGAGCCAAAGCACTGCCATTATATCATATAACGACCTGCGTGTCGACTTGTGATTCTTTGTAAATCATTACTAGTTGTAGTAGTTTGAGGACAAAGATCAAGATCGAGGTTTTGGCATCCTGGCATGACGGACAAGATGGATTTCCGCCTTTGTCATCGGAGTAGGAGCCGTCCATGGAAGGACGCCCATGAAGGAGACATACTATTTCACATATTTATGTTTATATGTGATTGATATTGCTTCTTATTTCTATGCATGTTATAATAGTAGAAAGATCCCTCCTTAATATCAAGTATATTTCCATTTCGGATGTTGCACCTTCGCACGTCAAGTACGCCTAGTAGTGGGCTCATAAAATTGAGGAGCTACTAGGTATCCTTGAACTGGAGGGTTCGTGTCGGACACGACATGCACTGCATCGGGTTAATTTGACAAGGCAATCAAAATGATTTTGGGCCTCGTGGCAAAGAAGGTTGGGAGCCGGGGGTATGAGATACCTACCCAACCGACAAGATTCGTATAGAGATACGATTAGCAAGATGTTGCTTACCGAATAGGCAAGCTGGCTAGCAGTGATGCTAAAGCTCACTAGTCGCTCGCGCTAGACGGGTCCTGAATCACTGAGAGTTTGCGGAGGGATGCCGACTTCAGTGCGAGTAGTTCTGTTTAAGGCTTGAATTACTCTACATAGACACATTGCTTCGTGATTGCATATTTTCTGTTGTAGATCAATGGCACCACCTGCTCAACCCAACTTTGCATTGAAATCAATTCTGGAAAAGGATAAACTGAATGGAACAAACTTTGCCACCTGGTATAGAAATGTGAGAATTGTTCTCAAGCACGATAAAAAGGAACATGTTCTAGAGGATCCACTTCCAGTGGAACCTGCCGAGAATGCTAACGCCACAACCAAGAATGCCCACCAAAAACTCGTTGATGAATCAAATGAGATCAGCTGCCTCATCCTGGCTTGTATGGATTCCGATTTGCAATAGCATTTTTAAAACATTCAGGCTTTCGATATGATCGAGAGTTTGAAGAGAATGTTTCAGGTGCAGGCTAGGACCGAAAGGTTCAACGTCTGGCAGTCCTTGACGGATTGTAAGCTTAAGGAGGGTGATCCACTAAGCCCACATGTGATAAAGCTGATCGGGTATGTGCAAGCTTTGTATCGGTTAGGCTTCCCACTTGGGGACGATCTGTCCACGGATGCAATTTTGGGTTCTTTTCCACCTAGCTATGGGACATTCGTCTCGAACTATCATATGCACGGCATGGATAAGAAGCTCACTAAATTGCATGGGATGCTCAAGGTGGCAGAACAAGATATTAAGAAAGGCACGCATCAAGTGTTGATGGTGTAGAACTCGGCTAAGTTCAAGAAGAGTTGGTCCAAGAAAAATGGTAAGGCAAAGGGCACGGAGCAGGATGTCTCCATCGCTGAGCCAAAGTTCGAACCGAACTCAAAGACCACTTGCTTTCACTGCGAGGAGGCTGGTCACTTGAAGAGGAACTGTAGCAAGTGGCTTGCTGAGCATGGCAAGAAGGCCGGAGATGCTTCTTCCGGAAAAGGTACACTTGTTACATATGTTATAGACATTTACCTTGCTAACATACCTAGTAGCTCTTGGGTATTTGATACCGGATTAGTTGTTCATATTTGCAACTCGATGCAGGGGCTGGTAAGAACTAGGCGTGTGGCACAAGGGAAGATTGACATCAGGGTCGGCAACAAAGCAAGAGTTGCTGCGTTGGAGGTCGGCACGATGCATCTCAAGCTTCCTTCTGGATTTATTTTGGAATTGAATAATTGTTATTACATTCCTGCACTTAGTCGGAACATTATTTCTGCCTCATGTTTGATCAGTCAAGGTTATGAATTCAATATAAAGGACAATGGATGTTCATTTTATTTGAATGGAATGTTCCATGGCTATGCATCCATAGTAGATGGGTTATTTATTTTAAATCTAGAAATGGAACCAGTCTATAACGTGAATGTCAAGAGGCATAAGCCTAATGAGATAAATCTGATATACTTCTGGCATTGCCGGCTTGGACACATTAGTTTGAAACGCATGAAGAAGCTCCATGATGATGGACTCCTAACCTTGTCCGACTTTGGGTTGTTCGAGACATGCGAATCATGCTTGCTAGGCAAGATGACTAAGTCTCCTTTTGCAAAGAGTTGCGAGAGGGCGTCCGGGCTGTTGGAGCTTGTACACAGTGATGTGTGTGGTCCAATGAGCACAACGGCCAGAGGTGGCTATCATTACTTCGTGACTTCTACCGATGACTTGAGCAGATATGGATATATCTATTTGATGAGGCACAAGTTGGAAACTTTTGAAAAGTTCAAAGAGTTCCAGAATGAGGTTGAAAATCAGCTCGGCAAGACGATAAAACTTCTACGATCAGATCATGGGGGTGAGTACATGAGCTAGGAGTTTGATAATCATCTAAAAAGCTGAGGTATAGTACCTAAGCTCACACCTCCGAGTACCATAGAGAAACGGTGTGTCAGAACGGAGAAATCGAACCTTGTTGGACATGGTCCGGTCGATGATGAGAAAATCATATTTACCCTTGTCATTCTGGGGATACACTCTAGAAACTGCAGCTTTCACACTTAATAGGGTACCATCAAAATCTATAGACAAGACACCACATGAGATGTGGACTGGGAAGAGTCCTAGTTTGTCTTTTTCTAAAGATTTCGGGTTGTGAAGCATTTGTCAAGCGACTCATGTCAGACAAGCTTACACTCAAGTTGGTTAAATGCATGTTTGTGGGATATTCGAGGGAAACCTTGGGATATAACTTCTACAACCGAGAAGAGAACAATGTGTTTGTTGCTCGGAACGGGGTTTTCCTAGAGAAAGAGTTTCTCAGTCAGGAGGCCAGTGGCAGAACGATGCGACTCGAAGAAATTTGAGAGCCACTCAGGGACAACTCGGTTGGTGATGAGATCACATCGGAGTCGGTCAGAGAACCCATAGTGGAGTCAGCACCAGAGCCACGAAGGTCGGAAAGATTGCGCAGAGTGCACGACGTTTTGTTGCTAGAAAGCGACGAGCCGGCCACATATGTGGAAGCGATGGTGAGCCCAGGTTCCAAGGCATGGATAGAGGCCATGAGATTCGAGTTATAGTCCATGGATGACAATCAAGTCTGGGACCTAGTTGATCCGCCACCTGGCGTAGTTGCCATTGGTTGCAAATGGGTCTTTAAGAAGAAAACTGATGTGGATGGAAATGTTCAGATCCACAAAGCTCGGCGTGTTGCTAAAGGTTATGGACAAGTTCAAGGTATTGACTACGACGAGACCTACTTGCCGGTAGCGATGCTAAAGTCGGTGAGGATCATACTAGCTATAGCTTCATATTTCGATTATGAGATATGGCAGATGGATGTCAAAACGGCTTTCCTTCATGGAAATTTAAAATGGGATGTATACATGATACAGCCCAAAGATTTTGTCGATCCAACTAACTCTGGTAAAATATGCAAGCTCAAGAGATCCATTTATGGATTGAGGCAAGCAGCTCGGAGTTGGAGCATTCGTTTTGATGAAGTCATCATAGAACTTGGTTTCATCAAGAATGAAGAGGAGTATTGTTTATACAATAAGTCTAGTGGGGCATCAGAAGTATTTCTGATCTTGTATGTGGATGACATACTTCTGATCGGATGATGATTTTCGATGTTGAACTCAGTCAAGGAACCATTGAATGGCAAGTTTTCGATGAAAGACCTTGGAGAGGCAGTGTACATTTTAGGCATCAAGATCTATAGGGGTAGACCGAGGAGGCTGCTCGGCTTAAGCCAGAGCACGTACATAGACAAAGTGTTGAAGAGGATCAACATGAGTGAGGCCAAGAAAGGGTTCTTGCCCGTCTCACATGGTATAAGGCTAAGCAAGACTCAGAGTCCTACGACTTCTGATGAGCGAAACTGGATGAGTAGGATTCCATATGCCTCGGCAATTGGATCCATCATGTATGCCATGCTATGTACACGGCCTAATGTTGCCTATGCAATAAGTTAAGAAGGAGATACCAGGACGACCCATGTGAGAGTCACTGGGTAGCGGTGAAAACTATCTTGAAGTACCTGAAAAGGACTAAAGAGATGTTCCTAGTTTATGGAGGTGAGGAGGAGCTCTGCGTAAAGGGTTACGCCGATGCTAGTTTCCAAACTGATAGGCATGATTGTCGATCGCAAACTGGATTCGTTTATGTCATGAATGGAGGAGCAGTGAGCTGGATGAGTTCCAAGCAAGAAAGGGTGGCCAACTCCACAACAGAGGCCGAATACATTGCGGCTTGTGAAGCCGCAAAGGAAGGTGTTTGGATTCGGAAGTTCCTGGAAGATGTTGGTGTGTTCCCGGGCTGGTCAAAACCGTTGGACCTTTATTGCGATAATTCTGGTGCCATCGCACAAGCCAAGGAGCCGAGACAACACCACAAGACCAGGCACATAGACCGAAAATATCACTTGATACGAAAGCTCGTACAGAAAGGTGATACCTATTTGTGCAAGGTTCATACGGATGCAAATGTTGCAGATCCATTGATTAAGTTGCTTCCACAACCCAAGCATGAGGGGCATGTTAGAGCTATGGGCATTCAATGTCTATTTGATTGACTATAGTGCAAGTGGGAGACTGTTGGAGATATGCCCTAGAGGCAATCATGTATGATGATATTTCCTATGTGTTTATCAATAAAGATAGTCCTTGGACATTATCAGTGATGTGTATTAATAAGTACGTGACTTGTTTGTGAGACCATGCATTGTATGATAACTATCCCAAATGGTCCCTAGTCGAAACGGTTGTGTGGACGTGCAACTAATTAGACTAGCATATGACACGGTGGATGGTTTGGTCTCACTGACCATGTAGGATTGGATGCTATCCGGATAATATGGACTCAAAAAGGTCTGGTCGGATTCGACATAGTCGGATCCGAGTCGAGATAAGGTCTGAGATGGACAGACCCAACTATGGGACGCAGCGATAGGTCATCTGTGTGTCTCTAGTACAGCATACGTTCTGTGTCCTAAGATCTGAGCTGGCACATGTACTCAGGGTGGTGACAGACTTTCTTTGGGCCGACCAAACGCTACTCCGTGACTGGGTAGTTACAAAGGTATGTTTCAGGCTTGACCTGACCCATGCTGCGAGACATGGTCGAGCAAGATGGGATTTGCCCCTCCTACCAGGAGAGGTATACTCTGGGCCCCCTCGGGTGATCCGACCTGGATAAGCATGGCCATGCGATGAGGATTATGAGATAATCCGAAGTGTTGGTCGGATTCACCGGAATGAGAAAGAGGTCGTGCTGCAATAAGGGTGACCATATCACCTTGTGCACGACAACATATATCGTGTGGCTAAAGGGAATAGAAGTGTGAAGTACAGGTTCGCCTAACCAGTTTCATCGGACACTTGGAGTTGGCACGTCTTGCTAGAGGCCGCTACCGACCGGTCGAGTCGGATGTCATCTGACTCATGACCAAGTGGACGAGAACCTAAAGGGTCGCATGCTTAAGGGAAGGAACACATGGGCTTTAGGATCTGTGCGAGGCCCAAGAGTTGAGCCTGCGCGGGATGCCTATATATAATGGAGGTGTGTCACACCCATCCGGTTGATCGCTTCGGCACCGTCATTAGGGATTTTCATGAGTTTCAACTAGCCACCTCCACTCGGCACCGCCGACCGTGTGATCGGACCTAGGAGTCCGCCGCACGGGTGTTCCTCCTGCAAGTGTGGATACCATTAGAGGCGGTGCACTTGCGCTGCTTCCGCGAACCTGTACGTGGGATCCGACAACCGGCTGTTCGAGGGAGATCGGAACGGTTGTTAAAGGGAGATCGGACGAGGAGGAGACGGACCACACGAACGCGCTGCCCCCACTCTACTTCCGCTCCACGGCACTGCGCATCTAGTGGTAACAATCTATGATCCATCTCCATAGCATGTTCTTGGATGTTCTGTGCATAGGAAAAATTTAATTGGCATGCGATGCACCTATGGTAGAACCTTACAACACGGATTGTTTATACACATGTACATATAAGTTACATGTGCATCTGCTGATCGAGATCATCGATTATTGCATTGAGGGGGCAGTCTGCTTGCGAAAGACGGGTGGCTGGCATCACCTGGTCATATACCAAGTGGAGTGGCACTTCTTTTCCATCAAATCCCATAGGACCAACCCACACCATATGCTCGAGGTTAAGTCCGGTGAAACGGGTCTTGACCATGGCCCACGCCTCCCGTGATCCCTCGCGGCAGGCCGCGGTCTTCCATAGCTCGAACCTATCCCAAGCCCCGCTAAATCGATCCACAAGTGAGGCTAGCCCTTCAGGTGGATGTTTGGTGGGCCATAGTGCCTTCACCATCCCTTTCATCGCTTTATGCACGCGCTTATGGAGAGAGGTCAGCTCCTTCAGCAGGTCCCCTTGGTATGATTCGATCTCCTCTTCAGGATGTCCGCACAGGAGACCTGCAACTAAGATGACATGCGCGATTACTATCATTCCCTACATCGGAAATACTTACTGATAGCAGAATTGTACTTGCCGAATACGCTCCTCTGAAGCTTTCCATTCTCTTCTTGAGCTTGGGCGAATTGAGTCTTTAAACTCTTTATTTCCTCAGCCTGTTTTTGTATAATGAGGCAGCCAGCCTGATGCCTGGATTTCGCATACCTTTGAGAATCCCGGACTTCTTCCAGCTGCCTTTCCATATGTCCTATTGATTCGACTGCTACACAAAACCCATATGTCAGGCATGATGATGTAAACAATATTAGCGGTAAATGCATAGTCACCATGGGCCTCTCGCGTGAAGCTCTTCACTTGTGCTAGTTCGGCCTTCACGGATTGTACTTTCGTGCGGCTTTCCTCGAGGGACCTGGCCAATTGCTCGGACTGTTGCTTTGAGGCCTGCGTCAGCAGTCAAACAGTGTGGAGATCCTTAATTCTTTTTTCAAAATCAAATTAAGGCTCGGGGGCTAATAGGCTTACACAAGTATGCGGATTCTGTAAAATCTGATCTCTTACCTGAATGTTGGTTGTTATCAGCTTCATAGCTTCGCCAAATGCAACTCGGGCGGCCCCGAGGTGTGCATCTGTCGAGCCTAGGGAGCCAAACTCCTGGTTGGAGAAAATTGGGTGCCACATGGCCTCCCATCGGTGCCGATGATGCATGGCACTCTCCACCTCCGATTTGGTGACAGATACTCCGTCACCAGATTCGGCGGGCGCCGGATTGGCCATAGGAGCTTCCGTAGTGGAAGCCGCATGGGTCGTGCCCCGAGAGCTTCAGGCGTCTCCTGACACCTGGGCAGCCCCCTCGGTAGGAGAGGATTGGGTGTTTTGCCTAGGTATAAAACGAGCGGCTATGACATTCTGCTGACTACCACGATAAAGCAGATATCCGAACAATGTACCTTCGGGATGAGCGTACAGGTGGATTCGTCCCCAAGTCCGGCTCCTTCGTAGGGCCCCGGTTGGCCTCTAATTTGCCCGCGGCTTCGGCTGCTGGTGCATGGCGCGCGGATCGGCGGGGCTTGGAGGTTGGGACTGGCACGTCTGGGGCGCTCTTGGTAGTAGGCCTCTTGCGGGAGGAACTTTTTCTCTTGCCCATGGATGGAATGGAGAATGACACGGGGTGATCAATTATGATAGCCACCGGGGTCTGGACGATGCTGTCCTAGAAATAGAATACATTTTCGAAGTCAAGGAGAAGATCTGGATCCTCGTTGAAGCCCGTATCATTGTCGCATGAATGGTTCTCGGGCTGAGGAGCCGGAGAGTTGACTGTCTTGACCAAGCTCCTCCATTCTTGTTCATGCCAAGACCTCGGTCAAATACAGTACGGAATGAAAACCTGAACTATTTCATGATTGAAAATTAAAGGCTTACCTGTTCGACGGGATTATGGGCCGAATATCCATCCTTGGCTGACCGCCGAATGAAATCTTCTTTCTCTCCTTTGTGCAGGTCGTCAAGTGCGGCAACCAACGCTGTTGGATTGGCGAGACCTAGTTTTCAGGAGCGCCTGGTGTCGCTTTTCCCGTTGTACCTCCATAAGGGATGTACCCTCTGTTGGAGGGGCTACACAGGCCGGGAGATAGCAGCGGCCATGATGTCAATCAAGGTCAGTCGGTGGTGGGCAAGCATCCGCACCTGTGCGGCCAGGCGTTGCACCTCTGCGCTTTCCTCCTCAGATGAGCTCTTGGGTCGCCAGCTGTACCTCTTCTTTGGGAGGAGGTCAGAGTATTCATGCAACCTTGTCCGAGTTGGTCCGAATAGGGGGACATCTTCAATATAGAAACACTCCGAGGTCCATTCTTCAGATTTCCTTGGTGTGCCAGCCGGATACCCCGTTCCCGCTATGTGGCATACTTCGGCCCCGCCGACCTCTAAGATTGTCTTGTCCCGAGTTCGGAGGATGAGGCCGAACTATTTCCTCCACAGATCGAAGTGAGCTTTGCACCCTAAGAACATCTCATAGAGGGCGGCAAAGCCCAAGATGTGTAGAATTGACCCTAGGGTGAGATGGTGGAGTTGGATACTGTAAAACTCCAGTAACCCCCTCAGGAATGGGTGGATTGGAAACCCAATGCCCCGAAGGAGGAAGGAGACGAAGCAAATGTGCTCCCCCTTGTTTGGATTAGGGAAGTGCTCGTCGAAAACCTCGTCACCATAAGAGAGCAAACCGGCGCGGGTCTCTGCCAGATCTGACGATGGAAGATATCATTGGGTCTCCAGGTTATGGAGCCGTAGGAGTGTGACGGAGCAGCTGGTCCAGTCCCCTGGGCGTTGGCCGTAAGGGCGTGCTGAGGAACTGGGAACGTTAGCCATGTTTTGTGTGGAGATTCCACTAGGAGTTTTCGGCGGGAGGGAAGAAGAAGATGTGGTCTGAACCACGATTTTGTTTGGTTAAATGGGTTGGTGCCTCCGTTGCGGAGGGGTAAGATTGTAAAAATCATTGGCCGCTCGCCTCCCCACGATGCGCGAAAGTCGAGGAACTCGTGCAGTTATTATAATAACCCTGCACTCGCAACGCCTGGGATCTTACCGAAGACTAGTTGGTTGCCGAATAAAGAAGGATGAGAGACTCTCCTTGCAAGCCGAAGATGACGACATAAGGAGATCGAACGAATATATATCGGCGCTGATGGCTAGTTCGGGGGGCTACTGAGGGAGTCCTGGATTAGGGGGTGCTCGGATAGTCAGCCTATTGTTCATGGGCCGGACTGTGTAGGCCACAAGGCAGGCATCAGATGATTGAAGACCGCCTGCGCCGGATGGATCCTTCGAGGAGTCCTGACGTATTATCCGAGTTATTAGCTGTAGTTAGGCATGTTATGTCTTCGGCATGGAACCGAACATGTGTAAGCCTAGGGCACCTTCGGCATCTATATAAGCCGGAGGTTTTTAGGGTATAGATAGAACAACTCATCTAGGGTTAGACATAAGATCTCGAGGTAGATTAACTCTGTAACCCCTTACACCATCAATACAATCAAGCAGGACATAGGGTATTAACTCCATAGGAGGGCCCGAACCTGGGTAAACTCGTGTCCCCTTCGTCTCCTATTACCGTCGATTCTAGTCTCATAGTTCAGGACCCCCCCTCGAGATCCGCCAGTTTTGACTCCGACATTGAAGCTTTCATTGAGAGTTCCTGTGTGATTGCCAAAGGAATTGATGGCTCACCCCGTCGCGAGTAGCGAGATCTGTATCGAGTGAGTTATCGCCCCCGATTAGAGTTTCATCGGCAACGACATCTTGTCGCATGCCGGCCCACTCGGCCATCAAGGCCAGATCGGAAGGTTTCCCCCCAATCAGAGTATCAAGTTCGGAACCCTAGAGTTCGTGTCTGATTCACGGGTAACACTTGTTCCAATGGAACCTCCAACCTTCAAAGAAGAACCTGTAAGTCCGGATGCTTTGACGCCTAGGACATCAGGCCCCACGATGGAACGGAAGATGGATCTGCTTCTGCGTAACTCTAGAACCGTCACATCGCTTAATGAATCCACTCGTATCAGCGACACGCATCCTGCCATCGCCTCATTCTTAAACGAGTTGTTCGATCAGATCGAAGCTATGCATATATCGGATGACCAGATTCCAATCTATGATTGGCTTGGTATCAGACCCGATGACACGGAGATTCATGTCCCTCCAGTCACCCACCTTGTCGCTTCCGTCAAGTGCCCCGTCATGGATTCGGCCCGACAGCCGGCATTGAAAACCGTCTAAACCCCGGTCCTCAATCTCCAAGACCCTATCAGTGAATCACAGGCGGGGAATCACTCTAGAATCGAACTGTCATCGGTCCAGGATCCATCGCATGATTTGGGAATGACAATTCCGAACACTCGAAACCAAATTCTTTCCCACCCACCGCCCAAGATGATCATCCAAGTACCGTGCCAAAGCCCATGTCTTCGGACTTGAGGGATATCAAGCAAATACAAGGAGAATTAGTCCACCACTTTTGGGCAAGACTCCTACTCACTAGGAGCAGAGTAAAAGGTCTTAGTGATCACGATGTAATGGTAATCTTCACTCGCAATTGCCATGATGAAGGCATTCTCAATGCCCTGGCCTGCCGACGCATAACCGACTTTTCAGAATTATCCGAATTGGTACAAAAGTACTATGCCATGGAGACTGTCTGGCAATCCGAACAATTGTTCTCGGAACCAATCTTCTCCTAACACCCTAGAGGAGCTCGAAAAAAGAGGACACCTCCAAAGCGGCCAGCCAGGTATGAACCCATCGAAAAAAGAAAGAAGTCCCTTTCTAGGACTGGCACCATCCTCGACGGACTCTTGGATAAACCCTGCTCCATTCATTCCGTGTTGTTGAACACAAACCCTACTCATAGCCTTCGACTTGCTGGGTCATCAGGCAAGTCGCAAAAAGTGGCGAGGCCATCCTCGACACACCTCCGTCGAACATGCGCTCTCCTTATCCAACCGGATTTAATGACGAAGTCTTGACGGTCTATGATATCTTCCCCTCAAAGAGCAGGCGTAAAAGAGCTCTTAGGGAGCATGAGAAATTATACCATGTGACAACTACTAGCCCATGGGCAGACGTACTGATTACTTTCGGGGACCTACGAGCCGCCCATCCTTCCCGGTCATTCACCGGCCGCTCTAGTCTTGAATCCCATCATTGATGCATACAGGCTACATAAGGTGCTAATGGACGGCAACAATGGTCTTAACCTTATATACAAGGCCACTCTGGAAAAAATGCAGTTCGACCGATCCCGCATGGAACATAGCAACACAACCTTCCGGGCAATTATCCCAGGGAAAGAGGCACGTTGTTCCGGATGTATCATCCTAGACGTTGTGTTCGGTACGCTTGAAAACTACCGATCCGAAGAACTTCTGTTCCATATCGTCCCCTTCCCAAGTGGCTATCACGCCCTATTGGGACGCGACACCTTTACAAAGTTCTAGGCTATATCCCATTATGGGTACATGAAACTTAAAATGCAAGGACCAAATGGAGTGATCACGATCGCCAGTGATCCGAATATAGCCCTTCGGGCCGAAAACAAAATTGCAGCACTCGCCCTTGAGGCATTAGCAGAAACTTTTGCTGCCGAATAGTTGATCGCTCTACGGTCGACAGTTAATAGGGACAATGTGATCCTTAGCAAGAGGCCCAAGTCCACGTCCTTTAAACCCCACAGACAAATTGTGAAATTTCAGGTGCATCCAACGGATCACAATAAAACAGCATCCATCGAGGCCCAGCTCGATCCCCTTACGGACGAAGCATTGCGGAATTTACATCCCGACAATTGGTACATGTTCGCTTGGCATCCTTTCGATATGCCTGGAATCCTACGGCAGATCGCCGAACATAGCTTAAACATTATTCCGGGATTTAAGCCCATGAAACAGACCCTGCGCCGCTTCTCCGAGACTAAACGGCAAGCCATGGGTGAATAATTTGCCTAATTTCTTGAGGCCGGATTTATTCGGGATATTAAACACCCCGAGTGGCTAGAAAACCTGGTGATGGTACCTAAGAAAGACAAATCCTGGCGGTTGTGTGTCGATTTCAAAGACCTCAACAAACCATGCCCCAAGGACCCTTTCCCTTACCACGCATAGACCAGATCATTGATGCCACAACCGGACACGATTTGTTGTGTTTCCTCGATGCTTACTCCAGATACCATCAAATTAAAATGAAGGAATCCGATCAAGCGGCTACTGCATTCATCACCCCCTACGGGCCATTTTGCTTCAACATGATGCCCTTCGGGCTAAAAAACGCTGGGGCCAAATACGAGTGCATGATCCAAAACTGCCTCTCGACACAGGAAGGAAAAACTGTCAAGGCATACGTGGATGATGTGGTAATCAAAACCAAACACGTCGACCAGCTGATCGACAACTTATGTGAAACCTTTGCTAATTTACGCGAATATGATATACGACTCAATCCAGAAAAATGTGTATTCGGAGTTCCCTCCGGTAAGCTGCTTGGATTCATCGTCTTGCATAGAGGAATAGAGGCAAATCCAGCTAAAATCCATGCTCTATCAGAAATTGCAATCCCCACAGAGCTGAAGCATGTCTAGAGGCTAGCTGGGTGCGTAGCGATGTTGAGCCGCTTTATCTCCCACCTCGGGAAAAAGCTTTGTCGTTCTATAAGCTACTGAAATGGACTAACAATTTTGAATGGACCGATGAAGCAACGAGTGCGTTGGAATAAATCAAAGCAATACTGGCAACCAACACCATACTCACGACACCAGGCGCCGGAGAGCCCATGTTGTTATACATATCGGCCACCAACAAAGTCATCAGTGCGGTGTTCGTCATTGAACGAGATGAGGAGGGACATAAATTACGGACTCAAAAGCCGTTATATTATGTGTCAGAGGTGCTAACGCAATGCAAGTCCAAATACCTACATTATCAAAAAATAGCCTATACAATATTTATGGCATCAAGGAAACTCTAACACTAATTCCAGGAGTGCGCGGTAACGATGGCATCGGAAGTCCCCTTGAATGATATGATCAACAACAGGGACGCCACCGGTCGCATAGCCAAATGGGCCATTGAGCTTCTTCCCTTCGAAATAACCTACAAGCCATGACGAGCCATTAAATCTCAAGTACTAGCGGACTTCTTGGCTGAATGGACAGAGGCCGAGCTCCCGAAGGAGTATAGCGCATACTCCCATTGGATGATGTACTTTGATGAATACAAGACCAAGGGCTGGAATTATCCTCACATCCCCCATAAACGACAACGTACGATACATGTTGCAAATCATGTATGCCGATCCCAACAATGCCACCGAATACGAAGCTCTTGTGCATGGTCTTTGGATGGCAGTGTCGATGGGCATACGATGGCTAGAGGTACGAGGGGACTCAAATCTGGCAATATCCAAAATTAATGGCAAATTCGACGCCAAAAATCCGAAGATGGCGGCATATAGAAATGCCGTCCTCAAGATATCTGCTCGGTTCGAGGGGTTGGAATTTCACCATGTTGTTCGAGACAACAACCAAGCCACCGATGTACTGGCCCGTATAGGAGCCAAGCGCGATCCTGTCCCGAGAAACACTTTCCCAGAACAGCTTTTCAAGCCCTCCGTAGTGTGGCAGGATGACGATAATGGTGCTAGTCCGAATATAGCGAACGAAGTTGTTACCCCTATAAACGAGCCAGATGATGGCATCATCGGCGGCTCAACGAATGAGACGCCCTCGGCCCATGAAGTAATGGTAGTAATTGCGTCATGGACAGAGCCCTTCCTTTCTTACCTTCTTCACAAGGAACTCCCCGACGATCAAACTGAGGCACGACACATAGTTCGGCGATCCAAGGCCTACAAAGTACAAGAGGGTGAGTTATACAAGAAAAGCACCACCGGAGTATTACAGAGCTACATATCCGAGGAAGAAGGACGGGATCTCCTCGCCTAAATCCATGCAGGCATGGGCGGGCATCACGCCGCGGCAAGGTCACTTAACGGTAAGGACTTCCGAGTCGGTTTCTTTTGGCCTACAGCTCGGACGGACACCCGGTCACTTGTCCACTGTTGCGTTGGGTGTCAACTCTTCGCGAATCAAAGTCACATGCCCCCCTACAGCTCTTCGAACTATTCTCATCACTTGGCCTTTTGCGGTCTGGGGGCTGGACATGGTTGGACCCCTTAAAGGGGGAACCAAGAAAAATAAATACCTATTGGTCATGGTCGACATGTTCACCAAATGGATAGAAGCAAAGCCTGTTAAATCGGCTAAATCCGGACAGTGATCGACTTTATATCTAGCGTAGTACAAAGTTATGGTGTTCTGCATAGTATAATAACGGATAATGGATCCAACTTCACGGCCCAAGAGCTCAAGGACTGGTGTGCACAATGGCCATAAAGCTTGATTACGCATCGATCTATCATTCGCAGACTAATGGACAGGTCGAGCGAGCAAATGGCCTCATTATGAGCGGCATCAAGCCACGTTTGGTCCGATCTCTTCATGAGTCTGACTGTCATTGGGTGGAGGAACTCGACTCCGTTCTATGGGGCCTACGTACCACCCTGAATAGATCAACGGGCTACACACCGTTGTTTATGATCTATGGGGCAGAGGCAGTTCTTCCCTGCGATATTATCAACGACGCACCAAGGGTGCGCATGTATGAGGAAAAGGAGTCCGAGTTGGATCGACAGGACGACTTAGACGCCTTGGAGGGGGAAAGGGACATAGCTCTGGCTCGATCTGCTCTTTATCAACAGCAAGCTCGCCTCGGTATATATTGTCCCAAAACCTAGCTCGATAATAAGCACAAGCACTTATAAGTAAAAAAATTACTATAATTGCTCATTGCCAAAAAATGGCCATATCCACAATTGTAAATATACCATAAATGGTATTATTACTAAAACAGAGAACAACATTATAGAATAAGTAAATAAAATAAATAAATAAAAGGAGGGGGTCCCACCTGGCAGTGAGCCAGGGCCCCCTCTGTGGGTATGACAAGTGGGCCAGGACCCACTAGTCACACACACACACAGAGACGCACACAGACCCCACACACCGGGGCACACACACAACACAGGCACACGACAGATCCAGCCGTGGCCACACGGGAGCCGCACACACACACACACCAGCACACATCCACTTGACCGAAAATAAAAGGGTCCACTTGACCGGAAATAAAAGGGGGTATTATTGTAAATATACAAGAAATGGTATTATTGCTAAAACAGAGAACAACATTATAGAATAAGTAAATAAAATAAATAAATAAAAGGAGGGGGTCCCACCTGGCAGTGAGCCAGGGCCCCTTCTGTGGGTATGACAAGTGGGCCAGGACCCACTAGTCACACACACACAGAGACACCCACAGACCCCACACACCAGGGCACACACACAACACAGGCACACGACAGATCCAGCCGTGGCCACACGGGATCCGCACACACACACCAGCACACATCCACTTGACCGGAAATAAAAGGGTCCACTTGACCAAAAATAAAAGGGTGGCAGGACCCACAGACCCCACACACCGGGGCACACACACAACACAGGCACGCGACAGATCCAGCCGTGGCCACACGGGATCCGCACACACACACACACCAGCACACATCCACTTGACCTAAAATAAAAGGGTCCACTTGACCGAAAATAAAAGGGGGGCAGGACCCACAGACCCCACACACCGGGGCACACACACAACACAGGCACACGACAGATCCAGCCGTGGCCACACGGGATCCGCACACACACACACCAGCACACATCCACTTGACCGAAAATAAAAGGGTCCACTTGACCGAAAATAAAAGGGGGGCAGGACCCACAGACCCCACACACCGGGGCACACACACAACACAGGCACACGACAGATCCAGCCGTGGCCACACGGGATCCGCACACACACACACACCAGCACACATCCACATGACCGAAAATAAAAGGAGGGCAGGACCCACAGACCCCACACACCGGGGCACACACACAACACAGGCACACGACAGATCCAGCCGTGGCCACACGAGATCCGCACACACACACACACACACCAGCACACATCCACTTGACCGAAATTAAAAGGGTCCACTTGACGGAAAATAAAAGGGGGGCAGGACCCACAGACCCCACACACCGGGGCACACACACAACACAGGCACACGACAGATCCAGCCGTGGCCACACGGGATCCGAACACACACACACACCAGCACACATCCACTTGACCGAAAATAAAAGGGTCCACTTGACCGAAAATAAAAGGGGGGCAAGGGGGATCGAACCCCAAACCTCTCGGTCTTTGACATATCCAGCCGTGGCCACATGGGATCCGCACACACACACCAGCACACATCCACTTGACCAAAAATAAAAGGGTCCACTTGACCGAAAATAAAAGGGGGGCAAGGGGGATCAAACCCCAAACCTCTCGGTCTTTGCCATAGGCGCGCACCACTGGACTAACGTCTCGATGCTCGAGATAGGAGGGAACATCACCTCTTGTTCTACCTGATGAAGCTGACACTGACGAAACTGAATAATTTTGACACCGACGAGAGAGCATGGTGGCGATGCGATTCCGACGAGGCGACAACGCTCAGCTACAACGGGCACTAGCAGGGCTTGCGGGGTCCTAGGGGAGCCCGTTCCCGCACTCAGAGGGGAAGAACCCTACGCGCTACAGTGGGCTCAAGCTCGAGCTTGCGCTCGCTCGGGCATGGCGGCGACGGTGATGCTACGGCGACGACGAGGCTAACGGGACACCCGGGAAAGGCTGGCAGTTGACTGCTGACCGAGAGGGGGCGAAGACAGGCTCGGCGCAACAACAAGGAAGAAGACCCATGGCGTTGCTACGGGGGCGCGATGGAGCAGCGGAAGAAGCCGACGATGAAAACGGGGATGGGGCTGTCGGTTCGGAGGCGATCTCCTCCTCCTAGTGACGGGAATGGGTGTCCGACAGCACCGGGATTCAGATGGGCATCTTGGACGGCGAGGAGGCGGCCGCCGAAGGCGAGGACGACGACGAAGTGCCGGCGGTCGACTCTGTTTTCTCTGAAGCTTACTGAACTTACCTCTGGAGAGGGGAGAGAGAGGTGGGCGGAGGAGGCGCGAGGAATGGGGAACCCTAGGTGGGGCGCGGACGTCGAGGGGTTAAATAGGCAGCGGGAAACGGTTCCTCGACGTCCGTGAGCTCACGGCGGGAGCTCTATCTCTCGCACACGGAAGGAGGGAGACGGAGTAGGTGTCCGTCTACAGCAGTTAGGCCGCGGGAGCGCCTGCTAGCTGGGCCAGGAGCAGGCCCACTAGCTTCTCTCTCTCTCACGCACGACAAGAAAAAAACACAATTTTCTTTTATTTTTAGAAGCGAGAGACAAAAACTAAACCAAAGGTCAGAGAGAGATTTTTTGAAACAAAAGAAATACATTTTTGGGCTCACAAAACTGTAAGCAATTTAATAAAAATGGTTAGGGCATTTTATAGCAAGCAATTATTTTACCTAAATATTTAACTAGACATTGTTGGAAAAATATTTGAAAGGGAAAAGCTCCAACCATGGCACAAGGATTACTTTATAAATCCTAGTAGAATATTAGGAAGATGTTCAACATTTTTAAAGAGGGAAAACAGCAAGGAAATTATATCATGAGGAATATTGAGTGAGAGGGAAGAGGTGATGGGTCTTGAAATGAGAGTAGAGCAACACTTCAACCAAGCAACACTTGCATACACACCCAAACACCTACACTCACAACACCACCACAACCTTGTGCACACAAAACAACATGATGATGAATGCTTATGATGCCATGATACAAGAATGACATGAAGCAAAATATATATAGCACAACACATGGTGGCAAACATGGAAGGTCCACATGACATACATTACCAAAATGGCAAGGGGGGCACTTGGGCTGTTACAACTCTCCCACACTATAAGAGGATCTCGACCCGAGATCTAAGAATGGAAGAACTCTGGAAATTTGGAATGGAGAAGATCCTCACGTTCCCAAAGTAGCTTCTTTGTCGAATGATGAGACCACTTCACCTTGAGAAACTTGATTGACTTGTTACGAGTCTTACGCTCAGTTTCTTCCAAAATAGCAACTGGATGCTCACGATAGGATAGGTCTACTTGGAGATCCACTACTGGAATCGGAACATTTGCCATCTGCCACATCTTTGTCGTCTGCTAGCGGACGACAAAGAGTGGCTTTGCCATCAGCTAGCAGAAAACAGACGACAAAGAGCTAGCAGACGGCAACGGGTGGCTTTGCCATCAGCCACTTCTTTGTCGTCTGCTAGCGGACGGCAAAGGAGGTTTGCCGTTAGCTAGCAGACGACAAAGAGGGAGGGGGCCCCACTGACGAGCCTCTTACCACTTAACCTAATGGCCCCCCTCTTTGCCGTCCGCTAGCGAATGGCAAACCTCCTTTGCCGTCCGCAAGCGGACGGCAAAGAGGGGGTTAAGTAACGGCAGGGCCCCATCCCGGCCCACCTCTCTCTCTCTCTCTCTCTCTCTGTTTCTCTCCCTCTCCTCCCCGCCACCCACCGCACGTGCCCCGCCGCCCTGTCGCCCCACCGGCCCACCGCCCCTCGACGCCCTCGCCGCCGCGTCGCCCCCGCCCCTGCGCCTCACCGCCCCGAAACCATCTGCCGCGTCGCCAGCGCCGCCCGCCGCCCCATCGGCCCAACTGGTGCCCTGCGGCCCGCTGCGCCCCCTCCGGCCCTGCCACAAGCCACTCCCAGGCGCTCGAGGGCCCCTGTCCCTGCCGCCTGGCCGCCACCGCCGCCCTTCCGGGTGCTCCCCGGCCCGCCCCGGTGCTCCCCAGCCCTCCCCGGCGCTCCCCCAACCCTCCCCGATGCCCCCTGCCCCGCCCCCTCTAGTAAGATCTTCCCCCTCCTCTTTTTTTGTTTTTTGATTTTAATTTAGGTTTAGATTATATTATTAGGTTAGTGTTAATTGGGTTAATGTTAATTAGGTTAGTGTTAGTTAGGTTAGTCTTAGTTTAGGTTTATTAGGTTAGTGTTAATTAGGTTAGTGTTAGTTTAGGTTTATTAGGTTAGTGCAAAAAGGAGAAGAAGAAGAAGATGAGGAGGAGGAGGAGGAGGAGAAGAGCAGAAGAAGAAGAAGGATAAGGAGAAGAAGAAGAAGAAGAAGAAGAAGAAGAAGAAGAGAAGAGCCCCTGATCCCCGACGCCACTAACCCCCAACCTCCGACGCCACCGACCCCTGACGCCACCGACCCCCGATGCGCTGGAACCCCGACCACCGACGCCATTGCCCCTCGACCACCGACACCATCGACCCCCGACCGCCAACGCCACCGACCCCCGACACCACCGACACCCCGACCCCCGACACGACATCCCGACACCCCAACACGGTACCCCAGACCTTGACACAGCACACCTACCCCGATACGACACCCCAGACACCCCGACCCGACACCCCGGTCCCGAAAAAGGTGCTCTTCGGCCTTCCAGAGGCCGACGGGTCATATATTTGTGAATTATGAGTTAGGTCATATATTTTTCGATTTTGTTATATAGAACATCATATTTATGTTGATCGGGTGGATTTAAATGTGCAGTTGTTTCGTCGCTGTGAGGGTCTGGTGTTCGACGACCTCCCCGTGCGTTCGACGAGCTCCGCCCCTACGTTCGTGGGTGAGCACAAATGACATCTCCTCCTGCCCCCTTCATTTCCTCTGTTGCGGTCTTCGTGCCGATGAAACTTTCTAGCTATAGGTGTCTTCAATCATCAGTATGCGTGACCACTATGCGTCTCCCATTCGAAAGGGTCACATCTATAAATATGCATTCATTAGCATATTTATAATCGTGATTCTTTCGAATTGTCCAACGTTATCCATGGACAGCTCGAGTATGTGTAGATTGTGTTCGTTTTCCCATATGCTCTGCTCCGGATCCGATGCAGAATTTCGTTAGTGCCTCCCTGTTGTTCTCCGGGTACACATCCTCTCTACTTATTGCCGAGACGTGTATCAAGAGAATAGCGAGGAGGTGCTACCGAAATTGTGCGTCGGATCCAGAGCGGAGCATGGGAAAACGAACCCAATCCACACATATTCGGGTGGGATTAGGACATATCTTTACCTACTAGCCTCTAGGTTGCATCGGCGTAATGAAACTGACAAACTCTATTAACTGATGAATATGGTTTGCTGAATTATGTATATATTTTGTGTGTGTCTAGTAGCTAGGCAAGATGAGTGATCGTGGGTGGATGTACACCGGTCACACTAGTCAGAAAGACATATATAGACGATGAAGATTAATATTAGTAATGTGAGGTATTCAATTATTATTATGTACATATATATTATTAATTAGTTCATGTTATTAGGTATTCATGTTATTAGCATTTTTACCTACCTTAGCTAAAAAATGGCATTTTTACCTACCTTAGTTAGTAAAAGAAGATAAAGAAGAGGAGAGGAGAAAAAGAAAGAGAAGATAAATTCTACTTCTTCTTCTTTTTCTTCTTCTTTTTCTTCTTTTTCTTCTAGCTAGTCTTCTTCTTGTTCTAACTTTCATCTTTCCTAATTTGCAGATTTGCTATAGATGAGGAAGCTTGCATTGATGGAGTGTACTCTTCTACTTGTGCTTCCTTTTTGTTTATGCAAACTTGTTGGAAACTTGTTTTGTTTTGGATATGTATGTATGGATATGTTGTTGGAAACCATGGTATGTTGGATATGTTGTTGGGAACTTGTATGTTGGATATGTTGTTGGAAACTTATTATTGGTATGGTTGTTGAAATTATTTTGAAATGTATATATATATATATGTGAAATTCTATCGAATTGAATGAATTTAAGAAAAAACAGAAAAAACAGGGGCTATATAGCCACTTTGCCGTTTGCTGGGGTAGCAGTAGGCTGGCCTAGGTGGGTTCTTTGCCATCCGCTGGCGCACGGCAAAGCACGCCGTTAAGCCCTTAATGGGCCTAAGTTTCCACGTGTGCCGTCCATTCCCTTTGCCGTCTGCTGCCGGACGACAAAGATGCAAAGGTCTTTGCTATTCGCCAGCAGACGATAAAGCGCCCTTTACCGTGGCTTATTCATCCGGACGGTTGGCCGCCAGCAGACGACAAAGCGCCCTTTGCCGTATGGCATGCATGCCTTTGCCGTCCGGGATGGCTGACGATAAAGTACCTGATTCCTGTAGTGATCAATGTCTTGGAGGTCAATGGTATGCTCGGGAGTATTGAAGCACCTCCAGAGCTGAGAGGCATGGAAGATATCATGCACATTTGCGAAATTTGGAGGAAGCTCGAGTTGATAGGCAAGGTCACCTCTCTTTCCCACAATTCTGAAGGGACCCACAAAGCGAGGAGATAGCTTCCCTTTGATTCCAAACCATCGAGTGCCCTTCATGGGAGAAACTCTAAGATAGACAAAGTCATCAATTTTAAAGGAGACATCCCGATGTTTGTTATCATAATAACTCTTCTGGCGGGATTGAGCTGTTTTGAGATTCTCACAAATGACATGACACATCTCTTCTACTTCAGTGATCATGTCATTGCCCAGAATTTGACGCTCACCGATTTTAGAATAATTGAGTGGGGTATGACACTTCCTGCCATAGAGAATCTTGAAACAGGCCTTGGCTGAACTAGCCTGGAAGTTGTTGTTGTATGAAAATTCGGCATATGGAAGGCAGTCTTCCCATTTCATGCCGAAAGAAATTAGACAAGATCTGAGCATGTGTTCGAGGATTTTATTGACTCTCTCAACTTGACAACATGTCTGCGGATGGAATGCAGTGCTGAAACGGATATTGGTGCCCATAGCAGTCTGGAAGGAGTCCTAGAACTTGGAAGTGAAGAGGCTTCCATGATCTGAGGATATGAGCTGAGGAATACCGTGCAAAGAAACTATCTTGACATATATAGCTCTGCCAGTTGAGCTGTCGAGATAAACTCTTTGACCGGAAGGAAATGGGCAACTTTGTTCGGCTTGCCGATAACCACAAAGATGGCATCGTTACCCTTCTTGGACTTAGGAAAACCAATGATGAAATCCATCTTCACATAATCAAATTTCCACTCTAGATTAGGCAAAGGCTGAAGGAGACCTGTTGGACATTAATGTTCCGCCTTCACCCTGCGATAAATATCACACTCGTTTACGAACTAAGCAATTTCACGCTTCACGCGAGTCCACCAGAAGGTTTGCTTGAGGTCCTGATACATCTTGGAACTTCCTGGGTGAATGGATAGGAGAGAATTGTGTTGTTCATCCATGATAACCTTTCTGAGATCACCTTTTGAAACCACCAGACGATCCTCAAAGAACAAGGTATATTTGTCATCAACGAGAAAGCACTTATACTTCGGAATGCCCTTGGCCACACCTTTCTTCACTTTTTCCACCATAGCATCAAGAAGTTGAGCTTCGTGAACCTGATCTTCCAGAGTCGGAGAGACTTCAAGATTTGCAAGAAATCCCTGCGGAATCATTTGGAGGTTGAGCTTGCGGAAGGCTTCACAAAGCTCGGGTTGAAGAGGCTTCAGGATAAGTTTGTTATAGTACACCTTTCGGCTGAGCGCGTCTACAATGACATTTGCTTTTCCAGGAGTATACTCAGTGCTTGGATTGAAGTCCTCAATCTTTTCCACCCAACGTGACTGCCGAAGATTGAGATTGGGTTGAGTGAAAATGTACTTCAAGCTCTTGTGATCGGTGTACACCTCAACTGGTCTACCCAACAACAAATGTCTCCAAGTCATCAGAGCATGCACAACTGCTGCCAACTCAAGATCATGAGTTGGGTAGTTCTTCTCGCTAGGCTTCAGCTGTCGCGAGGTATAAGAAACAATCTTCTTATCTTGCATGAGCATGCCACCAAGACCTTGGAGGGAAGCATCACAGAACACTTGGAAAGGCTTTGATTGCTCGGGAGGAACAAGAACCGGAGCTAAAGTTAGTTCTGCTTGAGCGTATTGAACGCCACATCACACTCAGGAGACCAAACATACTTGACATTCTTCTGAAGGAGATTGGACAGAGGCTTAGAAATTTGAGAGAAGTTCTCCAAGAATCTTCTGCAATAACTTGCAAGCCCGAGGAAGCTACGAAGTTTCTTGACATTCTGAGGAGGCTCCCACTTCAAGATTGCCTCAACTTTCTTAGGGTGCAATTTAATGCCCTCAGAAGAGATCACATGCCCAAGGTACACCACTTAATTGAGCCAAAACTCACACTTGGAAAACTTAGCATAGAATCGATGCTCTCTTAGCTTGCACAAGCCGGAGAGGCTCTGCATGTTCTTCTTTAGTCTCCGAGAACACGAGAATAACATCCAAATGTACCAAGACGAACTCATTCTTGAATGTAGAGAATATGAAGTTCATCATTCTGGAGAAGGTTGGAGGAGCATTGGCGAGACCAAAGGACATGACAGTGTACTCATAAGAGCCAAAACTCGTCCTGAAAGCAGTCTTTGGAATATCTTCTTCACGGATGTGAATCTGATGATAGCCCATGCAAAGATCAAGGTTTGAGAAAACCTTGGCACCTTTTAGTTGTTCAAACAACTCATTGATGTCGGGACGTTGGTACTTGTTCCTGATTGTCTTCTTATTCAATGGACGGTAATCGACACAAAGTCGGTCCGCGCCATCCTTCTTGACAAACAAAACACCACAACCCCATGGAAATGAACTTGGTCTGATCAGTCCCAGACGTTCTTGTTCGTCTACCTGCTTCTTCAATTCTTTCAGCTCTTCGGGGCCAAGCTTATAAGAAAGCTTGCAGTTCCAGGTTAGAGATCAATCACAAACTCAACTAGCCGGTGCGGAGGCATTCCTGGCAATTCTTCGCGAAAGACATCTTCATACTCACAAACCACCGAAATTTGAGAAATGGATGAGATTTCACCCTTCTCATTAAGAGCAAAGAGACGAATCGTGTCATCGAGAGCTGCGAAAATGATCACGTCTTCTGAAGGATGAGCCAATTTGACTTCTTTGGCTTGACAATCAACATACGCCTTGTTCATAGCCAGAAAATCCATGCCGAGAATGAGATAAATAACGGAATTACCGAGAACAATTGGAGAGGCTAGAAAAGAATAATTTCCCATTTTGATAGAGGCATTCGGAACTATCAATCACGAATTCATCATCTTCCCAGGAGAAGCTATTGTCATAGCCTTAGACCATTCATTCGTGAACAATTCATGCTTAGCAACAAAAGGTCTAGATATGAATGAATGCGACACACCAGTGTCAAACAAAACTTTTATAGGAATAGAATTAACTGGGAGATTACCCATGATCACTTGAGAAGACTCCTCTGCTTCAGCTGCATTCACCATGTTCACTCTTGATGTCTTGGGGTTGTGCCTCACCATAGCATTGCCTGGAGGTCTGACTGGAGGAGGAGGCGGAAGACGCCATTGGTTGCACTTGTTTGAGTAGTGACCCTTCTGACCACACTTGTGACAAGTAACCTTTGAGAGCGGACGGAAGTTGCGTGGAGGAGGAACCTTGGCTGACTTGGGTGCCTGGGGTCTCTGCTGATAACCTGGGTTGGGTGGGTGGGAAGAACCACGACCACCGAACTGCTTCTGCTCCTGAGGGGAACAAAACGGAGGAGGAGGAGGAACCCAATACTTTTGCTGCTTAGGAACCATCTAAGAGCTGGAAGAAGAAGAGTAGGATTCCCTGGAACTCTTCCTTGAGTTCTCCAACTTGAGCTGAGTTGCTTCGACCTTCAAATTCATGTTGTAGAACTGATCAAACTCACGAGTCTCTTGGAGGACCAGACCCGACATAAGCTCATCCTTGAGACCACCTCTGAACTGATAAATCATGGGCTTATTGTCAGGAACATCTTGTTTTGTATAGCAGGCCAGATTATGGAACTCGACGTTTTACTAATAGACAGACTTGCTTCCCTGCTTCAGGTGCCTGAGCATCTCATGCATCTCCTCGACAAAGCTCGTTAGAATGTAATGGGCCCTGAAGTCACGACAGAAATCATCCCAGCTGACAACACGATCACCCCTCGAGTCGTTGTATTGCTGCCACCAATCTGCTGTCTAACCCTTGAGCTGAAAAGTCGTGAACCTGACATAGTCATTTGGCCTGACATTGCTACACTCGAAGTGCTTGCTCATGTCGCGGAGCCAACCATCCACATCAAAAGGCTGCTCACAACAAGTAAAAGACTTGGACTGGTTGGCAAGGAACTGGTTGAGTGTCGCAAACTGAGGCTGATTTTGGAAATTCCCTTGATTACCTTGCTGACCCGGATCTGTCTCTCGCAACAGCCTGAGCAACATCTGAGTATTCGCATTGGTCGCGGCCATCATAGCTTGCCAAGCTTCTGGAGGAGGAGGCGGAGGGGGTGGTGGAGGGTTAGACTGCTGCCCAGCACGACCCGGATTCCCACAAGTTGGTGGAGCCATCCTGGAGATGGACAAGAACATCATCACATCATTGACAAAGATGATTGCAATAAGTTGAATCAATTGACTTGAAAGAAATTTGAACGAAATAACATAATAGCCTTCCTACTCAAGAATAGTAAGAACGCCTTCTTCGGGTTTGCGATAACATCATCAGATATTAGAAGCCACTTGAATATACACCACAAAGTATTGAGCTAAGATATGCTTGGAACAAATGTATAGACCTCATACATCTGAAGAAAGATGATCCTAGGTAACTACTTGAATTCCCACGTAAGAACTTTCGAACTCTTTGGTTATGCAATTGGGTGTTGGGGATACAGGGAGGCAAAATATCTCACACAACTAACAAGCCTTACACTCCAACTGTATCCATTTGTCAACACATAACCAGAGGCTTCGGAACTCCATCTATCTCAGATTCTCGAAAACACAATGATACCAAACATGGTAGTACCCCGGACGCCTTCCCAGTACTGGGTGACTCCGACCTTATCTCGCCACGATAAGTATTGAAGCAATTTCGAACATCCTTCGTCCTGAGATACTGACAAAACTGAATGATAACGATGTGCCAAGAATCCCCTGGAGCTCAACTCCCTGGAAGAAATCAAGTCAGACAGGAGGCACCAAGACAGATCTCTGTCACATCGGCATCATGTAGTTTCCAAAATACCCGCGTGATCCTAAAACATTTTTGAGCGAGAAGAGGAGTAGAATCAGCATTCCTAAGTTGAATACCTCACCAGAGTATAGAAGAGGAGTAAAAGAAACATACTCTCCAATATAACTAGTCTCAAAATAGTTTTTACTAGACTCGACTCGGCCAAGTTCGATCAAGCAAAGGGCTCCTATGGTCGTATGGCTCTAACTACCACCTGGTAACGCCCCGGACACACCCGCCGGTGGTCGTTACTCCTGGCGGGATCTAGACTGGCCTCACAGATCAATACCAGTCTTTTAATGCACTTTGTCCTCACTCGTGCGCACCCGGGACCAACTTCCCGGTCGGTGACCCATCCTAGAACTACTACAAGCCAAGCATGCTTAACTTGGGAGTTCTATTCGAATGGGCTCCCGGAAGAAGGAATTCCTTATTGATATGAGTAGTCTATCATCCCTAATATGCCAGGCTATCACACCCCTACCCGAGATCCACCAGTTTTGACACCGACATCGTGCTAAACAAGATGTGTGAGCTCATCTCTAGTGGAGTTAGGACTGACAAGGGCTTCAAGGAGGTCCACTTGAACACCGTTGCGAAGCAGGTGTTCGAGTTCTGTGGGCAGCACGTGTCCGCCACCCAGGTGTACAACCACCTGAGGAAGTGGAGAGGTCGATGGATCCAAGTGTCCAAGCCGAGAGACCTTAGCGGCGCCTCATGGGATGAGAACACTTGCTCCATAGTTCTGGAGGGAGAGCACTACGCCGGCCATGTCACGGTTAGCTCACAGCCCTCTTCGTCATACTGTCCACCATTGCCTACTCCTAATCGCAACTAACCACACTTGTGTTTCATTCTTAGGACCACCCAAGGGACGCTGAGTTCCTCAACACACCCATACAGAACTACAGCCAGATGCAGCACATCTTCTCCTTCGGGCTGGCAACTGGGAAGCATGCCATGGGCTCGGGGGAGCCTCTTGGTTCTCCCATGCCAGACTTCCCTGCGACCCCAGATGTCGAGGTCATTGATGGCCCTGACAAGCACTTCGAGAAGCCCTTCGACAAGCCCTTTGACCCCGTCCATGATAGGAAGAGGAAGAGAGGAGGCCTGATGGAGGAGGAGATCAATGTATTTTGCAGCATGACTAAGGCGGTGAAGGAGGTGGCAAGAGCCATTAGGGAGTGCAAGCCCCTCGACGTCCACCCTGACCTGTATGGCGCTATCATGACCCAGGGTGGCTTCAGCGACAAGGCTCTCATGGCAGCTCTTAGCCACCTGCTTGACAACAAGGCCGAGGGTGTTGGGTTCGTTGCCATGGCAGACACTCAGGAGCTGGCTGGGCAAGCACTACTACTAGAGTAGTGCTGCCTATGAGCGTGCATGATCCCTGACGGCAATGGCGATGGCGGTGGCGACGACGACTCGATGATGTTGACAACGTGTATTTTGTGTAGCTAGGGTTGGAAAACTATTTGATTGTCTGTATATTTTGGTGAGGTGGTATATACTAACCCCTCACGATGATGGTGAACTTGCGGTGGTAGGACGACACCCTATTTTGGATGTGGTGGTAGGATAACACCATGGTAGTGCTAGGTAGAACTTGCTATGCCGTATGATCATGCATACTTTACTTCTTCTCTTCTACTTGTGTGCTCCATTGATTTTCTGCTTCAACTCTTGCTCTTGTGCATTGCTAGGGCAAGTGGTATGCCGTGTTCATTGGTAAGGCTCCAGGAGTTTATGGTTCATGGAAAGAAGCAAGTGCACAAGTAGCATCGTATAGCAACAACAACTATAGAGGGTTCAAGACTAGGCAGGCAGCAGAACAAGCTTACTCCAACTGGGTGCGAAAGCACGGAGGCAGCAGTGTTGACAGTGGCAAGGTTGGAGGTGTCAAAGTGGAAGGTGCTAAGACGGATCATCAGTTTGGGCTGAAGCTGAAGAACTTCATCATCTTCGCCCAGTTCATCGCCATTGTTGTGTTGTGGTGTTGGTGTGCTAGGTGTGCTCATTGTGGGTAAGCTCACCAACGAGTGTAAAAGGTAAGCACATCATGTACGCCGTATGCAACCAAACACCGTGTTCATGTGCCGCTTGGGTCAATGCAGACAACCAAACAAAGTGCACTTGCGTATTACCTAATGCAAGGATCCTAGATGCAGGCAACCAAACCACTTGCAGATGACGCATTTGGGGCTGTTTTTGCTCAACGAGGCTGGGTTGAGATGTGTATGCAATGCAGCTACTGTTCACTGTGAGAACCAAACATGCCTTGAATGAATGCGTATGTGGTAGTAGCATCATATAGTACCTGTAATTAAGTAGTTCATCTATCTTCGGAAATTGCTTTTGGAGGCCGAGCTCCATGGAGGTCTTTAAATACAAAATTCAAAATTCATGAAAATTCATATTTTTACATTTTCAAAAATTCTGAAAAAATACAGAGATATGTGAGGGCGTAACACACATGTATGTAAATTTTCAGAAAAAAATATGTTGAAATGAGGCATGTACAAAAAAGAAATCTGAGGCTTTTTAACACATCATACTATTCATCGTCTCAGGCCATGAATTTGTCTTTTTTATGCAGATCATATTTTAAGGTATTTCATCCTAAATATTTACACACATAAACATAACATCCTTCCTTAGTTGCATAATTTTTTTTAGATTTTTTTAAACCAAAAAGTTCGAATTTTGAATTTTTCAAAAATACAGAGCTCCATAGAGTTCGGCCTGCAAACGTCCGAGCGTCCGTTCTCTATCTTGGTTTACAAGTTCTGCATGTGTATCTAGATCGTCAATTTGACCAACTTAATGAGAGACATGTATTATAAAAATATATCATTAAAAAACTTTCGATGTTCTATTTTCTAACGAAATAATTTTTATATTAAACAATATATTTTATATAAATTAAATTGACCACTGGTAGTACTTTACATTATGAAGATAGCAACATAAACTAATGTCATATGCTGAGTTACTTCCGACTGTGACTAACCTTAGACGTTGTGACACAGGATGTTCAGTTAAAACGTGGGCGCCATAGATAGGGTGGTGGATGAGATAGGGAGAGATAGCAGAAATTCACAGTAAGCATGCAGTGCCGTGCACGGGACTAGTAGCAGTAGTACGTGGTTTAGGGTTTAGGGCCAGCAGCACCTAAACCCTCATCCTCATCCGGCCAGCAGCACCTACCCCGACGCGGCGCAGCTAGGCTAGAGGAATAGCTATGTTGCGCGTAACTTGAATGCGGTGCATAGCTACACCGATGGGATGCGACCCTTCCGGCGGCCGGACGTGCCGAGTCGTTCGCGGTGACCTTGTCGTTCAGACACGCTGATGGCCGGGTCAAGGCAGTGTACATCACTGGTCGTCCTAGATGTTGCCATCTTTGCCTAATGTCCCCAATTCCTAGTAGATAGCATATGCTGGTTCCCTCGATACCAAGATGGCATGCATAACCATAGAATGGCGTCGATCTAAAATATTGTTGGACGATGCTCTTTGGCTTGGCTTATATCACCTTCTCTTTGTGGGGCTGCTCCATGACACTGATTATTTTACCTACCTTTTGATTCTCTGCATTTGCTTCTGTACTACGCAGCGGCGGGGCGAGGGTTCGAAGACAGGGAGGGGGGCAAGCCCAATTGATAAAATGGAAATTGCCGAGTGAATTATTTTTTTATCATGGTACTTTTTTTTGCAGGTAAATTATCATGGTACTGTAGCAATGCATAGTGCAAGGCAACACATAGCTACATTTGTATTGGTTTACATTTGGCCTCACAATTGCTAATAAGGTCAAAAATATTATTAATAACTTCATGAGAAGAGAACTTAACTGCTAATTCCTTTTCAAGGTAGGTTATTATGCTATTTCAAAATAAACCATCTCCCGTTGGATTGGGATTGGTAAATAGCACATTAGCATCATTAACAACAACACTAAATTGAGAACTCAAAGCAGCAAGCATAAAACTCGAATTAATCTTTATGTGTTTGTTGACGCTTTTATTCAAAACGGCATCGCAGATGGCACAATCAAACAAACAAATAATAGCATTAGCATCATATATCACACAATCAAAATAATTAAATTTGTATGACAATTTCAACACATATAAGATAACTAAGAGTGATCAATGGACCATACTCAGTAGTGCTAACATTTGCTAGTTGGCTTGGATCGACGAAGACTTGATGAGTGTGGACAACCGGATTCCATGTTGCAATACCGGTGCCACCGGATTCAATCTGATTACAATATGGTCGTGTGCTAGGAGGGATGGTAGCTGGTAGGATCGCTTGTCGGTCATGACAGCGCTAGTGTCATCTAAATGCAAGCGCAATCCGAAAGGACAGGAGGTAGCCAGTAGTGCTGATTGCAATAGCATGCTAATCACGGGAGAGTCATCGCAAGTGTGCCTGGGACTAGGGTGAGTGGATGAGTGTTAAGGACACACTATGGATTTCTCGATTACTCACTACACACAGAGGATTCGATTACAGAGTAGCCATTACAAGGAACAAGGAATGGAGAGAGCTGGAGGTAGGAGAAGAGTCGAGCCACCGTTAACGTGATCCACTGGATGCCTCTCCCGTCACCTCGTCTCTAGTTCTTATCATCTCGGTAGATCTTGAATGGGCCAGGACTGTTAGCTGGTCCAAGGGGCCAGCCCATGTACATGATGATAGAAGGGCTCATAACATCCCTCCCTTCTTGAAATGCAGCTTGCCGCCAAGCTGTTGTCATGAAGAGCTCACCAGCATCCCAGGGTGGTTGAAGGTCCTTGATCATGCTAGAATCGCAATGGTAGTAGCATGGTTGAGGTGGACTTGAACAAGCTCGGAGAAGCGGTCATGGTTGAGGTAGTAGTTGCAACCATGTGAAACTTTATCGAGGAAGCCGGTGTCGTCTCTCACACCCCTCCCTTCTTGAAGAGTTACTTGTACACCAGCTGATCTCATGTAGAAATTGTGTGTGACATAAAGTCCAATCACAAGGATTGAACGGCATGGCAAACATCTTGTTGGCTGTTGTAGTTGAGACTTGCACATAAGAGCGGCAACATAAAATGGCATAGTTGCACTCGTAGCAAGGAACTCTTCCCATAGTTGCGCTCGTCGAGTCAATTCCAGTAACAGGAACACTGCCTGTCCTCCCGGGTCCCAAGACATGACCATCTGGTAGGTGCCCATGTCGAACTCCCATATACATATAGCAGAGATGAGCGGACAAAGGAAATACATGCGCCGAGCATCACCGATATATGTGTCACAGATGGGAATCACCCACTGCTGCACTGGATCGTCTACATACCTAGCACCAATGAACAGACTGACTAGGCTCGAGTCCACAATTCTCAAATATGCAAGAGGCAATAGCTGATTGAAATAGATCTCCAACTCCCAGTTCTAAAAAGATCCCCACTCGAAGATGCTAACAGAAGCATAGACTTCATCCGATTTCGGATATGTTGTACCAGAACGAACCTCAAAACAATCCCTCAATTCATGATAAACCTCGGTTGCTAAAATATGCTCACACTCACAAGTTTCTGAAGCTTCAGTACTGGGCACATGTAGTTTTATAGTTCTAAAATTGATAATAATTTCCGAACTTTTCCAGTTGATGTACCATATACCGATGCATCTGATCGCCACCGGCATGTATACTTGACCATACAGGAACGACCAAGTGATGTACTGAATCATCGACAAGTATAGTGAGGACACACAAAATGGCTTTACCAGAGTTCACCATTTTCAAATAAGCAAGGGGCATTCGTTGATTTGAATAGAACAACCACTCCCGGTCCTGAGGAATTCTCTGTTCAAACATGCAATCTGATAGTAAATGATAAGTCTATGCTGACGTAAGATACTGACAACCAAATTGTTTCCAGACTTCAATACTAGTCACTAGGGAAACACAGATTGCATACGAAGGTAGTAATTTGAGCATGCTACGTGGAGTATACGGAAAGACCACCCATGGTACTGTTGTATTCTACATGTCCATCAGAGCTAACCATTGTATCTCCAAGTATAGAGCAGACCCAATTTTGGCCTTTGATGTTCCATCTCGCGCAGGTTTCCTGACCCATAATTTCGAATCTGGTCGAAACTTGAAGCAGCACTACTCCATACCGATTTGTACAGCAAGTTGAATTCTAGCTCTTGGCACAACAAATAAATGATCAGGCTTGCATCTTCCACTCCCCTTACATTCCTCTTGGTTCAAAAATTTCCAATTCATTGACATGCTCAAGGCCTGAACTTCTCGGCAATTGCATGAAAATAATGGCCATTGTGGCTTCAGCTGGATAGACTTTTGACTAAACTTGAACGGTAGCTTAGTTGAGTCAAACAACCTCCATTCAGCAACACTCGAGTTCACGTTCTTCATTGCTTGCAGTATCTGCTGACTCTAGAATTCTCTCGGAAAATTGAAAGCACCAGAAAATTGAGTGCCTAAGTTGCACACTTCATGAAAGTAAACGAACGACGACCATGGGCATGGTGTGGACATATAAGGAATCAGAGAAGCTATGTATATAGCAAATTTTCTATGGCGAGAAATTCCCTCCAACCCTGGCAGACTGGACCCTGCAAAGATATCCAATGAACGGAGCGGGATTGCGATTTGCAAACGACTCATGGTGCTTTGTACCTCTGCATTATATGGTGTACGATCTGAGGAATACTGAGTTTTCTTGAACTATGTTAACTGAAGATCATATTGGCTTGACAATTCTTCACGCTTTGAAACAGATGTAGTCCAAGTACCCGGGTTCTTCACGCTCTGAAACAGATGCACAACCACAGTAGCATGCTGAGTAGGAGGTAACTATGCTTGCGATTTCTTCTCCATCCTGAACTAGTGGTCCGATGGCCACCGCACATAAGGTAGTTCCTGCATCATTGACCTTATGTAATTTTCTAAACTGAATTGTATAGCACCAAATGTTCTTTGATCACCTAGATCCTGAGACCAAGCACACACATAGCTAAGTTCTGATTCAATCAAGCCTCTAATATCAGATGGTCCCTGATCTGGTGCACCATGAGGGCTTAGGTTGTAGCAAGGACAAGCCCCCCCCCCCTGGTATGACACACCGATTAGTAACAATGCCCATGGAATTGGTCGAATTTCCCTTCCCTCTGCAATATAGTCTGCCAGAAACAGTAGACACGACCTTGGCCATATTAGCATCCACTTGTGCTTGGGAAGTGGTCTTACCATCAGTGATAACATAGGTCTCTCGGGGAGGCAGCAGCGTAAACGCACTATGGGCTTCGACACTTTGAGTTCATGGTCCACAGACAGCTGCATTGAATTGGTGATTGGAACCATGGGGGGGGGCCTTGAGTGCGTCCGTGCATGTTCTCCATGGCAGGCGCCCCTGAGGCTGGAGCAAGCAATGACCTCGGTGTAGTTGGGAACGCAAGCGAAGGACTGCTGATGAACTGGTTTGAACAATACGTTGAGCAGTCATGGGCGCCCTGGCGATGCAGTCAGAGGACGCATCACGGAGGACTTCCTTGGACTTGGTGGTGGATGAGGCGGCCGTTGATGATGAAGTTGTAGGCGCGGGGAAGGGTTGCTCGACCTCCTTGTCGTTGAGGTCGACCACGGGCTCGAGGCACACGGTTGTGGAGGCATCGTCGTACATGACAGATGTCACCAGAGAGACTCGCTGGGTGAAAACATCGGTGATGATCCCCCTAGGAAGGGCGTCCTCCTCAATGAATGCATGCAAAGGCATTTTCTCGACCCCCTTGTTGTTCCGGATGATGGCAACCTCAGGGAAGACAGCAGTGGTGGTGTTGAGGTCGATGGCGAGGTCGGGGCAGACGGTGGTGACCTTGTTAACGCTGTTGATGGCAACAACTTGGTTCAAGCCATCCGTCGAATAGGTGATGTACGTCGTCGTGACACAAGCAGGGAGCGCATCGTGGATGACCACGAGGACCTCCTGGGGCTTGGTGTTGGAGAAGGAGAAATTGGGGAAGGTTGTGGCCGAGGAGTGCATCGTGGTTGAGGCCACGAGATCGACATGTGAGGTAACCACGGGAGGGTCACCCACAGGTGCAATACCCAATACTAAGCTCATCTCATCCTCCTTAGCACATAATCTTTCGAGATACCACAACAACTGCTCCTTCGCGGACATGCTTCCCACTCCGGTGGTAAGATGGCGGGCATGGCATCGTCGCCGGTGGAACAGATGAATCTGGTGTGGAAGAAAAATTGGAGAAATTTGGGGGGGGGGAAGGGTGGTGGACTGGCTCTGAATACCAAATGTTAGGGACACACTATGGATCTCTCGATTACTCACTACACACATAGGATTCGATTACAGAGTAGCCATTACAAGGAACAAGGAACAAGGAAGGGGAGAGAGTTGGAGGTAGGAGAAGAGCCGAGCCGCTGTTGCCGTGATCCACCGGATGCCTCTCCCATTGCCTCGTCTCTGGTTCTTATCGTCTCGGTAGTTCCTGAACGGGCCAGGCCTGTTAGCTGGTCCAAGGGATGAGCCCATGTACATGATGATAGAAGGGCTCCTAACAATGAGGCCATCTAGACATGAACGAGCCTACGTTGAGACTTTTTTGTTTTCATATTGGTTGAGTCGAGTGGAGCTTTATTGATTGACCATTAACGTTTAAAAAGGAAGTGTTAAGATTAAGGTAAACGATGACAATGGTCACTATTTTGAGGCGCAAAAGGGCGTAAGACGAGGGGACCCGTTGTCTTTTATTTTGTTCAATGTTGTGACAGACATTTTGACAATTCCTACCGGTCGGGCCAAGGAGGACGGCTGAGTAGGCGGACTGGTACCACACCTATTGGATGGTTACTTGTCCATTCTATAATACGCAGACAACACGGTTATCTTCATGGAACATGATTTGGCAAGCGCTAGAAATGTGAAGCTAATCCTATGCCCTTTGAGCAATTGTCGGGATTGAAGATCAATTTTAACAAAAGTAAATTGTTCGATTGTTTGACTAGATTTTATATTGAACTAGTACAAATTTTGTACTAGATCATCGACAATTATTTTAGGACGGGTGAAGTATTTTTTTAACAAGTTTTGAGGCAGGTTATATATAATCAAAGAAAGGTTAATCATATAAAGTCAAGAGTTAATTAGCATGGTGCATGAATGGCAAGCTTCCCACCCACGTACTTGCATGCAATCATGATGCAACTAACAAAAATGCATGCACACGACAAGGCATGGCTTTGACCTAGGCCTCGTATGTATACGTATTCAAGTATCTCGGACGGCCGCCAAGCACGCACATACTTATCCGAATACCCAATATAACTAGCAAACTTGGCATGCATGTGTATCACGTAGTTCCTTTGTGCTAATTAAACACGTACATGGGCATGAGCGCGTTTTCACTAGTAGAAAATAGGGCATTGGTTCGGGGTGGGCCAACCCATTAGTCCCGGTTCAATCACGAATCGGGACCAATGGGGGCAACGGTCCCGGTTCGTGAGGCCAGGGGGCTGTGCGGGCCACGTGGGGCATTGGTCCCGGTTCGTCGGATCTCTTTGGTCCCGGTTTCAGTCACGAACCGGGATCAATGTGCCTCGCTCCTGGCCCATACCGATTGGTCCCGATTCGTGTCTGGAACCGGTACCAACGGTGGTCCTTTAGTCCCGGTTTCAGCCACGAACCGAGACCAATGAGATGCCTATATATACTCCCTCGCCGGCGAGCAAAGCACTCCACACACTGCTTTGTTTTTTTGCCAACGAGGGAAAAGCTTTGTGGTGCTCTAGCTCACCTCCTATGCACATGAGGTGTTTGATGAAATGCCCAAGCCGAACTTAAGCTTTCTCCTCTCGAAGCTCCTTGTCCAAAGTCTATTTTCGTCAAGATTTGTCTAGGTTTGGCGGTCTGTCCTGTCCCGTCCCCGTCCTGAAACCGTCGTCGATCGCCCGCGCGTGGTGAGTCTCTTGATCTTATCTTCTTGCTAAAAGGAAATATACTTACTCGTATGATTTTCTTACTTTTATTATTGTTTGTTATTATATAGTGCCATGGTTATGGTATCCACCCACGTCGGCCCTCGTCCAGTCTATGATTCAGATATGGTATATTATATCTTATATAACTATTTCACACATCTAATGTCTATGACAATTAATTATGCCACCAACTTGATGTAGATGTTTTTATCTATAGGAAGTAGTTGAACCAAAAATTCCAACCGACCATGCAATTCTGCTCGACAAGTTAACTAAAGCTGAAAAAGAAATCGATCATTTAAAAAAATGAAAAGAACTGAAGATGACAAGATGGGATTGAAGTTGCATGTTGCCGATATCGTCGACGATCACAAGACCAAGATGGATGCAATGCGCTGGAAGCTTAGAAAAATTAGAAAATATGTCATTCATACTGAGGCTTGGTATCATTATGCCGTTGGATCAATTGGTACCTTAGTAGCAGTTATGATTGCATTTGTTGTTGCATTTAATTTTTTTACATAGTTTCGGTGTATGTTTTAATTAGATGCTCTAGAGACCTATATGTTGTTCAATAATGACAGCTATGTATGAACTGTACGTATTTATTTTGGTAATTATTGTACTTTGGCTTTAATGTGATGATGGATTTCTAATAATTTGGTCACTTCTGTATTCATGATATGTTGTAATGGTTTTTAATACACTTTATTATATAACGCACGCAGATGAACCGGCAATGGATGTACGGTGACCGACGCACCTCCGAGTATATTAAGGGCCTGCATAATTTTCTCGAAGCGGCTGAGGCAAACAAGCAGAATGATTTTATGCCTTGTCCATGTACTGTTTGTGAGAATACGAAGTCTTTCTCCAACTCTAAAACCCTTCAGTTCCACCTGCTTCAGAAGGGTTTTATGTCACACTATAATGTTTGGACCAAGCACGGAGAAAGAGGGGTTATGATGGAAGACAACGAATAAAAAGAGGATGACGACAACTACCCTCCCCTGAATACGGTGATGCTGCAATGGGGGAAGCTGAAGATCAAGAGGAACTAGACGATGTGCCCGATGATGATCTTCGCCGGGTCATTGTTGATGCACAGAGAGAATGCGAAAGTGAAAGGGAGAAGTTGAAGTTCGATCGCATGTTAGAGGATCAAAAAAAAGGGTTATGCCCAAATTGCGAAGATGACAACAAAAAGCTCGATACCACACTGGAATTGCTGCAATAGAAGGCAGACAATGGTGTATCTGACAAGGGATTTAGTTCGCTACTGAAAATCATGAAGAAGAAGCTTCCAAAGGATAACGAATTGCCCGACAGTACGTACGCAGCAAAGAAGGTTATATGCCCTCTAGGATTGAAGGTGCAGAAAATACATGCATGCCCTAATGACTGCATCCTCTACCGCGGTGAGTACGAGGAATGGAACGCATGCCCGGTATGCGGTGCATTACGGTATAAGATCAGAAGAGATGACCCTGGTGATGTTGAGGGCCAGCGCACCGGGAAGAGGGTTCCTGCCAAGGTGATGTAGTATGCTCCTATAATACCACGGTTGAAACGTCTGTTCAGAAACAAAAGGCATGCCGAGTTGATGCAATGGCACAAAAAAGTCCGTAAGAAAGACAGGAAGTTGAGAGCACCCGCTAATGGGTCGTAGTGGAGAAAGATCGAGAGAAAGTGGAGCGACTTTACAGGTGATCCGAGGAACGTATGGTTTGGTTTAAGTGCACATGGCCTTTGACTCTATCTATGTATAACATTCCTCCTTGGTTGTGCATGAAGCGGAAGTTCATTATGATGCCAATGCTCATCCAAGGCCCTAAGCAACCCGGCAACGACATTGATGTGTACCTAAGGTCATTAGTTGATGAACTTTTACAGCTATGGAATGGAAGAGGTGTACGTGTGTGGGATGAGAACGAACAGGAGGATTTTGACCTACATGCGTTGCTGTTTGTAACCATCAACGATTGGCCTGCTCTCAGTAACCTTTCAGGACAGACAAACATGGGATACCACGCATGTACACACTATTTAGATGACACCGACAGTATATATTTGGACAAATACAGGAAGAATGTATACCTGGGGCATCGTCGATTTCTTCCGACCAACCATCAATGTCAAAAGAAACAAAAGCATTTCAAAGGTGAGGGAGATCACCGGAAGAAGCCCGCCCTCCGTACTGGTGAACACATACTTGATATGGTCAATGATTTACAAGTAATATTTGGAAAGGGTCCTGGCGGACTATCTGTTCCAAATGACGCTCACAAACGCGCACCCATGTGGAAGAAGAAATCTATATTTTGGGACCTACCCTATTGGAAAGACCTAGAGGTCCGCTCTGCAATCGACGTGATGCACGTGACGAAGAACCTTTGCGTGAACCTACTAGGCTTCTTGGGAGTGTATGGGAAGACAAAAGATACACCGGAGGCACGGGAGGAATAGCAACGTGTGCATGAAAAAGACGGCATGCATCCAAAGCAGTATGAAGGTCCTGCCAGCTACGCTCTTACCAAAGAAGAGAAGGGAATCTTCTTTGAATGCCTGCTCAGTATGAAGGTTCCGCCAGGTTTCTCGTCGAATAAGGGAATAATAAATATGGCAGAGAAAAAGTTCCAGAACCTAAAGTCTCATGACTGCCACGTGATTATAACGCAACTGCTACCAGTTGCATTGAGGGGGCTTCTACCAGAAAACGTTCGATTAGCCATTGTGAAGCTATGTGCATTCCTCAATGCAATCTCTCAGAAGGTGATCGATCCAGAAATCCTGCCAAGGTTAAGAAGTGATTTGGTGCAATGTCTTGTTAGTTTCGAGCTGGTGTTCCCACCGTCCTTCTTCAATATCATGACGCACGTCCTAGTTCATCTAGTCAACGAGATTGCCGTTCTGGGGCCTGTATTTCTACACAATATGCTCCACTTTGAGAGGTTCATGGGAGTCTTAAAGAATTATGTTCGTAACCATGCTAGGCCAGAAGCAAGCATCTCCATGGGCCATCAAACAGAGGATGTCATTGGGTTTTATGTTGACTTCATTCCTGACCTTAAGAAGATTGGTCTCCCTCAATCGCGGTATGAGGGGAGACTGACTGGAAAAGGCACGCTAGGAGTGGACTCAATAATATGTAGGGACGGGCATTCTTGGTCTCAAGCACACTACACAGTTCTACAGAATTCCACCTTGATGACCCCGTATGTCGATGAACACAAGAATATTCTGCGCTCCAAACACCCGGAGCAGTGTGACGACTGGATTACATATGAACACATCAGGACTTTCGGCAGTTGGTTGCAAACACGTCTCATGGGTGACAACAGTGTTTCTGATAAGCTGTACTCGTTGGCCAGGGGACCATCTTCGACTGTATTGACTTACAAAGGGTACGAGATAAATGGGAATACATTTTACAAGATCGCCCAACATGAAAAGAGCACCAACCAAAACAGCGGTGTCCACTTTGATGCAGCAACCAAGAGGGGAAAGGACACATATTATGGTTACATAGTGGACATATGGGAACTTGACTATGTACATGATTTCAAGGTCCCTTTGTTTCAGTGCAAATGGGTCAATCTGTCAAGAGGCGGGGTACAGGAAGACGCACAGTACGGAATGACAACAGTGGATCTGAACAATCTTGGGTACACAGACGAACCATTCGTCCTAGCTAATGATTTTGCACAGATTTTCTATGTGAAGGACATGTCTACCATACCGAGAAAAAGAAAAGATAAGGAAGCGAATACATCATACGATGAGCCAAAACGCCACATAGTTCTTTCAGGAAAAAGAGACATCATGGGATTGGAGGGAAAGACAGACATGTCTAAAGATTATGAAAAGTTTCATGAAATTCCTCCCTTCAAAGTCAAGGCTGACCCAAGCACCCTGTTAAACGATGAAAATTATCCATGGTTACGGCGCAATAAGCAAAGGACACACGCGAAGAAGAAGTGAAGACTTTCTCTCCACAACTATATCATTGCAGTGACATGTGAAGAAATGAAATGCCTTTTGTAACACATGAGTTTTCGTCTGAAATCCTAATACTTCGAAAGAGATTCTCCGTTTTGTACACGAAGTGCATCCAGTTTTTGCCGTAACCCTCTCAACTTTTTATTGACATGCTATGTGGGTGAAATGATGATACCATGCCAACTTTTAACCTTTTCAGAGTTCATTTGAAGTGCTTTTCAATTTCAGGGTCATTTAGCTCAAAAAAATCAGTAAGTGCATGAAAAATACCAAATGAAGTCAGAAAGGGTTGAAAATTGATGATGTGGCTCTGAATGGTGCATTTTGAAGACACAAAAAGTCTGGAGTTCAAATGAGTTCAAAAAATGAAATCCCTTTGTAACAGATGAGTTTTCGTTCGAAACCGTGATACTTCGAAATAGATTGTCCATTTTGTACACGAAGTGCATCCAGTTTTTGTCGTAACACACTCAACTTTTTTAGCACATGCTATGTGGGTGAAATGATGATACCATGCCAACTTTCAACCTTTTCAGAGTTCGTTTGAAATGCTTTTTAATTTCTTTCAAAACATCGTAGGAGTGGAGTTCAAAAACAAATCAGCTAAAAAGTTTTTATAAACCTCTAGTATTTTTGAAACAATAATTATATAAAAATTATGCAACTAAAATTATCAAAGTATTTTTTTGTTCAAAATATTAATAGCAAAAAGGATATAATGATAAAAAAAACACTGGAAATAAATAAAGCAAAAAATAAATAAGGCAAGAAACAAAACAAAATTATGGAAATTATGGAACTAAAATTATCAAAGTATTTTTTTAAAATAATGAACTAAAATAACAGAACAAAAATACTAGAAAAAAATTAAAACAATAAATAAAGAAAAAAACAAAACAAAAAACAGTTTTTTTTAAAATGCTGCCTACTGGGCCACCACGGCCTGAATACGACTAGAAACCCAACAGCTAGTTGGCCAAGATTGAGGCCCGCAGAAGGACATGTAGGCCCACAGGTATAGGAGAGTGCAATTAGGCCCGTAAGCCTGCAGTTGAGAAGAGCTCGAGAGGGTTGGTGCAGCAGCGCTTATAAACCACTCTCGAGCCCTCTCAGCTAGCGAGGTGAGACTAAACATTTGTCCCCGGGCAGCACCACTTTTTGCTCCCGGTTGGTGGCACCAACCGGGACCAATGCCCCCCTTTAGTCCCGCTTGGTTGCACCAACCGGGACCAATGCTGCCGAAAACAGGGACCTTTGGCCCCGGTTGGTGGCACCAACCGGGACTAAAGGGGGCATTGGTCCCGGTTGGTGCCACCAACCGGGACCAATGCTCTGTGTATATAAGCGACAGTTTTGATTTTTTCAGATTTCATCTAGCACTTGCCCCCGACGACGCCGAGCACATCGACGCCCCCAGGCTGCCCGAGCTCGCCGTCGATGCCCTCTGCCCTGACGCCCCTGCCCCGACGCACTGCCCTGCCCCGACGCACCGCCCTATCCCGACGCGTGCCTCTGCCCTGACGCCGGCACCACTCCCCTATGCCGCCCCACGCCACAGCCCTGCCCCGATGACGCCGCCCCTCGTCCCCGTTCGGTCCGGCCGACCCCCTTTCCTCCTTGTCCGATTTTGCTGATTTAATTTGATGATATATATAGATGATAGATGATATATGATAGTTAGATGATGATGTTGATGATAGCTGATGATGTTGATGATAGATGATGTATGCTTTTTTTTGTTCATATAATTTTTTATAGCATTTTTGGTCCATGTATATATGTGTGTATATGGATGGATGGATGTATATATATAGAAAATTATCATATGATATAAAAAAATATCGTAGCTTCGTGTTTTTTCCATGGATGTATGCTAAAGAAAATTATGAAAGAGTTTATGGGAGGTTTCTGTCAAAAGTTTCAGTGATTTGTAAAGGCAAAAAATTGAACTAATTAAGGTATCCCATGAGGGGGGAGGAGTCCGCAAACCCTAGAAGTGTTGTCAAGGCCACCCCAAACCCTAGAAGCGTTGTCAAGGCCAACCAAATTTACCAAGTTAAATGAGTTAAAAGAGCGTTGTCGAGGCCACCCCAAACCCTAGAAGAGTTGTCGGACATTCATGAGAGAGACGGTCCGGATGTCGGACATTCATGTTTGTATATTAATTGCCATGTTGTAATATTTGCAGGAACTATGGATCCAAGAGACCAAGAACAAGAACAATTTTTGGGGGACATAATCCACGGCCCACGTGATATCTTGTCGTATCTCAACTTCACCGATGGTCTGGAAGGAGTGGATTATGATGGCTCCGGTGGTCGAACAATGGAGGAGGAAGGACATGAACATGATGGCTCCGGTGACCGAATGCCGGAGGAAGGAGACCATGATGACGGCTCCGGTGGCCGATCGGAGGAGGGAGCTGTTGCAAAGTCCGGTGAGGTATATATATTAATTAAGCCTATACTGACTCTAGCTAATTGATGCATTAATTGTTTTGGTATGTACATATATTAATTAACTCTTCTTTCTTCTATTATAACCCTCCGGATCGAGCCAAACTTCGGTAACGACACGAGGCCCGAAGAAGAGGTTGCGCAAGGATGAAAAGTTCACGATCACACCACTCGCGGACAATGGCCATCCGATTGAACCCAAGCGGACCAAGAACGCATTTTCTGCTCACTATGGAGCTATTGTTAGGGATAGCATCCTGATCAGCATCAAGCAATGGAATAAGCCTAAGGACGGCGCCCCTGATGGTGATTATGTCAGCGATAGACAGAAAGAAGATCTTTGGACCGTGCTGAAGGAAAATTTCACCCTACCGCCAGAGGAGGATCCGAATAAGCCAGTTATAGAGCCATGGGTCAAGGCGCGTGCTCTTAAGAAGATGGCAGATCTATTCATGAGGTGGAAGAATGAGTTGAAATCAAAGTTTGTCGACAAAGGGAAGACTCCAGCATTCGTCGGCTGATATGAGAAGATAGGAGATTACGGGCCCGCATTTGTGGCCTACAAGACATCGGAGAAGAGTAAGAAAATATCAGAGACAAACAAGAACAATGTTGCAAAGAAGCAGTTTCACCATCACACGGGGTCAGGTGGCTACCTTAAATCCCGGTCGTTGTGGGACAAAGCTGAGAATGACCTGCTTGCTAAAGGGGTCCAACCACAGACATATAACTGGCCAGACCATTCAAGGACTTGGTTTTTCAGGGTTGGGGGAACTTTGGACCCTGAAACAGGGAAGTGTTGTTGGACGGACGAGCAACTTGCAATACCCGTGAACAACCTTCAGAAGTATATCACCGCAATGCGGGAAGGGTCGTTCATTCCCGATAGAGAGAAGGACGAGCTAACTGAGGCCCTAGGGAATGGTGAGCACCCTGGACGAACACGAGGCAAAACAGGCTCCGTTCCGTGGAAGGTTGGGTTTCCCGACGCAGGCGGTTACAGAAGCCGGGAGAGAAAGAGGGAAGCCGAGCTGAGCGAAATTCAGAAGCTCAATGCAAGACTACAAAAGCTAGAGGAAGCTGAGAGCCAGCGAGCTACCGGCCAACCATCTCAGCGGCACGAAGCTACCCCAGAAGCTACTACCCCGCCATCTCAGCGGAGAAGCAGCATCGCTTCCATGGAGCCCGTTCAGCTCGACTTCAGGTCTCCTAGCTACCCCGTGGATACTATCACGGAGGCTCAACATTGCGAGCTTATGACAAAATGTCGGAACCTCACTTTCAAGGCGGCTGTCGGCTTTGTTGCACCTCCTCAACCCAACGGAACTTTTCACTGTCATCTGATTCCACATGGCTATGTTTTTGTGATGGTGGATGAAGTAATGCCGTACTTTGAGGAGCTCGATCTTGACCACTGTACAGGTGAAGGAGAGAATAAGCTGGTTCGTGCCCTGAGGAGTACATGTCTATGGCAGAAGGAGTACATCAAGCTTCGAAACTGGACGCCTCCGCCTCCTCCTTCTCCTTAGGCGAATCAGGGCACTCCGCCTCCTCCTCCTCCTCCTCCTCTGGCGAGTGATCATCAGGGCACTCCGCCTCCTCCTCCTCCTCCTCCGGCGAGTGATCAGGGCTCTCCTGCTCCTCCTCCTCCTCCTCCTCCTCCTCCTCCTCCTCCTCCTCCTCCTCCTCCTCCTTCTCTGGCTCGTCCGACGCGTGGGGGCACTCCGCCTCCTCCTTTGCCTACTCCGGCACGTCGGAGCAGTACGCCTCCTCCCCAGCCTCGTCGGCAACGGCGAAAGGCAAACGCCGCCGCTCCGGCTCCTTCGGCGCCTAGTAAGCAACGACGGAAGGGAGCCACCGCCGCTCCGGTGGCAAGCAGTACAAGCATAGGCAAGAGGGAATACAGATACGGTCCATCTCTCAAGCCTATGGAAAAGTTACCATATGACAGGACCAAGTCTGAAAACAAGGAGATAAGTCAGGCCGAAGTGAGGGAGCATTTTGCAAAGACTCGAGAAGATAGATCCGGTGAAAGTGATGCGCATTATCGATGCCCTGAAGCGACCACCACCGCCTCCACTGGATTCCAACTATGTTCGCAGTGTTAAAAAGACATATCAAGAGGCGCGACGGTTGGGAAGTACTTCCAGTGATGCAAAGTTAGCAGAACGAAGAAGTGGGAAAAAATCCACAGCTCAGTGAACAGGCGAACCAATCGTGCCCCCCGCTCAAGGTTTCTAGCGGTATCGTCGCTAATCATCCAGGGATGGTCCCCGGTACCAAACATGATGATTACCTGAGCGATGATGTACTGTTTGACACGTTGGAGGTGGACGATTTCAAATACCAGTACAGGAAGCCTCTCGTCAAAGCTGATCCTCCTCCTCTAACAACGATGATGCGAAGATTCCATGAATGGTACATGCAACACTGCCGCGAGTCTGGGGCAGAATCTTTGATACTGAAAGTTAAAGAGGAGCACGACCTCGTTGGAACTGAAATGTTGAATATTGAATTTGAGGAGATATTCCGGTTATACAATCAGAAGGATGTCTACAAAACAATCGTGTTTTGCTACTGTCTATAAGTACTACTTTTGTAATTAAGTCCCTCTATGTATATAGCTCAACTCTTTTATTGCATGTATATATAATTATCATCACTACTATATTATGCAGATTGAAGATCGTCGAATGCAGAAAAGCACAAATGTATGACATTGGGTTCATTAACCCAGATATCATACATGGGCATAATTTTAAAAATTATCCCAAAGCAACCGAGGACAACGTGCTACAATCGTTGCTTAAAAATCAAAACAAAGGGACAATACTCTTTCCTTACAACTTCAAGTGAGTGTTACTGTCTTCTGAATATTCAGTTTCACTTATATTACTCGAGGTTTATAGTAATGTAATTGATGAGTTATGCATGCGTACGCAGTTTTCACTTTATTCTGCTAGAGATTCAGGTTGAGCGGGGACTAGTAACCGTCTTAGACTCGAAACGAAAAGTACTCCAGCAATATGCGAACATGACTAAAATTCTCCAGAAGTAAGTTCAATCGATCATTATCGCATCATATTGACAACTTTGTTCATTTGCTGATATCAAGTAATTATTATTTTTGTCTCGTAGGGTTTGGAAAGAGTTCACAACAATTGTTCCGGCACTGCCGGGGGAGCTGCGATTTACACACCCGAAAGTAAGTACTACTAGCTAGTTCCACGCATCTCCCATTGATTCTAGTTTCATCAATACCATTTATCATGCTTCATTATCAGTTTGATTGAACTCTATTTCTCGTAAAGTGCTTGTGCCAGGAAGATGGGACTAATTTATGTGGATACTACGTTTGCGAGTTCATCTACAACCGACGACCCCTAAGCGGGACTACTCTAAAAAACAATTTGAAGTGCGTAAGCAATAATATTCACACTTTTATTTTATTATCATATATATATATATTGTCCCCCTTCTTCAAATTAGATGTGGAAGATGCGGGATGAACTCCTACTACATGATCGCATACGAGCAATTCAAGAAGAATTGACGGGATTCTTTTTTGACCACGTCATCAATAAAACCGAAGAATACCATCTGCAATTGGACATTAGATGTTAGGGATTGTAAGAGATCTTATATTTTATATATGTAGCTAGTAGCGTTGGATATATATACGAAAACTTGTTATACGACCAATCTTTCGGAGAAAGAGAGGTCGATCACTTCTATCTTTATATATTCATGACGATCTTCTATACTTAATGGTTCCTTCATTAGTTTACTAGTTAGCGTGTCGAGTTCTTTCTATAGTAGCTAACGTCGTCCAAGCACGGAGAAAGAGAGGACACTTCTCTCTATCAATTAGCTAGATATAACAATATAAAACCCCTAAATTAACTCTCTAAACCACCCTAAACCCCCCTCCTTTCAAAATAAAAAAACAAGCAACTGCCAGATGCTGACGCATGGATGCCTGTTGGTTCCGGTTGGTGTTACCAACCGGAACTAAAGGTCCTCCTGCCTGGGCTCCCCGTAGAGACCACGTGTAGCCCTTTCTATCCCGGTTTGTAAGAAAACCGGGACTAAACGTTTTAGGCTTTAGTCCCGACATTTTAGTCCCGGTTCCGAAACCGGGACAAATGGGACTTACGAACCGAGACAAATAAGCCTTTTTCTACTAGTGCTTGTTCACATGTTTGGTCAAGGGCAGCCAGCCAGCTGGTATGTTACGATTCGCTTTGCAGCCACGCAGGACAAGAAGAACAATCGTATGGATGGGAAGTTTTAAGATGGAAAGCCCAAATATCAGAAGGTTTGCACCGACGTACGGCGGCCGTGGGTAGCCTCGTACCTATAAATACCCGAGGACCTTCGTCGGAACCGGGATAAATGGGCCTTACGAACCGAGACAAATAAGCTTTTTTCTACTAGTGCTTGTTCACACATTTGGTCAGGGCCAGCCAGCGAGCTGGTATGTTACGATTCGCTTTGCAACCGTGCAGGCAAGAAGAACAATCGTATGGATGAAAAGTTTTAAGATGGAAAGCCCAAATATCGGAAAGTTTGCACCGACGTACGGCGGCCGTGGGTTGCCTCGTACCTATAAATACCCGAGGACCTTCGCACCCTGAAAACACCTCACGCACAGACGTTAGGGGAAACCCGAGAAAAAGAGTTCACGGACAGAGGAGAAAAGGGACGCCGCGGCGGCGGCGGCACCGACGCACTGTTAGACGCGTCGGATCCACGAGTATGCCGCTGCACTCGCGACCTCGCCGACAAGGAGTGAACTGCGATGGTGCACTCGGGAGACGTTGCCGTGGAAGGCATCCGAAGGGATGCGGTGCATGAGCTAGCATGCGCGCGTGCAATAGCTAGCACACCTTTTTTTATGGTATTTCTATTACCAGGTTTCACGATGAGGTGGCACACAAACATGGGCAGAAAGAAGGCAGCCACACGGAAAGAACGCAGCCGAGAGGAGGCGGAAGCCAGCCGGGAGAGGCGCGCGCACGGTGGCGGCGGGTACGGCGGCATTGCTCGTGACGGAGCACGTACGCACGTGAGACGATCGGCGCATGCGGCGGCGGCAACGACACCCCAGTCCATGGCTCCAAGCACGAAAATGCATGGGTCGGCGACGGCAATGCACACGGTCGTTGTGTGGTTCTTCAGTTGCCATATATGTTCAAGGACCATACATGTCTTTTTCTTTTCTTTTTTTGTTCTTCTCCATTCTTAATTTACCAGGACGAGAGGAGGAGGAGGCACCCTCCGGAGGACTTGGTGGCGGCTCCGAGCAGGTGCACCAAGCAGCACGCGCGGCAGCTGCGACGTACAGATGGACGTTCTCCCAGGGGGATACCGATCATCGGATAATCTTTAGAGCATCTATAACCGGACCTTTTAAACACGCCTTATACGTTCGGGCGAACTGTCCGGTCAGTGTTCGATCAAAAAAAATAACCCAGACGGACCCCTCAAACGCCCGGACTGACCGGCACCCCATCTTCAGCCCAAATATGGGGCGGATATGGGGCGTCCGGACGCCTGGGCGCGTCCGCCTGACAAGACCGGTCCACCCCTACCCCACCCTGTCCCTCAAAAAACCATGTCCGGCGTAACCCTAGCTCACTCACTCTCGCTCCGTCCGCTCCTCTCCCTTCTCCGTCCGCTCCTCTCCCCTCTACGCCCGCTCCACTCCCCCCGCCGACGAGCATGTCGAGCTCTGATAGCGCCTCCGGTGACTCCGATCCGGGCTACAAGCTGGCTCTCCGCATCACCTTGGAGCGGTCCAAGGTGGAGACTGGAGGCAGCTCCAGATCTAGAGCGTCCTCGCAACCGCCCGCTCCCCATGGGCAGCGGCGACTAGCAGCCAGCCCAGTCCGTTCCGGTGGGGCGGGCTCCCTCTCGTAGTTCCCTCCCTCCTCCCGCCGCTGCTCCCCCTACGGGGCAGCGGTAGGTGCTTGTGCCCGCCTCACCGGCCCAGACGCGCATGCCGGAGTCGAAGGCACGCGCCGCCCGTCGCAAGATGCAGCGCGCTCACGACGGCGGAGACACACGCGAGGAGGCTCCGCCGCAAGAACGCCAAGGCCTTCCACATCGCCATGGAGAAGTCTGAGCGGCTCGCGGAGGTTACGACGCAGGAACGGGCCAAGCTGGCCAAGCTCAAGCGCCAGCAGGACTGGGCGGCGGAGCGGCTCAAGGGCCTCGTCATCGTATCCGACTCCTCCGACGATGACGATGACTCCTCCTCCTCCTCGGACGACGATGACGACCAGCCCCTCGCCGCCGACGGCTACAGCTACGCCGGCGACCGCAAGGGGAAAGGTCCGGTCCGCAAGTACTAGTTAGATTAGTATAGTTTCAAATTGTTCGTCGTATGTATGAACTTCTGTTGCAATGTGATGTTATGTGTAGTTTGATCGACGTACTTTGATCCATGTTGCATGGGTAGTATAGACATAGGGGTTCAGATATGAGGAAGACGGATGTGGACGAGCAGATTCGGGGCGTGCCCGGTCAGTGCATGCGGGCGCGTCCGCGGGCGTTTGAGGGACCAGATTTGTCATATCTGGTTGTAGATGCTCTTAGCGGCAACATCTTGTTGGAAATATGCCCTAAAGGCAAAAATAAATTGGTTGTTATTATATTTCCTTGTTCGTGATAATCGTTTATTATCCATGCTATAATTGTGTTGATTGGAAACTCAAATACATGTGTGGATACATAGACAACACTGTATCCCTAGTATGCCTCTAGTTAACTAGTTCGTTAAGCAAAGATGGCCAAGGTTTCTTGGCCATAGACACTACATGTCATTTGATAACTGGATCACATCATTAGGAGAATGATGTGATGAACAAGATCCAAACTATAAACATAGTATATGATTGTGTCAGTTTATTACTATAGTTTTCTGCATGTCAATTATGTGTTCCTATGACCATGAGATCATGCAACTCACTGACACCGGAGGAATACCTTATGTGTATGAAACGTCACAACGTAAATGGGTGACTATAAAGATGCTCTACAGGTATCTTGAGGGTGTCTGTTGAGTGGGTATGGATCAAGACTGGGATTTGTTACTCCGTGTGATGGATAAGTATCTTTAGGCTCACTCGGTAATACAACATCACAATAAGCCTTGCAAGGAATGTGATTAAGTGTTAGCCATGGGATCTTGTATTACGGAACGAGTAAAGAGACTTGTCGATAACGAGATTGAATTAAGTATAGAGATACCGAATCTTGGGCAAGTAACATACTGAAGAACAAAGGGAACAGCGTACGGGATGAACTGAATCCTTGACATCTTGACATAGAGGTTTAACCGATAAAGATCTTCGTAGAATATGTAGGAACTAATATGGGCCTCCAGGTCCCACTATTGGTTATTGACCATGGAGGTATCTCGGTCATGTCTACATAGTTCTCAAACCCGCAAGGTCTGCACACTTAAGGTTCAGTGACGTTTTGGTATAGTAGAGTTATGTATGGTGGTGACTGAAGGTTGTTTGAAGTGCCAGATGAGATCCTGGATGTCACAAGGAGCTCTGGAATGGTCCGGAGGTAAAGATTGATATATAGGAAGTCCTATTTTGGCCACGAGAAAAGTTTCGTGGTACTTCGGTAATGTACTGGGAGTGCCGGGAGGGTACCGGGGGCCATCAGGAGGGGCCATTTGAGGCTGCCTCCTCCCCTCCCTCCCTCCCTCCTATATATACTAGAGGATTTAGAGGGGACAGCTAACCCTAATTGCCATGTGCTCCCTCTACTTCATCTAGATTGTTTTGTCCTCTAGTCTAGTTCGACGGTGCTTAGGCGAAGCCCACCAAGAATAGTTCCACCAAAATCCCCGCCTCGCCGTCGCGCTGCCGGAGAACTCATCTACCTCTCCACTCCCTCTTGCTGGATCAAGAAGGTGGAGATCGTCATCAGGCTGTACATGTGCTGAACGCGGAGGCGTCGTCCGTTCAGCGCTAGATCGGAAGGACCGTGATCAGGATCGAGAGACGATTCGTGATTTGATCACGAGACGGATCGTGATTGGATCACAAGAAGGATCGTGATGAGATCGCGGGACGCTCGACGATTTGGATCGCCAAGATGTTTGACTACATCAACCGCATTTCTTAACGCTTCTCGCTTAGGGATCTACAAGGGTATGTAGATCCACTCTCCCTCTCGTAAATGCTCATCACCATGGATAGATCTTGCGTGTGCGTAGGAATTTTTTTTGTTTCCCATGCAACGTTCCCCAACAGTGGTATCAGAGCTAGGTCTATGTGTAGATGAGATCTCGAGTAAAACACAAAGGAGTTTGTGGGCGTTGATATTCGAATTGCTTCCTTCCTTGGTCTTTTCTTGTTTTGGTGGTACTGTGGGATGAAGCGGCCTGAACCAACATTACTCGTACGCTTACGAGAGACCGGTTCCATCAACTGACATGTAACTTCGTTGCATAAAGATGGCTGGCGGGTGTTTGTTTCTCCCATTTTAGTCGGATTGGATTTCACAAAGGCGGTCCTTGAGAAGGTTGAATAGCAATTTTTGTATCACCATTGTGGTTTTTGCGTTGGTAAGAATTGTTCATGCTAGATACCCGTAGCAGCCACGTAAAACTTCCAACAACAATTAGAGGACGTCTAACTTGTTTTTTGCAGGGTATGTTGTGATGTGATATGGCTAGTTACATGATGAGATATATGTGATGTATGAGATGATCATGTATTGTATAAAATATCAGGGCTTGTATGTCGATGAGTACGGCAACCGGCAGGAGCCATAGGGTTGTCTTTAATTATTTTTGCCGTTTTGCTTTACTTTATCGCTACGAGTTAGCAATAGTCGTGGAAGCAACAGTCGGCGCGACAACCTCATGGTGACACATTGATGGACATCAAGATGATGCAGATCATGGTGTCATGCCGGTGAGGATGTAGATCATGCCGGTGCTTTGGAGATGGAGATCAAAAGCACAAGTTCGTGGCCATATCATGTCACTTATGATTTGCATGTGATGTTAATCCTTCTATGCATCTTATTTTTCTTAGGACGACGATAGCATTATAAGTTGATCCCTCACTTAAATTTCAAGAGAAAAGTGTGTTCTCCACGAGTGTGCACCGTTGCGAAAGTTCGTCGTTTCAAGACACCACGTGATGATCGGGTGTGATAGACTTTACGTTTGCATACAATGGGTGCAAGCCAGTGTTGCACGTGCGGAACACTCGGGTTAACTTTGACAAGCCTAACATGTACAGACATGGCCTCGGAACACGAGAGACCGAAAGGTCGAACATGAGTCATATAGTAGATATGATCAACATATGTTCACCATTGAAACCACCTCAACTCACATGATGATAGGAATTGAGTTGGTGGATTTGGATCATGTGACACTCGAATGACCAGAGGGATACCAATTTGAGTGGGAGTTTGTGAACTAATATGATTAACTAAACACATTATCGTAAACATAGTCAAAATGTCTTTGCAAATTATGTTGTAGATTACTAGCTCACGTTGTAGCTCCCTTGAAATTTTTATATGTTCCTAGATAAATAGAGTTGAAAGATGATGGTAGCAATAATGCGGACTAGGTCCATGATGTGAGGATTGTCCTGATTGCTACACAGAAGGCTTATGTCCTTAATGCACCCCTCGGTGCGCCACCCCCTCAAGCGTCATCTGTAGATGTTGTGAACATCTGACATGCACGTTCTAATGACTACTTGATAGTTCAGTGCATCATGCATTACGGCTTAGAATTGAGGCTCCAAAACGTTTTGAACGTCATGGAACATATGAGAACGTCATGGAACATTAGGCCCGTGCTCGTGTTGAGAGGTATGAGACCTCCAACAAGATTATTTGCCTGCAAGATGAAGGAGAATAGCTCAATAGGTGAGTATGTGAACAGATTTTCTGGGTACTACAATCGCTTGAATCGAGTGGGAGTTGATCTTCTAGATAAGATAGTCATTGATATAGTTCTCCAAGTCACTGTCACTAAGCTACTAGAGCTTCGTGATGAACTATAAAATGCCAGGATGAAAATAATGATCCCTGAGCTATTCGTGATGTTTGACACCGTGAAGATAGAAATCAAGGAGGAGCATCAAGTGTTGATGCTTAGTGAAACCAGTAGTTTCGAGAAGGGCAAGGGCTAGGGGGGGAACTTCATGGATGGCACGTCAGTTGCTGCTCCAGTGAAGAAACCCAAGGTAGAACCCAAACCCGAGACTAAGTTCTTCTATTATGAGGAGAACGGTCGCTGAAGTGGAACAACCCTAGATACTTGGTAGATAAGAAGGTTGCCAATATCGACAGAAGTATATTAGATATATGTGTTATTGATGTGTACCATGCTAGTTCTCCTAGTAGAACCTGGGTATTGGATACCGGTTAGGTTGCTAAATGTTAGTAACTAGAAATAAAAGCTACGTAATAAATGGAGGCTAGCTAAGGGTGAGGTGACGATGAGTGTTTTAAGTATTTCCAAGGTTGATGTGATCACCATCACACGCTCTCTCTACCTTCGGGATTAGTGATGAACCTAAATAAATGTTATTTGATGTCTGCGTTGAGCATGAACGTGATTAGATCATGTTTATTGCAATTGTTGAAATATTCCCTAGAGGCAATAATAAAATGGTTATTATTATATTTCCTTGTTCATGATAATTGTCTATTGTTCATGATATAATTGTATTAACTGGAAAGCGTAATACATGTGTGAATACATAGACCACACCATGTCCCTAGTGAGCCTCTAGTTGACTAGCTCGTTGATCAATAGATGGTCATGGTTTCCTGACTATGGACATTAGATGTCGTTGATAACGGGATCACATGATTAGGAGAATGATGTGATGGACAAGACCCAATCCTAAGCATAGCACAAGATCGTGTAGTTTGTCTGCTAGAGCTTTTCTAATGTCAAGTATCATTTCCTTAGACCATGAGATTATGCAACTCCCGGATACAGTAGGAATGCTTTGGGTGTATCAAACGTCACAACGTAACTAGATAACTATAAAAGTGAACTACATGTGTCTCCGAAAGTGTCTGTTGGGTTGGCACGAATCGAGACTGGGATTTGTCACTCCTTGTGAAGGAGAGGTATCTCTGGGCCCACTCGGTAATACATCATCATAATGAGCTCAATGTGACTAAGGAGTTAGTCACGGGATCATGTGTTACGGAATGAGTAAAGAGACTTTCCGGTAACGAGATTGAACAAGGTATAGGGATACCGAAGATCGAATCTCGGGCAAGTAACATGCTGATGGACAAAGGGAATTGTATACGGGATTAATTGAATCCTCGACATCATGGTTCATCCGATGAGATCATCATGGAACATGTGGGATCCAATATGGGTATCTAGATCCCGTTATTGGTTATTGGCCGGAGAGGTGTCTCGGTCATGACTGCATGGTTCCCGAACCCGTACGGCTACACACTTAAGGTTCGGTGACGCTAGAATTGTAATGCGAATTGTATGTGGTTACCGAAAGTTGTTCGGAGTCCCAGATGAGATCCCAGACGTCATGAGGAGTTCCGGAATGGTCTGGAGGTGAAGATTTATATATGGGAAGTCCAGTTTCAATCATCGGAAAAGTTTCGGGGTTTATCGATATTGTACCGGGACCACCAAAGGGGTTCCGGGGGTCCACAAGGAGGGTCCACCTGCCCCGGAGGACCTAATGGTCTTTAGTTGGGTGGGAACCAGACCCTTAGTGGGCTAGTGTGCCTTCCCCTAGGGCCCAAGGCGCCTAGGGCAGCCAACCCTAGGGGTTGGTGGAGCCCCCACCAAACTTGGGGGTCAAGCTCCCCCCTTGGCCACCGCCCCCACCCTAGATTGGATCTACGGGGGCCGGCCCCCTCTCCCCCTGGCCTATAAATAGTGGGGGTGGGAGGAAAGCCATACCCTTCCCCCTGGTGAATCCCTCCCCCCTGCTACACCTCCTCCTCCTCCTCCTCCTCCATAGTGCTTAACGAAGCTTTACCGGAGAACCACGAGCTCCACCGACACCACGTCGTCCTGCTGTCGGAGCTCTCCCTCAATTTATCCTCCCCCCTTGCTGGATCAAGAAGGAGGAGATGTCACCGGGCTGTATGTGTGTTGAACGCGGAGGCGCCATCCGTTTGGCGCTTGGATCGGATCTTCTGCGATTTGATTCGCCGCGAGTACGACTCCATCAATCGCGTTCTTTGCAATGCTTCCTCTTAGCAATCTTCAAGGGTATGAAGATGCACTCTCTCTCTCTCATTGCTAGCATCTCCTAGATTGATATTGGTGACACGTAGGAATTTTTTTGAATTGTTACTACATTCCCCAACAGTGGCATCATGAGCTAGGTCTATGCATAGATTCTATGCATGAGTAGAACACAAGTAGTTGTGGGCGATGATTTTTTTCGTCAATTTGCTTGCCGTTACTAGTCCTATCTTGATTCAGCGGCATTGTGGGATGAAGCTTCCCGGACCAACTTTATACGTACGCTTACGTGAGACAGGTTCCACCGCCTGACATGCACTTGTTGCATAAGGTGGCTAGCGGGAGTCTGTTTCTCCCACTTTAGTCGGATCGGATTCAATGAAGAGGGTCCTTATGAAGGGTAAATAGCAATTGGCATATCACCGTTGTGGATTTTGCGTATGTAAGAAACGTTCTTGCTACAAACCCATAGCAGCCACGTAAAACTTGCAACAACAATTAGAGAACGTCTAACTTGTTTTTGCAGTGTATGCTATGTGATGTGATATGGCCAAAAGGATGTGATGAAATATATGTCATGTATGATATTGATCATGTTCTTGTAATAGGAATCACGACTTGCATGTCAATGAGTATGACAACCGGCAGGAGCCATAGGAGTTGTCTTAATTTATTGTATGATCTACGTGTCAATCAAAAAATGCCATGTAATTACATTACGTTATTGCTAACCGTTAGCCATAGTAGTAGAAGTAATAGTTCGCGAGACAACTTAATGAATACACGATGATGGATATCATGGTGTCATGTCGGTGACGATGGTGATCATGCCGCGTCCCGAAGATGGAGATCAAGGGCACAAGATGATATTGGCCATATCATGTCACTTTGTGATTTGCATGTGATGTTTGTCATGTTTTTACATATTATTTGCTTAGAACGACGGTAGCATAAATAAGATGATCCCTCACTAAAATTTCAAAGAAATGTGTTCCCCCTAAGTGTGCACCGTTGTGACGGATCGTTGTTTCGAAGCACCACATGATGATCGGGTGTGATAGATTCTAACGTTCGCATATAGCGGGTGTAAGCCAGATTTACACACGCGAAACACTTAGGTTGACTTGAGGAGACTAGCATGTATAGACATGGCCTCAGAACATGAGAGACCGAAAGGTCGAACATGAGTCGTATAGTAGATGCAATCAACATGGAGATGTTCACCATTGATGACTAGTCTGTCTCACATGATGATCGGACACGGCCTAGTCGATATGGATCATGTATCACTTGGATGACTAGAGGGATGTCTATCTGAGTGAGAGTTCATTAAATAATTTGATTAGATGAACTTAATTATCATGAACTTAGTCTAAAATGGTCTTTACAATCTATCTTGTAGATCAAATGGCCCACGCTAATGTTGCCCTCAACTTCAACGCGTTCCTAGAGAAAACCAAGTTCAAAGACGATGGAAGCAACTATACGGACTGGGTCCATAACTTGAGGCTCATCCTCATAGCTTCCAAGAAAACATATGTCCTTGATGCACCGCTAGGTGACGCACCCATTTTCCCAGCAACTCAAGACGTTATGAACGCCTGGCAGTCACGTAGTGATGATTACTCCCTGGTTCAGTGTGGCATGTTTTATAGCTTAGAGCCGGGGCTCCAAAAGCGTTTTAAGCAACACAGAGCATATGAGATGTTCCAAGAGCTGAAAATGGTTTTCCAAGATCATGCCCAGGTTGATAGATATGAATTCTACGACAAGTTCTTTAGTTGTAAGATGCTGGAAAATAGTACTATCAATGAGCACATACTCAAAATGTCTGGGTTGCACAACCGCTTGTCTCAGCTGGGAGTTAATCTTCCGGATGACTCGGTTATTGAAATAATCCTCCAGTCGCTTCCACCAAGCTACAAAAGCTTTATGATGAACTACAATATGCAAGGGATGGAGAAGTCCATTCCTGAGTTATATTCGATGCTGATATTAGCAGAGGTGGAGATCAAAAAGGAACATCAAGTGTTGATGGTGAATAAGACCACCAGTTTCAAGAAAGGCAAGGGTAAGAAGAACAGGACGACAAAGCAGTTGTCGCGCCCAATAAATCAGTTGCTAGGAAGAATCCGAAGAATGGACCCAAGCCTAAGACTGAGTGCTTTTATTGCAAGGAAACCAGTCACTCGAAGCGGAACTGCCCCAAGCGGATAAGAAGGCCGGCAATGTCAAAGTTATGTATGATATACATGTTATTGATGTGTACCTTACTAGCGCTCATAGTAGCTCCTGGGTATTTGATACCAGTCTCACATTTGTAACTGAAAACACGAGCTGCGGAATAAGCGGAGACTGGCGAAGGACTAGGTGACGATGTGCGTCGGGAATTGTTCCAAGGTCGATGTGATCGTCGTCGGCACACTACCTCTACATCTACCTTCAGGATTAATTTTAAATCTCAATAATTGTTATTTAGTACCAGCTTTGAGCATGAACATTGTATCTGGATCTCGTTTGATGCGAGATGGCTACTCATTTAAATCCGAGAATAATGGTTGTTCTATTTATATGAGAGATATGTTTTATGGTCATGCCCCGCTGATCAATGGTGTATTTTTATTGAATCTCGAACATGATGTTACACATATTCATAGTGTGAATACCAAATGAGGTAAGGCTGATAATGATAGTACCACATACTTGTGGCACTGCCGCCTTGGTCATATTGGTACCAAACGCATGAAGAAACTCCATGCTGGTGCAGTTGCAAGCAAAGCGTTGTGGCGGCATCTACATGTGAAGCGGAGTACATAGCTGCTTCAGAAGCAGATCAGGAAGGAGTCTGGATGAAGGAGTTCATCACCGACCTAAGAGTGATTCCCAATTCGTCGGGCCAGATGACTCTCTTCTGTGACAACACTAGAGCTATTGCCACTGCCAAGGAGCCCAGGTTTCACAAGAAGACCAAGCACATCAAGCATCGCTTCAACTCCATTTGTGGTTACTTTCAGGATGGAGATATAGATATTTCTAAAGTACATATATGGATCTGAATGTCGCAGATCCGTTGACTAAACCTCTTTCACGAGCGAAACATGATCCGCACCAGAACTCTATGGGTGTTCGATTCATCACAATGTAACTAGATTATTGACTCTAGTGCAAGTGGGAGACTATTGGAAATATGCCCTAGAGGTAATAATAAAATGGTTATGGTTATATTTCCTTGTTCATGATAATTGTCTATTGTTCATGCTATAATTGTATTAACCGGAAACCGAAATACATGTGTGAATACATAGACCACACCATCTCCCTAGTGAGCCTCTAGTTGACTAGCTCGTTAATCAATAGATGGTCATGGTTTCCTGACCATGGACATTGGATTTCGTTGATAACGGGATCACATCATTAGGAGAATGATGTGATGGACAAGACCCAATCCTAAGCATAGCTCAAGATCGTGTAGTTCATCTGCTAGAGCTTTTCTAATGTCAAGTATCATTTCCTTAGACCATGAGATTGTGCAACTCCCGGATATCATAGGAATTCTTTGGGTGTATCAAACATCACAACGTAACTAGGTGACTATAAAGGTGCACTATAGGTGTCTCCAAAAGTGTCTGTTGGGTTGGCATGAATCGAGACTGGGATTTGTCCCTCTGTGTGACGAAAAGGTATCTCTGGGTCCACTCGGTAATACATCATCATAATGAGCTCAATGTGACTAAGGAGGTAGTCATGGGATCATGTGTTACAGAACGAGTAAAGAGACTTGCCGGTAATGAGATTGAACAAGGTATAGGGATACCGACGATTAAATCTCGGGCAAGTAACATACCGATGGACAAAGGGAATTATATAAGGGATTAATTGAATCCCCGACATCGTGGTTCATCCGATGGGATCATCGTGGAACATGTGGGAGAAAATATGGGTATCCAGATCCCACTATTGGTTATTGGCCGAAGAGGTGTCTCGGTCATGACTGCATGGTTCCCGAACCCGTAGGGTCTACACACTTAAGGTTCAGTGACGCTAGAGTTGTAATGGGAATTGTATGTGGTTACCGAATGTTGTTCGGAGTCCTGGATGAGATCCCGAATGTCATGAGGAGTTCCGAAATGTTTCGGAGGTGAATATTTACATATGGGAAGTCTAGTTTCAGTCATCGTAAAAGTTTCGGGGTTTATCAGTATTGTACTAGGACCACCGAAGGGGTTCCGACGGTCCACCGGGAGGGTCCACCTGCCCCGGAGGACCTAATGGGATGTAGTTGGGTGGGAACCAGCCCCTTAGTGGGCTGGTGTGCCTTCCCCTAGGGGGGATGGTGCGCCTTCCCCTAGGGCCCAAGGCGCCTAGGGCAGCCAACCCTAGGGGTTGGGGCGCCCCCACCAAACTTGGGGGTCAAGATCCCCCCTTGGCCACCGCCCCCACCATAGATTGGATCTAGGGGGGCCGGCCCCCTCTCCCCTGGCCTATAAATAGTGGGGGTGGGAGGGCACCGCACCCTTCCCCCTGGTGTAGCCCTCCCCTCCTACACCTCCTCCTCCTCCTCCATAGTCCTTAGCGAAGCTCTGCCGGAGAACCATGAGCTCCACCGCCACCACACCGTCGTGCTGCCGGAACTCTCCCTCAACTTCTCCTACCCCCCTTGTTTGATCAATAAGGAGGAGACATGCCCGGTCTGTACGTGCGTTGAACATGGAGTTGCCGTCCGTTCGGCGCTTGGATCGGATCTTCCGCGATTTGAATCGCCGCAACTACAACTCCATCAACCGCATTCTTTGCAACGCTTCCGCTTAGCGATCTTCAAGGGTATGAAGATGCACTCTCTCTCGTTGCTAGCATCTCCTAGATTGATATTGGTGACACGTAGGATTTTTTTGAATTATTACTATGTCCCCCCAACAACAATATGGTTACTCATTTAAGTTAGAGAATAATGGTTATTTTGTTTACATGAATAATACCTTCAATGGTCATGCACCCAATGATAATGGTTTATTGAATCTTGATCGTAGTGATACACATGTTCATAACATTGATGCCAAAAGATACAAAGTAATAATGATAGTACCACATACTTGTGGCACTGTCGCTAAATGTCATATTGGTGTAAAACACATGAAGAAACTCCATGTTGATGGATCTATGGACTCATTCGATTGCGAATCGGTTGAGAAATGCGGACCATGCCTCATGGGAAAGATGACTAGGACCCTATTTTCTGGTATGGTAGAGCGGGCAAGTAACTTATTGGAAATGATACATGTTGATGTATTCGGTACAATGAAGTGTTGTAGCATGTGGTGGATATCATTATTTTCCTACCGTCACTGATGATTTGAGTAGATATGGGGATATTTAGTTAATGAAACACAAGTCTGAAATGTTTGAAAAGTTCAGACAAAATCAGAGTGAAGTTTGAGTTCATCGTGACAAGGAGATAAAATATTTACAATATGATCGTGGAGGTCAATACCTGAGTTATGAGTATTGGTATACAACTTAAGACAATGTGGAATTTGTTTCACAGCTCACGCCATCTGGAACACCATAGTATGATGGTGTATCCGAACATTGTAGTCGTGCTGTATTGGATATGGTGCAAACTATGATGTCTCTTTATCGATTTGGCACTATCGTTTTGGGGTTATGCATTAGAAACAACTATATTCACTTTAAAAGGGGCACCATCTAAATCCATTGAGATGACACCGTATGAATTTTGGTTTGGCGGAAACCTAAGCTGTCATTTCTTAATGTTTTTGGCTGCAACGCTTATGTGAAAAAGGGTTTTCACCTAATGAGATCGAACCCAAAGCGAACAAATGCATCTTCATAGAAGACCCTAACGTAAAAGTTGGGTAAACCTTCTATCTTTGATCCAAGCACAAAGTGTTTGTTGCTAAAATGGATCCTTTCTCGAGAAAGAGTTTCTCTCGAAAGAATTGAGTGGGAGGAAGATAGAACTTGATGAGGTTGTTGAACCAGAGAGTAGCACATCACAGAATCTTGTTTCTATGGAACCTACGTTAGTTGAAGAGGAAGTTAATGATGATGATCATGAAGCTTCGGATCAAGTTACTGTCGAACCTCATAGGTTGACAAGGACCCTTACTACTCCTGAGTGGTATGGCAACTCTGTCTTACTAGTCATGTTGTTGGACAACGATGCACCTACAAGCTATGGAGAAACGATGATGGGCCCGGATTCTGAGAAATGGTTAGAGGCCATGCAATACGAGATGGGATCCATGTAAGAAAACAAAGTATGGGCTTTGGAAGTATTACCTGAAGGGCGAAAGGCCATTCAGAACAAATGGATGTTTAAAAGGAAGACGGATGCGAACGGTAATGTCACCGTCTATAAAGCTCGAGTTGTGGCAAAGGGTGTTTCACAAGTTCAAGAAGTTAACTACGATGAGACTTTCTCACCCGTAGCGATGCTAAAGTCTGTTGGAATTATGTTAGCAGTTGCTGCATTTTTTGATTATGAAATCTGGCAGATGGATGTCAAAACATCGTTTCTTTAACGGTATCCGTGAGGAAAGGTTGTATGTGATACAACCGGAAAGTTTTGTTAGTTCTAAGGATGCTGAAATATATGCAAGCTCCAACGATCCTTCTATGAACTGGAGCGAGCATCTCGGAGTTGGAATATACGCTTTGGTGAGGTGATCAAAGTTTTTGAGCCTATACAAAGTTTATGAGAAACTTGTATTTACAATAAAGTGAGTGGGAGCACTATAGAATTTCTGATAAGTATATGTGGATGACATATTGTTGATCAAAAATGATGTAGAATTTCTGGAAAGCATAAAGGGTTGTTTGAAAAGGAGTTTTTCAAAGGAAAACCTGGAATGAAGTTACTTAAATATTGGGCATCTTGATCTATAGAGGTAGATCAAGACGTCTGATAAAACTTTCAATGAGTATATACCTTCACAAGATTTTGAAAGATTTCAAAATGGATCAGTCAAAGAAAGAGTTCTTCACCGATTTGTAAGGTGTGGAGTTGAGTGAGACTCAAAGCTTGACCACGACGGAAGAAAGAGAAATGACGAAGGTCGTCCCCTATCCATAGACTTTGTATAGTATGTCATGTTGTGTACCACACCTGTGTGTGCCTTGCCATCAGTCTATCAAGGGGTACAAGAGTGATCCAGGAGTGGATCACTCGACATCGGTCAAGATTATCCTTAGTAATTAGAGGACGAAGGAAATATTTCTCGATTATGGACGTCATAAAGAGTTGATCATAAAGGGTTACGTCGATGCAAGATTTAACACCAATCCGGGTGACTCTAAGTAGCAATTCACATACGTATAGTGGAGCAGCCATTTGGAATAGCTCCAAGTGGAGTGTGGTAGCAGTGTCTACAGTATGACATAGAGATTTGCAAAGTACACAAGGATCTGAATGTCGCAAACCCGTTGAATAAAGACCTCTCTCACATGCAAAGCATGATCAAACCCCAGAACTCATTGTGTGTTAGATTCATAATAATGTAAATCACACGGTCATGTGAACTAGATTATTGACTCTAGTGTAAGTGGGAGACTCTTGGAAATATGCCCTAGAGGCAATAATAAATTGGTTATTATTATATTTCCTTGTTCCTTATAATCATTTATTATCCATGCTATAATTTTATTGATTGGAAACTTAAATACATGTGTGGGTACATAGACAACACTGTATCCCTAGTATGCCTCTAGTTAACTAGTTCGTTGATCAAAGATTGTCAAGATTTCTTGTCCATAGACATGATATGTCATATGATAACGAGATCACATCATTAGGAGAATGATGTGATGGACAAGACCCAAACTATAAACATAGCATATGATCGCGTCAGTTTATTGCTATAGTTTTCTACATGTCAAGTATCTGTTCCTATGGCCATGAGATCATGCAACTCACTAACACCAGAGGAATACGTTGTGTGTATCAAACATCACAACGTAACTAGGTGACAATAAAGATTCTCTACAAGTATCTCCGAGGGTGTCTGTTGAGTGGGCATGGATCAAGACTGGGATTTGTTACTCCATGTGACGGAGAGGTATCTTAGGGCCCACTCGGTAATACAACATCACAATAAGCCTTCCAAGTAATGTGACTAATTTCTAGCCACAGGTTCTTGTATGATGGAATGAGCAAAGACACTTGCGAGTAACGAGATTGAACTAGGTATAGGTATAGAGATACCGACGATCGAATCTTAGGCAAGTAACATACCGAAGAACAAAGGGAACGGCGTACGAGATTAACTGAATCCTTGATGTAGAGGTTAAACCGATAAAGATCTTCATATAATATGTAGGAACCAATATGGGCATCCAGGTCCCACTATTGGTTATTGACTGTGGAGGTGTCTCGGTCATGTCTACATAGTTCTTGAACCCGCAGACAGGGTCTGCACACTTAAGGTTCGGTGACGTTTCGGTATAGTAGAGTTATGTATGGTGGTGACCGAAGGTTATTTGGAGTCCCGGATGAGATCCTGGACATCACGAGGAGCTATGGAATGGTTCAGAGGTAAAGATTAATATATAGGAAGTCATGTTTTGGTCACCGGAAAAGTTTCGGGGTACTTCGGTTGTGTACCGGGAGTGCTGGGAGGGTACCGGGGGCCATCGGGAAGGGTGTCTCGACCCAAAGGACCTCATGGGCTGTGGGAGGAGTCAATCCATCCCCTCGTGGGATGGACGAACCGCCCACTAAGTCCCATGCGGCTAGGGGTGGGGAAAACCCAAAGGTGGAAAAGGTGGAAAGGGTTTCCAAGTGGAGAGGAGCAATCCTACTCCTAGTAGGATTGGAGTAGTACTCCTCCACCTCTAATTTCGGCCAAACCTTGAGGGTTTTAGTCTACCTCCCCCCTCCCTCCCTCCTATATATACTATATGATTTAGAGGGGAGAGCTAACCCTAATTGCCACGTGTTCCCTCTACTTCATCTAGATTGTTTTCTCCTCTAGTCTAGTTCGGCGGTGCTTAAGCGAAGCCCTACCGGAATAGTTCCACCACCATCGCCGCCACGTCGTCGCGCTACCGGAGAAATCATCTACCTCTCCAATACCTCTTTCTGGATCAAGAAGGTGGAGATCGTCATCGAGCTGTACGCATGCTAAACGCGGAGGCACCGTTCGTTCGACGCTAGATCGGAAGGATTGTGATCAGGATCGCGAGACGATTCGTGTTTTGATCGTGGGACGGATCATGATGGGATCGCGGGACGGATCGTGATTGGATCGCGAGAAGAATTGTGATGGGATCATGGGACGCTCGGCTATTTGGAACGCGAAGACGTTCGACTAGATCAACCGTGTTTCTAACGCTTCCCGCTTAGCGATCTACAAGGATATGTAGATCCACTCTCCCTCTCGCAGATGATCATCACCATGGATAGATCTTGCATGTGCATAGGAATTTTTTTGTTTCCCATGCAACGTTCCCCAACACATCTATCACACATAGAACATGACGCCTTGCCCCATTCCTCTCACTCCCTCTCGTGCCTCTTGAGAGTCAACTTCGGCAGATCTTGCCCGGCCCAACCCCGGATCTTCTCAAACGGTGATGCTGGCTGCGGAAGAGATGGGAGAGGTGTCCGGTGCTACCTTGTACATAGTAGTTTTAGGTTTAGTGTTTGGTCTTGGACTGCATTTTGGTTGTTTGGCGTCATGCCGATTGTCTGTGGTCCGCCGATGCTTGCGTGCAGCATGCGGCGGCCATTGGAGCCGTTCGTTGGTACTTCTCTATGGTGGATGTGGAACAGGGGTCCTAGATCTGGCGTTTTCTGCTTGAAAAAGCACAAGGTCGTCAGGTGCAATCTGATTTGGAGTTCTTCTCAACCTTCCTACTGTCGTCGTGGTGATGGGGAGAGGCAGGACGAGAGACCCCGACCTGGTCTTCTCTCCTGGAGTGGTGCCTCGTTGGATCCCAGCTTCCGGCAGAGGTGTTGGTGTGCCCTAATCTGGAAAAGGGCTTCTGGATCATATTCACATGAAGCTGATGGGAATCCTGAGCACATCTCGATGTTGGCCTTGAAGGAGCTACGGCGCCCTTGTTGGCATGCCGGTCTCCTCCAACGAGCCATCGAATCCGCTGGACGAATGGCGGCCATTTTCTTTCCTCCCGGTGAGCATGCCAGATGGGAGGCACTGTTGTTCCAAGTTAGAGTCTGTGGTGGCCACTGTGGAGGTCTCGCCGGACCAAGTGGTCAGTCCCCGGCGCTGGTGATGATTGAATCCTTTGAGGAGCAGCTGAGGACCCGATCACTCTTGTTATTCTATGTTAGGGGTCCTTTTCATAAGATGTACTGACTTGTTTGGTATTTTCAGTTTCTTTGTGCTCCTGGTTGTATGTGTACTACTGCTCTTCATGTTTATTAATGCAGTGTTGGGTCCTTCTGGACCCTTTTCCTATTAAAAAACGAGGATAATCTTTCTTTTTCGGTGTTTTATCATCTATTTTGCAGAATGGACTCTGGACGACGCGTCCAGGGGAGATTCCCACGGACGTTTCGGCACTCTTCTCATACCACGTGTTGTGGAGGCTGAAGACTCATGTACGGGAGAACATGCGATGCCACTGATATAATGCCCTGTCATCGGAGGTGACTTCATCGGTCCAGGACACTACACCAACACTTTTCAAGCTTTGTTCACACCAAGCCCTTGGTCTTCAGGCGTTATGTTCTTATCTCGGCAGACCATCGAATACGGCATCATGCCAAGAAGAGGTGCACCCACCGCTGCGACACAAGTCCAGGGCGAACAAGTTTCTCTGGTGCACAGGTGCATGGCGTTTAAATCATGGTGGATGGGTCTAGCGTCTCGCTTCCCGAAGGAGACAGTGTGGCGGAACCGGAACTCGTGACAACATAGCTCGAGACAAGGTCCATGGCGAAGAAGTCATGGTGTACAGGTCACGGTAAGACAAGTACATGGCGTCCCAATCACGGTGGATAGGTCTAGTGCCCTGTTTCCAAAAGGAGACAGTGTGGCACAATCGGAGCTCATGACAACATAGCCCGAGACAGGTCCATGGCAAACAAATCATAGGTGTAAAGGTCGTTGTCGCGTTTTCTCGCAGGGGATGACCTTCACCGACCGGAGCTCATGATGATGCAGCCAAATATTGGTCCCTCATTCGAGAGGCGCACTCACCACGGCATACAGGTCCCGATGTACAGGTCCTCAGTGTGCGGGTCCCGGCGTATACATTCATGATGTCGCCGGCATAAAGGTCACCCTTTGGTATAGCACCCACCCAAGGCGACGCGGTCTCTATGACATCACCTTTGGTCAACCCTGTGAGGCGACGCCCTTGTCTCAGCGGACCATGGAATACGACGTCTAACTAAGACAAGGCAACGCAAACCTCTAGAACATCATCTCTCCATGACCTCGCTAGGAGACGTCCTTGAGAAACGAAACTGCCACATGATGGGATTTGGCCTGTATGGGTTGAATCCTCCGCTAGAAGAAGACCTCTAGCAAGTCCATCCCGTTGACGCCTTTTTGTACCAAATTGACCAATGTGATCACCAAGATGTCTACCTCCGTCCTCTCCTCCTTGGACATGGCTAGAGAAGAAACCAAATGCACGCGCTCCGCCGAGTATGGCTCGAGCCCCGATTGGCCATTGTTGACTGGGATGTCCTAGCAGTAGAACCAGTAGTCTTGTCAGCCCTTCATCGAGTCAAGGAATGAGATTTAAGGAAAGTTGCGCTTCCCCTAAGCGCGATACCTAAACCCCCACATAGCTGGCCTACATTTGTGTTCTCGCCTGCCCGAGAGGACTTTTTCACAATCATCACTCGGTAGGTGAAGAGGTGCTTGAACAACCCCCCAGTGGGGAGGACAGCCGATGTAGAGAGAAACAAAGGTGTCCAATTAGGAAATGGCATTGAGTAAGGTGGTGAAGTTATGCTCCATTCAAATCGAGAAAAGAACGGAAAAAAGGATGCGATGGTAGGGAAAAACCTTGCTCGACATGGGTCACTAAGAGGACCCACTCATCCCCCGCGGCGAGGGCTCGAGCTCGCCCTCCTCCGGAAGCCGCCAACTCTCGGCAGTCACGAGCCCTTGGCTCTCCAGCTCCTGCAGACGACTCCTGGTGATGTGCGAAGCCATCCATTCGCCCTGGATCCGCCCCGTTGGTGCTCCAACGCTCGAGGAGGACCCTCGCGGTTCCTTGATGACCCACAAGTATAGAGGATCTATCATAGTCCTTTCGATAAGTAAGAGTGTAGAACCCAATGAGGAGCAGAAGGAAATGACAAGCGGTTTCTAGTAAGGTATTCTCTGCAAGCACTGAAATTATAGGTAACATAAAGTATTGTGACAAGATAATTCATAACAAGTAACACTAACAAGTGTAGCAAGGGTGCAGCAAGGTAGCCCAATCCTTTTTGTTGCAAAGGACAGGCATGGACAAACTCTTACATAAAGCAAAGCACTCCCGAGGACACATAGGAATTTTTGTCAAGCTATTTTTCCTCATGCTCATTTGATTCACGTTCGTTACTTTGATAATTTGATATGTGGGTGGACCGGTGCTTGGGTGCTGCCCTTACTTGGACAAACCTCCCACTTATGATTAACCTCTCTCACAAGCATCTTCAACTACGAAAGAAGAATTAAGATAAATCTAACCATAGCATGAAATATGTGGATCCAAATCAGCCCCTTACGAAGCAACGCATAAACTAGGGTTTAAGCTTCTGTCACTCTAGCAACCCATCATCTACTTATTACTTCCCAATGCCTTCCCCTAGGCCCAAATAATGGTGACGTGTTATGTAGTCGATGTTCACATAACACCACTAGAGGAGAGACAATGTACATCTCATCAAAATATCGAACGAATACCAAATTCACATGATTACTTATAGCAAGACTTATCACATGTCCTCAGGACCAAACGTAACTACTCACAAAACATGTTCATGTTCATAATCAGAGGAGTATTAATTATCATAAAGGATCTGAACATATGATCTTCCATCAAGTAAACCAACTAGCATCAACTACAAGGAGTAATCAACACTACTAGAAACCCATAGGTACCAATCTGAGGTTTGAGATTAAGAATGGATACAAGAGATGAACTAGGGTTTGGACAGGAGATGGTGCTGGTGAAGATGTTGATGGAGATTGGCCCCCTCTGGACGAGAGGATCGTTGGTGATGACAATGGCTTCGATTTCCCCCTTCGGGAGGGAAGTTTCCCCTGCAGAACAGCCCTACCGAAGCTATAGATTGGTTCTGTCCAAGTTCTACCTCATGACGGCGGCGCTTCATCCCGAAAGCTTCCTTCTTATTTTTTCCAAGTCAAAACCCTCCATATAGGAGAAGATGGGCGTCGGGGCCTGTTAGGTGGGTCACAAGCCTGCTAGGCGCGGCCAGGGGGTGGCCGCGCCTGGCAGGCTTGCCACCTCCTGGTGGCCCCCTTAGGTATTTGTTTCGCCAAGTATTTTTTATTTATTCCAAAATAATTATCTGTAATTTTTCAGGACTTTTGGAGTTGTGCAGAATAGGTATCTCAGATTTGCTCCTTTTCCAGTCCAGAATTCCAATTGTCGGCATTCTCCCTCTTCATGTAAACCTATTAAAATAAGAGAGAAAAGGCATAAGTATTATACCATAAAGTGTAATAACAGCCCATAATGCAATAAATATCAATATGAAAGCATGATGCAAAATGGACGTACCAACTCCCCCAAGCTTAGACCTTGCTTTCCCTCAAGTGAAAGCCAAGATCGATAAAAATGTCCACATGTTTAGAGATCAAGGTGTTGGTAAAATAAAATACGGACATGAGGGCATCATGATCATCTTTAGAACAGCCATACATATTGTAATAAGATTTCTTATGCTAGAGTAACAATTCATTCACAATATAAAGTATGAACCAAGAACTCTGTTGATAACCAACAAACTATGATCTTAGTCATTGAAGCAATTGGAAATTTATCATAACATAGGAAAGAGTCAATATAAGAGCTTGTAAAGCAAACCCACATACACAATCATCTTTTAGTCTTCCACAATTGCTAACACTCATGCGGTGCTTATGTGATCCTTGCTTCAATCGGACACAGAGAAAGATAGGGGCCTATAGTTTTGCCTCCCAACTATTCACCTGAAGGGTGATGTCAACAATAATAACTCATAATCACCCACATCTGAGTGGATATATGCGTCTAGATCATTCCCCAACACATAATGCTTGCCAAGAGAGAGGCAAAATATAGGCAGTGGTGAGGATCACCATGACTCTTGTGTAATGGTAAGTACTTAAAATGTAAAATTAACATATAGGCCCTTTGTAGAGGGAAACATAGGTTGTCATGCGCTTTTTGATTTGGGATGCACAAACCCTTAGTGAAGAGGAACACAGTGTCTTATTGCCCTTTGTGATAGCAACCTTTATTATGCAGTTTGTCGCTTTTATTTATTTACTATCACAAGTTCGTACAATGCTTATTTCCCTTACAATAAAATATCACACCTATTTAGGAGCAATTTTTATTGCTTTTTGCACCGATGACAACTTACTTGAAGGTTCTTATTCAATCCATAGGTAGCTATAGTGGACTCTCATGGCAAAACTGGTTTAAAGGTGATTGGATGCACAAGTAGTATTCCTACTTAGTGCGGAAGCTTTGGCTAATATACGGTGGAAGCAACCACTACATGTTGGAGGATATAAAACCATATAACTTCTATCCAGAGGCAAGCAAACATAACCCATTATATTGTCTTCCTTGTCCAACATCAACTTCTTAGCATGTAATATTTTAATGAGTGGTCACAATCATAAAAGATGTCCAAGATAATATATTTATATGTGAATCTCTCTTTCTTTATCACTTCCTTTTCAATTGCACCAATGACCAATTACTACGTTTGTTAACTCCCAACAGATTTCAATCGACATACTTTTTATATGTGAAGTCATCACTCCCCATAAGATCATTATGTATACTCTTTGCTTTTATTCTATTCTTCTTTATTTATTACTCTCAAGAGAATGGTAATCTAGCAAAGGCCTCACATCAAAACTACTTTTTATTATGGGATTTTTATTTCTGTGCCCCTAGTCCCTTAGCTCTACTCATTCATCCCCACGCTCTTAACTTTTGCTCACTTTTCCCCCACTCCCTTGACCAAACCTTCGGAACAGGTTACAACGGATGTTGCCATCGGTTCAATGCCTTTGACTGTTAACTCTGACGAGTGGGGCCGCTCCCGTGCATGAAGCTGACCACGGTCGTGGGGTAGCACGTGTCCATGGGACTTTCCCGAAACGTCCCTCGTATAAAGAGGGGGAACCACCTCCTGACGCATCGCCCCTACCATTTCCCCCAAATCCCCTCCCTGTCGCATTGCCTTCCTCTCTCCCACTGCGTCGTCTCGCTTTCCTCCACTGCCTCCACCGCACCGTCTCGCTCTCCCCCACCACGACCTCTTCCTCACCTTCATCGCCTCCATCTGTCCGATGGCGGACGCTCGTGGTAACGCTGGAGCAGCGGTCGGAGATCTAGTAGTGGAGCTGCAGGGCGCGGTCACCATGGATGAGGTGAAGGACGTTGGCGGCATCCATGGAGGTGCGGGGAAACTCGCAACCACTTTGGATGTGGAGAAGGAGATGGCGGGCTCCGCCTCAGCGCTGTCAGAGCTGAAGCTAACGGCGTCAAGCGACGCACTCCATCCCGATGCGCAGCCTGGCGAGGAGCAGGAGGTATTTGCACTTGCTTGTTAGTTCCAATATTTAGCTTGTAGAGTTAGTTGCATTGGTTAGATTGTGATTCGTACGGTAGTACAGATGGTTAGAGTAGTTGGTTTGACGGATGGGTCGGGGTTTCCCCTTTTCTGTATGGGGGGATTGGGGTTTTTGTACTAGGGTTTTTTGGATTACATTCTTTGCAAAAATGCTCGATAAATCTGTATGAGAGATAGGGTTCTCTATGCTTCAATGCTACATAGATGTATGCTTATTAGATTTTGTTTTTAATGCTCACAGATTGGGGTTTTTAATGCTACAGACATGTATGCTTATTATATTGGGTCTCTATTAGATTTGTTTTTGAATGCTACTTAGATTGGGGTTTTGAATGTCATATGCCCAAATGGAATCCATTGATTAAGAAGTTATTTGATTCATTAGTATATAAATTTGTCCACAATATGTACTTATATTAGCTCTGTTATTCAATGCGTGTGCATGACAATGGAAGATGCAAATAGGATCATAGTATATTAGCCCTATGATCAATGTAAAATGCATATCTAAATTTTCAATGGGATGTAATTGTATATTCAGGAGGATGATGGTTGGGGAAAAAAGAGGAAGTTGGACCTTACTGACTTCAAGGACCCGTACGATCCAGGGTATTGGATCGATGAAGAGTGTGAGGTAAGCCTGCTTGAAATTTAGATTGTTCATTTACCCTAGTTCCTTTGACATGGTGTATATGAAACTGTAATGTATATATCTAAATTCATTCGTGTGTGCAGTACATCTCTGGAGAAGATGTGGATGTGGACGAGGGCAACTTCCCGTCCTTCAAAGTGAAGGAAGAGGAGAAGATCAGGGCCAAGGGTGATGATTACTACTACAAGAGCAGGACAAAAATTTGGCGCTGCCCCTACTGCACCACCAAGGCAAAGCCAAAGTCCGGCCGCTTTGTTCACCTTCTAGCTCATGCAGAAGATGTAGCCATCCACGGTGAGGACTAGAAGATCAGGGGCTAGCATGCTACCCTCGCGAAAGTCATGACTCCCATTTCCAACTAACAGAGCATGGTATGGTATGGTACTATGTGGTCTGGATGTGTTCTATGGATGGTATGGTACTATGTGGTCTTATATACATGCATGAGGATGTGTTTGGTTGTTTGGGAACTTTGTTTGTGAACTGGATGTGTTCTATGGATGGTATGGTACTATGTGGTCTTCTGTATATGCATGTGGCTATCTATATTGCTTATTTGTGTGTTTTTAAATTTGTATGATATGATTTGTTTCAGTGTTTATTTTCAAAGTTTAGGTGCTGCAATGATCACACATGTTGTTTTAGTGTTGCTTCACTGATCAGACATGCTGCAAAGAATAAGAAAAAAGAGCAAATAGTCCATTATTTATCAAATATTCCAATAACAAAGCAAAAGACAACATTTGAATGAAAATGTAATGATTTTTGTAATAAAGGAGTACAAAAATTATTTGTCTCATGTTTTATAATTAAATGCATGCCTTTTCCCACCAGCATGTCTCATTATCTGATGTTTTGAACTGACATTCGACAGGACAGTATAAATTCAAGAAAATACAAAAAAAAACTTGGCAAACTATCTATGTTTGTGTAGGAGATCATGTGTGCAAAATTTGAGGTGATTTAGAGGAGTTCAAAGAAATTTGAATTTGAGAAATGTGCTCCAAATGAGCTCCCAGGCTAGGGTAAACAGCCCATTTGTAATCAAGTTTTTTTGGACCTACTCTAAATGAGCCAAATGTTTTTTATTAACACCTATTCAATCTACATAGTGTAGATTTGAAGTCTCACTATTTTTTGAATTAATCTTCATATTTTTACATTTTCTTTTGAAAAATATGCTCTAATATAAAACTATTAAAAACACGTTTAAAATATGAAAATGGAAAACTAAGTTTAGATCCTTCTTACTCACTTTGAAATAAAGCTTTGGTAATTTTTTTGATTTTTTTTAAATTTTCAGACCATGTAGGTAAACCCTACCTCCTCCTCCTTGAACTCTATGAAATCTTGTACATGATAGCTCATATGTGTGAACGTTTTCTCATGAAAATGATAATAGACCAAGTTTAAGATTTTTGCTTGGTAACATGTCACATAAGACGACATTGTGCGAAGGTTTATATTTTTTTGATTTTTTTTTAAATTAATGGTGCTCATTTGACCTCGATCATGCCATCTAGGGTTTTTTCATGAAAATGACCATAGACCAAGTTTAGTATTTTTCCTCGTTAGTGTGTCTTATAAAACGACGAACGGCGAAGGTTTCATTATTTTTCAATTTTTTTAAATTAGTTATGCTCAGTCAAAGCCTTTGAAACCCCGTTGACCAGCTCAAAACCCCTCTAAACCCCGCGGGGTTTCGCCTAACCCTAGATCCAAACGTCAATCGTCCGATCATACCCTAGCGCCAAGTGACAGCCCTCAGATGTGGTATTCTAGAAGGAATTCGGTGGGTAGGTTGTGGGCAGGCTTCGCGCCGTTGGATCACAAGGATGGCTCCGCATCGTTCGATCATGGGGCAATCCGCGAGCGGCGATCCTATTGGTTGTGCTCGGCTTCTCGCCCACCACTGACTCCGCGAAAAAATGGATTATGTCCGTCGAATTGTTATTAGGCCCAAAAGGAAACCAAGCTTTGGTACGGCCGTCGAATTGCGTCATTTTTTTGCATCATTTGCTCTGTTTTTTGTGAACATGCTAGCTCTGTTCCTGGTTGCATCGTTTGACATTACACAACAATTGATATTGCGTAGTAAATTTAGTTCTTTTTGTTCTATACAAATGCAACATGACCAAATTTATTTTTATCATGCAAAATGGCCACAAACTATTCAAAAATTGTCTCTTTTTGTTCATATAGTATATTCTTTTGGGATTTTTTTGACGTATTTGTTCATATAATATATATGACCACAGATTCCCACGCGTGCAATTAGTTTCTTTTTCTTCTTCTTTTCAAACCACTGTTTCCCACGCGTGTACACTCCCGATGCTGCGGTGGGTTTGAAAACGGGCTACTTCACATTTGAACCCATTATTGCCGCGGTCAAATAACACATAGCACTATGGCTATTTAAGCCACCTTCTGCCTCTGCCATCCCTCATTCATCTCCCATCCTCTGCCATCTGCCCTGCTTGCTCTTTGCCCCCTTATCCTTCTTCTACACATCCCTCAGCCATGCAGTACACCGGACCAACCTACCGCTTCCCACCCACCATGCCGGACAGGCTCTACCCTACCGGCGTGTACGTTGAGTGCACACTACGTGTGTGGTCGATATCAAGGTGGAGGACCGCAAGGAACTTCACCGAGTTCTTCCTTGGGGACGGCTATAGACACCTCCCGCGGGGATCTCCAATGATGTTCTGCGTCGAGGAGGTCATCCAAAACGGGGTGGTGGTTGCTCTCCTTGTCCACTTCACCAACACATTCAACGCCTTCTACCTCCTCAGCCGGGTGTTTTGGTGTGGCTACGAGTTCATTGCTTTGACCACCCACAACATGTTTACGGAGTACACCAACATCTTCCCCACCACGTCGCGCATGCACACTCTTTTGTACCCCGTCGACAACGCCCCGGAGGAGCAGTGAAGGGCGCACGAAGGAGGAGCGAGGTGGAGAAGGCGGCGGCTAGGGCTCTAAACCCTCTATCTGTTTTTTAATCTATGTTATGTTAATTAAGTTGTAATTGAACTATGTTGGAGATATGGGCTTGTTGGCCCTTTTATTAAGTTCTATTATTAAGTTTTCTATATGTTCTATTATTAAGTTCTTGCTAGTTTAAACTATGTGATCGTGCTATGGGCTTGTTGGCCCTATCTACATATTTGTTGATTGTTTTCATAGAGAGCTCCCTTTGTTAGTTACCACCTAGTGCATGTAGCCACAACGAAAAGGCTGAAACTGATTGTAAAAATGATGCTCTAACTCGAGGAGATAAGCGTGCGAGAAGAGAGTAACCAGCAGCGACCGTCACTACATCCGTGGCGGCTGGCGTGCACGAAAGCGGCTCGGTCAGTGCATCGTGGCGACACGCATCGGTGCATGCAAGCTCGGTCGACGCATCGTGGCAGCGTGCATCAACCCATGCAGGCAGGCTTGTTGGGTGCATGCATAGCAGGCTTCTATCGTGGCGGTGTGTGCAGGCAGTTTAATGCGAGGGACGGACCAACAAAACCACGGCCCGATGAAACCACGGTCGAACAGCGACACCGCCCAACGCAGCCCCACTTGTCAGGTCCAAGGGGTGACACAGTGCACCGCGGCCCCACTCGTCAAACTTAACGGTCAATCCATTGACCCAACGACAACGTCCGTTGTGACATGTTCTTAGGGTTTCGGGCAAGGAAGTGGGGAAATCTGAGCAAAAGTTAAGAGCGCGGGGATGAATGAGTAGAGCTAAGGAACCAGGGGCACAGATGTAAAAAAACCTTTTATTATATAACTCTTGGACTTTCTTACATAAGGGGAGAAAAAAGCAAAAACTAAAAGGTAGATCATACTAAAATTTTATTCTACTTGATCAAAACAAAATAAAAAAGGATCGAACTAAGAAAAACAAGAGAAAGGAAAAAAGGAAAAATGTGTGATGGTGATATGATACCGGGGCACCTCCCCCAAGCTTGGCACAAGACAAGGGGAGTGCCCATACCCATGTGCTCTGGTGTCCTTATTCGGAGGTGATGGTGCAATATTCTTGGCGATGATACCCCTCAGAATGTGATTCTCCTCTTCAAGTTTGTTATTTTGCCATCTGAGATCCATTAATTCCTTGTGAAGTTTTCCAGTGACGGTTAGAGATCCCTTCACCCATGGATGTTTCATTGCTGCGAGTGAAAAGACAACACTCCTTTTCAGGTTTTCATAAGTAAGATATTTAGCGTCAGGAGGAATAACAGAATTCGGGATTGCCAAGCTCTGAAGTTCCCCCAACATGACTTTGGGTTGTTGATGAGAGTTGATTTCTTGTTCTTCCTCCATGGCATCCACCCTTTTCAAGTCGGCCTTCATATCCTCCTCCGTGGTTCGCCCAAAGTGATTAGCTTCAATGTATTCTCCAGGTTCCTGAGTTGGGTGAGAAACACGACTCTCCCCGGTCGACTCTTGCGAAGACATCTTGCTCTAAATCTGCTGCAGAAACAGCTCAAAATGAAAACAAGAGGTGATACGAAAGTGCAAACCTTCGAGAGAATATATAATGAATTTTTGCCGACCCGAAGGAGTGTACCACAAGAAAACGGACTGCGGAGGGCGCACGGGGTGGTGGCAAGCCCCCTAGCCACGGCCAGGGGGTGGCCGCGCCTAGCAGGCTGTTCACCTCCCCGTGTGTCCTTCGGACTACTTTTGATTTTCCTAATTTTTTAAATATTCCAAAACTGAGTAAAATTTCTATTGGGAAAGTTTTGGAGTCGGTTTACTTACCGTACCACATACCTATTCCTTTTTGAAGTCTGAAACGTTCCGGTAGGTCTCCTTAATATGCTCTTTCGGAGTTATGGTATTGATAACATTGGTTTCAACATTAATGGGAGTACCTAAGATAGAATGTTTGATTCTTTACCCATTTACCACCTTCAGAGTTGTGTCTTCAGCGTTGTTGATCTAGATAGCACCGGAACGATATACTTCCTCAACAATGTAAGGCCCTTCCCATTTAGAGAGAAGTTTTCCTGCAAAAAATCTTAACCAACAATTTTATAGAATGACATGGTCACCTACATTGAATTCACACTTTTGTATCCTTTTATAATGCCATCTCTTAACTTTCTCTTTAAACAACTTGGCATTCTCATAGACCTGGGTTCTCCCTTCATCAAGTGAGCTAATGTCAAATAACCTCTTCTCGCCAGCAAGTTTGAAATCATAGTTGAGATCTTTGATTGCCAATAAGCTTTATGCTCTAGCTCTAGAGGTAGTGACATGCTTTGCCATAAACCATTTTATACGGAGACATACCCATAGGATTCTTGTAAGCAGTTCTATAAGCCCATAATGCATCGTCAAGTTTCTTAGACCAGTTCTTTCTAGATCTATTAATAGTCTTTTGCAAGATCAATTTAATTTCTCTGTTCCTTAATTCTACTTGACCACTAGACTGAGGATGATAAGAAGATTCAATTCTATGATTAACATCATACTTAGCAAGCAATTTACGGAAAGCACCATGAATAAAATGTGAACCACCATCACTCATTAAATATCCGGGGACTCCAAATCTAGGGAAAATAACTTCTTTAAGCATCTTAATATAGGTGTTATGATCAGCACTACTATTTAGAATAGCTTCTACCCACTGAGTAACATAATCAGGAACAACTAATATATGAGTATACTCGTTGGACATTGGAAAAGGTCCCATATAATCAAAACCCAAAACATCAAATGGTTAAATAATAAGAGAGTAATTATAGGCATTTCCTGACGTCTACTAATATTGCCAATTCTTTGATATTCATCACATGATGAGACAAACTTACGAGCATCCTTGAAGAGAGTAGGCCAATAAAATCCAGATTGTAATACCTTATGTGCAGTTCTATCTCCAGTGTGGTGTCCTCTGTAGGCCTCGGAATGACACTTCTATAGGATGTGTTCCTGTTCATGCTCAGGTACACAATGTCTAATAACACCATCTACTCATTATAAAGGTGTGGGTCATCCCAGAAGTAATGTCTTAAATCATAGAAGAACCTTTTCTTTTGTTGGTATGTGAAACTAGGCGGTATAAATTTAGCGACACGGTAATTAGCATAATCAGCATACCAAGGAGCATTATGAGAAGCCTTTATGACAGCCAATTGTTCATCAGGAAAGCTATCATCAATAGGTAGTATGTCATCAAGAACATTCTCTAACCTAGACAAGTTATCTTCTACGGGGTTATCAGCACCCTTTCTATCAACAATATGCAAATCAAACTCTTGTAGGAGAAGAACCCACCTAATAAGTCTAGGTTTAGCATTTTCTTCCCCATAAGATATTTAATAGCATCATGATCGGTGTGAACAGATACTTTAGAATCAACAATATAGGGTCTAAACTTATCACAAGCGAACACGACTGCTAAAAATTCTTTTTTAGTGGTAGCATAGTTTCTTTGAGCATTGTCTAGAGTTTTGCTAGCATAATGAATAAAATTTAATTTCTTGTCAACTCTTTGTCCTAGAACAACACCAACGGCATAATCACTAGCATCACACATGATTTCAAAGGGTAGGTTCCAATCAAGTGGTTGAACAATAGGTGTAGAAATCAAGGCATCTTAAGAATTTTAAAAGCTTCTACACAATCATCATCAAAAACAAATGGAACATATTTTTGCAAGAGATTAGTGAGCGGCCTAGAAATCTTAGAGAATTCTTAAATAAATCTCCTATAGAAACCCACATGACCAATGATACTTCTTATACCTCTAATATTCGTAGGACACGACATTTTTCAATAGCATAAACTTTAGCTTTGTCAACTTCAATACCTCTTTCGGAAATTTTATGTCCCAAGACAATGCCTTCATTCACCATAAAGTGGCACTTCTCCCAATTCAAGACAAGATTACTTTCTTCACCTTCTGCAAAACTCGATCAAGGTTGCTCAAACAATCATCAAAAGAAGTTCCGTAAACGGAAAAATCATCCATGAAAACCTCAACAATCCTTTCGCAAAAATCAAAGAATATAGCAGTGATGCATCTTTGAAAGGTAGCAGGTGTTGCATAAACCAAAAGGCATACGTCTATAAGCAAAGGTACCAAAAGGGTAGGTAAAGGTGGTCTTCTCTTGGTCCTCTTTTGACACAGGTATTTGAGAAAAAACAGAATAACCATCTAGAAAGCAGAAATGTGTGTGTTTGGATAATATTTCTAGCATTTGATCAATAAAAGGTAGAGGATAATGATCTTTTCTAGAAGCTTTATCCAATTTCCTAAAATCAATTACCTTTCTATATCCTGTAACAATTCTCTGCGAGATCAATTCATTTTTCTCATTAGGAACTATGGTAATACCTCTTTTCTTAGGGACACAATGAACGGGACTAACCCATGTACTATCAGCAATAGGGTAAATGATGCATGCCTCCAGAAGCTTTAATATTTCATTTCTTACCACTTCCTTCATTTTAGGATTTAACCGTCGTTGGTGATCAACAACTGGTTTAGCATCGGGCTCCATTTTTATTTTATGTTGACATGGAGTGGGACTAATGCCCTGAAGATCATCAACAGTATATCCAATAGTAGCACGGTGCTTCCAGAGAGTTTTCAATAATCTATGTTCCTCGTGCTCTGAAAGGTTAGCCCTAATAATAACATGATATATCTTCTTTTCATCTAGATAAGCATATTTCCGAGTATCCGGTAATTGTTAAGCTCAAACACGGGATCACCCTTGGGTGGAGGAGGATCCCCAAGTATTTCAATAGGCAAGTTGTGTTTCAGAATAGGATGTTGATCAAAGAAAATCCTATCTATTTCATTCCTTTCATTCATATGCATATCATTTTCATGGTCCATCAAATATTGTTCTAAAGGATCAGTAGGAGGAACATCAATAGAAGCAAGACCAACAATTTCATCCTTACTAGTCAATTATTTATCATGGGGTTGTCTACAAAATTTAGAGAAATTAAACTCATGAGACGTATCCCCAAAACTTACGGTAATTGTTTCCTTCTCACAATCTATCCTGGCATTAACGGTATTCAAGAAAGGTCTACCAAATATAATAGGGCAAAAGTCATCTTGTGGGGAGCCAAAAACAAGAAAATCAGTAGGGTATTTTATTTTCCCACACAAGACTTCAATAGCTCTAATAATCCCAATTGTTGATATAGTATCTCTATTAGCAGGTTTAATTGTAACATCAGTTTCCTCTAACTCAGCTGGTGCAATATCATTCATGATCTCTTTATATAAGGAAAAGAGAATTGCACTCACACTAGCACCCATATCACATAAGCCATGATAACAATGATCTCCTATTTTAAACAACAGGCATGCCAACAATGGGTCTATGTTTATCTTTAGCATCAGGTTTAGCAATTTTAGCGGCTTCATCACAAAATTAAATAACATGCCCATCAATATTATCAACCAACAGATCCTTAACCATAGCAATACTAGGCTCATCTTTAATTTGTTTGAGGGGTGTAGTTATTCTAGCACAGCTCTTATGAACCACAGTTGAAGCTTTAGCATATTCCTTTATTCTAAAAGGGAAAGGTGGTGTTTCGATATAAGCAGCAGGAATAACAAGACAACATTATAAGTAATAGTTTTCTCTTCAACTTTAATAGGTTCAACCACTTTCACTTCAGTGGGAGGATTATATTTAAACCACTTCTCCTTAGGGACATCAACATGAGCAGCAAAAGATTCACAAAAAGAAGCTACTATCATAGAGTGAAGTCCATAATTAGTGCTAAATTCATGAAAAGCATCGGTGTCTACAAAGGATTTAACACAATCAAACTTAAGGTTCATACCTGTCTCCTTATCTTTGTCGATTTCCTAATCTTCAGAATTCGTTTAATTCTTTCCAATAAATCCCATTTGAAGTCAATATCTTTCTTCATATAAGAACCAGCACAAGAAGTATCGAGCATGGATTGATCATTACAAGAAAACCGAGCATAAAAATTCTGAATAATAATTTCTCTCGAGAGCTCATGATTGGGGCATGAATATAACATTGACTTAAGCCTCCCCCAAGCTTGAGCGATTCTTTCTCCTTCACGAGGCCAAAACTTATAAATATAATTTCGACCACGATAAACTAGATGCATAGGATAGAACTTCTCATGAAATTCCATTCTCAATCAGTTGTAGCTCCATGATCCAATATCATCACATAGCCTATACCATGTCAATGCCTTCTCCTTCAAAGATAAAGGAAATAACTTCTTCTTTACGTGATCACCGGGCAGACCTGCAAGCTTAAATAATCCACAAATTTCATCCACACAGATTAGATGCAAATAAGGATGTAGTGTTCCATCCCCTGCATAAGGATTAGCCAGTAGTTTCTCTATCATACCCGAAGGAATTTCATAATAAACATTTTCAGTAGATTCAGTAAGTTGAGGGAAAACTCTTTGTGTTTCCCGTCAAGGTGAAGATACCCCGAACAATCCCCACAAAGAATTACTTTCCATAGTAACAAGTGATAGTAAATTTTAGCACACTATATAAGTTTTTCCTTACCAGATTCCACTTACCAAAGGTGCTTCACTCCCTGGAAACGGCGCCACAAAAGAGTCTTGATGACCCATAAGTATATGGGATCTATCGTAGTCCTTTTGATAAGTAAGAGTGTCAAATCCAACAAGGAGTAGAAGGAAATGACAAGCGATTTCTAGTAAGGTATTCTCTGCAAGCACTGAAATTATCGGTAACATATGATTTTGTGATAAGATAATTCATAACGATTAACAAGTAACAAGTGTAGCAAGGGTGCAGCAAGGTATCCCAATCCTTTTTGTAGCAAAGGACAAGCCTGGACAAACTCTTATATAAAGCAAAGCGCTCCCGAGGACACATGGGAATATCTGTCAAGCTAGTTTATATCATGCTCATTTGATGCGCGTTAGTTACTTTGATAATTTGATATGTGGGTGGACTGGTGCTTGGGTGATGCCCTTACTTGGAAAAGCCTCCCACTTATGATTAACCCCTCACAAGCATCTGCAACTACGAAAGAAGAATTACGATAAATCTAACCATAGCATGAAATATGTGGATCCAAATCAGTCCCTTACGAAGCAACGCATAAACGGTTTAAGCTTCTATCACTCTAGCAACCCATCATCTACCTATTCCTTCCCAATGCATTCCCCTAGGCCCAAATAATGATGAAGTGTTATGTAGTCGACATTCACATAACACCACTAGAGGAGAGACAACATACTCTCATCAAAATATCGAACGAATACCAAATTCACATGATTACTTATAGCAAGACTTATCCCATGTCCTAAGGAACAAACGTAACTACTCACAAAACATGTTCATGTTCATAATAAGAGGAGTATTAATTGTCATAAAGGATGTGAACATATGATCTTCCACCAAGTAAACCAACTAGCATCAACTACAAGGAGTAATCAACACTACTAGCAACCCATAGGTACCAATCTGAGGTTTGAGACAAAGATAGATGAACTAGGGTTTGGAGAGGATATGGTGCTGGTGAAGATGTTTATGGAGATTGACCCCCTCTCGATGAGAGGATCGTTGGTGATGACGATGGCTTCGATTTCCTCCTCCAAGAGAGATGTTTCCACGGCTGAACAGCCCTGCCGGAGCTCTAGATTGGTTATGTCCAAGTTTCACCTCGAGACGGCGGTGCTTCGTCCCCAAAGCTTCCTTCTGATTTTTCCAGGTCAAAACCCTCCATATAGTAGATGATCGGCATCGGGGGTCTGCCATGTGGGTCACAAGCCTGCTAGGCGCGGCTAGGGGGTGGCCGCGCATGGCAGGCTTGCCACCTCCTGGTGGGCCCCCTCAGGTATCTGTTTTGCCCAGTAATTTTTATTTATTAAAAAATAATTCTCCATAAATTTTCAAGACTTTTGGAGTTGTGCAGAATAGGTATCTCAAATTTGCTCCTTTTGCAGTCCGGAATTCCAGTTGTCGGCATTCTCCCTCTTCATGTAAACCTTGTAAAATAAGAGAGAAAAGGCATAAGTATTGTACCATAACGTGTAATAACAGCCCATAATGCAATAAATATCAATATAAAAGCATGATGCAAAATGGATGTATCAATCCTTCCTCGCTCGCTCGGCCTTTGCAGTCGTGCTCCTCGTTATCTTACGCGATGGGGCTTGGCCAGTGCGAGAGGTGGCGAAAGGCAAAGCGGTGGGGCGCTTGGGTGAAATGGCGGAGGGAGCGAGAGAAGAAGAACCAGATCTATGACTCTTCCTCTCTCCACACACTGCATTTTTATCCTAGACAAGCAAATTCACAACCGTCAATCAACAATCAGAGGGAGCTCCATAAGATCCCACGAACAGCACCTCTACGACATGTGGTGGAAATTCTGGCGTGGTGATCGAGGTACCTTGCCACTTTCTCCACTAATCGAGATGCCACCGTGTGCGTGCGTCTCCCATGATTCAAAATCCGCAAGAATTCTGTGGCGTTTTGATCCGAATGGATCCCGCATCCACTTGCCAAAAGCAACATGATTATGTCCGCCAAACAACCCCCCCCCCCCCCGTGCGAAGGGCTCGGTTCACTCTAATATGCACGAACGTGATCAACAGATTTCCCGATCACTCAAAGCCCTTGGTTCATGTATACTCGAGTCATTAGGACGTCTCTCCCGAGAGACGACCGAATGTTACCGAATGGTTCGTAGTTTCCAAGCTAGTCCGATCATTCGGAAATCTTCAATCATGAATCTGTTGCGGCTTTATTTTGGAACCGAGTGGAAAAGCCCCAAGCTACTTTCTACACACCGGAGACACCACGAACCGTCTTTCACTCGACCAATTAAACCTCAACCCACTCGGGGGCTGCTGATGGGGTTACCTACCAGGGGTAGGGTCATGGATCGCCATCTAGGGCCCACCTAGGGCCCCACATGGTCATTAAAGTCCCAGTACAAATGATGAAACTTGGGTATCACTCGGGCCCATGCATTCACTCGTCTAGTCTTCCTGTCAGTCGGATAGATACCAATGATGTGGCTTGAGACTGCGTCGGTATTTCCCCAAAGTGGAAGGGATGATGTAGCACAACGACGGTTAGTATTTCCGTCAGTTATGAAACCAAGGTATCAATCCATAGAGGAAGACCATCCACCCACCTAAACATCACCTGCACACAAATAACAAATACTTGCAACTCGACGTGAAAGAGAGGTTGTCAAGATCTCTACGGTAATAAGATAGATTAGGTAATGATAGTTTTGGCAAATAGACCTCGCAAGAATGCAAACTAAAATAAGTAAAAAAAAGTGCAGCAAGGTACTTTTGGTTTTTTAGATTAATAGATCTATAAACAAAAGATGCAAATAGTAGATCGGAAAGCAATATGTTGGAAAAGTAGACCCGGGGTCGTAGGTTTCACTAGTGGCTTCTCTCATGAGTATAGCACACGGTGGGTGAATAAATTACTGTTGGGAAATTCATACAAGGTCAAATAATCATGACGATATCCAGGCAATGATCATTATATAGGCATCACGTCCAAGAAAAGTAGACCGAAACAATTCTGCATCTATTTCTATTACTCCACACATCGACCGTTATCCAACATGCATCTAGTGTATTAAGTTCATGAGAACGGAGTAATGCAATAAGAACGGTGACATGATGTAGAAAAGATCAATTCATGTAGTAATAGACCCCATCTTATTATCCTTAATGGCAATGATACATGCGTGTCTTGCTGCCCCTTCTATCACTGGGAAAGAACACCGCAAGATCGAACCCATCAAGAAGCACCTCTTCCCATGGCAAGAAAAATCGATCTAGTTGGCCTAACTAAACCAAAGATTCAAAAAAGAAATACGAGGCTATAAGTAATCATGCAAATAAGAGGTCCTAGAAGACTCCAAGCATCACTAGTAGAAAACGGACCTTTCGTCCCAAGCATTAGTCCCGGTCTCGTTACGAGCCGGTACTAAAGATGGTATTAGTCCCGGTTCGTAACGGCTCCAACGGCTAGGAGCAGGGCGACCTTTAGTACCGGCTCGTGAGCGATCTTTAGTACCGGTTCGTGTCACGAGCCGGTACTAAAGGGGGCGTGGCAGGCTTTTGGTCAGACTTGGGCCCCGCGTGCATCTTTAGTACCGGTTGGTGACACCAACCGGTACTAAAGGGCAACCTTTAGTACCGGTTGGTGTCACAAGCCGGTACTAAAGACTTCCTGCATATGCGCTTCGTCCGCAGCCGATCGAAGGGGCTCTCATTTCTTTGTTTTCTCCCCTGTTCTTCTTCTTGCTCGAAGCTCATCCTCCATTTTGCCAAGGATTTGTCAAGATTTAAAGGCACCTCATCTATCCAAGTGTTCATAAAGGTTAGCAACTTTGCTCCTTTATCTCTCATTGCTAGATTAGCTTGTGGTATGCTCAAACAAATGTGATTTGTGGGTTTTAGCTAGGTTTTGGAGGAGTGATCATTATGTGGGAGTTTATTTGATTTATATGCAATTTAAGCTCAAATTAACTTGTTAGGTTGCATATGTGTAGGTGTGCTTTATTTGGTGCCTTCCCATCCCCGTCCTAACCACCGCCGATCGTCTGCACCGTCTCGTCGTGGCACCGGCCACCTTGGTGAGCCTCTTGTTCTTCTTAAAACCTTTTTTTTTAAAATTACTTGTATGATTTAGATAGCTGCATGTACGATTTACTTACTTGTATTATTGTTAGTTATTCTATAGTCTCATGGTTATGGTATCCGCCCATGTTGGCCCTCGTCCGGTCTATGATTCAGATGTGGTATGTCGTTATCTTTTATAACTATTTCACACATCATCTAATGTCTATGACAATTAATTATGCCACCAAATTGACTTAGATGTTTTTATCTATAGGAAGTAGTTGAACCAGAAATTCCAACCGACTATGCAATTCTGCTCGACAAATTAACACAAGCTGAAAAAGAAATTGTTCATTTGAAAGAAAAATTGAAAAGAACTGAAGATGCGAAGATGGGATTGGAGTTGCATGTTGCCGATATCGTCGATGATCACAAGAACAAGATGGCTAGAATGCGCTTGAAGCTTAGAAAGATTAGAAAATATGCCATTGATAAAGAGGTTTGGTATCATTATGTCATTGGCTCAATTGTTACCTTAGTTGCAATTATGATCGCATTTGTTGTTGCATTTACATGTTTTAGATAGTTATATGTTGTTTTATGAGATGTATGTATGAACTATAAGTATATATTATTTGCAGTAATAACATTTGGTCACTGCTAGCTCTACTTTGGTTGTAATGCGATGATGAAGTTGTATTAATTTGGTCACTTCGATGTTGTGTAGTGAACATGAGGAGGCAATGGATGTACGATGACCGACTAAGTCCAGGGTTTCTTAATGGCCTGCATGATTTTATTCATATGGCTAAGGCAAACAAGCAGAATGGTTTCATGTGTTGTCCATGTCATGACTGTAAGAATGATAGGAATTACTCTACCTCAAAAACCCTCCACTACCACCTACTTAAGTTTGGTTTCATGTCCGGCTATAGTTGTTGGACCAAGCACGGAGAAAGAGTGGTTATAATGGACGACAATGAAGAAGAAGAGGATGATGACGACTATCCTTTCGCCGATACAACAATGGGGGAAGCTGAAGAAGAGGCATCAATGGGGGAAGCTGAAGAAGAAGCATCAGATGAGCCCGCTGATGATTTGGATCGGGTCATTGCTGATGCAAAGAGAAACTACAAAAGTGACAAGGAGAGGTTGAAGTTGAAACGCATGTTAGAGGATCACAAGAAATTATTGTATACAAATTGTGAAGATGACCAGAAAAAGCTGGGTACCATGCTGGAATTGCTGCAATGGAAGGCGAAGAATGGTGTAACTGACAAGGGATTTCAAGAATTGCCGATAATGATAAAGAAGATGCTTCCAAAGGATAACGAATTGCCTAAAAGTATGTAAGAAGCAAAGAAGGTTGTCTTCCCTCTAGGATTAGGGGTGCACAAGATACATGCATGCCCTAATGACTGCATCCTCTACCGCAGTGAGGAGTACGAGAATTTGGATGCATGCCCGGTATGCGGTGCACTGCGCTATAAGATCCACCGCGATGACCCTGGTGATGTGGAGGGCGAATGCCACAGGAAGAGGGTTCCTGCCAAGGTGATGTGGTATGCTCCTATAATACCACAGTTGAAACATTTGTTCCAAAACAAAGAGCATGCCAAGTTGTTGCAATGGCACAAAGAAGAACGTAAGAAAGACGGGATGTTGAGAGCACCCGCTGATGGGTCGCAGTGGAGAAAAATTGAGAGGGAGTTCGAGGACTTTGCAGCTAATGCAACGAACTTATGGTTTGGTCTTAGTATAGACGGCATGAATCCTTTTGGGGAGCAGAGCTCCAGTCACAGCACCTGGCCCATGACTCTATGTATCTACAACCTTCCTCCTTGGTTGTGCATGAAGTGGAAGTTCATTATGATGCCAGTGCTCATCCAAGGCCCTAAGCAACCCGACAACGACATTGATGTATACCTAAGGCCACTAGTTGATGAACTTCTATAGTTGTGGAAAAAACCAGGTGTACGTGTGTGGGATGTGTACACACAGAAGGAAATTGACCTATGAGCGTTGCTGTGTGTAACCATCAATGATTGGCCTGATCTTAGTAACCTTTTAGGACATACAAACAAGGGATACAATGCATGCACGCACTGTTTAGATGATACATAAAGTATATATTTGGATAAATGTAAGAAGAATGTGTACCTGGGACATCATCGATTTCTACCAATCAAGCATATCTTAAGAAAGGCAGGCAACCATTTCAAAGGTGAGCCAGATAACCGGAAGAAGCCTGGCCTCCGTGCTGGTGAATATATATTTGATATGGTCAAGGATTTAAAGGTAATCTTTGGAAAAGGTCCTGGCGGACAATCTGTTCTGAATGATGCCAACGGACACGCACCCATGTGGAAGAAGAAATCTATATTTTGGGAACTTGAATATTGGAAAGCCCTAGAGGTCCGCAATGCAAACGATGTGATGCACGTGACAAAGAATCTTTGTGTGAACATACTAGGCTTATTGGGTATGTATGGAAATACAAAAGATACACCGGAGGCATGGGAGGACAAGCAAAGAATTAATAAAAAGACGGCATGCCTCCAAAGCAGTATCAAGGTCCTGCCAGCTACGCTCTTATGAAAGAAGAGAAGGAAATCTTTTTTGAATGCCTGCTCAGTATCAAGGTCCCGTCTGGCTTCTCGTCGAATATAAAGGGAATAATAAATATGGCAGAGAAAAAAATTCAAAATCTAAAGTCTCATGACTGCCACGTGATTATGATGCAATTACTTCCGGTTGCACTTAGGGGGCTTCTACCGGAAAATGTTTGATTAGCCATTGTGAAGCTATGCGCATTCCTCAATGCAATTTCTCAGAAGGTAATCGATCCAGAAATCCTACCAAGGTTACAAAATGACCTGGTCCAATGTCTTGTCAGTTTCGAGTTGGTGTTCCCTCCATCCTTCTTCAATATTATGACACACGTTCTAGTTCACCTAGTCGAAGAGATTAACATTCTGGGTCCTGTATTTCTACACAATATGTTCCCCTTCGAGAGGTTCATGGGAGTCTTAAAGAAATATGATCATAACCGTGCTAGGCCAGAAGGAAGCATCACCATAGGATATGGAATAGAGGAGGTTATTGAGTTTTGTGTTGACTTTGTTCCTGACATTAAGCCGATTGGTCTTCCTAAATCGCGGCATGAGGGGAGACTAGGTGGAAAAGGCACACTAGGAAAGAAAGAAGCAATAAATATGGACGGGCATTGTTTCACTCAAGCACACTACACAGTTCTACAAAATTCCACCTTGGTGACTCCATATATCGAGGAACACAAGGATATTGTACGGTCCAAGAACCAGGAGTAGTCTGACCCCTGGATTGAACGTAAACACATGGAGACTTTTCTCGGCTGGTTGCAAACAAAGCTCATCAATGACAACGATGTTCTAGATGAACTGTACTGGTTGGCCAAGACACCAAGTTCGACTGTAACGACTTTCAAAGGGTACGAGATAAATGGGAATACATTTTACACGATCGCCCAAGATAAAAAGAGCACCAACCAAAACAGTGGTGTCCGCTATGATGCAACCAACTTTCAAGACACATATTATGGTTACATAGAGGAGATATGGTAACTTGACTATGGACCTGATCTTAAGGTCCCTTTGTTTCGGTGCAAATGGGTAAAATATATTGGAGGCGGGTTATAGGTAGACCCGCAGTATGGAATGACAACAATGGATCTCAATAATCTTGGGTACACCAACGACTCATTCGTCCTAGCCAATGATGTGGCTCAGGTTTTCTATGTGAAGGACATGTCTAGCAAACCGAGGAGAAAAAAAGATAAGGAAGTGAATACATCATACGATGAGCCAAAGCGCCACATAGTTCTCTCAGGTAAAAGAAACATTGTGGGAGTGGAGGACAAGACAAACATGTCAGAAGATTATGAAAAGTTTCATGAAATCCCTCCCTTCAAAGTGAAGACTGACCCAAGCATCCTGTTAAATGATGAAGATTCTCCATGGTTACGGCACAATCATAAGCAAAGGACAAACACGCAGAAAAAGTCTTACACCACGAGATCCCACTCTCGGATGTGACCGGCTTCACCGTCATCACTTTCTATGTGAAGGACATGCATGCATTTTCTAGCATGGTATCTTTGTAACAGTTTGTACACGAAGTGCATTCAGCTTTTTCCATAACCCTCTCAACTCTTTAGAAGTTGCGATGTGGGTGAAATTATGATGTCATGCCAAGGTACAACCTTTTTAGAGTTCATTTGTATTGCTTTTCAAATTTAGGGTCATTTAGCTCAAAATAAATCATTAAATGCATGAAAAATATCAAATGAAGTTAGAAAGGGTTGAAAATTGATGATGTGCCTTTGAATGGTTCATATTTAACACACAAAAAGTATGGAGTTAAAATAAGTTATTAAAAATGAGATCCCTTTGTAATAGATGACTTTTCATACGAAACCCTCATACTTCGAAAGAGATTGTCCAATTTGTACACTAAGTGCATCCAGTTTTTGTGGTAACCCTCTCAACTCTTTAGAATTTGCTATGTGGGTGAAATTATGATGTCATGCCAAGTTACAACCTTTTCAGAGTTCATTTGTACTGCTATTCAAACTCGAGATATGACATTTCAAATACCATTTAATCAAATTGTCTTATACATGAGTTTAAGTTGTCCAAACATGCATGGAAATGCCATAAACAGATTCTTTATATTTTTCTAATATTTTTTCATATATTATTTATTTCCATTGGAGTCATAGATTTTTTTGTATGATTTTCTAAAATTTAGGGTTTTTCTGAAAATAATAATTAATAACGAATTAAAAAACCTTTAGTGCCGGTGCGTGGCTCGCACCGGTACTAAAGGGTCTTTAGTACCGGTGCAAGCCACGCACCGGTACTAAAGGTCATCCACGTATAAATAGTGGAGGCCTCGTCTCGGTGCGAGCCACGCACCGAGAGAAGCTTATATTGCGCCGCCAGGCTGCCAGAATCCGTCGTTGCCGCCGCGCGCCGCCCCGAGTCCACCGCCCCGACCCCGCCGCCCCGATGCCGCGCGCCGCCCCGACGCAGCGCGCCTCCCCGACGCCCATCGCCCCGACGCCGCTGCCGCCCCGCCGGCCGCCCCGACGCCGCCCCGGCAGCCCCCGCCCAACTCCGGCTCCGCTGAGTGCCCGGCCGCCCCCACCTTTTTTCCTATTTTTAGTTAATTAGGTTAATTTGGTTAGTTTAGGTTAGTTTATTAGGTTAGTTTATTAGTTAATTAGGTTAGTTTAGGTTAGTTTATTAGGTTAGTTTATTAGTTAATTAGGTTAGTTTAGGTTAGTTTATTAGGTTAGTTAGTTTATTAGGTTAGTTTAGGTTAGTTTCTTAGGTTCTTAATTAGGTTAGTTTAGGTTAGTTTAGGTTAATTAGTTAGGTTCTTAGGTTAGTTTATGTTAGTTTAGGTTAATTAGTTAGGTTCTTAGGTTAGTTTAGGTTAGTTTAGGTTAATTAGTTAGGTTCTTAGGTTAGTTTAGGTTAGTTTATTAGGTTAGTTTAGGTTAGTTTATTAGGTTCTTAGGTTAGTTTAGGTTAGTTTAGATTAATTAGTTAGGTTAGTTAATTAGTTAATTAGTTAGGTTAGTTTAGTTAGTTAGTTAGTTAGGTTCTTAGGTTATTTTTGTTAGTTAGGTTAGTTTAGCTAGTTAGTTAGTTAGGTTATTAGGTTAGTTTAGTTAGTTTAGTTAGTTAGGTTAGTTTAGTTAGTTAGTTAGTTAGTTTCTTAGGTTATTAGGGTATGTGTTAATTTTGTTTATTTTGTTAGATGCTAAGTGTTATTTAATTTGTTAGATGCTAAGTGTTAATTTTGCTAAGTTTTATTTAATTTGTTTTCATAATTAAGTGTTTCTTCTCGACGTCGACGATGCTGATCCCGCATCCTCGTCGTCGAGTCGGCGGAGGAGGTCACTTGCTTGAGCCGAGGGGCCCTGTCAGGGACTGGGCTCCGCCGGGCTGGTACTGGGAGGTGCTGCCTTCCGGGCGGTGCAGCTTGGTGAGGAGCCAGCCCGTCGTCGACCCGGAGGTTCTGTGGTGGCGGCCGCATGGGCCACGGACGATTCGGAGGCTTGAGTCCCCCGCGGAGGTGGTACAATACCATGTCAGCAAGGAGAACGAGCACATCCGTCGCTACATGGCAGCTTTGGAGGCCAGGTCCGACAATACTTGGCAGATTCTTTAGGGATCTCACTAGAGCTATGTTCCTGTGATGGTTCCTTCTCTTTGGGTGTCCACCATCCGCCCCGATATCCTTCGGGCGCTAGGGTTCTAGCTAGATCGATATATTAGCTACTATATATGTATTATTATGATGTATTAGCTAGATCGATGGATTAGCCGAGTATTAACAACTATCCGAGATTATGAGATGAGATATTTTCTAAGAACTACTATATATGTATTCGGTGATGCATTATTAATTAACTATCAGTTATTTTGCTTCTTGAATGCATGCTAATTTGAATACTAATTTGTTTTATCTATATTATTATGGATTAGTTATTAAGCTATGGACAATACCGGTAGAGCTCATGAAGAGGACATCTTCGACATGATACGCTCCTCCGAAAACCCAGCGGACCTTCTGGGTGAATCACATGATGATGACGGCTCACAATATCTGAACGATTATGGTGATGGATGTGAGGCCGAGGAAGAACAACTGATGTTCCAAAATCCAGAACAACTAACAATGTCCGGCGAGGTATATACACATATTAGCCTCTGGTGATCATTACATGTGTATTAATTGATTTGTATATATATATATTAACAAATCTTTTTTCTTTTAATTATCAGCCCTCCGGATCAAGCCAATCTATTAGAAAGGTACGAGGCAGTGCCAAAATATTGGACAGCAACATAAAGCTCAATCTTGATGCTTTCAAACATGATGGCGTACCGACTCACCCTGAAGCCAATGCATAGACATTTGTGCGTCAATGCGGAGTGGTTGATAGGGATGGAGTCCTAATCACAATGCAAGAATGGATTCAACCAAACAACCCAAAACCAGAAGTGAATTATGTCGATACAAGAATTAAAGATGCCCTTTGGCAAGATCTCATGGAGCATTTCATCCTACCAAATTCTCTCTCGGAGCGCCAAAGTGACAAAGTCAAGGAGTTTGCTCTCCATAAGATGGCTGGCGCGTTCTAGACTTGGAAGAAAAGATTATGGAACGAGTACAACGCTAGAGGCCAGAAGGCGCCCGAATTCAGAGGAATATACGAGAAGGTAAGGAATCACTGGGACGCATTTATCGAGTACAAGACATCGGAAGCTGCTATGGATAAGTCGGCAAAGAATAAGATAAATGCGGAGAAAAAAGGTATCACCATAAACTAGGGACAGGTGGATACAAGTCAGCCATTCCTAAGTGGGATGCATTAGAGAATAAGATGCATGCTGAAGGGATCACTCCAGTAACCTTCAACTAGCCCCGGAGGTGCAGGAATTGGTTTTTGCGCATGGGGGAAAGTTGGACCCAGCAACAGGGAAGATTATTGCACTGGACAGTCTGAAGCATGCATCAGATGAGTTGATTGAAGCAATAAAAGCTTCCCAAGATGGACGGTTTCACCTCGATAGAGAGAACGACGAGCTTACATGCGCCATTGGGAATCCCGAACACGGAGGACGAACACGAGGCGTGGGTGTTGTTCCGGGGTACGGGGGGGTTGCCGGATGGAAGGACGGTTATAAAAGTCGTTCCAGAGAAAAGAAGGTGGAAGCAGACCGACTTTAGAAGTTGGAACAGAAGTACGAGCAACAGCAGCTTCAGATACAGGTACTAACCCAGCAAAGGGAAACTCCGAAGCAGGAGGCATCGGAACCCGTCCCATCTACACTACCGAAAAGCAGCGTGGGTTCCACGGGGCACCGCTGGGTCACACCCCTGTGGATGATATCACCGAGAAGACATCTTGTGAGCTAATCCAGAAAATGAAGAACATACCCATGCGTGTCGTGACGGGCTATGCTTTACCAAATACACCTGATGTTCTCTGGCATTTCAATCCGGTTCCAGCTGGGTATGCTCGTGTCACAATGGACGCAATAGAGCCAGGATATGATGAACTATTGCTTGAAATCCCTGGAGGTGAGGGGGAGTCCACACTGGCAGAAGCCGATCGTGGTCTCATTCTATGGAGTAAGGACTGCATCATCTTTCCACACTCGGCGCTAAGGCCACCGACTCCTCTGAGTATCGATGTATAGCACGAGGGATCCCAGCCAGAGGCATCGCAGCGCCAGCAGTCCTCCCCACCTCACGAGCAATCCTCCCCACCTCGAGAGGCGTCCCACTTCGATATGGATCCCAGCATGAGTCCACCCAACCTCGGGACGGAGCACGACGCGAGTCCATATTGTCGATATCGATCTCCGCCGCGTGAGCCGACTCCACCCCGGTAGCGGTCCCGCCAGCAGGGCTCCCAAAAGAGGAAGGCCATCAACAGTCCTCTTTGGAAGAAAGCAAAGAAGAAACCCGAGCCTCCGGCCAAAAGGAAGATGCCTTACGACATGACACCAGAGGAAACCAAAATTGAAAGCGGTCGCCAAGTGAAAGCCTTTTTTGCAAAGAAGACCGTGTCACCAAAGGAGGTAATACCCAAGGAAGTCCGAGAGCACTTTATGGAACACTTTATTGATCGACCCCCGACATATGTCGAGCATATGCCGACAGACTATGAGCGAAAGATTCAGAAGGCAAGTGAGCAGAGAAGTCGGCCCAGCCCAAGGAAGAAGTCGGGAAGTACGACATCAACGACAGGTGGTACTACTAGCGGGAAAACAGTTCCCCAGCTCAGAGAACAATCCAAGCAATCAATCTTTCCGCTCAAGTTGAGTACCAATCCAAGCAAGAAATTGATCCAAGCATTTGACGTTCAAGGCAACCCAATTGACCTCGAAGAAGTAGAGGTTGCACGTCTCACTCTTGGCCAAATCCTTCGCACCGAGGAAATCCGCGGGTACTGTGCACATGAGTATGCAATGCAATATGTCGTCGGAAAACCACTTGTCACACCCGAGCAGTACAAGGAACTACCAACTGCAAGGCGACGGTTGCATGATTGGTACCTATGTGAACCAAAGCGAGGGGGGACGATGGTCATGGTCAAAGTAAGGAAAGAGCATTACGTCAATGGATGTGACATATGTCTTGAATTCTCAAAACTTTTCCAGTTATACCACATGGACTCTATCGACAAAACTCTCATCAGTTGCTATTGTCTGTAAGTGATTTATATCTTTAATAATTTAATTCTCTAGCTAAGATATCGTTCATTGGCTTATCCTCACTATATATGTTCTTTTCTACGCTATTATGCAGATTGAAGATGTGGGAATTGAAACAAGAGGGAATCGATGACATTGGGTTCATTGACCCAAGTATCGTTCATGGTCATGTGGTAAAACATTGTGCCAAGGACACAGAAGATATCTTGGAAAATTTTCTAGAGGCACTAATGAATACCAAATCTACTATAATATTTCCTTACAACATGGGGTGAGTGTTTACTCTCTTGTATACTACAAATTCTATTTTTTCTTACTAGCTCGTTGTCAAGTGTAGTTGATGAGTCATATGCATGCCTGCTTAATTATATAAACTTCTACGCAGAGACCACTATATCCTCCTAAATATTATCCTCGCGGATGGACTTGTTCAAGTGTATGACTCGCTAGATACACTAGAACAATCATACGTGGACTTGTATTTTATGATAGAACGGTAATTTCAATATTTATCGACCTCGATTTCTTTCATTATTTCCTGATATCAAAAGTAATTATAATAAATCTTTCATTCTTTTTCTTTGCCGCGTAGTGTTTGGAAAAAGATGACAGAAAAAAACCATCACGGTCGTCAATGGAAACCAAAGCTGAAGTGGAAAAAGATGCAGGTAATTAAGTAGTACTACTAGGTCCGCACATCTCTTTAATTCTAGTTTCAATACCATTATCATGATTGATTATTAATTATATTATTGAATTCTATTCTTTTGCAAAGTGCGCGAAGCAGCCACATGGGACAAATTTATGTGGATACTTCCTCTGCGAGAACATTCGCATCCAGACCGAAGGCCGTATACGTCACAGAGGAGCACGTGAAAGGCAACTCCGGGTTTGGCGGATGATGTCGAAGCTCTCACCCGAGAAACGCTTTGTAGCACTTCAAGAGGAATTTGCGGCATTTCTTCTTCGACATGTCATTGATGTAAATGGAGAGCACTATTACTTACCGCCGCCTTAATAATGCTAGAAAATCAGTAGTAGAAAACTGAGATTTCATCCGGAGCACTAGCTAGCTAGTCCCGGCCGGGTTTGGGGCCTTAAGTTATAAGTCCAAAATATATATGGATGTGTAATTCCATTTGTATATATATTGTGTATGAGATATTGCATATTATATTACATATATATATGCATCCACTTGTGTAATGTTTACAGTATGTAGCATCGTAAAATAAATTTGAAATGAATGGAAAACACAATAAATAGAGAGGAAAACTAAAACCTAATTAAAAGCAAAAAAACAGAACACTTAGTACCGGTTGGTATCACCAACCGGTACTAAAGGTCCTCCACCACCAGCCCACGCAGGCAGCCACGTGGTGGGCCTTTAGTACCGGTCCGTGGTCCAACCGGTACTAAAGGTCTGGACCTTTAGTCCTGACCCTTTAGTACCGATTGGGGAACCAGTACTAAAGGCCCATCCTGACTGGGACTACAGATCGACATTCTACTAGTGCATATTCATGGATAGAAACTGATCATGAACTCAAAATTCATCGGATCCCAACAAACACACCACAAAAGTCATTACATCAAATAGATCTCCAAGAGACCATTGTATTGAGAATCATAGAGAGAGAGAGAGGAAGCCATCTAGCTACTGCCTACAGACCCATAGGTCTGTGGAGGACTACTCACGCATCATCGGAGAGGCACCTATGAAGAAGATGAACCCCTCCATGATGGTGTTAGATTGAATCTCGATGTTTTGGAACTTGTGGTGGCAAGAATTGTGTTTCGTTGAGTCCTCTAGGGTTTTCTAATTTTCTAGGAATTTATAGGCTCGATAGTCGGTTGGGGGAGTCCCGAGGTGCCCACCCTCTACCAGGCCGTGCTAGGGGCCTATGGCGCGCCTTGGTGGAGGGTGGCCACCTTGGTCCCCCTCTTCTGGTCATATTTGCCCATCTTTCCTCTTTTGGTCCATAAAAATTCTCCAAAAATCCCTGCAGTGTTTGGGTGCCGCTTGGTATTGTTTTTATGCGAAGTAAAAAACAAGCAAAAATAGCAACTAGCACTTTGGCACTATGTCAATAGGTTAGTCCCAAAGAAATGATATAAAGTTGTTATAAAATGATTGTAAAACATCCAAGATTGATAATATAACATCATGGAACAAGAAAAAATTATAGATATCAACCAACACCCAGATTAGGGCAAGCATGGACGACGAAGGAGCGACAACGGTCGAAGGCCTTGAACAACACATCAAGTGTAGTGATAGTTCTCGTTACCAGTAACTCCTATAGTAAAGGGTCGCCCTTACTAGAAAGTGCCTCCATAATGGCATTAACTCACCCTTGTAATGACTCTCAATGGACCCAGCGCACTCTATATAAGCCTGCCTTGAGCTCCACGGCAAGGGTTCAACATTCTGTTGTAATCGCACACCACAGAAAAAACACAAGCCTCCGGACATGAGACGTAGAGTTGTTACCTCCTTCGAGAGGGGCCTGAACTTGTAAATTCCGAGTGTTACACGTGTGCCGTAGCTAGGCTTCACCCCCTTATTCATACCCCTAGTACTATTGTAAGGATCACCCCCACGACAGTGAGGTAGGACAGGAGCAGCGCCTTCCGCTCGTCCACGTCCGCCACCATGCCTGTGACGGTGTTGTCGTTTGCTTGGTTGTGAGAGATTCTCTCCTCCGCGAGCCGGTGTTGTCGTTTAGTTCGTTGTGAGAGATTCACCCCTCCACGAGCCGGTGCTCGTTGACTAGCTAGAGGATGTCCCACAATTGGGCCTCCGCCTGCTGGAACGTCGCCTTCCACTCTTCCACCATCATCTTGGTGAAGTGTGAACTGTTGGAAATATGCCCTAGAGGCAATAATAAATTAGTTATTATCATATTTCCTTGTTCATGATAATCGTTTATTATCCATGCTATAATTGTGTTGATCGGAAACTCAGATACATGTGTGGATGCATAGACAATACCATGTCCCTAGTATGCCTCTAATAGACTAGCTCGTTGATTAAAGATGGCTATGGTTTCCTAGTCATGGACATGAGATGTCATTTGGTAACGGGATCTCATCGTTAGGAGAATGATGTGATGGACAAGACCCAAACTACAAACGTAGCATATGATCGTGTCAGTTTATTGCTACTGTTTTCTGCATGTCAAGTATATGTTCCTATGACCATGAGATCATGCAACTCACTGACATCGGAGGAGTACCTTGTGGGTATCAAATGTCGCAACATAACTGGGTGACTATAAGGTGCTCTACAGGTATCTCCGAGGGTGTCTGTTGGGTTGGCATGGATCAAGACTGGGATTTGTTACTCCGTGTGACGGAGAGGTATCTCAGGGCCCACTCGGTAATACAACATCACAACAAGCCTTGCAATCAATGTGACTAAGTGTTAGTCACGGGATCTTGTATTATGGAACGAGTAAAGAGACTTGCCGGTAATGAGGTTGAACTAGGTATGGAGTTACCAACGATCGAATCTCGGGCAAGTAACATACCGAAGAACAAAGGGAACATCATACGGGATTAACTGAATCCTTGCCATAGAGGTTTGGCCGATAAAGACCTTCGTCGAATATGTAGGAACCAATATGGGCATCCAGGTCCCATTATTGGTTATTGGCCGTAGAGGTGTCTCGGTCATATCTACATAGTTCTCGAACCCGCAGGGTCTGCACACTTAAGGTTTGGTGACGTTTCGGTAGTATAGAATTATGTATGGTGGTGACCGAAGGTTGTTCGGAGTCCTGGATGAGATCCCGGACGTCATGAGGAGCTCCGTAATGGTCCGGAGGTAAAGATTGATATATAGGAAGTCCTATTTTGGTCGCCGGAAAAGTTTCGGGCTCATCGGTAGTGTACCGGGAGTGTCGGTAGTGTACCGGGAGACCATCGGGAGGGGTATTTTGACCCAAGAGGCTACATGGGCTGTGGGAGGATGAATACCAGCCCTTAGTGGGCTGGAGGAAGTCCCACAAAGGGCCCATGCGGCTGGGAAGAAAAAGCCCAAAAGGAAAAAGGTGGAAAAAGGCAAAAAGGGCTAAATTAGGAAGGAGTCCTAATCCTACTAGGAGTGGAGGAGGAGGACTCCTCCCTCCTGGTTCGGCCGACCCAAGGGATGGCTCCTTGGGAGCAAGCCTCCTCCTCCCCTCCTCCTATATATACTACAGGGTTTTAGGGTTTTGGCACAAGATTTTTAGCCATGTGCTACCCGTTCCTCTAGTGCATAGTTTCTCCTCTAGATCGGTTTTCTGTGGTGCTTAGGCGAAGCCCTTCCGGAATTGCTCCACCACCATCGCCATGGCGCCATCACGCTACCAGAGAACTCGTCTACCTCTCTGCTCCCTCTTGCTGGATCAAGAAGGCGGAGATCGTCATCAAGCTGTACGTGTGCTGAACGCGGAGGTGCCGTCCGTTCGGCGCTAGATCGGAAGGACCATGATTAAGATCGCGAGATGAATCGTGATGAGATCGCAGGACCGATTGTGATGAGTTCGCGGGACGGATCATGATTGGATCATGGGACGGATCGTGATGAGATCACGGGACGCTCGGCGATTTGGATCGCGAAGACGTTCGACTACACAACCGCGTTTCTTAATGCTTCCCGCTTAGCGATCTACAAGGATATGTAGATCCACTCTCCCTCTCATAGATGCTCATCACCATGGATAGATCTTGCGTATGCGTAGGAAATTTTTGTTTCCCATGCAATGTTCCCCAACAGGGGTATCAAAGCCAGGTCTATGTGTAGATGAGATCTCGAGTAGAACACAAAGAGTTTGTGGGCGTTGATGCTTAGATTGCTTCCTCCCTTGGTCATGTTTTGGTTCAGCGGTACTGTGGGATGAAGTGGCCCGGACCAACCTAACTCGTATGATTAAGAGAGACCGGTTCCATCGACTGACGTGTAACTTTGTTGCACAAAGATGGCTGGCGGGTGTTTGTTTCTCCTACTTTAGTTGGATCGGATTCGACAAAGGCGGTCCTTGAGAAGGTTGAAAAGCAACTTAAGTATCACCATTTTGGTTTTGCGTAGGTGAGAATTGTTCTTGCTAGATACCCGTAGCAGCCACGTAAAACATGCAACAACAATTAGAGGACGCCTAACTTGTTTTTGCAGGGTATGTTGTGATGTGATATGGCCAATTACATGATGAGATATATGTGATGTATGAGATGATCATGTGTTGTATAGAATATCACGACTTGCATGTCAATGAGTACGGCAACCGGCAGGAGCCATAGGGTTGTCTTTAATTGTTGTATGACCTGCGTGTCAATCATCAAGCGCTATGTAATTCTTTACTTTATTGCATAAACGGTAGCAATAGTAGTAGAAGCATGATGGGCGCGACAACCCCGACGGCGACACGTTGATGGAGATCAAGATGATGGAGATCGTGGTGTCATGCCGGTGACGATGGAGATCATGTCGGTGCTTTCAAGATGGAGATCAAAAGCACAAGTTCATGGCCATATCATGTCACTTATGATTTGCATGTGATGTTAATCCTTTTATGCACCTTGTTTTGCTTAGGACGACGGTAGCATTATAAGGTGATCCCTCACTTAAATTTCAAGATAAATTGTGTTCTCCCCGAGTGTGCACTGTTGCGAAAGTTCATCATGTTGAGAAACCACATGATGATCGGGTGTGATAGGCTCTATGTTCACATACAACGGGTGCAATCTAGTGTTGCACATGCGGAACACTCGGGTTAAACTTGACGAGCCTAGCATGTACAGACATGGCCTCGGAACACAAGAGACCGAAAGGTCGAACGTGAGTCATATAGCAGATATGATCAACATGATGATGTTCACCATTGAAACCACCTCAACTCACGTGATGATCGGACTTGAGTTGGTGAATTTGGATCATGTATCACTCGAATGACCGGAGGGATGTCAATTTGAGTGGGAGTTCTTAAGTAATATGATTAATTGAACTCTTTATCATGAACATAGTCAGTAGTGTCTTTGCAAATTATGTTGTAGATTATTAGCTCACGCTGTAGCTCCATTGAATTTTTATATGTTCCTAGAAAAATAGAGTTGAAAGATGATGGTAGCAATATTGCGGACTGGGTCCGTGATCTGAGGATTGTCCTCATTGTTGCACAGAAGGCTTATGTCCTTAATGCACCGCTCGATGCGCCAACCCCTCTAGCATCGTCTGTAGATGTTGTGAACATCTAACAGGCACGTTCTGATGACTACTTGATAGTTTAGTGCGTCATGCATTATGGCTTAGAATTAAGGCTCCGAAACATTTTGAACGTCACGGAACATATGAGATGTTCTAAGAGCTGGAATTAGGATCTCAGGCTCGTGCCCGTGTTGCGAGATATGAGATCTCCAACAAGATTCTTTGCCTGCAAGATGAAGGGGAATAGCTCAATCATTGAGCATGTGCTCAGATTGTCTGGGTGCTACAAACGCTTGAATCGAGTGGGAGTTGATCTTCCAGATAAGATAGTGATTGATATAGTTCTCCAAGTCACTATCACTAAGCTACTAGAACTTGGTGATGAACTATAAAACGCCAGGGATAGAAATAATGATCCCTGAGCTCTTCACGATGTTTGACACCGTGAAGGTAGAAATCAAGAAGGAGCGTCAAGTGTTGATGGTTAGTCAAACCACTAGTTTCGAGAAGGGCAGGAGCAAGGAGGGAAACTTCATGGATAGCAAGTCAGTTGCTGCTCCAGTTAAGCAACCCAAAGTTGAACCCAAACCCGAGACTAAGTGCTTCGATTATGAGGAGAGCGGTCGCTGAAGCGGAACAACCCTATATACTTGGTAGATAAAAAGGCTGGCAACATCGACGGAAGTATATTTGATATACGTGTTATTGATGTGTACCTTACTAGTACTCCTAGTAGCACCTGGGTATTAGATAGCGGTTCGATTGCTAATGTTAGTAACTCGAAGTAAAAAGCTATTGCATAAATGAAGAGTAGTTAACGGTGAGGTGACGATGTGTGTTGGAAGTGTTTTCTAAGGTTGATGTGATCACCATCGCATGCTATCTCTACCTTCGGGATTAGTGACGAACCTAAATAAATGTTATTTGGTGTTTTTCATTGAGCATGAACGTGATTAGATCGTGTTTATTGCAACACGGTTATTCATTTAAGTTAGAGAATAATGGTTATTCTGTTTACATGAATAATACCTTCAATGTTCATGCACCCAGTGAGAATGGTTTGTTGAATCTTGATCGTAGTAATACACATGTTCATAACATTGATGCCAAAAGATACAAAGTTAATAATAATAGTACCACATACTTGTGGCACTGCCGCTAAATGTCATATTGGTATAAAACGCATGAAGAAACTCCATGCTGATGGATCTTTGGACTCATTCGATTTCGAATCGGTTGAGTAATGCGAACCATGCCTCTTGGTCAAGATGACTAAGGACCCCGTTTTCTGGTTTGACGGAGCGGGCAAGTGATTTATTGGAAATGATACATGTTGATGTATGCAATCCAATGAGTCTTATAGCTTGCGGTGGATATCGTTATTTTCTTACCTTCACTGATGATTTGAGTAGATATAGTGTATATTTACTTAATGAAACACAAGTCTGAATCGTTTGAAAGGTTCAAGCAAATTCAGAGTGAAGTTTAAGATCATCGTGACAAGAAGAAATGTCTGCGATATGATCGTGGAGGTGAATATCTGAGTTACGAGTTTGGCATACAACTTTAGACAATGTGAAAGTTGTTTCACAACACACGCCACCTGGAACACCATAGCGTGATGGTGTGTTCGAACGTCATAGTCGTGCTCTATTGGATATGGTGCATGCTATGATGTCTCTTATCGTTTTGCTACTATAATTTTGGGTTTATGCATTAGAGACAACTACATTCACTTTAAATAGGGCACCAAATAAATCCGTTGAGATGACACCATGTGAATTATGGTTTGATAGAAACCTAAGCTGTCATTTCTTAATGTTTAGGGCTGCGACGCTTGTGTGGAAAAATGTTTTCACCTAATGAGCTCGAACCCAAAGCGGACAAATGCATCTTCATAGATTACCCTAAGAATAGTTGGGTGAACCTTCTATCTCAGATCCAAGCATAAATTGTTTGTTGCTAAAACGGGTCCTTTCCCGAGAAAAAGTTTCTCTCGAGAGAATTGAGTGGGAGGAAGATAGAACTTGATGAGGTTGTTGAACCTTTGTTTCAACCAGAGAGTAGCGCAGCGCAGAAAGATGTTTCTGTGAAGCCTACGTTGGTTGAGGAGGAAGTTAATGATGATGATCATGAAGCTTCGGATCAAATTACTATTGAATCTCGTAGGTGGACAAGGATGTGTACTGCTCCTGAGCGGTATGACAACCCTGTATTGGAGGTCATGTTGTTGGAAAATGATGAACCTACGAGCTGTGGAGAAGCGATGATGGGCCCGGATTCCGAAAAATGGTTAGAGGCCATGAAATCCGAGAAAGGATCCATGTATGAAAACCAAGTATAGACTTTGGTAGACTTGCTCGTTGGACGGCGGGTCGTTGAGTACAAATGGACCTTTAAGATGAAGACAGACGCTGATGGTGAATGTCACCATTTATAAAGCTCGACTTGTCACAAAGAAGTTTCCGCCAAGTTCAAGGAGTTGACTGCGATGAGACTTTCTCACTCATAGCGATGCTAAAGTCTGTTGGGATTATGTTAGCAGTTGCTGTATTTTTCAATTATGAAATCTAGCAGATGGATGCCAAAACATTGTTTCCTTCCTTAAGGAAAGGTTGTATGAGATACAACCAGAAGGTTTTGTTAGTCCTAAGGATGGTAAAAGCTGTGCAAGCTTCAGTGATCCTTCTATGAACTGAAGCAAGCATCTCGGAGTTGGAATATACACTTTGATGAGGTGATCAAAGTTTTTGAGTCTATACAAAGTTTATGAGAAACTTGGATTTACAATAAAGTGAGTGGGAGAACTATAGAGTTTCTGGTAAGCATATGTGGTTGACATATTGTTGATCGGAAATGATGTAGAGTTTCTGGAAAGCATAAATGGTTGTTTGAAAAGAGTTTTTCAAAGGAAGACCTGGATAAAGCTACCTAATTGTTGAGCATCAAGATCTATAGAGATAGATCAAGATGCTTGATGAGACTTTCAATGAGTACATACCTTGACAAGATTTTGGAATAGTTCAAAATGGATCAGTCAGAGAAAGAGTTCTCGCCTGATTTGTAAGGTGTGAAGTTGAGTGAGACTCAAAGCTCGACCACGGCAGAAGAAAGAGAAAGGACGAACGTCGTCCCCTGTGCCTTAGCCATAGGCTCTATATAGTATGCCATGTTGTGTACCACACCTGTGTGTGCCTTGCCATGAGTCCATCAAGGGGTACAAGAGTGATCCAGGAGTGGATCACTGGACAGCGGTCAAGATTATCCTTAGTAACTAAAAGACTAAGGGGATGTTTCTCGATTATGGAGGTGATAAAGAGTTCGTCATAAAGAGTTACGTTGTGCAACCTTTAACACCAATCCGGATGACTCGTAGTAGCAATCTGGATACGTATAGTGGAGCAGCCATTTGGAATAGTACCAAGTGGAGTGTGGTAGCAATGTTTACAGTTTGACATAGAGATTTGCAAAGTACACGCGGATTTGAATGTCGCAGACCCGTTGACTATAAGACCTCTCTCACATGCAAAGCATGATCGAGCCCCAGAACTCATTGGGTGTTAGATTCATAACAATGTGAATCATATGGTGATGTGAACTAGATTATTGACTCTACTGCAAGTAAGAGACTGTTGGAAATATGCCCTAGAGGCAATAATAAATTAGTTATTATCATATTTCCTTGTTCATGATAATCGTTTATTATCCATGCTATAATTGTGTTGATCAGAAACTCAGATACATGTGTGGATGCATAGACAACACCATGTCCCTAGTATGCCTCTAATAGACTAGCTCGTTGATCAAAGATGGCTATGGTTTCCTAGTCATGGATATGAGATGTCATTTGGTAACGGGATCTCATCATTAGGAGAATGATGTGATGGACAAGACCCAAACTACAAACGTAGCATATGATCATGTCAGTTTATTGCTAATGTTTTCTGCATGTCAAGTATATGTTCCTATGACCATGAGATCATGCAACTCACTGACACCGAAGGAGTACCTTGTGTGTATCAAACGTCACAACGTAACTGGGTGACTATAAAGGTGCTATACAAGTATCTCCGAGGGTGTCTGTTGGGTTGGCATGGATCAAGACTGGGATTTGTTACTCCGTGTGACGGAGAGGTATCTCAGGGCCCACTCGGTAATACAACATCACAACAAGCCTTGCAAGCAATGTGACTAAGTGTTAGTCACGGGATCTTGTATTACGGAATGAGTAAAGAGACTTGCCGGTAACGAGGTTGAACTAGGTATGGAGATACCGACGATCGAATCTCGGGCAAGTAACATACCGAAGAACAAAGGGAACATCATACGGGATTAACTGAATCCTTGACATAGAGGTTCGACCGATAAAGATCTTCGTAGAATATGTAGGAACCAATATGGGCATCCAGGTCCCGCTATTGGTTATTTACCGTAGAGGTGTCTCATTCATGTCTACATAGTTCTCGAACCCGTAGGGTCTGCACACTTAAGGTTTGATGACGTTTCGGTAGTATAGAGTTATGTATGGTGGTGACCGAAGGTTTTTCGAAGTCCCATATGAGATCCTGGACGTCATGAGGAGCTCCGGAATGGTCCGGAGGTAAAGATTGATATATAGGAAGTCCTATTTTGGTCGTCGGAAAAGTTTCGGGCTCATCGGTAGTGTACCGGGAGTGCCGGTAGTGTACCGGGAGACCATCGGGAGGGGTATTTCGACCCAAGAGGCTACATGGGCTGTGGGAGGATGAATACCAGCCCTTAGTGGGCTGGAGGAAGTCCCGTAAAGGGCCCATGCGGCTGGGAAGAAAAAGCCCAAAAGGAAAAAGGTGAAAAAACGCAAAAATGGCTAAATTAGGAAGGAGTCCTAATCCTACTAAGAGTGGAGGAGGAGGACTCCTCCCTCCTGGTTCGGCCGACCCAAGGACTGGCTCCTTGGGAGCCAAGCCTCTTCCTCCTCTCCTCCTATATATACTAGAGGGTTTTAGGGTTTTGGCACAAGATTTTCAGCCACGTGCTACCCGTTCCTCTAGTGCATAGTTTCTCCTCTAGATCGGTTTTTTGTGGTGCTTAGGCGAAGCCCTGCCGGAATTGCTCCACCACCATCGCCGTGGCGCCGTCACGCTGTCGGAGAACTCGTCTACCTCTCCGCTCCCTCTTGCTGGATCAAGAAGGCGGAGATCGTCATCAAGCTGTACGTGTGCTGAACGCGGAGGTGTCGTCCGTTCGGCGCTAGATCGGAAGGACCGTGATCAAGATCGCGAGACGGATCGTGATGAGATCGCTGGACGGATCGTGATGAGTTCGCAGGACGGATCGTGATTGGATCGCGAGACGGATCGTGATGAGATCGCGGGACGCTCGGCGATTTGGATTGCGAAGACGTTCGACTATACCAACCGCGTTTCTTAACGCTTCCCGCTTAGCGATCTACAAGGGTATGTAGATCCACTCTCCCTCTCGTAGATGCTCATCACCATGGATAGATCTTGCGTGTGCGTAGGAAAAAATTTGTTTCCCATGCAATGTTCCCCAACATGCACGCGCCTCGCTCCATGGTGATATCGGCTTGGAACCGAGAGGGTGGTGGCGCCGGCTCGTCGTCGGACGCCTCTTCCATTGGGTCATCCACATTGTTGCCCTCCGGAGAGCTCGTTGGCAAGGCAGCCTTTATCCGGATAGCTCCACGGGCCTGCATGCATGCCAGCCGCCATGCCTTAGAGCTCCTGCTTTTGTTCACCAAAGAGATTATCCCACAGGGCTTTGGACCTCGAGGCTGTGGCGGGTATGGTGCAGAGAGTAGATCGAGAGTGAAGGTGTGATGCGGTTATTGCCTAGGCTCGTAGCCACGTATAAATGGTGTGCTCCGGTCATGTCAAGCGACGAGGCGTATAATGTCGTCCGGCAGGCGGACGAACGTGTGGCATTCTCATGCGGACACGGGAAGGGTTTCTTCTCAAGCGTGCTTGCTTAATGGAGGGAGACGGATGGAGTGGTGGTGTTTGAATGTGGATGGAAGACGTATGCACCGAAACGCGGGCTCTCGACCGACTCCAATGAGAGATCGTGTCCGCTCTCGACCGAAATGAATGTGTCGTTGACCGGAATGAATGTACGGCAACTGCTTCGCGCGGGAAAGGTCACAGGCGAGGTAAAGAGTTTCGGATGAGACAGGAGTGTCGGACACGTGCATTGCAACGGCCCCGGGTCCGATAAAATTACACGTCCAATCAAAACGAATAAGGACGGTTTGAGGATCAATGTTAGAGACGCCCTAACAAATGATGCGAGACTTGACATGTGTCTTATCACTGGTTTCGTTTATCAGTTAATGGGATATTCTCGCGAAACGGTGAGGGATAGCGCGTATCCATGACATATGTCATATTTAGTCCCACACGGTGAAATACGTGGATACATTTCTTTTCTTGATAAAAAGTACGTAGGTACATAGTACCAACACGTAACAATAATGGGTGCATAGCACGTCGCTTCCCATTGATCTACAGGTTTTTTATCGTGTCGACCGTTAGAGCTAACAATCGCGGTTATACGTATTTTCATTGCTTTAAATGCTCTAACACACACCCACGCCAAATGGTGTGGTGGTGCCAGCTGGTGCTTATTGTCACCAGCTCACCATTGACCGTGCTATACTTCTTTTCGCACACGCAAAAAGGGCAAGAAGGCATATACTATATTTATAGAGCAGAAAATAGAGAACACGATAGTTGGAGGGGGCATCCGCTTAAATACACGTTAATCAACTTGCCCCTAGTCGCCCGTGCACAATCAAATCAGGTTTGGTAACGCAGTTTTTGCAAAATCATAGTATTACAAAACCTCGTATTTTAATGTTTGGGCACTAAATACTTTAGTTTCTAGGAAGCGTAGTTTTTTCTCAGTTTTGGTAAAACTATAGAGGCGTTTGGCAAATGACAATTTTATTAAGTTTCTCTGATTTTCAACGATCGTTTTGTCGTTGCATGGATAATCTTGATGATACCCATAGCCGAACCTAACTCAGCTGCACTCACGGCCGGATCAACTCGTGCTAACAGGTGCCGTATGCATGTTGGGCATGAGCAGGTTCTCTGTAGATGCTAGGATACATAGTCGAGTTATCTCTTGTGTTTCATCAAAGACGGAGAGTTGTGACAGGCACTGAAGGTGCAGCTCGTGCGTCTAGAAGTGATTAGAAGAAACACACCCTGGTAAGAATCGCTTCCGCGTGCACATGTTTCCAGCCGGTGCTAAGTCATCCGTACGTGTACGCACACCTCTGCCCAGATAGATCAAGTATTGATAATAAGATGATGGACTTAGGAAAACCAATGAGCCAGCGTTTCTCAGTTTTAAAAAAAGAGGTCACGACCTCTTTTTCAAATACTACACAAATGCCACAGTGTTAGAGATACTATGATTTGTTAGGCTGTAGTATTTTTTCATCCAAACATCTTAAAGTATTTAATACTGAAGTTTTTTCAAAAACCGCGTTATTCTTAGAAAACTCCAAAAATACTTAGCTCCCAAACGCACCCTAACCATAGGAGGTTCCGGGGTGAGCATGGGCTCATCGGACTGTAGGAGCGAGCGCAGATATATCAAAGATTCTGATTGATCGATCCTCAAAAAAAAAAAAGATTGTAGGTTTGTTTTTTATTCATCGTACTATATGTTTTCTATTTCAGCTGTGGCTACTGCTGAGAATGATTTTCTCTACTTTTCCCTAATAACTTCTAATTGAACAGCGACGTGAAGTATACTAGTCTAGTCTGGTCAGTACGTGACGGAGAGGGGCCGAGAGAGCTGTGTCACACGCGAGTGATGCACGTTATTAAAGGAGAATCGTGTGAACATGGGTGGCAGGAATTGCATGCAGTGTTCGTTAAGTTAGAAAGCGTGGTGCGAGTGAGTGGACGTCCTGTTTTTTTTTTAATAATTTATGTTGCTTAGAACATCTACAGTCAGACTGGATAAATCCGTCTCCCTATACGTCTGCGGACGCGTCCGGACGGCCCTTCATATTTCGTTCCGTGCATCCACATACCTCGTATTCGAACTCTCAAATCCATGCAAAACGATGCACGTCGATCATCCGATACAAATTGTTCGAATTCAACGGTTTTAAACAAAAGCTGTCCGGAATGGTCCAACCGGCAGTCACATCCTTTTGAGTCTAGTCGGTGTCGGACGGCACAATCCGACGTCGGCGCTTGGATGGATGGGATGCGGGGAGCCCGACGTGCCGGGGGAGAGATCTCGTCAACGATGCCCGCATCTACCTGCGTCGGAAACTCCGCCTCCCTCTGTTGCTGCCGACGATGACGCATCTTACGGGTGATGTTCTACGGTTTGCAAAACGAAGTGGGGGAAGGGACGTTGACGGACGAGGCGGATTGCGTCTCCGTCGCGGCGGTCGGGGAAGGGCTGGAAGACATCACGACGCCGGATCGGGGTAGGTGGTGAGGATGGAGAGCAAGGGTGCCGAACGGTGAGGGATCAGGCACGGGAAATGTTGGAGGGCAACGGGAGGAGGAGGAAGGGTTTAGAGAATTTGGGGCAATTTGAGGTGGGCTCGGGCTATCGGGTCCGACATGGCGGGCGTGCCCGGGCTTCCCCATATCCGTCCCATATTTGGGCTAGAAATGGGGCGTGCCGGTCAGCTCGGGCGTTTGAGGCCGGTTTGAGAGGCTCGTCCGGGTCGCATTTTCGTGACCGGGGCTACCTATTCGGACGTTTGAGATGGGTTTGTGGGGTCCGGTTGTAGATGTTTTGGGTATGTCATTGTCACGGGGAGTTCTTTTTTCTTTTCTTCCAATGACAACAGCAGGAAAAAGACATTGCGAGGCAAAGGAAAAACTACATCGCGACACTCTCTAACAAGGGCATGATTGCAACGGAGCAACGTCACAAGGAGGAGCTCGCGAAGAGTGTTTTTAGGGATCTGCAAGGAACCGCGGCGACTACCTTCTCGGTTTTTAATTGGGAGTTGTTGGGGCTGCCGACGGCTGATTTGAGTGAGCTCGAGCTCCCCTTCTCCACTAACGAAATCCTGAAGGCCATTAACGGCTGATTTGAGTGCCTTCATAAAAGGTTGGTGCATTCAAGACAACTTTCTTTTTGTCCAAGGCATGGCACCCCACTTCCACCGCACCAAGAAGCCTATGCTACTGATCAAGATGGACATCGCTAGGGCCTTCGACACGGTAGCTTGGACGTACTTGCTCGACATGCTGCACACGAGAGGCTTTGGGTAGCGCTCGCGTGACTGGATTGCCTTGTGCCTCGCATCAGCATCCTCCCGCGTACTGGTCAATGGAGTGGTCGGCAGGGCGGTGCGCCACCGGCGAGGACTAAGACACGGAGACCCGCTCTCCCTGTTCTTGTTCATTCTGGCCATGGAGCCGCTGCAACAGCTGCTAGATAAGGCGGTTGAGCATGGCGCTCTCTCTCGCCTGCGTGGCCGGATCCCAGCATTCCACGCGACCGTATACGCGGAGGACGTGGCGATCTTCATCAACCCCATCAGAGAGGAGGTACAGGCGCTGCAACAAATCCTACATTCTTTTAGGGAGGCCGCCGGTGTAAGGGTGAACTACCAAAAGAGTACGATTCTGCATATCCATGGCTAACTTTTCGACGTGGAGCACGTCACACAGCCCTTAGGGGCCCCTGCACTGCATTTCCTTGCAAGTTCCTGGACCTTCCCTTGTCACTACGCAAGCTGCGAAAGGTGTACTTACAACCGCTACTTGACAAGATCCTGGCGCGACTGACCCGTTGGAAGTTCAAGATATTCGCCGCCCCCAACAGACTGGCGCTTCTGAATGTGGTGCTGACAACGTTTACAACCTATTTGCTTTCTGTGCTTGTCATGCCTGCCTGGGTCCGACGACAGATCGACAAAATTCGCAGAGCTTGGCTCTGGAAAGGCCAGGACGAATGCCATGGGGGTCACTGCAAGGTGGCTTGGAGCAGGATATGTTGGCCCAAGAACTTGGGTGGTCTCGGAACCCTTGATCTTGAGCGCTTCGGGCGAGCCCTTAGGCTTCGGTGGCTATGGCTGGAGCGCACAACGGTCAACAGGCCATGGATAGGGCTGTTGACGTGCAGGGTCGGGTGACTGCGTAGCTTCTACCCGAGTTCCTGACCTTATGGAGTAAGATTACAACAGCTGAGCAACTTTCCGAGGCCAGGGACAAGTTCACCCGGAAGCTCACTGAGTCGGGGGTTTTCGGTGTGCCCTCGGCGTACCGGCTGCAGTTCCTAGGCTGAACGGATTCGCCGATCGTGCTGGTGGTGTGGCGTGCATGGGCACCGGCCAAGATTAAGCTCTTTGCCTGGTTGCTCTCCATTCATAGGCTGCTTACCGCAGATAGGCTGCTAGCAAGGCAGTAGCCCAACTGGTACTTCTGCCCGCTCTGCATTGGAAACCTTGAGACAAATCAGCACCTCTTCGAGAAATGCACATGGTCGCTCGAGCTGTGGGTGGGGGTGGCCGCTCGATTCCACGTGTCGTCTTTGTATCCTTGCAACTGGAGTCCGACGAATAATGTGGCGGAGTGGCTTACGAATCTAGCCAACACCAAGGCGCAGACTAAGAAAGCGAGATCAATCGCCTTTCTCACAGCTTGGACGGTCTCGGGAGAAAGGAACAACATGATATTTAAAAGTCTAGAACGCACGGCCTTTCGTGCGCTAGATAGTATCAGCGAGGAGCTAGTGCTTTGGCAACTGGCAGATGGGAAACATCGATAGGTATGGCTCATGGGGGCTCATGGGAGGGAGTGTCGATTAACCAAACAAATCAAATCAAGGGATTCAGCCCGATCAAACAGCGACGGTGACGGTGACGACGCGCGCCACGAGTGAGGTGGCCGCATACCGCAGTGGGTGTGGCTCGCGCGGTCGTGCGCGGGGTAGCCGTTGCTGCGATGCATGCTGGCATCGTCTTCCAAGCGGCCCATGACCACAATTCGTGTGTGGATTCTTTCTACCTGGGATGTGTGTGGATTCTTTGTGTAGGTACGATTCTTTGTGTGTGTGTGTGTGGTGGTGGGGTGGGGGTGGCAAACAGAAATATGGATGTTTGGGGGGCAAAAAGACAAAAAAAATCCTAATCTCGCTCTCAAGAAAAAAAAAACTTTCACGCTTTGCCTTTGCAGCCTTCAACGTATCTCCGCCACTGGCATGCGCCCACATGCACAAGATAAAATGTAACACCGTTTGTTTAATCAATTATTTTCTACACTTATGGCTACTATATGGGCATTTTTCCTTATAAGAAGCGAGTCAAGGGATCGACCGCTCCACTTGTCACACAGTGCATGCCACAAGCAAGGCACCAACCGTACGCGACCGACTTCGCCCACCACAATCCGCCGCAAAAACATCACTCTCAGAGCACGTACCGCCACGCCACCCATATGCGCATGGATAGGCCTCAAATCCGAACGCAGGCTGAACACTACTGCCTGCGGCTGGCCCCTCATCGATCTGCTCCGATCTTGGCAGTTAACAACAGCCGCACTTAATCATACGAATGAAGACACAATAAACTCGTGATGCATCAACATCGTTTTCCAAAACTTCTTTCCCGGAGTTTGGTTGGCAGCCGGCCTTTCCGACTATAATTATATGCTGGGTAGATAACATGGCAGGGCAATCAATGGAATAGGTGTGGTTGTAGATATGTACTGTGGATCAGTCAAAAGATCAGTGGATAGTGGTCTTCACAGTGAAGATCACACAGAACACCTCATAGAAAGACCATTTTTTTCTTGCTTTGGTTAAGATTCAGATCTGACCAAAGATGGCTTTTGGATTCATTTGCATAAATGGAAGAAGAGATAAAAAGGTCAGGTTCAACCTCAGTATCCAGCTGCGAATGGAGCTGCTCATGGTTGTGCTAAATATGCTTTTTCAGCAGATGCAAATCATGTAATCTGTGGTGAAATCCCTAACTTTCTGAATGCCTTAGTACAGTCACATTATGTAGGGCCGTACTAAAACAAACTCAGTATCCAGCTATTGACTTGAGCAGGCGCCGAAAGGACAAATAAGTGCAGTTGCAATAGGTTACTGCCACCTCTATATACAAACTGGGTACCCCTATGCACCTGGACGGAGAGAGTACATAGTAACGGTTCGTTATAGGTTGCTCAAGTTCCTCAGCTTTCTAAACTAGCAGCAGTTCTAGAAAAAATGTCACAGTAGAATTCAGGATGCCGATTAAATATCTCGTCTTGTGTTGCGCAAAATGTACCCACTCTGGTCAGGATTTCGATTGGGGATTCCATATCCCGTGCCACTCCTGCACCATTCAACACGTTATCATTCAGTAGAAGTGTTTCATTCACCATCAATGAAACAAAAATTCCCTAGGTTGAGCGAGAAGGTGGATTCCAAATCCCTGTACTCTCGACATATTTGAATCAGACTTTCGTCCCGCTTTATAGATAAAGCAAACATCCATACAATATCCATACAGCCACTACCCAACCAGAGTCATAAAAGAAAATTGCTGGGACCACAGCACAATCATGCCCAAATGAAAGGAGAAGAAAAATAAAAGGCCACCAGAGGCAAGCTAAGAAGCATGCGAACGGTCGGAGAGCCGACGCGCGGACGTCAGCAGGGCGTCCAAATAAAGCTGAACCCGGTCACGGTCTCGGGGCCTAACGAGCGAATGCCAGTGCTGCAAGAAGGCAAGAAATTTGAAGAACGAGTCAGAAACACGCCGCGGGAACACCCGCTCAATCACCATCTTATTACGAGTAGTCTAAAGAGTCCACATCATAGCTGCGAAGACTAGCCAGAACAATCGACGCTTACGGCCAACCCGAGTGGCCCTTACCTTCAGAAACTCTGGAAGGTCATGGGCCTTCCAATCCGGTCCCAGAGCCTCACGCACCAAGCACCAAAGTGCCTACGCTGCTACGCAAGAGAACAAAATGTACGCTCCCATTTCTGGGATGCAGCAAAGGGGGCAAAGGCCATTGCCCAGACCGTGGCTGGGTCAAAGAGTGAGAACGATGCTCCTGTTTTCTCGAAACAGTCTTGGATAGCTTTTGACCCAGCCAGCAGCATGTTTGGTTCTATCAATGTGTTGGATCCTTGAACGAGCTTCGACCCAAGGCAACTCATCTGCGGACTCTTGGATACAAAGGTTCTACAACATCTAGAGAAATACGATTGAGATGTCTTTGGATACAACTTCGTGAAAATGTCATCCCCAATGCCTTCAAATCCTACCGTAGCATGGTTCCCTCAGTAATGGACATGGATATTCACAAAAATGGTGTCGGTCAAAATAATTGCAAGTCTTTCCCATGCAGTGGCCACAACATGGGGCCGATGCTCTTGGTGGCTAGCTTATATATGAGTCTGATCTGTGACACTTTAATTTGCCATCCACCTTTTGATTCTCTACATTTGTTATTTTACTATGTACGACTTTAATTGTGGCGATAATTCAGGTTTCACCAACTCATACAAAGGTCATGGATTTTAGACGACTCATGTCATAACTTGCCTTTGGTAAATTGCCAGAAAGCCCTTTCTTATTTATATTTGTAGCTCGGATTGTTAAGGATTCTCAAGACTTGTACTCACCAGAGCATCACCTCAAGCATCGTATGCACCCCGCATGCTCCTTTTTCCTTGTGTGATCAGCATGCTCCATAAAGTATCTAGATGATACACTATTTTTGTATACTAAGTAATGAAGATCATAGGACACCTTTGCGTGTGTGTGTGTCATCGGCGTGCTCCATCACAGTAGCAGATGTTGTATGTAGATGATACGCTATTTTCGCGAACAAAGTAAAGAAGATTATAATATTATGGGACGCTCTCTCTGGATCAATAATTTTACCGATACATGCAAAATGGGTAGAGGTGGGCATAGGAGAGTGTACATAGGAATATTATCAAACCAACAACTGGTTGCTATCAAAAAGTCAAAACGTATTGCATCAAAAAAGATTTATTGTTTCACAAATGAGGTAGCCTTCCTCTCTCCGAGAAACCATCATAATTGGGATGTTGCCTTAAGAGTGAAGATTCTCTCTTGGTCTTTTAATTCATTTCAAATGTGACCGTTTCGTATCTTCATGTTTCTTTAACCACACCATCCATGTTTGGTTCACACTCGACGGACTAGTGTAAATTCATAGTCATTGGGTAATTCATGTATTCATTAAACTTGAATCCTGGCTTTTAGTTCCTACTAACAATTTATAGGTTGTTTTTCGACTCCACTCGCTGCTGGAGGTGAGCCAAGCTAGCAATTTCTATGAACACCGATACGAAGAAAGAGGTCTTCCTTTTTGCCATGATGATGTGTTCATAATAAAGACTAAGCATGGCTATCTGATTGAAAGTTGGACCACATGATTGTTTAAGGCAATCTCTGGACAAAATCTTGCCTCCTTACACGAGGGAAGGAACGAAAGCGTGAAAAATGATAGACGGGCTTTTTTTGGCAGGTTTACGTAGACGTACTCCCTCCCCAAGGCACCATCAGTTGATGTAATGTGGTATCATCAACATGGATGGTGTGGTTAAAGAAAAATGAAGATACGAAACGGTCACATTTGAAATGAATTTAAAGACCAAGAGAGAAACTTCACTCTTAAGGCAACATCCCAATTATGATGGTTTCTCGGAGAGAGGAAGGCTACCTCATTTGTGAAACAATAAATCTTTTTGATGCAATATGTTTTGACTTTTTGATAGCAACCAGTTGTTGGTTTGATAATATTCCTATGTACACTCTCCTATGCCCACCTCTACCCATTTTGCATGTATTGGTAAAATTATTGATCCACAGAGAGCGTCCCATAATATTATAATCTTCTTTACTTTGTTCGCGAAAATAGCGTATCATATACATACAACATCTGCTATTGTGATGGAGCACGCCAACGACACACACACACACGCAAAGGTGTCCTATGATCTTCATTACTTAGTATACAAAAATAGTGTATCATCTAGATACTTTATGGAGCACGCTGATCGCACAAAGAAAAAGGCACATGCGGGGTGCATGCGATGCTTGAGGTTGATGCTCTGGTGAGTACAAGTCTTGAGAATCCTTAACAATCCGAGCTACAAATATAAATAAGAAAGGGCTTTCTCGCAATTTACCAAAGGCACGTTATGACATGAGTCGTCTAAAATCCATGACCTTTGTATGAGTTGGTGAAACCTGAATTATCGCCACAATTAAAGTCGTACATAGTACAATAACAAATGTAGAGAATCAAAAGGTGGATGGCAAATTAAAGTGTCACAGATCAGACTCATATATAAGCTAGCCACTAAGAGCATCGACCCCATGTTGTGGCCACTGTATGGGAAAGACTTGAAATTATTTTGACCGACACCATTTTTGTGAATATCCATGTCCATTGTAATACTGAGGGAACCATGATACGGTAGGATTTGGAGGCATTGGGGATGACATTTTCACGAAGTTGTATCCAAAGACATCTCAATCGTATTTCTCTCGATGTTGTAGAACCTCTGCATCCAAGAGCCTGCGGATGAGTTGCCTTGGGTCGAAGCTCGGTCAAGGATCCAACACATTGATAGAACCAAGCATGTTGCTGGTTGGGTCAAAGAGTGAGAACGATGCTCCCATTTTCTCGAAACAGTCTTGGATAGATCTTTGACCTAGCCAGCAGCATGTTTGGTTCTATCAATGTGTTGGATCCTTGACCGAGCTTCAACCCAAGGCAACTCATCTGCGGGCTCTTGGATGCAGAGGTTCTACAATATCTAGAGAAATACGATTGAGATGTCTTTGGATACAACTTCGTGAAATGTCATCCCCAATGCCTCCAAATCCTACCGTATCATGGTTCCCTCAGTATTACAATGGACATGGATATTCACAAAAATGGTGTCGGTCAAAATAATTGCAAGTCTTTCCCATGCAGTGGCCACAACATGGGGTCGATGCTCTTGGTGGCTAGCTTATATATGAGTCTGATCTGTGACACTTTAATTTGCCATCCACCTTTTGATTCTCTACATTTGTTATTGTACTATGTACGACTTTAATTGTGGCGATAATTCAGGTTTCACCAACTCATACAAAGGTCATGGATTTTAGACGACTCATGTCATAACTTGCCTTTGGTAAATTGCCAAAAAGCCTTTTCTTATTTATATTCGTAGCTCGGATTGTTAAGGATTCTCAAGAGTTGTACTCACCAGAGCATCAACCTCAAGCATCGTATGCACCCCGCATGCGCCTTTTTCCTTGTGTGATCAGTGTGCTCCATAAAGTATCTAGATGATACACTATTTTTGTATACTAAATAATGAAGATCATAGGACACCTTTGCGTGTGTGTGTGTGTCATCGGCGTGCTCCATCACAGTAGCAGATGTTGTATGTAGATGATACGCTATTTTCGCGAACAAAGTAATGAAGATTATAATATTATGGGACGCTCTCTGTGGATCAATAGTTTTACCGATACATGCAAAATGGGTAGAGGTGGGAATAGGAGAGTGTACATAGGAATATTATCAAACCAACAACTGGTTGCTATCAAAAAGTCAAAACATATTGCATCAAGCAAGATTTATTGTTTCACAAATGAGGTAGCCTTCCTCTCTCCGAGAAACCATCATAATTGGGATGTTGCCTTAAGAGTGAAGTTTCTCTCTTGGTCTTTTAATTCATTTCAAATGTGACCGTTTCCTATCTCCATGTTTCTTTAACCACACCATCCATGTTGATGATACCACATTACATCAATTGGTGGGGCCTTGGGGAGGGAGTACGTCTAGGTAAACCTGCCAAAAAAAGTCCTATCATTTTTCACGCTTTCGTTCCTTCCCTCGTGTAAGGAGGCAAGATTTTGTCCAGAGATTGCCTTAAACAATCATGTGGTCCAACTTTCAATCAGATAGCCATGCTTAGTCTTTATTATGAACACATCATCATGGCGAAAAGGAAGACCTCTTTCTTCGTATCGTTGTTCATAGAAATTGCTAGCTTGGCTCACCTCCAGCGGCGAGTGGAGTCGGAAAACAACCTATAAATTCTTAGTAGGAACTAAAAGCCAGGATTCAAGTTTAATCAATACATGAATTACCCAATGACTATGAATCTTCCTTTTGAGGAGTATATATAGAACACTGGGAATTTTGCCGGTTTCGAATACAGCCATTAAAATGTCCAGATTTCTAATTTTGCACGAGATCTAAATATGCCAATGTCGCTAGTCGAGGATGATCCATCCCTTGTGAGTAAAAAAATGCGATTTGATGTTGCTGTATGTATGACAAGCATATTTACCTTATTAGCTTTTTGTACATATTTTCTTCTCCTTTTCAAGGTGATATTTTTCCATTTTATCATGTGCAATTAAAATGTACAGATTTTTTTTATTAACTAGAGGACGCCCTATGCGTTGCTACGAGAATTGATTGGGATATGATTCAATGATATTTTGATGCATGTACCACCAGTATTTGGATTAATGATATAAGAATTGAAACTAAGAATGCATATGATTGATTATAGTTATATTATTGTATAGATGTAAAATATAAGTAGCACAATAGTTTCTACAAGCATGAATGCATGTTGGGGGCCAATCTTTTTTGTACATGGTTGCATTTTGAGATGACAAATTGACACTTACACAACTTGTTTTTTTGCTTTTGTTTTGGCAGTAGTGGTCCACTTGTCAGTTGTCACATCGTGCATGCCACAAGCAGAGCATCTCATCAAGAATGAAAAAATCAAGCGAGACATCACATCAACTGTAGGCAGTTGATGTCTTCCACCACAATATGCGCGACAAAGATCACCTCCGAAACATCCTCCTCAGCCTTGCTGCCGCCCCTATGTTCATGGATACTAGTTCCGGTCAAGCATGTAACAATTTGTCAGTAGGAACCCAGGTATAGAATGTGCAGACAACCGATTGTGTTAGAGGTAAAACATAATGGGACTGAAGATGAACATCAGGTTATAAGATAGAATCAAGCTCGGTGCTTTCATACGACCAGAGATAAAACACCATACATTACTTTGTACGACAGAAAAATAGGAATTAAAATCTAAAGTCTATACATGCCTTGTCCGGAGCAAAATGAAAATAGCAACATACCACCAGGTGGTACCTTTCACTACATGAATATTGTACGGCAGGGTTAGGAACAGAGGTAAGAAGGAGCAACATATGAAAGGACATAATTGCTTCGATAGCGGCGGTCCAAAAGTGCAACTTAGGACAGTCTTAATAGCAAGTAGCAGACAGTAGCACGCGGGGGACAGTTCTAGATATCTTACATATGACTTGACCAAAAGTAGGCATGCCATAGAAGTCCTCGTTGTCATTTATATAGACAGACATTTATAAAAGAAGACCTTTCATGATCTCTCTTATATGGGATAGACGATCATGCGCAGCCCCTTTCTTGAGCACTTGAACGCAAAGGCATAGACACACCCCTTATTCATTCTTGCCCATTGAAAGAAACTGCTCCAGTTCCTTGTGATGGTAGCCCTGTTGTCGACGCCTTTGATAAAGCGGACTTTGACATTGACAGTACCATCTCCGTTGCTTATTGGCAGTTCATTGTTGGCATTCATGTGTGGGAAGAGACTGTTTCGAGAGAACGGCACCTGGAAGTACTACCAAGGGAGGAAAAATGTTTCTCCATGTTTCTTTAACCACACCATCCATGTTTGTCAAGAGATGACAGGGGCCCGTCGAGTGTGAACTTCATGGACTCCCTCAGGGGCCTTCGGCTGGAAAGGAAAAGGAGAGGAGGGCTCACCGGAGGACGAGCAGGGCGGCAGTGAGGGGCGCATGGTGCTACACGAACCTCACCCGTGCCCCTCCTTGACCCTGCATCGACCTCCTCTGCTCTGTCGGTGGCAGGACCAGCTCTCCTTCCTGTATTATTATCTGACAAAACTCCAAAGCTTGCAAAAGTAGAAGCATAACGCAAAAACATGAATGAGGCTTAAAATTATGTAGGCTAACATGCCATTTAATTAAGAAAAACACGATTAATCATGCCTAATGGAGATAAAGAACCCCAAAGCCTGCAAATAATATATATCCATTCAAGCTATACTTTTTCCAGATTATTTAGGATATTTCAGTGCTAGCAAAGAATTTTGTTAAATAATATAAAAGGAGATGCTATACCAAAGGAGATAGATATCAACATATCCAAGAAGAAAAGAACGGCTCCCATTTCATATGTTTCAGGTATTTGACTTATACGTGTATCTCATATACATGTAAGCAAAACAATATGTACAAATAAATTTCTCTTTGGGCTAGGTAAAATCATCGCTTTAGTTCTTAAGTAAAAAAGAAAATCTCCAGTTTATGTGCATCTCGTGTACATGAAAACAGCAGGCCAACCGATACTCCATCACACAAATAGAGTGGACAATTTTACTTATTGGCCACATATGGGAACATCCAAAATGAACAAATCAATAATATTTTACCCATAGTAACATGAAATTTGGTGGACAGTTGTACTAAAATTCAGTGCAAAGCTATAAATGAGAGAGTAAAATACAAAGAATGTATGATAACATACATTCTTTCTTCTTGCCAGAACACTTTTGCAGCATGCTCTTCAGATGCCTTCTTCTCCTCTTCGGTTTCCTCTGCCAAAAGGCCGACATTGCTGCCATCGTCATCACCAGCTGGATCTGCAAAATACAGGACTCATCATGTTATGCTTGTTATACTAAAAATATTTAAACCACACAAAAATGCACAATAATAACCAGACACTTGAATCAGTGCAGCAGAACCAATGAAATTATACATTTCAACCAGGTAATAGGACATTCTTATTGCATATTAATACCCAGTTTAACTCAGTTCATGACTGTCATATGTATCAAAATGTTGATATGAGAAACACCAAGATAAAAATAACCTGTAATAGCCAAATGGATATACATACGAACTTGGAAGCATCGCCAGTTATGAGAGAATTATCCCTAATGTGTCGCACGATTTCTTCAAATGTATGAAACCAAGCTCCTTGTCATCATAATTGACAACGTAATTGATTAACCTCGGCAGCCACAACATCATCAGACAAAGGAAAAAAGATCAAGCGTGCGCGGCATGAAGGAAGTGATGAGAATAGAGTAGCACCTGAGCTAGGACCAGCCACCAACAACCAAGACTGTGAGACAACCAGGAGCAACAACAACAATAGTTCCAGCAATCCGATAGTCAAGACTGAAGATCACGAGTGGGCGGCAAGCACTTTTGGATCCAACAACAAACACTAACCGCATCACTACAGGTGAATTAGCGTAGATGAGCAGCAGGACGGCAGAAAACTGACTTCCGTGATGTGTAAAAAAATTACAGAAGAATACCAGCAGTGTATCTGAAAAATGAATTACACATTTTAACAATATGGGTATGCAGTTCACAAGACACACGTCATAACAATACGGGCATGCATTTCACAAAGTGAAAATTGTAATATCTACAAACCTAATAACAAAGACCAACAGAACCTAGCAGATTGGAAGAGCTCATGCTAAATAACATATTTGATGTGTCAACTGCAGATCTTACTTCATCTTCTATGAGTATTTTCAAACATTTTCACTAACTGAGTGACCAACAACAAGTATTTCACTTGTTTACCTGTAGGAATATCCATAGCTTTCAAGGGTTGTATCCAATTAAATCTGGGATTAACAAATATGGCATTAACCAAACCATATCAGTACCCAAAACACAGCCAACTACCTGTACACAATCATATAGAAGCAAAAAGGACAACCTGAGATCTGACCAAGTCACAAAATTATATATTGTTCTCCTCCGAAATGAGTTTCTTCCTGAGCTGAGAGGATGAACAAGTCAAAAGATCATTTGTTTCCTGGTCTGAAAATGAACTAACTTTTACTTGGTATTGTAACACACACATAAAAGAATTAACTGAAGTGTTGTACTTCCTCCATTTACTGCTTCCTAAAATGGCTTGGGTTTCAAGCACGATGCAACAAATCAGATACAGTTTTTCACGTCTGTTGCTAGCTCTCGTCTCACATCACATCTGAATCCTTTCATGTACAGAGACTAACAAACAATCATGGCAAGAATATGAATCCTTTGGCTAACAAGTTGAACAAAATAGAGAAAGAATGGATGGAGGGGAAGAGGAAAATGCAGGGGAGTTCATACCTGCAGAGGTGGATATCAGGTCGGCGGGGGTGGCACCAATCAGTCTGGCGAGCCGCGTTGTACTCACGAGCGGCGAACGTCGAGGTCAGAGGGGCGGCCGAAAGAGCGCGGTGGCTGAGCCACTGGAACCTGGCGACGGCGCGTTCCGTCTCGCCTCCTCGTCACTGCTCCGGCGAAGGGAGAGCGCGAGCCGACGGCTAGAGGAGGGCAACGAGGATGAAGGACGGATGGGGTGGCGTGAGGTCGGCAGGGAGGAGGTCGCCGACAACCGTGGAGGCCCCCATCGATGCTTTGGCCGGTGGTGTCTCCTCCAGGCGATGGCAAGGGGCGAGCTCGATGGGGAGAGTAGCGCCCGCGGCGATCTCAATGGGGGAGAGGAACGGGAAGCGTGGATGGAAGGAACCGGCGGCGAGTCGCGCTCCTGCTGAGCATCGAGAGGGCGGGGAGGAGCAGGCGACGCGACGGCGCGAGGGCGACGCGACGGTGCGAGGGCGACCGGAGGCGACGGCACGAGGGCGACCGGAGGCGGCGGCGGCGGCGTGGGGAGAGTGCGGGAGGAGGAGCCGGCTAGGTCATCTCCACTGCAGCGGCTGCGTTTTATACCCATCTACATGAAATGACGTAATTGCCCTCGGTGGGGCACGGTAATTACGAGCGGTGGCACGCTGGAGGGCATACTATTCATTGCGACAGTGCTTTTTTTGATCCGGCGGCCAACATCTCTTCATCTCGCGATCCAACGATCGGAAACGCATCAAGCAAATCGATCCAACGGCCGAAATGCTCTAAACTCTAAGAGCGTTCGGTTTCCCCTGGTTTCTTGTTTTAGGATGCTTCAAGCTTCAAAACAAGCCGGATACTGCTGGTTGGCCTTTTCCTAATCTCCAATTGTTCCAATCCCAGCAGCTAGCTGCGACCACACTTTAATCACCAACATCAAGACACAATGTATCAACGTCGTTTTCCAACCTTTCCAACTACAATTATATGCTGGATAAAGATAACAATGTGGCATGTAATATCAGTCAATCAGTGAAAGCGGTAGTAAGTAGAGGTGGATCAGTCAAAAGATGAGCAGTAAAAAGGTGATCTTCAAAGTTTCACATAAAACACCTCAACAAAGACCAAATGTTTGCTTGCGTTGCATATAGTGGATCTTGGATAAGATTCATGTCCGAGCAAAGATGGATTAGAATTCCGATGCATAGATAGAAGGCCAATCATTTTTTGTTCGTGTTCAATCTGAGTACCAAGACGGTGACTTGAGCACGCAAACAGTCTCATATCACCGAGAGGTGCTGGAAGCTCGCAATTGGCAGCTGTTGATGTTTGCAAACTTTGCATGCTAGTCTTGCGAGCAGTCGATGGATTGTGAATGGATCGTTGCCAATAATACGACGTTGCGTGCGGGGCGAAATACTAGTGGTCGGCAACGTATCTTAATTTGTGGTTTCTCTTTCCTTTTTCGTGGCTGCTAAAACTATTTTTTTGTGGACAGCAGACGCGCACGCCATTTTCATTTGTCATGCCGGCCGTTTCTCGAGACTTCCGAGCTACACTCATGGTCCTGATCGGCATCAAAGGTTTTATTTGATCTCTTGGTCCTCGTCGGCATAGCATTAGCTATTATTTCAAGATTACCAAGTAAATTACACGATTCCGTCGATTCTCGACTATCATCAAGTCTATATTAACGGTTCATCACCAACACAAGATCTAAAACTTACAACATCATGTACTGATATAAATAATTCTCTCGATGCACTGAAAGTATACTGGCATGAATGAACAAAGATCACAAAGTTGCCATCGGAATTCTATTTTCTTGGCCAATGTAACATTCGGTCTTAACAGTTTAGAGTATCTACAACCAGATCCTTCATATCCGTCTCAAACATCTGGACAGGCCGCTCGTTCAATGACCGTGCACAGAATTTCGATCTAGTGAGACGCCTCAAATGAGCCTCAAACGTCTGGACTGACCGACACCCTTCATATCCAGCTAAAATATGAGGCGGATACTGGGACGCCTGACGCATCCGAGCACGTCGGCCTAGCCCGCGCTGGCCCGCATCCACCCCTCATATATTCATCTCCATCTGTTCGCTAGAGCAAACCATATCCACTTCACTTTAGTTCCCTTCATTCCCATCCGCCACCCAATCTCACCTCCGAAGATCTCCGGCGTGGAGGGCAGCGGATCTGACTCCGATCAGTCCGGATCCGTCGACTGGGTGTCGTCACCTGCGGGTTGGAGGAGGCAATGGCGATCTGCAATGCACTCCACCGCTGCCGTGAGGGCAGCGCCCCGCTGACGACAGGATCTGTCTGGCGCGACTCCATAGCGTCGGCTCAAGGGCGCTCGGGTCCTCTCGGGCTAGATCATCACGGTCTCGGTGGCCGGAAAATCTCTCCTTTCCCATCATTGGTTCGGCAGACTTTGAGTCCCACCGGGAACGAGCTGCCCACCGTGGGAAGGAGAGGATAATGGTTGCCGAGGTCCATATTGCGGAGAAAATGGCGACGATGGGGCGGCTAATGCGGCGGAGCTGGCGGCCACATAGGAGGAAGCCATCTCCGTCCGCATTTAAAAAAAACAGCAGGAAAACACGCGCGTCCTCATCCCGAGAGGAGAATCGTGCGGTTCGTGAAATGGCCGAACTGCCACCATCGAAGGAGAAGGAGGTCAGCAAAGGCGAGGACAGCTCCATCGACGAGCAGATTCGGCTTAATTAGTATTGCGTCTTCGACGGTATTTACACGAGAAGGACGACAAGGGCTCTGAAAAAGGCAAAGGCAGTCATGGATGATCTCCACAATATCCAAAACATCCCAAATTTTGGTATGTGTCATTGCGAACGGAGTACGCGGTATCTGACAAAGAAAAAATAGTGCTGACGTGTAGTAGTATTATATACATAGAGGAATGGCGTATATGTCATTGGGAACGTAGTGCTTTTTTTGGAATTTGCAATAAAATAAGCATAGACAGACGTTGCATTTGCATGACCTATCTGTGAGTATACGTAGGGAGCTACTAGTACAAGAGCTAGCTACCGTGTACTCCGCACATCGCAGAAATATGCGTTGCCTTTACCGGGTCCTGCTCGGTTTGGCTCGATTCGCTTCGCTAATGCTCCTTTGGACAAAGAGCCATGGTTGATGGTTCTCACCCTCACCCAGCCAGCAACATATGCCCCGACGTGACGCTACTGGATTCGAGGACGAGTCAAGCGCATGCGTCATAAAGATATTCCCATGCGAGGCGGCCTGCCCCTCCGTTGCTGGCCGTGTCAACTCCTTGGTGGTGCTCGCGTCGATTGAAGGCGCAGCTGGCCGCGGCAAGGTATTTTCTGTACGCCACTCCTCTTGATGTTGGACGCTTCGTCAGCCAGTAAAAATGACATTCCTCATGCCTCCAATTCCAAGCCCCCAATCCATTAAGATGGATATGGGTTGCCACAAAATGGGCGTTGGTCAACACAATCGTTAGTTTTCTACTATGGTAGGCACAAAATGGGGTCGATGCTCTTGGCTATATATTGCCCTTTTGTGAGGGATATTTGTGATGCTTTAATTTGTTATCAACTTTTTGATTCTCTGCATTCGTTATTATATCATTGATGGTTTTAATTGTGACTTGTGACAATATAATTTAGGTTTCATCAACTCTTATAGAGTTTCAAAACTTGTTGGTGACCAATGATTTTACTTTCCTTAGGTATGGTCAACTTCAACGACTTGCATTCAAATGGGAACACGCGAACATGTCTCGACGTGTCCGCGGACAGTGATAGGGGAACCGGTCATCCAATTGCGTGGACCAAAAGTCCGCCCATGTTTTCTATATGGAGCATTGCAAATAAGTGAAAGATAGCATAAATTTTCCACAATCATGTAAAAAAAATCAATGCAATAACAATTCAAATATAATTATTAGTACATCCGAAAGCTTAGGATGTTCAACAAGCTTTTCAAGTTTATCGATCCCAAATTCAACATACTCCTCGAATGCAGTCCTCGTCTCAAGATTGGGCCTCCTCACTAGCGCATGTTGTTCATCCAACAAATGTTGTGCCCCTTGAGCTTCATCTAACAATGCATCAATGTTGTGCCCTCTGGTGAGGCACCACCGGCTTAGCGGCGGGCGGTGGTGCGGGCGTTTGGTTCCGGCATTCCTGGCCGCGTGGGCGGCAGGATCTCGGAGGACGAGGGCGTGGCGTGGGTCCCGGTGGCCTACGACGCCAGATCTGCCCCCCCTGTACAGCGTGTTTGTTGGAAATATGCCCTAGATGCAATGAATAAAGTGTTTATTATTATATTTCCTTGTTCATGATAATCGTTTATTATCCATACTATAATTGTATTGGTTGGAAACACATTACATGTGTGGGTAAATAGACAACACATTGTCCCTAGTATGCCTCTAGTGAACTAGCTCATTGATCAAAGATGGTCAAGGTTTCCTAGCCATTGACATGAGATGTCATTTGATAACGGGATCACATCATTAGGAGAATGATGTGATGGACAGGACCCAAACTACAAACGTAGCATATGATCGTGTCAGTTTATTGCTACTATTTTCTGCATGTCAAGTATGTGTTCCTATGACCATGAGATCATGCAACTCACGAACATCGAAGGATTGCCTTGTGTGTATCAAACGTCGCAACGTAAATGGGTGACTATAAAGGTGCTCTACAGGTATCTCCGAGGGTGTCTGTTGAGTTGGCATGGATCAAGACTGGGATTTGTTACTCCGTGTGACGGAGAGGTATCTCAGGGCCCACTCGGTAATACAACATCACAATAAGCCTTGCAAGCAATGTGACTAAGTGTTAGTTGCGGGATCTTGTATTACGAAACGAGTAAAGAGACTTGTCAGTAATGAGGTTGAACTAGGTATGGAGATACCGACAATCGAATCTCGGGCAAGTAACATACCGAAGAACAAAGGGAACATCATACGGGATTAACTGAATCCTTGACATAGAGGTTCGACCGATAAAGATCTTCGTAGAATATGTAGAAACCAATATGGGCATCCAGGTCCTGCTATTGGTTATTGACCGTAGAGGTGTCTCGTCATGTCTACATAGTTCTCGAACCCGCAGGGTCTGCACACTTAAGGTTTGGTGACGTTTCGGTAGTATAGAGTTATGTATGGTGGTGACCGAAGGTTGTTCGGAGTCCCGGATGATATCCCGGACGTCATGAGGAGCTCCAGAATGGTCCGGAGATAAAGATTGATATATAGGAAGTCCTATTTTGGTCGCCAGAAAAGTTTCGGGCTCATCGGTAGTGTACCGGGAGTGCCGGTAGTGTACCGGGAGACCATCGGGAGGGGTATTTCGACCCAAAAGGCAACATGGGTTGTGGGAGAGTGAATACCAGCCCTTAGTGGACTGGTGTAAGTCCCACACAAAGCCCATGTGGCTAGGAAGAAAAAACTCAAAGAGAAAAAGTGGAAAAAGGCAAAAATAGGGTGAATCCTAGTCCTACTAGGATTGGAGGTGGATTCCACCTCTCCCACCTGGTTTGGCTGACTCCTAGAGGCTTGGCCCTTTGGCCAAGCCTCCTCCTCTCTTCCTCTTATATATACTGGAGGTTTTAGAGTTTTTGCACAGAATTTTCATCCACGTGTTGCCCGTTCCTCTAGTGCATAGTTTCTCCTCTAGATCGGTTTTCTGCAGCGCTTAGGCGAAGCCCTGCCGGAATAGCTCCACCACCATCGCCGGAGCGCCGTCATGCTGCCGGAGAACTCTTCTTCCTCTCCGCTCCATCTTGCTGGATCAAGACGGCGGAGATTGTCATCGAGCTGTACGTGTGCTGAACGTGGAGGTGTCGTCCGTTCGGCACTAGATCGGAAGGATCGTGATCAAGTTCGTGGAACGGATCGTGATCAAGTTCGCGGGACAGATCGTGACTGGATCGCGGGACGCATGGCGATTTGGATCGCGAAGACGTTCGACTACACCAACCGCGTTTCTTAACGTTTCCCGCTTAGCGATCTACAAGGGTACGTAGATCCACTCTCCCTCTCGTAGATGCTCATCACCATGGATAGATCTGCGTGTGCATAGGAATTTTTTTGTTTCCCATGCAATGTTACCCAACAGTGGCATCATGAGCTAGGTCTATGTGCAGATGAGATCTCAAGTAGAACACAAAAGGTTCGTGGGCGTTGATGCTTAGATTGCTTCCTCCCTTGGTCGGATTTTGGTTCAGCGGTATTGTGAGATGAAGCGGCCCGGACCAACATTACTCGTACGTTTACGAGAGACCAGTTCCCTCGACCGCAACTTGTTGCATAGATGGCTTGCGGGTGCCAGTTTCTCTCACTTTAGTTGGATCGGATTCGACAAAGGTGGTCCTTGAGAAGGTTGAATAGCAACTAGTGTATCACCGTTGTGGTTTTTGCGTAGATGAGAATTGTTATTGCTAGATACCCATAGCAGCCACGTAAAACATGCAACAACAATTAGAGGACGTCTAACTTGTTTTCGCAGGGTATGTTGTGATATGATATGGCCAATTACATGATGTGATATATGTGATGTATGAGATGATCATGTGATGTATAGATTATCACGACTTGCATATCGATGAGTACGGCAACCGGCAGGAGCCATAGGGTTGTCTTTAATTATTGTATGACTTGCGTGTCAATCATTAAGCGCTATGTAATGCTTTACTTTATCGCTAAACGGTAGCAATAGTAGTAGAAGCATGTTGGGCGCGACAACCCCGATGGCGACACTTTGATGGAGATCAAGATGATGGAGATCATGGTGTCTTGCCGGTGACGATGGAGATCATGTCGGTGCTTTCTAGATGGAGATCAAAAGCACAAATTCATGGCCATATCATGTCACTTATGATTTGTGTGTGATGTTAATCCTTTTATGCACCTTGTTTTGCTTAGGACAACGGTAGCATTATAAGGTGATCCCTCACTTAATTTCAAGATAAATTGTGTTCTCCCCGAGTGTGCACCGTTGCGAAAGTTTGTCGTGTTGAGACACCACGTGATGATCGGGTGTGATAGACTCTACGTTCACATACAACGGGTGCAAGCCAGTGTTGCACATGTAGAACACTCGGGTTAAACTTGACGAGCCTAGCATGTACAGACATGGCCTCGGAACACAAGAGACCGAAAGGTCGAACATGAGTCATATAGTAGATATGATCAACATAATGATGTTCACCATTGAAGCCACCTCAACTCACGTGATGATCAGACTTGAGTTGGTGGATTTGGATCATATAACACTCAGATGACCTGAGGAATGTCAATTTGAGTGGGAGCTTTAGTAATTTGATTAACTAAACTCATTATCTTGAACAATAGTCTAAGTAAACTTTGCATATTTATGTTGTAGATCAATGGCTCGCGCAGTAGCACCCCTGAATTTTAATGCGTTCCTAGAGAAAGCTAAGTTGAAAGAACCCATGCATCTAGGGAGAAAAAAGCCCATGCGTCTAGGGAGAAAAAACCCAAAGAGAAAAAGTGGAAAAAAGGCAAAAATAGGGTGAATCCTAGTCCTACTAGGATTGGAGGTGGATTCCACCTCTCCCACCTAGTTCAGCCGACTCCTAGAGGCTTGTCCCTTGGGCCAAGACTCCTCCTCTCTTCCTCTTATATATACCGGAGGTTTTAGGGTTTTTGCACAGAATTTTCAGCCACGTGCTGCCCGTTCCTCCAGTGCATAGTTTCTCCTCTAGATCGGTTTTCTGCAACACTTAGGCGAAGCCCTGCCGGAATAGCTCCACCACCATCACCGGAGCGCCGTCACGCTGCCGGAGAACTCTTCTTCCTCTCCGCTCCTTCTTGCCGGATCAAGACGGCGGAGATCGTCATCGAGCTGTACGTGTGCTGAACGCGGATGTGTCGTCCGTTCGGCGCTAGATCGGAAGGATCGTGATCAAGTTCGTGGGAAGGATCGTGATCAAGTTCGCGGGACGGATCATGATTGGATCGCGGGATGGATCGTGATTGGATCGCGGGACGCACGGCGATTTGGATCGTGAAGACGTTTGACTACACCAACCGTGTTTCTTAACGCTTCCCGCTTAGCGATCTACAAGGGTACGTAGATCCACTCTCCCTCTCGTAGATGCTCATCACCATGGATAGATCTGCGTGTGCGTAGGAATTTTTTTATTTCCCATGCAATGTTACCCAACAGTGTTTTCCCCCATCCGGCCTGTCCGTGATTCCATGGGTCACCGGCGCTGGTGGTGCTAGTGGTGGGGAATCCAGTCCGGGCGAAAGCCATGGCCGACCATGGTCAGCTGCGTCGACAGCGATGCCTAAGGGCACCGTGTCCCTCTTTGGAGGCATCTGATAGGTCTGATCCCCCACTCCCCTTCCCCTAGTTCTCCCGGGCAAAAGCCCTAACTTTGTTGGGCGGCGGCGGCGCCATCGGCGTCGTATCCTTCTTGAAAGCGCCGTTTCGGGAGCTTGGTGGTCGGTGGGCGCTGTTGGGGTGCGGGTGGTGGCGGCGGTGGTACCCTCCTCGTCCTAGCTCTTGCTTTCCATCGCCATTGTATCTTTCCGCTTGCAAGGCGGTGGCGCTGTCTGGCGCCATGGTGGCGTTGACAGTTGACCTCGCAAGGTCTTTGCGTCGGTACCTGCTCTAGAGATGGTTATGTGGATGATGGCGGCGGTTGCCTCGGTGAGTGCGCCGGACTGGTGTGTGACCCATTCCCGGTATGTGGCTGGGATGGGGCATCCGGCTTTAGATGTTAGGTTTTGGTGTAATGTCTATTTGGTATTAGGCTTGGACGTTCGACACCCCTGCATCAAGGGGATAGGAGTAGCGACAGGTGTCGCCAGGATGGTGGCTTCAGGCTTACTGATGTAATGCTTTGTAAGGTCTTTGAGAATAATTAATAAAATGGCTGCATGCATCGATCAGATGCAGAGGCCGGGGGTGATCTTCCTTTTCTAAACAAATGTGATGTGATTGCCCTCCAGCCACGAGTGGACAACCGTTGCTTTGTTGCATGTTGGTCTTCCAAGCTGTTGATGAATGTGTGGATTGTTGCGAGCAATAACGATGTAGGAGGCACTGTAATAACATTATACTACTATTGGTGGCCTTCTTTGAAAAGGAGGAAGACTTTCGGCCTCTGCATCGATGCATGTAGCTATTTTATTAATTATACACAAAGACCTTATAAAGTAATATAACAGTAAGTCCGAAGCCATCATCTTGGCAACATTTGTCCCTACTCCTATCCACTTGATGAAGGGGTGTCGATTTTCCGAACCGAATACCAAACAGACACTGCACCAAGGCCTAACATCTGAAGCCGGAGGCCCCAACCAAGTTCTTGCCCTATCTGTGACACACGCCGATCCCACGCACTCTCAGATGTCGCTGTCGTCTTCCACCAATCCATCTTCAGAACAGGTACGGTCACATCGACATTGTCGGGCGTGTCTTTGACACCACCACGGCGCCGGAGACCGCCACCTCCCTACATGCGTCCATCATCATACATCTATTACCGAGACCTTGTTGTGCCACACCGCCGAGACTCCACATCGTCGATGTGTGACATGAGATGTCGCTCCATCGCTAAAACCTCCACTGGTCCCTCGAGCCAATGCACGCCTCCAAAATAAAGCCCCCAAGAAGGGAACGACACAAGAGCGCCACCATCATCCGATCAACTGATCAAGGGTTTCCCCTGGAGGTAGCGGGAGGATTTGCTAGCTTCACCTCGATGATTCATTCATGAAGGAAACGACGCCAAAGGCGTCACCATCACCGGCTCTGGACACTGGCCGAAGACCAGGTTTTCATCCGGATCTATCCCAAGAACAACAACCAAGAACATGTGCATCGACCAAACTGCCTTCAAAGCACCAGATCTAGATGCCTAGATCCGGTGACCATTCACAACAGCATTGCCATCGTGGGATCCCTAGCACATCGGCCACTACTTGTGGGCGCCACCACTGGATCGTAGGAGGAGGGACGCCCCCCACCTTGCCAAACCGCGATAGACACCGAGAGCAATTCCGTGTGCTCTTCACAGTCTCTGATCCGAACCAATCCGGAGCCAAAGCCACCAGATCGCCGCCGTAGGTCTGCCTTGGACAAGGATAACACCACCCCATGGTGTTGCGGGAAGTCCGAGCTTCACCTGTCGCCACCTTCTAGGGCCGCGCCCAGGGATCCAGGCCGGACATCGTTGCCGCCCCTGGCCACGTCCAGCCATTGTAGGAGTGAGTCGTCGGGCATCACAACCATGGCCGCCGTGACCATGCGGACATATTGAGCGGCGAACACCACTAGATCTTCCACATCCACATGCAGCTCCGCCGCCTCCGCCCATCACCACGCCATCGCGTTGCGGCATCGCCACCGCCATCGCCGTCGGCTGTTCGGGGTTTCGTCCGGGGGGCTTCTTCTAGCGGCAACGGAGGGGAGTACGGGGATGAGGGCGGCCCGACAGCTGGCTTCATGGTGTTCGCCCGAGTCGCCCGATGGGAGGCAACGCGGGGGCTCTCCTCGCGATCCTACTACAGGTGGCTGGAGTATATATATATATATATATATATATATATATATATATATATATATTTATGTGTGGTTTGTGTTTAGTTTTCTGTGTGCAGCGAGGCAAAAAAATTCTAGGTAGCCTAGTCTAGTCTCTTGCTTAAGATTTTTTTGTGGGAAATTTAAAGAGCTTTATTTAAACAAAAACATTCCTCGGACAGTCAGCCAGTAGGCTGGTCATAAGGAAGTCGGGAGTGTCCTCAAGCTAACTCTCAGTCACATTCAATGTACAAGCATGCTTGGCACATGTATTTGCTGAAAAGTTTGCTGACCGAACTTACATGTTGAATTATAAAACGAGACAAGTCACAGGCGAGCTCTCCAATTTCAACTAAGATAGGAGCCACATTTGAACGAGAATTGTGACGAGTGTTCCAGAGATCAACCATCCACCTGCATTATCACATGCGTGTAACCTTGGAGTTTGGTGAAAATCACACAATCACGCAATACCATTGCCTCAGCGATAAGGGGATCAATGATGCCCGTGTATGGCTTGCACCATGCACCCAACATTCTGTTACTTGATCTGGCAACTCCACTTCCACTGGCAATATTAGTGTCAAAGGAAATTGCACCATCCGTATTAATTTTTACTAGCCCCAGTTCCGTTGGTCTCCAACCATGCCCCATCACGAGGTAGTGTATTTTTGTTTGGTGGTTCTAGGATCGCAAGAGCCGCCCTGGTCATGCACATACAATTCACCAGATTAGACCCCTCCTCCTCCTTTATATAGTGTGCCAACATCGATCTCGATGACATCCTTCAGGCCTTCCCCGCAGTCCGGACATCTTTCCCCATGCGGTACCTTGGCCTTCCACTCTTACACTACTAGGAGAATGCTTATAGATAGGATTTTAGCAGTAGTGTCTGTTAAAGGGATGGCGCTACTACTAATTAATAGTAGCGCTCTTAGGGAAACACGCTACAGGTATTCGGTTAGCAGTAGCGTCGTACTATGAACTGGCGCTACTGCTAATAGGTCCCATCCCGATCGATGGGGCGACTTGTAGTAGTAGCTACTGTTAGGGAGCAACGCTATGCTAACTAATTAGTAACGATGTTAAAGCGCCCAAATTTCCAGTACCTTGAGGACAAGGTCGCAGGCAAGCGTCCACCCTGGTCGTCTTTGCATGTGGCTACCCCTGGACATATAGTTCTGGTCAAAGCGGTACTCAAAGCCATCGCAATCTACTAACTAACACCTCTGGAGATCCATGCCGAAGTTTTGAAGAAAATTGACAGCCTCAGGCCCGCCTATCTTTAGGCAGGCTCTCATCGGGTTTCTAGCGGCAAATGTAAGGTCAACTGTAATATTTTTTGCAAGCCCAAGATCTATGGTGGCCTCAGTGTGCTAAGCCTTGAGAAATTGGCGACCGCTATTTGACTTCGCTAGTTATGGTTCGAATGGGCCGACTCCCCAAGACTTGGTCCAGTATGGAAACACCCTGTGGCGATGGGGATAGGAATCGCTTTGCATCATTCACGACTGTGCCCATTGGTGATGGTAAAAGGGAAAAATAATGGGAATCTTCATGGTTTCATGGTCTTTGGCCCAAAGATGTCGTGCCCACGATCTTTGAGATATCTAAGAAGAAGGCATGTCTGGTCAACAAGGCTTTGGAAAATAACTTCTGGATCAGATAGATTGACACTAGTAAGGGGCTCACCTTGACCCATATCTAGGAGTTTGTGGCCCTTTGGGAGATGCTTCATGATGTTACTCTCAACCTGGACAGGAAGGACACAATATCGTGGAACCTCACCTCCACTGGCGTATACTCAATGGCAACAACTTATAAGGCGTAGTTTGATGGGAAAGTTCTCGGTCCAACCTCTGTCACCATATGGAAGAATTGGGCTTCACCGAAGTGCGAATTCTTTGCCTGGTTGATTATTCAAAACCGCGTGTGGACGGCCAATAGGTTGCAACGGAGGGGATGGCCCAATTGCATCCTATGCCCTCTGTGTGAGCAGGTTCAGGAGTCTGCTGCTGCTGGGCATCTTCTGTTCCAATGTAGATTCACCTTGCGGGTTTGGCATGAGTTCGTTGTTTGGCTTGGCATGCATGGTCACTCGCCGATGGATTGGCATCATAACGTCTCTGTCGAGGACTGGTGGCTAAAAATGATTGGCTCTGGAGGCCATGTCAAGGAGGTTGTCTCTGTGATGATACTTGTCTCGTGAGAAATTTGAAAGGAACAAAACACAAGTCTTTCGGAACGTGGCAACACCGACTTCCATTGTTGCTGCGAAGATCAAGGAGGAATCCCATCTTGGGTGATGGTTGGAGCAAAGCACCTAAGTGCTCTTATGCGGCGAGAGTAGTCATTTATTTTCTATTTGCCATTTTGTGACTTATGTCTAAACCTTTTCCTTAATCAATGAAAATGATAATTCTTTTGGCTTGTTTGAGAAATACAAAACAATACGATGCGTGCATCCAGAGCAGAGCCGAAACAGGTGTTGATGCCACTCCTTCCCGGGGCATGTTTGGTTCGATCTGGCGCTCCGTAAGAAAGCAAAAACATCATTCTCACTCTTCAACCAGCCAACAACCACTATGCCGACACGACGCTGCGGCGAGGTACAACCAGCCTTTTTGGGTCCGGATGTGTCAATTTGTTCATGATGCGCGTGTGATCGACTGGATACGTGGCTCGCCACCAACATATGCCAGTGCTCCCTCGGGATGCCGGGGGAGTGAGCGGCGCGACAGCAAAGTTGCATGGGCACGAGCCTCTTGGCTCGCTTGGAAGGATGGGCCATGTTAGAATATAATTAATGTTGTAATTAAGAAGGTAAGCCTTTCTTGTGTGAATGTAGGGAGTCGTGAATTTGGCAATTGCCATGACGGTTCCCTCGCTGCCCATCGGATGGACGTGCCCCTCCACCTATATATAAGGATTGCTAAGCAATGAAATTAATACCCATTAGATTCATTTACATCTCTCTCTAGTTTTACTCGAAAAACATTATGAACCAATTGTCTCTACCATGAGAGAAGAGGTAATAACACTAATGCTGCTTAAACTTGTCATGGATATTTACTTTGATACCTAAACATCAAATTGGTTCTAAAACTTGTCAGTTTGGTTCAAATGCGACTCAACTCGCGTACAAAAACGTACACATTGTTGACTAGACATATCGGCATGACAGGTGGCCCCCTGTCAGTGCACACAATAGTAATGAATAAACAAAAAAAGCGAGCGGTTGGTATTAGAACTTGAAACCTCGCACTACGAGTTAACTATGCTAACCACTTCACTCAACGTAAACCTGATTAAAACATGCATCACTAGCTTTTATCAACGAGAACAAGTTCGTGGACTTAAGTGGGGTGCACTCAGGCCCATTTTCCATATTTTATTTTTCCTTATTAGAAATTACAAAAATATTCTGGTAGTATATAAGGTGTTCATGCTTTTAGGACATTTATTTCTCTGCATATAAAAGTAAACACTTTTAAATTATACATACATTTTTATAATTAAAATGCACGTAAATACTGGTGAAAATTACATTAATGTTTTCTAGAAGTAAGATATTTTCTCTGCATATTATTTATAGTACAAGAATTCGAAATATATTTTTAGTACTACTAAATAATTTACATTTTTTTACAAATTTCAAGAAAAATAAAAAAAACTCATATGTGGAAGGGCCCCGTAAAAAAGCCTAACATTCTAAAACAAGGACCAGGTGAATATTTGAAAATAAAAGACTTGTAAAGTTTAATGAACATTTTAAAATATGAAAATTACTTTTATAAAATATTTGAATCCTTTAAAAAATACTGAAATATTATAATAATTCTCAAATAACATTAAAATTTATAATATTTGAACCGTATTTGAATCATATTGTTAAATTTATAATCAGTTTGTATATTTTTCAAGCTGAGACACCAAAAGAAACATCCATGACAAGTTTAATCACCACTGATGTTACCTCGTGAGAGAAAGAAAAGGCCGAGACAACAGTTACACACAACGCGCGCTGCGACGAGTCTCCGGCCACGCACGCACGATGACGCAGATGGATGGCGAAGGTAGCAAAAAACAACGACACAATGTCTACGGGACCGAGCCTTCCGAACCGGACTACCGGATAACAACGCCTGGTGTCCGCAACATGCAGCATGCGGGATATGTGGCGGCTAGAGACTCCAACGCAACAACCCATTTATTAGTTCACTCGCGTCCTTTTGTACCTGCATAGGCAAAAACACTACCTAAAGCACGGATCTATTCACATTTATTGTCCATTTTGTTTTTGTTTGAATCTATTTCTGGTTTAAATTTGGGTCACATTTGAACATAAAATGGATATTTTTTGTGTCCTCTTCTTTCGCCTCTGCCGCATGCGTTTTCTCTTCGTTGGCTCACCCCGCCGGTGTCCGCCGTGTGCAGGCGTCCGTCCATCCGTGAGGGCGTCCGTCGCACGTAGCCGCCCATCCCCGCCGACCCTTCATCTCATCGTCGCGCGTCGCACGCAGGTGCTCGTCCCTGCCGTCGCGAAGGTAGCATGCGTTCGTTTCTGCCGATACTTGTTCCTGACAGCGTGCGTCGCACGCAGAAGCTCGCTCGTGTCCCTCGTCCCTACTTGCTCGGACGCAGCAGGCGTTTATCTCGCGCAGGAGTTCCTCCTCACCGGCGACCCTCGCCATTGGAGCTAGTACCGCCCGATGCTCAGTCGCGCCATACTCGTCGTGTCGCCTCTGTCGTGCGGTTTGATCTCACCCGCATGCCTCACCTCGCACCGAAGTCGGACCATTGCTGCTGCAGCAGTTGGCCTCACGACCCCACGCCCAGCGGCCATGAGCTCCCCTGCCTGCTACGTGTTTGATGAGCTGACCGGAAGGGCATGTCAAAAATGGGTCAGTTACCATTGGACGAATCGGCTGACTTAAATAAAGAAGCAGATAGATCTGTTTGGCCGGTCCAAACAGACAAAACACAGGCAAAATAGGCGTCCGTTTAGGTCATCGCCTTGGAGTTGCTCAGCTCCGGCCACAGAAGACGGCGACGCAAGAAGGTCTTCATAATAGCGAGGACAAAGATCCATCGACATAAATGCGTCCGTACAGGAAAAAAGATCAGGAGGACGTATATTTGTTTTTGCCTTATTGGGATCAATAATGGATCTAATAATTGGTTCTTTATTTATGCACATGGAATCGTTTGTGAGCATGACAAGAAGGATCGATCGTTGCGTGGGCATGAACCAGAAGAACTAGATCGGTAACGCGTCTTGGGGAGAGGATGCCGGTCCCAACATTGTGGTCATGTAGGTAATGCTTAAGTTAGTATGAATCCATGTTTACCGTACTAATTCAAACACGCTATAACAAGATAAAAGAAGAAGAAATCATCAAATTTGTCCAGAACAAAAGGTCCCCATGTAGCTACCTTAATTAATATATATGTCCAAAATATTGTTTCTAAAAAGAAACATGAGTTGCGGTTTAGTAGGACCGAGAAGCATTCAAGATTATAAAAGGAGTTGGGATATACATTCTTATTGAAGTTATTAGTTCATATATGTGTAGCTTTCAGGAGGCTACCAATCAATCGATATGTCCATCCCTACAATACTTTCAAGAGGGTACCACTCAATACATATGAGCATCTCCTTTTTGCATTAAGAGAATAGGAGCTAGCATACCTGCAGATGGGCTGGTGATGGTGAGGTTGCTAGTAAGTAGACCTAGTCGCGGAGGACACCGCCTTCCCACGCTGCTGAGATGTGGGAAACCACCACGAAACGAGCACACTTGCCGGAGAGGCACCCTCAATCTCCATTGATGGATGTCTTCCCTGATAGCTGAGGGATCTGCCGGCGAGGTCAGAGTTCGCGGGAGTCTCGATTGAAGAGGACAGAAGGAGTCGGTCAATCAAGTTGTCGGCAATGACGACGCCGACGCCATCAGACGCCCCTCTCGAGCGCACGGGCTGACCAGCAGGCGGCTTCAGCAGGGAACCAAAGCACGAGGGCTCAACCCCTCCTCTACGCCACCTGCAGCCATCGCATCCAGGCGTTCCTAGCGGCGATACCACATCACTAAACAGAGATGATAACCGGAGTGGGGCACTCTGATCCTTGGATATGTCGGTCGTTAGAGGGCGTCGAGAGAGGAGGGTCGTGCTCCTCCTGCCGTATGCACGCGAGGACGACGGCTACGACGCCGGGGAAGTGGACGGCGGGGATCCAACAGGTTAGGCAAAGGATACGGCGGTGGCGTGGGGAGCAACTAGGGTTAGGGTTTGGGTGGAGGAGGCATAGAGGAGGAGGAGGGACGCGCGAGTGTGGTAGGAGGCGGTGGCTAGGTGTCCGCCATAGGAGCGGCACCCTTTTATACCCATGTACGCGAAATGAAGAAAATGCCCTCGACGGGGCGATATAATTACATGTGGGGGCAGCCACTAGAGGTAACTATTCATTGCAACAGTGCGCCCGGTTGTATCCGACAGCCGACGTCATCCGGTGTCTTGATCCGACGGCCCAAATCCCATCAAACCAAGACAACAGATGACCGGATCTTGCTAAGCTCTCAGAGAGCTCGGGGTCTGCCTCGGGTCCCTGGATTCCTTCAGGAAGGAAGTGGAGTCTCGGAAGAGCGGCAAAGGATCATCCTCCAAGACGAAGGCAAGGGCTGCTCACGGCCTCAGACTATGCGACCGACTTGCAACCCATCGACTCAACGTGAGGCTATTGACGCCCGACGAGTGGCGGCAAAAAGTTGGTTCACGTGCTCAGTGTGAGCGGTTAGTGCTCTAGAGCACTATGCGGCGTCGTGGATGATGTTTGTATGGAAAGAGACGTTGTAGGCAACGCGCACGATGCAACGATGCGAAGTGTAGATGGCAGCGCATGGCTTGGCATGGACTACAACATGTTTCGGCCAGAGGTATCGACGGAGAGAAACTCACGCCAGTGCGGCGTCTCTACTGACTCCACCGCGCCACGATGCACAAGAATGTGGCGTGTCACAGTGTGGAGGAATTGTGTCATCGACAATATGATGCGCGGCAACAAAGGTGCGGCCGGGGACTGCGCCACGGTCCAGCAAGGCGTGGCGGCCAAAATGGCCATGGCGGTTGGGCTTTTAGCGAGGCACTTGGGTGGACCTACTTAAGGCCAGAAAGGCCTAAGCCCACACCGAATGAGCTTGTCATGGGTACCTTCGGCATGCATTGCAAGGCTGAGTAAACTAAGAGCATCTACGACCAAACCGCTCAAATCCGTATCAAACGTCCGGGCAGACCGGGTGATAACTAATCGGTGACAAATTTTTGACCTAGACAGACCTCTCAAACTGGCCTCAAACGCTCAGGTTGACCCGCACGCCTCATATTGAACCAACATGAGGAGGATATGGGGCACCCGGGCACGCCCGCCTAGCCCGCGTTGGTCCACATCGACTTCACATATATTCGTCCCCATCGCTCGCAGGACCAAACCCCTAGACACTTCACTACACTCCCCTCCACCCCCATATGCCACTCAAGACCGCATCGAGCAATCTCTGGCCTTCTCCGGCATGGGGGGTAGCGGGTCCGACTCCTTCAGCTCCAGATCCGTCGACCACAATCTCATCCATGCGGCCCCAAGGAGTAATGGTCACACATCTTGCACTCCACTGCTCCCAGAAGGCGACCACCCTTCGGCAGCGCTCGGACTTGCAACGTCGGGAACCCATTGTGTCAACCGGTGCTTGGATCCGGCATCACTGCCTCTCCGGAGGCGGTGCAGTCTGCCTGGCATCCAAATGTCGTGGGGGACGCTAACATGGCACAGCATACCCGCCGTGCGATGCAACGCGCGAGGGAGGTGGTGGAGGCCCTCACGGTGGTGGGCATTGGAGAGGCAGAGTGATGCTCTTCGATGCCCCATAGGGTGCACCAGTCCGGGCACTGCAACCGCACCGTGGTGGACATTGGCTCCTCCCAGGAAGGATCCGCCATCGACCTCACGTCCACCGGCATCGTCCGGGTTACTGGCTCCATCGTGGAAGAGTAGGGCATGGGATGCGATGGGAGCTCGAATCCCGTGAGCCATCTGGTGTCCCGTATCCTACTCTACCTCGTCGGTAATCGGACCGACGCTACGAGGGGTGTAGCCAGTCGCCGGACATGGGCACGGCAGAGCTGGACGAGCTCCGCTTAGTACTAGGTTTACATTGCATGTAATAATATGGATTTGAGATTTCTAATTTGAGGCATCCGGTTGTAGAATGCATTATTTGACGCGTGACCGATCAGTGTCCGCGGACGCGCCCGGACATGTCTGCGGGCATTTGAGGGGCCGGATTTGCCTAGTCCGGGTGTACATGCTCTAACGTAGAAGCCGATTCTGCCTTAAAAGAAAAGACAAAATGAAAAAAATGAGGAAATGTCATGTGTGCCACTGGTTTGGGCTACACAAATTTTGGCCCAAGACCAAATTTTGTCTTTCTCGTTTTTCTTTTCCAGTTTTAGCTTTTAGCTAAGCAGCTTTTGTTACCAATGTGTTTTCTTGTAATTTCTAGTATATTATATTGCAAAGAATATTAATATGTCAACATACTTATTAGGCAATTGGATGATTGATATATGTTGATGATACTAAAAATTAATTTACTAGAGAGTAAATTAAATGTGCATGATGATGTCATGAAGGACCTGTTGGACATATCCAAGAGACTGTTGTGCTCAGATTGCCATTGATGGTATCGGAATTCTGACTTGGGCTATTGATGTCAAGATTAACTTGAGGGCCGAGAATCTCAGTTCCCATAAACCACACCCGCTGAGGCGCTCTTGCTATAATTGATATACAAATGCAATTTCAGATGTCGATCCTTTTATGAGGATTTTGGCAGAACAATACCATCCATGATAAAGTAAAGTGGGTGTGATGAGAAGTGGAATAAGAGTGGAGCTCATGGGGGCAAAAGTCATTTAGAAAAAGGGTAATGTTAGCAACTCTGGTAGTTGCTATAAGTGTGGTTGTATAACTAATTGCAAGGGCATGTGATATTTCCAAGCATTTGGTGGATCTGCGTGCAATCAATTGCTGAGAGAAATAGGCCCATGGAAACTAGTGTGAAGCTTACTCCACTGGATTTAACGATGATTTCTCAATGGTTAAAATTTCCATGAGATTTCTCAGAACGTGGGAAACTAGGAGCATGCTAAGAAAATGGAAGATCCACTTAGTGTTGATGGCATGCTTGCCGAATCTTCTAGTGACATGGAATGTGTGTATTTCTATATGAGTTTATATGTATACTATACTCTATAGAAAACTTGTAGAAATAATCCAATGGAGAATGATATGTGTTAAGTGGAAACTGGGTCTACTGACATGATATTAAGGGAGATTAAGAATTTCCATACTCCTGAGAAGAGTAGTGGAAGTGTCATGATAATTGTTGGTCATGATGTGGTAATTGTTGGTTTTGGTCAAACCACAATTACACTCCCTATTGGTACTGCATGGTAATCATGGACGCATTGATGCATCTACATTGTACTAGTACCTTGCTGAGTTATAAGGATACCCGCAATGATTTCTATGTTGATACTCATGAAGTGGGTGAGGTTAATCACCTACTCATAACTCATCAAAATGGATTTGAAGGAAATCCTAGAGTAAATGCCCTCTCTATCTTCTCGATTGTACCATACATACATTAAGTCGGATATGCATTTGACATAACAATTTTTTTTTAGAATCTTGTTAAGTTCAAGATAGGGCATGGCAGCCTGGGTCATACTGCTGTTGGGATGATGAGGAAATTATTGGTAGCTCCACTACACACAATCTAAGTGTCAGTTTTCAAAATTCGAAGGATTATGTATGCACGCATGTGTAGAATGATAAATTGATCACAAAAGTCATCTTATCTTGGGGAAAAAGATGGACAACTAGACTTCCTTGATAGGAGATATATGTGTTCTAATTCAACCGTTACATGGAATAGTCAGATATTTCATAGTGCTTTCGGGTGCATCAACGAGATGGTCCAATGTGTGTCTTACTTTTGTAAGGAACCATGCTCTTTGTTTGCTCAAATAATTTATTTGAGAGAAAATCATCTCGATAATGGGATAAGATCCGTCAGAATGGATAATGCTACGAAATTCAGTCCATGAGCATTTGATGAATACTACTTAGACTGAGGCATGGCTGTGGAGCATATTGGTACTTTGTGTACATACCCAGATTAGTGTTGTGGAATCACTTGTTAAGAGGGCATGTTGACAGAATTTTGCTCCTACAGAATTGTAATCTCCCAACATTTGGTTGGGGACATGCTGTTTTACGTGCTGCATATACAAATTGGACTAACTGCATATTATACCGTCTCCCTGTTGCAGTTAGTATGTGAAAATCTACAAGTATTTCTCATCTGTGATATTTCAGCTGCGTTGAATACGAACTAATTTCACCATCGCAGCGTATAAATATGAGTCCTCATAGAGAAATGGGGATCTATTTGAGGTGCAATTCTCCGTCAAACATAAATTACCTAAAGTCTCTAGAATGGGACTTGTTTATGGTATGGTACGTTGGTTGTATTTTAATGAGGACTTTTTCCGACATTAGGGGGAGATACAAGGATCATATTGAATGCCGAAAAATATAATGAGATGTGAATAGACATCTAGTCCTTTTATGAACATACAAATGAATATGAGCTAGAGATTTAGAAGATTATCAATTTGCAAAGTATCACAAATAATTTGCCAGTTGCATTTAGTAAGTATAAAGGTGTCACAAAGTAAAATGTCTGCATAGTGTATGTGTCTGATAGAGTGGGTGTGACCCATAGGTCCACTTGGCCACCGAAGAGGGGGAGGAATCTGACCCAAGAGGACAAGGCTTCATGGAAACGTCCAAGGGGAATGAGGAATCCTATAACAGTAAATGCGGGTCAACTTCATGTTGAAATTCAACTTAGGGTTGAAGGACACCCGAAGTATGTTGGACTCATCCAGGACCTAGCATGAGTGTGCACACAAATGTTGGTGTTGGGACATCGAAAGACCATGTCTCAACTATTGCGGGAAATCACGAAGAGTCAAAAGGTATTGATGAGATCTCCATTATGCTTATGGATTCGAGGAATCATATAATATAAAGACTGCAATATGTCGACATTTATTTCTCCTCGAGAATTGCCAAAGACCTTTAATTAGATCTAGAACTTAAGTCCATGCATGAATGGGTGTCTTGGACACCCTAGTTTATCCAAAGGAAGGCATCAATTGAGGAGGCACTTGCTCTCAAGAAGATGGGGTATTGACATGATAAGTAATACTCACTCCTCTCAATGTGTTCCCTAGGGGATCATACTTGTTTTTTGTTCATGAGAGAAATGAAAACCAAGAGGTATTGGGACATGAAGCGAGGCTTATAGCACATGGGATCACGCAGAGACACAATTCATCGTTTTAGGTGAAACATGTTCTCGTATTGTGAGTGGAATAACGTTCCGATATTTAATATCACTAGTGGTGAAATGATGGATGATATGACTGCATAACTTTATGAGTCACTTGATTTAGATATCTCTATGATAATTTCTAAGGAATGAAGATTCTGAAATTTAATCGCAACATGTGTTGTGTAAAGCTTCAGAAGTCATTTTATGACATGAACTAGTCATCAAGGATGTAGTATAACCTACCGAGTGAGTTCCTTTGTTAGAAGGGTTACTCAAACATTGATGATTTCTTATGTATGTTCATCAAGAAATCCAAAGACAGATTTTGCATTATTTGTGTGTATGTTGATGACTTGAATATCACAAGAAATGCATGAGACAAGAAAATCATCTTAAGACGGAGTGTGAGATGAAAGATTTGGTTGAGACCAAACTTTGCCCGAGTTTGGAACTTGAGTGTATACCTTTGGGAATACTTGCTCATCAATCTGCATTTATCTAAACGATCGTTTAAATAACAACTTTCTTTCTGATCTATTCAGTTTTGACCATCCCAATAACATTGCCAATGGCAGGCTATTCACTTCACAAATAATTTGTACTATATACGTGTGTCCAAGGCACAAACACATCCATTTCTCATAGTGAAATCATAGAGGCCCCAAACTGTCGGCCTTGGTAGCGCAAACTTGGACTAGTAAGGATGGCCGAGACATCTGCAACCCAAAGCGTCAACTCAAATTACACCGGCATGGGCAAAGGAAAATACCAGTCTGAAACAGAACACAAGCAAGCTAGGGTTTCTCCACGGGCGCGCCACCCTTTTATACCCCCTCTACGTGAAATGACGGAAATGCCCTTGGCGGGGCACGGAATTTACGCGCGGTGGCACGAAGGAACGGTAACTGCTCACGGGGTCCCGATCCGACGGACGACATCCCTCCATCTCAAGATCCGATGGCCCAGATTCGATCAAGCAAACGATCCAACGGCCCACAATCCCAAATTGCCGAGGAGCCAGAGTTTTCCCCTGGTTTCTTGTTTTAGGATGTCTGAGCAAAGATGGATTTAGAATTCAGATTCATAGATAGAAGGCCAAAATAAATAAATAAACCATGTTCAACCTCATTGATGAGACGGTGACTTGAGCAGGCAAACTGTCGCATATCAGCGAGAGATGCTGGAAGCCCGCAGTGGGCAGCCATTTTTGTTTGCAAACTTTGCATGCTAGTCTTCCGATCTGTTGATGGATTGCGGATGGATCGTTACCAATAATACGATGTTGCGTGCGGACTGAAATACTACTAGTCAGTAGCGTATCTTAAGTTGTGGTTTGTCTTTCATTTTCCGTGGCTGCTATAAATATATTTTTTGTGGACTATGACATGAAATACTCCTAATCCTACTCCTACGAGTCTAGTCAAGTCTCGCAATAGATAATGAGTCTAGGGTAGGAGTACTCGTGCGTGGTGGATACATTGCTTTATTGCAACTAGCGAGTTGATGTAATATAATTCAAAAAATATTAAAGCTGGAGTAGTAACACTAGTAGAAAACAGACCTTTTGTCCATAGCATTAGTCCCGATCAGGTTGAACCAGCATTAATGTGACCATTAGTCCCGGTTCGGGATGAGCATCATTAATCCCGGTTCGTTCCGGACCTTTAGTCCCGATTCGTAACACGAACCGGGACTAAAGGGGTGGTGGCAGGCTGGTGGCAGCCTGGGGCCCCACGATCACCTTTAGTCCCGGTTCGTGGCACGAACCGGGACTATAGGCTCACCTTTAGTCCCGATTTGTGTCACGAACCGGGACTAAAAGTCCCCTATATGAACCGTTCGGCCAGCCCGAGCACACTCCTTCCTGTTTTTCCCTTTCTTTCTCTCCTTTGTTTTCCCCCTTGCTCGAGCTCACCGCATTTTGCCAAAATTTGTCAAGATTGGAGGCACCCCATCCATCCAAGTGTTCACAAAGGTTAGCAACTTTGTCCTTTCATCTCTCATTGCTAGATTAGCTCTTGCAATGCTCTATAAATATAGTGATTTGTGGGTTTTACTTTGGGAGTATTTATATGTGGTAGTTTATTTGATTTATATGCAATTTGAGCTCAAATTAACTTCTTACTTTGCATGTGTAGGTGTGGATTACATAGTGCCTTCCCATCCCCGTCCTAACCACCGTCGATCGCCCGCACGTCCCGTCGCCGGCACCACCTTGGTGAGCCTCTTGCTCTTATCCTTTTTATAAATAAAAAAAATCATGTTTGCAAGATTTAGATAGTTACTTGTATAGTTTTCTTACCTATATGGTTGTTTTTTATATATAGTGGCATGGTTTTGATATCCGTCCCCATCGGCCCTCGTCCGGTTTATGATTCAAATGTGGTATGTACTCTCTTTTATAACTATTTGTTGTATTTTATGTTTATGACAATTATGCCCATCAAGTTGACATAGATATTTTTATCTAGGAGGTATGTGAACCGGATATTCCAACCGACATAGATATTCTTGTCAAGAAGTTAAATTTAGTTGAGAAAGAAAACGAGTATTTGAAAGAAAAATTGAAAAGAGTTGAAGAAGAGAAGATGAAACTGGAGTTGTATGTTCCCGATGTCGTCGATGATCACAAGATCAAGATGGATGCAATGCGCTTGAAGATTAAAAAAATTAAAAAATATGCCATTGATAGTGAGTCTTGGTATCACTATGCTGTTGGATCAATTGTTACCTTAGTTGCGATCTTGATCGCATTTGTTGTTGCATTTAAATGCTTTAGCTAGAGAGTTTGTATGTTGTTTTATGAGAACAAATGTGTATGAACTCTATGTATGAACTTGTATTAATTTGGTCTTTTCAGTGTTGTGTAATGAAGATGAGTTGACAATGGATGTACGATGACCGATGCTCTCCCTAGTTCATTAATGGCATGCATACTTTTCTGGTTGTGACTAAGGCAAACAAGAGGACGGATGGTTTTATGTATTGTCCATGTGCTGGCTGTAAGAATGATCGAAATTACTCCAACTCAAGAACCATTCACGTCCACCTATTTGAGTCTGGTTTCATGTCCGGCTATAACTGTTGGACCAAGCACGGAGAAAGAGGGGTCCTAATGGAAGACAATGAAGAAGAAGAGGATGACAACAGCTATCCTAGCCATGGGTTCCATGAATACAATGGTACAACAACGAGGGTAAAAGCTGAGCCGGCAATGCAGGAAGGAGCTGAAGAAGAGGCATCAGATGAGCCCGCTAATGATTTTGGTCGGGCCATTGCCAATGCAAAGAGAAACTGCGCAAGTGAAAAGGAGAAGCTGAAGTTGCAACACATGTTAGAGGATCACAAAAAAGGGTTGTACCCAAGTTGCGAAGATGACAAGAAAAAGCTGGGTACCACACTGGAATTGCTGCAATGGAAGGCAGAGAATGGTGTATCTGACAAGGCATTTGAAAAGTTGCTGATAATGTTAAAGAAGAAGCTACCAAAGGACAACGAATTGCCCGACAGTACATATGAAGCAAAGAAGGTTGTCTGCCCTCTAGGATTATAGGTGGAGAAGATACATGCATGCCCTAATGACTGCATCCTCTACCACGGTGAGTACGAGGATTTGAATGCATGCCTAGTATGCTGTGCATTGCGCTATAAGATCGGCCACGATGACCCTGATGATGTTGAGGGTGAGCACCCCAGGAAGAAGATTCCTGCCAAGGTGATGTGGTATGCTCCTATAATACCACGGTTGAAACGTTTGTTCCAAAACAAAGAGCATGCCAAGTTGATGCGATGGCACAACGAAGACCGTAAGAAAGACGGGAAGTTGAGAGTACCCGCTGACGAATCGTAATGGAGAAAAATCAAGAGAAAGTGGAAGGACTTTGCAAAGGACGCAAGGAACGTATGATTTGGTTTAAGTGTAGATGGCATTAATCCTTTTGGGGAGTAGAACAGCAATCATAGCACATGGCCAGTGACTCTATGTATCTATAACCTTCCTTCTTGGTTGTGCATGAAGCGGAAGTTCATTATGATGCCAGTGCTCATCCAAGGCCCCAAGCAACCCAACAACAACATGATGTGTACCTAAGGCCATTAGTTGAAGAACTTTTACAGTTGTGGAATGGAAAAGGTGTACGTGCGTGGGATGCGAAAAAACAAGAGGAATTTGACCTACATGCGTTGTTGTTTGCAACCATCTTATTGGTTTGCTCTCAGTAACCTTTCAGGACAGACAAACAAGGGATACCACGCATGCACACACTGTTTAGATGATACCGACAATATATATTTGGATAAATGTAAGAAGAATGTGTACCTGGGGCATCGTCGATTTCTTCAGAGTAGGCATCTCATAAGAAAGAAAGGCAAGCATTTCAAAGGTGAGGCAGATCACCAGAAGAAGCATCGCCACCATACTGGTGATGATATACTTGATATGGTCAAGGATTTAAAAGTAATATTTGGAAAGGGTCCTGGCGCACAATCTGTTCCGAATGACGCTGACAAACGTGCACCCATGTGGAAGAAGAAATCTATATTTTGGGACCTACCCTATTGGAAAGACCTGGAGGTCCGCTCTACAATCGACGTGATGCACGTGATGAAGAATCTTTGCGTGAACCTGCTAGGCTTCTTGGGCGAGTATGGTAAGACAAAAGATACACCGGAGGCACGGGAGGACTAGCAACGTATGCACGAAGAAGATGGCATGGATCCAAAGTAGTTTCAGGGTCATGCCAGCTATGCTCTTACCAAAGAAGAGAAGGAAATCCTCTTCGAATGCCTTCTCAGTATGAAGGTCCCATCTGGCTTCTCGTTGAATATAAAGGGAATAATAAATATGGTAGAGAACAAGTTTCAGAACCTAAAGTCTCATGACTGCCACGTGATTATGAAAGAGAACAAGTTTTAGAACCTAAAGTCTCATGACTGCTACGTGATTATGACGCAACTGCTTCCAGTTGCATTGAGGAGGCTTCTACCGGAAAACGTTCGATTAGCCATTGTGAAGCTACGTGCATTCCTAAATGCAATCTCTCAAAAGGTAATCGATCCAGAAATCCTACCAAGATTAGAGAATGATTTGATGCAACGTCTTGTCAGTTTCGAGTTGGTGTTCCCACCATCCTTCTTCAATATCATGACGCACGTCCTAGTTCACCTAATCAAGGAGATTGCCATTCTGGGTCCTATATTTCTACACAATATGTTCCTCTTTGAGAGGTTCATGGGAGTCTTAAAGAAACATGTTCATAATCGTGCTAGGCCGGAAGGATGCATCTCCAAGGGCCATGAAATAGAGGAGGTCATTGAGTTTTGTGTTGACTTTATTCCTGACATTAAGCCAATTGGTGTTCCTGAATCGCGGCATGAGGGCAGCCTGGGTGGAAAAGACATGCTAGGAAAGAATTCACTAATATGCCGGGACGGACATTCTTTGGCGCAAGCACACTACACAGTTCTACAAAGTTCCGCCTTGGTGGCTCTATATATCAAGCAACACAAGAATATTATACGCTCCAAACACCCGGAGAAGTCTGATGACTGGATTACACATGAACAAACGGTGACTTTTGCCGGTTGGTTGCTGACACGTCTCATGCATGACGACACTGTTGAACATGACCTGTACTTGCTGTCCAAGTTACCATCTTCGACTATATTGACTTTCAAAGGGTACGAGATAAATGGGGATACATTTTACACAATCGCCCAAGATAAAAAGAGCGCCAACCACAACAGTGGTGTCCGCTTTGATGCAGCAAACAACAATGAGCCAAAGGACACATATTATGGTTATATAGAGGAGATATGGGAACTTGACTATGGACTTGGTTTGGAGGTCCCTTTGTTTAGGTGCAAATGGGTCAATTTGACTGGAGGCGGGGTAAAGGAAGACCCGCAGTACGGAATGACAATAATGGATCTCAATAATCCTGGGTACACAGACGAACCATTCGTCCTAGCCAATGATGTTGCGCAGGTTTTCTATGTGAAGGACATGTCTACCAAGCCGAGAAAAAGAAAAGATAAGGAAGCAAATAAATCATACGATGAGCCAAAGCGCCACATAGTTCTTTCAGGAAAAAGAAACATCGTGGGAGTGGAGGACAAGACAGACATGTCAGAAGATTATGAAAATCTCATGAAATTGCCCCCTTCACAGTGAATGTTGACCCGAGCATCAAGTTAAATGATGAAGATTGTCCATGGTTACGACGCAAAGGGACAAACGCGAAGAAAAAGTTTTATACCCAAAGATCCCACTCTGGGATGTGACCGGCTTCTCTAGTTAGTTTCTGGACTTATATATCTAGAAAGTCTCACTTCGGACAAACAGAAGGAAATCTTTATAATAGTAGTGTACTTATGTGTTTTGTGCGTTCAGTATGCACCATTCGAAGCGAGTCCATCATTTTTCAACAATTTCTGACTTCATTTGCTATTTTCATGCATTTACTGATTTTTTTGAGCTAAATGACCCTGAAATTAATAAGCACTACAAATGAACTCTGAAAAGATTGAAAGTTGGCATGGTATCATCATTTCACTCATATAGAATGTGCTAAATAATTGAGAGGGTTACGACAAAAACTAGACGCACTTCGTGTACAAAATGAGCAATCTCTTTCGAAGTATCAGGGTTTTAGACGAAAACTCGTGTGTTACAAAGGCATTTCATTTTTTTAAATAACCTAAGTATTACCAAATTGAATATAATGATAAAACACAGTAATATTAAACAGAAAAAAATAATCACTGAAAAAACTATTTTTAAAGTAAAGTTATTCACAAACTAGTGATTCACACAAATTTCAAATAATTTAAATTTAAACTATTCAAATTTGAAAACTACTGGCACTAACAGAAAGTTTATAATTTTTTTACCTAAACCAAAAAGATTCACAAAGAAACTCTAAATTAAGAAAAAAAACAACTCAGAAATAAATGAAGCAGAAAACAAAAAAAATTAAAAAAATCCCGCCTACTAGGCCACAACGGCCTGCATACGACTAGAAATCCAATCTGTAGTTGGGCCAGGATGCAGGCCCGCAAGGCCCAGTAGGCCCACCAGGGCATCATAGCAGAGGTAGGCCCAGAAGGCCTGCATTAGAGAAGAGCTCAATGCAATGCCCGCGCCGGGGCTTATAAACAGGTCGAGGCGCCCCTCAACTAGCGAGGTGGGACTAAACATCCACCGCAATGCGCCGCGCCAGGAATAGGTCTTTAGTGTCGGTTGGTGGCTCCAACCGCGACTAAAGACCCCCCTTTAGTCACGGTTGGAGCCACCAACCGGGACTAAAGGCCTGGCTTCCCGCCGCTTGGCCTGGCCAAAATTGACATTTAGTCCCGGTTGGTGGCTCCAACCGGGACTAAAGTCCCCTCCTATATAAGCAGCATTTGAAATATTTTCACTTTCCCTCTGCTTCTCGTCTCTTCGACCACTACGAACAGAGGAGATCGCCGCCGCCCCTGACGCACCGCCTGCCCCGACGCCGTCGTCACCCCCAACATGCCGCCCACGACGTGGTCACCCCCGACGCATCGCCCCCCATCGCCGCCCCCGTCGCGCGCCGCCCCCCTCCTTGAGCTCGCGTGTCGTCGTCGTCGTCGCCGTCGTAGTCGCCGTTGCCGACGACTCGCCTCGCCTTGCCGGTCGTCGCCCCGTTGTGAGCCCCTACCGCCATGGCCGCCCTCCCATCGATTGAGCCCCCCCCCCCCCACACGCACACAAACACACACGTTTTCTTATTTTTTGTTTGTCTGTTTTTTAGTTTTTTATACTTTTAGTTATAGAAATGTTAGATGAATTAGATAAATAAATTTTAGATGAATGTTATTTTTTTTATACTTTAAGTTATAGAAATGTTAGATTAATTTTAGATATATAAATGTTAATTAGATGAATTTTTAATTTTTTATATAATGTTGTTTTCTATAATTAGTGTTTAATTAATATATATGCTTAATTAGATTTTTTTGCTATATTAGAAGTATATAATGTCCCTAACGTATTAAAATGTTGCTTAGAAGTGTATACTGTTGTATATCATATTACAGAAATTTTTTGCATACTAAAATGTTGCATAGGAAATTATAATTGAGAAATATTTCGGATTTTTTTTATTGAGAAAGGACTATTATTAGGGTAGTTATAACCTAGGAATGGGACATTATAATTGAAAAGATAGTATTTTGCTCAAAATTTCCTAATAAAATGACATTGCATATATAGGAATTTTTTTTCAGAAGAACTTTTTCTCGGAGTCAACGATGCCCGGTCCGCATCCTCGTCGTCGACTCGTTCGCGACGACGTAATGCTTCGGAGGGGCAACGTTCGGGATTGGGCTCCACCGGGATGGCATTAAGAGGTGCTACCTTCAGGGGCGCGCAACTTGGTGAGGAACCCGGCCCCGGGTCCAGTTGTCGACCCGGAGGTTCTTTGGTGGCGTTCGTGTGGGCCACTTTCGGTGCGGAGGCAGCCGGCCCCGTTGGAGGTGGTACGTCTTCGTGTCAGGGAGGAGGACGAGCATGTCCGTCGCTACATGGATGTGTTGGACGTCAGGTTCTCCAATACCTGGCAGGTTCTTCAGGGATCTCATCATTTCACCCATATAGCATGTGCTAAAAAGTTGAGAGGGTTACGGCAAAAACTGGATGCTCTTCATGTATAAAATGGCCAATCTCTTTCGAAGTATCACGGTTTCACACGAAAATGCATCTGTTACAAAGGCATTTCATTTTTTAAACTTATTTCAACTCCAGACTTTTTGTGCATTCACTATGCACCATTCCAAGCCACGTCATCATTTTTCAACTCTTTCTGACTTCATTTGCTATTTTCATGCATTTATTGATTTTTTTGAGCTAAATGACCCTGAAATTGAAAAGCACAATAAATGAATTCTGAAAAGGTTGAAAGTTGGCATGATATCATCATTTCATCCACATAGCATGTGCTAAAAAGTTGAAAGGGTTATGGCAAGAACTGGATGCACTTCGTGTACAAAATGGATAATCTCTTTTGAAGTATCAGAGTTTCACACGAAAATGCATCTGTTACAAAGACATTTCATTTTTTAAATAACCTAAGAATTACCAAATTGAATATAATGATAAAAACACTAATATTAAACAGTAGTAAAAAGAATCACTAGAAAATCTATTTTTAAAGTAAAGTTATTCACAAACTAGTGATTCACACAAATTTCAAATAATTTAAATTTAAACTATTCAAATTTGAAAACTACTGCCACTAGGAGAAAGTTTATAATTTGTTGACCTAACGCAAAAAGATTCACTCATTAACTCTAAATAAAGCACACAAAAATTCAGAAACAGAAGAAAATAAATAAAGCAAAAAAACCAAAAAAGTAAATAAAAAATAGGTCGCCTACTAGGCCGCCACGGCCTGCATATGACTAGAAACCCAATGTCTAGTTGGGCCAGGATGTAGGCCCGCAAGGCTCAGTAGACCCAACAGGGCCGCACAGGTTTATTAGGCCCATACAGGCCTGATTAGAGAGGAGCTCGAGAGAGATGCCGCGACGGGGCTTATAAGCAGGTGCGGCGCCCCTCGCTTAGCGAGGCGGGACTAAACTTGCCCTGCATCGCGCCTACGCAAGCACCAACCTTTAGTAGCGGTTGGTGGCTCCAACCGCGACTAAAGCCTCCCTTTAGTTGCGGTTGGAGCCACCAACCGCGACTAAAGGTCTGCGCTTCCCGCCGCTTCGACTGGCGAAATTGACCTTTAGTCACGGTTGGAGCCACCAACCGCGACTAAAGGTCCGCATATATATACAACACTTTGTAAATTTTTTTATAGTTTGATTCGTTCTCTGCTTCTTCGACCACTACAAAGGAGATCGCCGTGCCGCCAGGCTGCCGTCGTACGCGCCTGCCCCGATGTTGTCTCACCTCCCCCGACACCGGAGCTCGTTGCCACCCCCGCCGCCGGCCGCCCGAGCCTCCTCGCCGATCCCAGACCCTGGACGCGCCCTCCTCGCCGATCCCCGACACCGCCCGCGCCCGCTCCTTCCCGAGCTCCTCGCTATGCCGCCTGCCCCGACGCCGTCGCCGCCCGTGCCCGCTCCTTCCCGAGCTCCTCGCTGCGCCGCCTGCCCCGACGCCGTCGCCGCCCGCGCCCGCTCCTCCCCGAGCTCCTCGCTGCGCCCCCTGCCCTGACGTCATCGCTGCCCCCGACTTGCCTCGCCTCGTCGTCGCCTCGCTGTGAGCTCCTTTCCTCCCTCTCCCCCTCTCCCTCGCCCCCTGCCGCCATGGCCGCCCCTTCCCGAGCCCCCCCCCACACATTTTCTTAAGTTAGATGATTTATATGTATTTTGTATGTTTTAGTATATATGTGTAGCAATTTTGACATTTTTCAGAATTTTTTTGACATTTGAGGAATTAACTAGTATAATGTATGTATAGAAATTCTGAGGAATTTTGACATTTTGATCCAATGTATAGAAATTAGTATATATATATATATGTGTGTGTGTGTGTATGTATGTATACAATGTATAGAAAAAAGTTGAGGAATTTTGACATTTTATCCAATATATGTATAGCAATTAGTATATGTATGTATACAATGTATAGAAAACATTTGAGGAATTTTGAGAAAGCATAGAAAAAATTGCATAGAAAAAAGTTTGTTATGTATTTGCAAAATCAAGTTAAAAAGAATTACAAAATTCACAATCAAGCATTTTTTTTTTAATTTTTGCATAGAATTTGTTCACGACGTGAACGATGCCCGGTCCGCATCCTCGTCGTCATCTTGTTCACGATGATGTCCTGCTTCAGAGGCGTCATGTATGGGACTGGGCTCCGCCGGACTGGCACTGGAAGGTGCTACCTTCAGGGGCGCGCATCTTGGTAAGGAACCCCGGTCCCGTCGTCGACCCGGAGCTTCTTTGCTGGCGTTAGCATGGGCCACTTTCGGTGCGGAGGCAACCGACCCCGTCGGAGGTGGTACGTCGTCGTGTCAGGGAGGAGGACGAGCACGTTCGTCGCTACATGGATGTGTTGGACGTCAAGTTCTCTAATACCTGACAGGTTTTTCAGGGATCTCACCCGAGCTATGATCCTGTCATAGTTCCTTCTCTTTGGGTGTCCACCGCTTGCGCCGCTAGACGTCAACTACATCTGTATTAGTGATATTATATAATAATATTCGAGATGTATTAGTGATAATATTCGATATGTATTCAAGATTATATTCGATAATATTCGAGACAATTTATTCGAGATAATTTATTCGAGATTATATTCAATGATGCATATTATATGAATTATTCGAGATGCATATTATGTACTATGATTCGGTTTTTTTCCTTAATGATTGTATGCATTCTAATTTGAATACTAAATTGTTTTATCTTTCTTCCGGGTTAGTTAAATAAAAGCTATGGACAATACCGGCAGAGAAGGAGAAGAGGCTCTGTTCGACATCATACGCTCCCCGAGCCTAGAGCATGAACCTGAAGATGATGACGGCTCGCAATATCTGAACAATTCCAGTGAGGGTTGTATAATATTTGATGAAGACGAACGAATAGATGAAGTCGACAACGATGTTGACGAAGAAAATGTTCTTCAAATAACAAAGACCGGCAAGGCATATTTATTATATAAGCCATCCGGTGATCATTACATGTCTTAATTGAGTTGTATGTATTAACGAATTGATCTTTCTTATTTTAGGCCTCCGGATCGAGCAAATCTTCTACAAGCACAGGGTAGTTCGAGGCCCGGCCAGAAAGTTGGACCCTGGCGTAAATTTCAACATCGATTCCATCAAAACATCAAATGGCGAACCGCTTGAACCTAGGAAAAATGCGACCAAGTTCAAGAATCAATGCGAAGTTATTGTCAGGGACCAAATCTCGATCTCCGTTCAAGAATGAAAAAAGCCAGCAAAGGAAGATCGAGCAGGAGTTACTTTTGTCGATGAAAGAGCAAAAGATGTGCTTTGGGATATGCTCATGTCAGATTTCACCCTGCCAGATAATTTGACAGATGCAGATCTGAAGAAAGTCAAATGGCGATCACATTCAACACCTTCAAGAAAAATACATGGGCTGCCTACGTCAAAGCGGAAAAGAAGACTCCAGAATTCAAGGAAGAACTGGTGAAGGCAAAAGATCACTGAGACGATTTCGTGAAGTTCAAGGAATCGGAACACACTAAGGAACGGTCGAGAAAAATGAAGTTTACTATTGCGAAAAAGAAGTGGCACCATATTCTGGGGCTAGGTGGCTACCAGGTGGCCCTGCCTAAGTGGGATCAATCTGATCAAGAGATGATTAGTGCAGGGATCACTCCAGTTACATTGACCTGGCCCCCCAGGTGCAGGACATGGTTTTATGTGCATGGGCGGAAGTTGGACCCAGAGACAAGGCTGATTAAGGTGAAGGCAAGTCTTAAAAAAAGTAACAGACGAAATACTAATGAGAATATAAGAAGCTCGAACGGGGGCGTTCACGCCCAACAGAAAGGACGACGAGCTTACGCGCGCCCCGAAGAATCCTGAACACCCGGGAAGAACACGAGGCAAAGACGTTGTTCCGTGGTTTAAGGGGTTTGCGGGTTGGAACGACAACTACAGAAGTTGTGCGAGAAAGAAGATGCAGGAGGAGAAGAAGAAGAAGGAGGAAGCACTCCGCCTTGAAGGCCTAGAATCAAAGCAACTAGAGTTGGAATCCAGAATCAGGCGGCAACAGGAGCAAATCGACTCACTTAGCCAGGAAAGGGCGTCTCATCGCCAGCATGAGCATATCGATCCAGCATTGGATAGCACCGTCCCATCTATGCCGAGAAGCAGCGTGGGTTCCGCCCCGGCCGATATCGATGATGCATTGCTAGCTAGCTACCCTGTGGATAATATCAAAGACAGGACTAACTGTGAGCTACACATGAAAGTGTAGTTGATGAGTTATGCACATGCCCGCTTAATTATACAAAACGTGTGCGCATGCAATTACCACTAGATCTTGTTAATCATTGAAGTTGACAAGGAAAAAATTGAAGTACTAGACTCATTATATAAGAATCCATCCGAATACGCAATCGTGAGGGTGACGGTCGACAGGTAATTTCAATCATTATCGCACTATGTCGGCATCTTTACTTCATTTCCTCATATCAATTAGTTAATTAATAGCTCCTTTATTCATTTTCTTTGCCAACGGGCAGGGCTTGGGCCAAATTCATCAAACATGTCCCAGGCGACTGGGCACAAAAGCTGACATGGGTGCGACCCAAGGTAATTAAGTAATACTAGCTAGCTAGTTACATCCGTGCATCTTTTTAATTTTACTTTCAATACTATTATCATGCTTGATTAATTATTACCTGATTGGATTTTTATTCTCGTAAAGTGCATGAGGTAGGAGCAGGGGAATAGTTTATGCGCATACTACGTTTGCGAGAACATTCGCATGATCACGTCTGAAAAGAGCAGAAACGAAAGAAATCTTTGGGTACGTTTGTCAGAACACTATTCATAATTTTTATATCATGATCTAGCTAATATATATACACACAACTAATATATTCATCTTGATCTCCTTCTTATAGTTGATGAAGATGCGAGGCCAACTCCTACCAATGGCTCGCATACGAGCAATTCAAGAAGAAATAGCTGGATTTTTGGTCGACCAGGTCATAGATCCCAAAGGAGAATAACATTACAAGATTAAGAAGTAATGTCTGCATATGTAATGATCCGTAAATTATAAGAGAAATTGTATATATATGTATGTATGTATGTGAATGGTCGTCATACGAGAAATTCAATGATATATATATATATATGTGCGCAACGTGTACAGTATGTAGTACCGTAGTATATGTTTGAAATAAAAAATAATTAAAAGGAAAACATAAATTATAAGGAAAAATAAACCATAATTAACTCATAAACCCTTAAAGGATTAATAGGAAAAATAAACCAAAATTAAAAGAATTAAATACTTTTAATCCCGATTAGTGTTACCAATCGGGACTAAAGGTCGCCCAGCCCACGGCACCGGCAGGTGCCACATGATGGGCCTTTAGTGTCGGGCCGTGTTGAACCGGAACTAAAGGGGACCTTTAGTCCCCACCCTTTAGTGCCGGTTGGAAAACCGGCACTAAAGGTCCTTACGAACAGGCACTATAGGCCAATTCTGCACTAATGTAAGGCACATCTCACTTGCGGGCGTACGTGCGCACATGATTAACCGGGCCTTCGTTTTATGGCTAGGTTCGCACATCCACCGATCAGCCGATGGATCATACACCACGAGTACCGAGTATGTGCTATCCCAGAAAGAAAAAAAGTGCTGACGTGTAGTAGTAATATAGCATACGCACATAGAGGAATGGATGAAGTATATGTCATGGCATACGTAGTGCTGAATTATACTGTAGTTTGCATATGCAAGAAAATCAGTTCAATGTCATAGACAAACGGCTGCATCTGCATGATTAGTGTACGTAGAGGGCTACTAGCAGCAGCTAGCTATCGTGTACGTCGCAAAAATAAGTGTTGCCTTTCTCAAGGCAGGCTTGGCTTGTCTCAATCGGGTCCGATGATGCTTCAATTGAGGGTGAATTCTGATTTAAACCTTAAGGTTGCAGTGTCCGTCTTAAATAAATCCTTACCTCCGAATTTCTGAAATGTGTATCCTCTCCTCTTTAATCCCGGTCGTTTTCCACCCTAAATCAACCATACAACTGTTTGTAAGCCTAATTCCGATCGGGATCACTCGTTTCTCTCAATGACAATCCGGACCTACATTTCATCTTCATCTTCTTCACATATATATTCTCTTCTCTTTTTCTGTCTTCCCTCGCCGCCACATCTGCGTGGATGCCGAGATACGTCTTCCGCTGCCAACTATTTCCACCCGATCCCTTTTCTCTGCGATTCCTTTCTGCAAATCCATCCTTTTGAGTTCTGCCACATGCTTTCCTTCGCCGCCGCCCCGCCGTCCTCCCGCTCCTCCGATGATACCCCATGGACTACGGTGTGGTGCCATGTGTTGCCTTGTCCGGATGGTGCAGCCCGCGTCCCCACATCCTAGGCCACTCCAATTCTTAGACATTGGTCACTACTCCACCGTGGCGACCTGCTTCACCCAATGCGGTTGCGCGTCGTCGTCTCTGACTTGAGGCACCGCATCCGCTTCGAGATTGCACGCTAGGTACTGGAGGAGCCAACACGCTCCGAGGTCTGAGCTCCCTCCTGCCCCGCAGTAGGGCACGACCATCGGTGACCTCATGTTGTGCTTCCGTACGCATAGATCGATGCGCTCGCCAACCTTCCCGTTCGGTTGCTGCTCACCTTCCCTATGGGCCTATGGCTGCATGTGTCCATCCTCGACCAGGCTTGCGCTGGTAACATGAGGAGGATGAGCTCTCCGAGCTCGCTCGCCATGCAAGATGCAGCAGGGCATGGGCACTAGCAACCTCCAGCTGTGACCACACCCCTGTTGGCCGGCGTGCTCGCCCACCTACATGTGCGTGTGCGCTTCTTCATCCTTGTCGGCTTGTCGCTGTTGGGAAACATTGCATGGGAAACAAAAAAATTCCTACGCACACACAAGATCTATCTATGGTGATGAGCATCTACGAGAGGGAGAGTGGATCTACATACCCTTGTAGATCGCTAAGCGGAAGCGTTAAGAAACACGGTTGATGTAGTTGAACGTCTTCACGATCCAAATCGCCGAACGTCCCGCGATCCCATCATGATACATCTCGCGATATTGATCATGATCCATCCCGCAATGCCATCACGATCCGTCTCGCGATCTTGATCACGGTCCTTCCGATCTAGCGCCGAACGGATGCCACCTTTGCGTTCAACACACGTATGACTTGATGACGCCTTCACCCTCTCGATCCAGCGAGCAATGGTCAAGTAGTAGATGAGTTCCGGCAGCACGATGATGTGGTGACGGTGTTGGTGAAGAACAATCTCCACAGGGCTTCTCCGAGCACAACGAAAACTATGACGAAGGATGAACTAGAGGGACGGGGTTGCTGGCACAACGCTTAGGGTTTCTTGATGTGTTCCAAGTGCTAGCCCCGCCCCTTTATTTATATGTTGAGCCCTGGGGTCGAAACTTGGAGAAAAATTCTCCTCAAGGTCGGTTTGCCCGCAAGGCAAGAGTCCTCCTTGGACTCCAGGACCAGACGCCAAGGTCCTCGGCGTCTGGCCCCAGACGCCAGGGTCCGTGGCGTCTGGCCCCTGGCCTCCACAAAACACCTTTTGCACCTTCCTAAAGCCTCATGGGCTTTACCCCTTGGCCCAAATAAAGTGTTCTTGTACCCCGAACGTTTCGGGAAACATCCGAAACTATTCCGGTGAATTCTAGAACTCTTCCGGAGACAAAACACTATTATCCCATATATCAATCTTTACCTCCGGACTATTTCGAAGCTCCTCGTCATGTCCAGGATCTCATCCGGGACTCCGAACAACTTTCGGTCACCAACATAATAACTCAACTATACTTATATCGTCACCAAACGTTAAGTGTGTAGACCCTGAGGGTTCGAGAACTATGCAGACATGACCGAGACACCTCTACGGTCTATAACCGACAATGGGACCTGGATGCCTATATTGGCTCCTACATATTCTACGAAGATCTTTATCGGTTGAACCTCTATGTCAAGGATTCAGTAAATACCGTATGTTGTTCCCTTTTTTCTTCGGTATGTTACTTGCCGACAAGTCTCTATACCTAGTTCAGTCTCGTTACCGACAAGTCTCTTTACTCGTTCCGTAATACAAGATCACGTGGCTAACACTTAGTCACATTGCTTGCAAGGCTTATTGTGATGTTGTATTACCAAGTGGGCCCTGAGATACCTCTCCGTCACACGGAGTAACAAATCTCAGTCTTGATCCATGCCAACCCAACAGACACCCTCAGAGATACGTGTAGAGCACCTTTATAGTCACTCAGTTACGTTGCGACATTTGATACACACAAGGTACTCCTCCGGTGTCAATGAGTTGCAAGATCTCATGGTCATAGGAACAGATACTTGACATGCAGAAAACTGTAGCAATAAACTAACACGATCATATGCTACGTTTATAGATTGGATCTTGTCCATCACATAATTCTCCTAATGATGTGATCCCGTTATCAAATAACATCTCATGTTCATGGCTAGGAAACCTTAGTCATCTTTGATCAACGAGCTAGTCTACTAGAGGCATACTAGGGACACAATGTTGTCTATATACCCACACATGTATTTAGTTTCCAATCAATACAATTATAGCATGGATAATAAACGATTATCACGAACAAGGAAATATAATAATAACTAATTTCTTATTGCCTCTAGGGCATATTTCGAACAGTCTCCCACTTGCACTAGAGTTAATAATCTAGTTCACATCACCATGTGATTTACATTGTTATGAATCTAACACCCAACGAGTTGTGGCGTTCGATCATGCTTTGCATGTGAGAGAGGTCCTTAGTCAACGGGTCTACGACATTCAGATCCGTGTGTACTTTGCAAATCTCTATGTCATATTGTAGACGCTGCTACCACACTCCACTTGGAGCTATTCCAAATGGCTGCTCCACTATACGTATCTAGACTGCTACTCAGAGTCATTCGGATTTGTGTTAAAGTTTGCATCGACGTAACCCTTTATGAGGAACTCTTTATCACCTCCATAATAGAGAAATATTTCCTTAGGCCAATAGTTACTAAGGATAATTTTGACCGTTATTCAGTGATCCACTCCTGGATCACTCTTGTATCCCTTGACAGACTCATGGCAAGGCACACACAGGTGCGGTACACAGCATGGCATACTATATAGAGCCTATTGATAAAGCATAGGGGACGACCTTCGTCCTTTCTCTTTGTTCTGCCGTGGTCGAGCTTTGAGTCTCACTCAACTCCACACCTTACAAACCAGGCAAGAACTCCTTCTTTGACTGATCCATTTTGAACTCTTTCAAAATCTTGTCTAGGTATGTACTCATTGAAAGTCTCATCAAGCATCTTGATCTATCTCTATAGATTTTGTTGCCCAATAATTAGGTAGCTTCATCCAGGTCTTCCTTTGAAAACCCTTTTTCAAACAACCGTTTATGCTTTCTAGATATTCTACATCATTTCTGATAAATAATATGTCAACCACATATACTTATCAGAAATTCTGTAGTGCTCCCACTCACTTTATTGTAAATACAAGTTTCTCATAAACTTCGTATAGACTCAAAAACTTTGATCACCTCATCAAAGCGTATATTCCAACTCTGAGATGCTCGCTCCAGCCCATAGAAGGATCACTGGAGCTTGCACACCTTTTAGCATCCTTAGGACTGACAAAACCTTCTGGTTGTATCTCATACAACCTTTCCTCAAGGAAGGAAACGATGTTTTTGACATCCATCTGCCATATTTCATAATTGAAAACGCAACAACTGCTAACATAATTCTAACAAACTTTAGCATCGTTAAGGTTTCTGCTGATCACAAAAGGCCCCTCCCATGGTGGAGATAACTTATGCATTCCAGATTGGTCTTGAATCAACCGGAGCACCAGGTCACCTTCCAGGAATGTCCGGGTCTTCACCCTGCAGCTATGATAGCGTCGCAGGTCTTGTTGATAAATTGCCGACCTGACTTCTGCTAACTCTCGTGCTTCATCCCAGGCGTCCAACGCGTCTTGGCGTGCTACCTCATTGTGCGTCTCAACATAAGCCGCCACCCTTGGTGAGTCGTGCCGGATATCACTGGGTAGAACCGCCTCAGCACCATACACCATGAAGAAAGGCGTAAAACCTGTAGATCTGTTAGGGGTAGTTCTGATGCTCCATAAGACAGAAGGCAACTCCTCAACCCAACATCTGGGTGTCCGCTTCAAAGGAACCATTAGCCGTGGTTTGACTCCTCTTAAAATTTCCTGATTGGCTCGCTCCGCCTGACCATTAGACCGTGGATGTGCCATGGCTGAAACATCAAGCCGGATATGCTCCTTCTCACAGAACGTTTTCATAGCTCCTTTGGATAGATTTGTTCCATTGTCCATAATTATACTGTGCGGGTAACTAAAGCGATAGATCAGCTTCTTAATAAATTGAACCGCTGTAGCCTCGTCACATTTGCTGACCGGCTCTGCCTCTACCCACTTAGTAAATTTATCAATTGCTACCACAAGGTGAGTTTTCTTATCCTTGGATCTCTTGAAAGGTCCTATCATATCAAGCCCCCAGACCTCAAACGGCCAAGTGATTGGTATCATCCTCAACTCTTGAGCCGGAACGTGAGCACGCCGGCCAAACTTCTGACAGCCGTCACACTTACGGACTAAGTCTTCTGCATCTTTGTGAGCTGTCAACCAGAAAAACCCATGTCGAAAAGCCTTGGCCACTAAAGATTGTGAGCCGGCATGATGTCCACAGTCGCCAGCATGAATTTCACTCAAGATCTGCCGGCCCTCCTCCGGTGAGACGCAACGCTGAAAGACACCCATCACACTACACTTATGTAACTCACCATTGATAATCATCATAGACTTAGAATGCCGGGTGATCTTCCTGGCCAGATCCTCCTCCTGAGGCAACTCGCTGTTTTAGATACACCAAATAAGGAATAGTCCAGTCTGGGATAGCATGCAGAGCCGCCACCAATTCCGCCTCCGAGTCAGGAATAGCCAGATCCTCCTCAGAGGGTATCTTGACAGTCGGATGATGCAATACGTCCAGAAAAACATTAGGTGGTACCGGCTTTCTCTGAGAACCTAATCGTGATAAGGCATCAGCCACCTCATTCCTTCGATGATCAATATGATCCACATGGTACCCTTTGAAGTGACCGGCAATGATATCAACCGCGTGTCGATAAGCCGCCATCCGTGGATCCTTGGAGTCCCAAGTACCTGAAACTTGCTGAGCCACAAGATCTGAGTCGCCTAAACATCTGACCCGGCTTAAGTTCATCTCTTTAGCGACTCTGAGACCATGGAGCAGTGCCTCATACTCAGCTGCATTATTAGTACAAGGAAACATTAACCGGAGCACATAACAAAACTTGTCACCGTTGGGGGAGGTGAGAACAACCCCTGCACCGGACCCCTCTAGCTGCTTGGACCCATCAAAGTGTATAGTCCAATATGTGTTATCCGGCTTCTCTTCGGGAGCTTGACATTTTGTCCAATCATTTATGAAATCCACCAAAGCTTGAGACTTTATTGCCGTACGAGGAACATATTTGATGTTAAGAGGACCCAGCTCTAATGCCCGCTTGGCAATCCTCCCTGTGGCTTCTCTGTTTTGAATGATATCTCCCAATGGGGCAGAACTGACCATGGTTATCTGGTGCCCCAAAAAGTAGTGTTTTAACTTGTGGTTAGCCATGAAAACTCCGTATACCAGCTTCTGCCAATGCGGATACCTCTGCTTAGACTCTGCCAAAACTTCACTGATGTAATAAACCGGCCTTTGCACAGGATATTCCTTCCCTGCCTCCTTGCGCTCAACCACAATTGCTACACTGACCACTCTGTTGTTAGCCGCCACATAAAGGAGTAACGGCTCTTTCTCAGCCGGAGCGGCTAACACTGGCGGCTCAGTCAACTGTTTTTTAAGAGCTTCAAGTGCTTCAGCCGCTGCCTTGCTCCACTTAAACTTGTCTGTCTTCTTCTTCATCTGGTATAAGGGAATGGCCTTCTCCCCAAGCCAGCTTATGAACCGGCTCAACGCAGCAATCCGTCCCGCAAGGCGTTGAACGTCATTAATGCATGTCGGCTCCCCTAAAGAAGTGATAGCCTTAATTTTATCTGGGTTAGCCTCAATGCCCCGCTCAGAGACCAAGAAACCCAAAAGATTTCCTGCTGGAACACCAAAAACACACTTCATCGGGTTAAGCATCATCTTGTAGACCCGAAGATTGTCAAAAGTTTCCTTCAGATCCTCTAGGAGAGTTTCTTTCTTTCTGGATTTAACCACGATGTCGTCTACGTAAGCATGAACATTTCGGCCAATCTGACTGTGAAGGCAGTTCTGCACACATCGTTGGTAAGTCGCCTGGGCACTCTTGAGCCTGAAAGTCATGGAGACGTAGTAGAATGCCCCAAAGGGTGTAATAAACGCCGTCTTCTCCTAATCTTTCATTGCCATCTTGATCTGATGATAACCTGAATATGCATCCAGGAAACATAAACTTTCACACCCGGCTGTAGCATCAATAATCTGATCGATACGAGGGAGTGCAAAAGGGTTAGCCGGGCAAGCCTTGTTAATGTCCGTGTAATCTATACACATACGCCAGGTGCCGTTCTTTTTGAGCACTAGCACCGGGTTAGCCAACCACTCCAGGTGAAAAACTTCCACTATAAAGCCTGCAGCCAAGAGCCGGGAAACTTCCTCCCCAATAGCTTTACGTCTCTCTTCGTTGAACCATCGTAGAAACTGTTTAATCGGCTTAAACTTCGGATCCACATTAAGGTTGTGCTCAGCGAACTCTCTCGGTACACCCGACATGTCAGAAGGCTTCCATGCAAAGATGTCCCAATTCTCACGGATGAATTCGATGAGCGCGCTTTCCTATTTGGGATCCATGTGAGCCCCAATGATGAACTGCTTGGATGAGTCGCCCGGATTGAAATCTATTGCCTTGGTATCATCCACTGAAAACTTGAGTGGTGGCTCAACTTCCGTTGTAGGCTTCTTCAGCGGGGTCATATCCTCCGGGTCAACGTTCTCCTTGTAGAACTTCAGCTCCTCCTGGGGACAACTAGACTCTGCATACGCCGCATCTCATTCCTCGCACTCGAGAGCCGTTTTCTGATTACCGTGAACGGTAATTGTACCATTTAAGCCGGGCATTTTGAGTTGTAAATAAACATAGCAAGGCCTAGCCATAAATTTGGCATAAGCCGGCCTCCCAAACAGTGCATTATAGGGATTTTTGATTTTAACCACCTCGAACCACAAGAACTCCACCCTGTAATTATACTCATCGCCAAAAGCCACTTCCAATGAAATCCGGCCCACCGGGTATGCCGACTTACCCGGAACCACACCATGAAAGACGGTGGAGGAAGGTTTAAGGTCTTTGTCAAGCAACTTCATCCTCCGAAAAGTGTCATAATAAACGATGTTGATACTGCTACCTCTGTCCATGAGCACCTTATTCACCATATAGCCATTCACCTGAGGGGCCACAACTAAAGCTAGCCAGCCCGGGTCATCCACCCGCAGTGGGTGATCCTCCCGGCTCCACATTATGTCATACTCAGACCATGGTAAGTACCGTGGGAGAGCCGGAGCAACCGCATTAACCGCTCGCCTCCGCAACTTCTCGTCTCGTTTATTATGACCGGTCGTGAACACGTGATACTGCCCTGAGTTGAGCTGCTTCGGGTTACTCTGAAACCTGGATTGATTGCGCTGCTGCTGCTGCTGATTATTGTTATTGCTATTGTTGCCAGGATGCTGTTGGTGCCCCCCTTGGTTATTCTGACCCGGATGCCCGGCTCCTGAACCGCCGGCGCCGAATCCATCCCCTGATCTGCCGTGCCCTGAGCCGCCAGGCAGGCCACCGCCCTGGTTATTGCGCGGTTGGGAATGCTGGTTTTTGAATCTCTGCATGATAAAGCAATCACCCCACGCATGTAACGCCGGCTTATCGGGCGTGCTGTGCTCCGGACAAGGCTTCCTAAGCGCTTCTTCTAAATTGAAAGGACCTCTGTTCCTTTGGTGAAACGGCCTGAATTTTCTGTTCCCCTTAGGATGGTTCTGTTCTGTGTTGGTGTTTGCCACTAGCTCTGACCCGCCATCAGCGTTCTTCCGTTTATTCTGATTCCCATTGTTCACAAAGCCTTTGCCTTGATTGTTCTTCTTCTCTTGATTGGCTTTCTCATCATCCGAGCCTGGATCCTTGGTGTTATCTGAGTCGGCATACTTTGTCAGGGCCGTCATGAGCTCTCCCATATCCTGACACGTGCGCTTGAGCCGGCCGAGCTTCTGTTTCAATGGAACAAAATGACAGTTCTTTTCCAGAATGAGCACCGCTTGAGCCGCCGTGATCTGCTCCGAAGAGTGAATATTGGTCGACACCCGCCGGACCCAATGATGGGCCGACTCATTCTCCTGTTGAACACAATGGTCAAAGTCTACAATGGTCATAGGCTGCTTACAGGTCCCCTGAAAATTCTTAATAAACTTCGCTCTCAGCTCCGCCCATGAACTTATCGTGTTAGGCGGCAGACCTTTCATCCATGTGCGAGCCGGACCCTCAAGCATCATGATGAAATATTTTGCACATACCGCCTCACTGACGTCCAGCATCTCCATGGCCAGCTCATAACTCTCAACCCACACCTCAGGGGGTAGATCAGCTGTGTAATTGGGAACTTTTCGAGGCCCCTTAAAATCTTTTGGTAGTCGTTCACTTCTCAGAGCCGGAGTTAAACATGGCACCCCTACGGCTCTGGTACTAACTACTCTCATTGAGACGGAAAGCGCCGGCTCTGGATGGGTTGCCGTTATCTCTGCCTCTCGCTTGTTCCTCGCCCGGCCCGTGAGGGCTTGTGCATCTAGAGCCGCCTGCTCATCCTCCGGTGGTCCCCGACATGGATGACTGCTGGAACACGCCGGCGACTCGTAGCGCCGGCTGAAACTTCGACTGGGAAGGGGGGTAGAGTGAACCTGACTCCAGCCGTGAGCATATCTCTCTTGCTGGGCCATGGCCGTCTGTAAATATCCAATGGCGTTTCACACGTCCTCTGCAAAGGGTGCCTCATCTGGGATGGAAATCGTTCCAAGCCGGGTGGCCACCGCCACCATGTTCTCAGCCGGGTTAGAGTAATGACCTGCCGGTGTCAGAAAAGCTCTAGGTGAAGTTTGGTTATGCTGGGGTGGATGAGTCGCCGGGCGTTCCATCGGGCGGCGTTCCGGCATGCCTGTAACCCGCCCCGCACTAGGGGTATTAAACAGGTTCCTTGCTTCGTAACGTTCTGGCAGATGGGATTGATACCTCCTCCGGTGCACCGCGGCTGTTGACCTTTGTTCCAGCTCCAGATGGAAAGCATCTGCCTTGATACGCTCCGCTTCTTCCTCCATTCGGATCTTCAGCTCAGCCATCCTTTGTCGTTCCTCCGCCATCCGGCCCTTGATTCGTGCCACCTCTAGATTCTGGGATGCTTGATTATCCAGTGTTACTTCCGTGGCCATGAGAGATGTAAGCTCGTCCATCAAATCCACTAGAACCTGAGCCGGCGGCGGCGGGCTATCACCCGCTGCGGCGGCTCCCGCAGTTGTGTCACCGGCGGCTGGAGCCAATCCCATCATGAACACCGCCGCATGAACCGGGGGTCTCGGAGCATCCGACTCGAAGCCCTCTACCTCAGAATAGGTGTCGTAGTAGCCCCCAAGGCCACCGTTACTGAGCCGATACACTAACTCTGTCTCCCCACTGGAGGACTCATCTTCCGAGCAAACAAGAGTTCCCTGTGACCCGGATGCTTCCAGGTCCATACCTTGAGTGAAGCCCACGAGAACATGCTTTTGACCTGGATGGGCACGGCAGGCCGCACACCACTCGCAGATTGGAGACGCCGAGCCGGCTCGACGATGTTGGTGCAGATGTCCGGCTCGGGTGTAGATCCATCAACCTTTCCAATGAAAACCTAGATCCCGCCAAACGGAACCCGGAATCCATACTCCACAGAATCAGTATCAAGCCCCCCAGCCGGCGTCGTCGATGTAGAGCCGGCCGCGGTGACTCTTGCTCATCCTTCCAACCACGTATCCCTCGAGCCCTGGGAGAGAGCCCTTTGAGAACTCAACACCACCAAGTGCTAGCCCCACGGTGGGCGCCAACTATCGTGGATTTATCACGACAGATGTCTGGGTGAACGGACTTGGATTCGAGGCCATCGCTAACAGGGTGGACCCAAAGGGGTTGATCGGGACGAAAGACACGGATTTACCCAGGTTTGGCCCCTCAAGTCGAGGTAATAGCCTACGTCATGCTTGTGTTTGTATTGATTGTGTATCGATTACAAGGAGCTAGAAGCTTGACCTAATTCTCGATCACCTCATCTCTAAGTCGCCCCGGGTCTGCCTTTATATAGGAGGTCAGGACCACCGGGTCGTTACAATTGTTAACCGAGTCTTATTGTATGTCTGAGTCTCTCTCTATATTCTTGTCCAAGCTATCTTTGATACGGCTTACACGCCCGGGTCTTCTCCGTCTGGGCCGTCGTGCGGCCCACACGTTGAGCCGCCTATCTTCCTGGGCCACCAGTCTTACGGCTCACCCTTGGGCCGGCTCACGAGCCAGCAACATGACCCGGAGCCTCCAGGGTGGGTCATATCGTGGGGTTATATCCCCAACACTACGAGTAATAAAGTCTCATCGCAGTCAACTCCTTGAACTTGTCGGAAACTTCTTTGCAACAAGTTGAGCTTTATGAATGGTCACATTTACCATCAGTGTCTGTCTTCATCTTGAAGGTCCACTTGTACTCAACGACCTGTCGTCCAACGAGCAAGTCTACCAAAGTCTATACTTGGTTTTCATACATGGATCCTTTCTCGGATTTCATGGCCTCTAACCATTTGTTGGAATCTAGACCCATTATTGCTTCTCCATAGTTCGCAGGTTCATCATTGTCCAATAACATGACCTCTAAGATAGGGTTGCCATACCACTCAGGAGTACTACGCATCCTTGTCGACCTACGAGGTTCGACAATAACTTGATCCGAAGCTTCATGATCATCATCATTAACTTCCTCTTCAACTGACGTAGGCTCCACAGAAACATCTTTCTGCGCTGTGCTACTCTCCGGTTGAAACACAGGTTCAACAACCTCATCAAGTTCTGTCTTCCTCCCACTCAATTCTTTTGAGAGAAACTCTTTCTCGAGAAAGGACCCATTTTCAGCAACAAACACTTTGCACTCGGATCTGAGATATAAGGTATACCCAACTATTCTTAGGGTATTCTATGAAGATGCACTTTTCCGCTTTGGGTTCGAGCTTATCAGACATAAGTGTCGCATTCCCAAACTCTGAGAAATGATAGCTTAGGTTTCTGCCAAACCATATGATGTCATCTCAACGGATTTAGATGGTGCCCTATTTAAAGTGAATGTAGTTGTCTCTAATCTATAACCCCAAATCGATAGTGGCAAAACGATAAGAGACATCATAGTTCGCACCATATCCAATAGAGCATGACTACGACGTTCGGACACACCATCACACTATGGTGTTCCAGGTGGCGTGAGTTGTGAAACAACTTTCACATTGTCTAAAGTTGTATGCAAAACTCGTAACTCAGATATTCACCTCCACGATCATATCGTAGACATTTTTATCATCTTGTCACAATAATCTTAAACTTCACTCTGAATTTGTTTGAACTTTTCAAACATTTCAGACTTGTGTTTCATTAAGTAAATATACTCATATATACTCAAATCATCAGTGAAGGTAAGAAAATAATGATATCCACTACACGCTACAACACCCATTGGACCGCATACATCAACATGTATTATTTCCAACAAGTTACTAGCCCGCTCCATCATACTGAAAACGGGGTCTTTAGTCATCTTGCCCATGATGCATGGTCCGCATGTCTCAACCGATTCAAAATCGAATGAGTCCAAAGATCCATCAACATGGAGTTTCTTCATGCGATTTATACCAATATGACATTTAGCGGCAGTGCCACAAGTATGTGGTACTATCATTATTAAATTTGTATCTTTTGGCATCTGTGTTATGAACATGTGTACTACTACGATCAATATTCAACAAACCATTCATTGGGTGCATGACCATTGAAGGTATTATTAATGTAAGTAGAATAACCATTATTCTCTGACTTCAATGAATAACCGTATTACAATAAACACGATCTAATCACGTTCATGCTCAACGCAAACACCAAATAACATTTAGGTTCGTCACTAATCCCGAAGGTAGAGAGAGTGTGCGACGTTGATCACATCAACTTTGGAGACATTTCCAACACACCTCATCACCTCACCCTTAGCTAGTATCCGTTTATTCCGTAGCTTTCATTTCGACTTACTAACATTTAGCAATCGAACCGGTATCCAATACCCAGGTGCTACTAGGAGTACTAGTAAGGTACACATTAATAACGCGTATATCAAATATACTTCTGTCGACATTGCCAGCCTTCTTATCTACCAAGTATCTTGGATTGTTCCACTTCAGCGACCTTCTCCTCATAATAGAAGCACTTAGTCTCGGGTTTGGGTTCAACCTTGGGTTTCTTCACTGGAGCAGCAACTGACTTGCCATCCATGAAGTTTCCCTCCTTGCCCTTGCCCTTCTCGAAACTAGTGGTTTTACTAACCATCAACACTTGATGATCCTTCTTGATTTCTACCTTCGCGGTGTCAAACATTGCGAATAGCTCAGGGATCATTATTTCCATCCTTGGCATTTTATAGTTCATCACGAAGCTCTAGTAGCTTAGCGATCATGACTTGGAGAACTACATCAATCACTATCTTATCTGGAAGATCAACTCTCACTCGATTCAAGAGATTGTAGTACCTAGACAATCTGAGCACATGCTCAATGATTGAGCTATTCTCCCTCATCTTGCACGCAAATAATCTTGTTGGAGATCTCATATCTCACAACACGGTCATGGGCCTGAGATCCTAATTTCAGCTCTTAGAACATCTCATATGTCCCGTGACGTTCAAAATGTTTTGGATCTTCAATTCTAAGCTATAATGCATGACGCACTAAACTATAAGGTAGTCATCGGAATTGCCTGTCAGATGTTCACAACATCTACAGACGACGCTAGAGGGGGTGGTGCACCGAGCGGTGCATTAATGACATAAGCCTTCTGTGCAGCAATGAGGACAATCCTCAGATCACGGAGCCAGTCCACAATATTGCTACCATAATCTTTCAACTCTATTTCTCTAGGAACATATAAAAATTCAAGGAGCTACAACATGAGCTATTAATCTACAACATAATTTGCAAAGACACTACACACTATGTTCATGATACCGAGTTCAATTAATCATATTACTTAAGAACTCCCACTCAAATTGGCATCCCTGCGGTCATCCGAGTGATACATGATCCAAATTCACCAACTCAAGTACGATCATCACGTGAGTTGACGTGGTTTCAATGGTGAACATCATCATGTTGATCATATCTGCTATATGACTGATGTTCGACCTTTCGGTCTCTTGTGTTCCGAGGCCATGTATGTACATGCTAGGCTCGTCAAGTTTAACCCGAGTGTTCCGCACGTGCAACACTGGCTTGCACCTATTGTATGTGAACATAGAGTCTATCACACCCGATCATCACGTGGTGTCTCGACACGACGAACTTTCGCAACGATGCACACTCGGGGAGAACACAATTTATCTTGAAATTTAAGTGAGGGATCACCTTATGATGCTACCATCGTCCTAGGCAAAACAAGGTGCATAAAAGGATTAATATCACATGCAAATCATAAGTGACATGATATGGCCATGAACTTGTGCTTTTGATCTCCATCCTTAAAGCACCAACATGATCTCCATCGTCACCGGCAAGACACCATGATCTCCATCATCTTGATCTCCATCAACGTGTCGCCATAGGGGTTGTCATGCCCACCATGATTCTACTACTATTGCTACCGCTTAGCGATAAAGTAAAGCATTACATAGCGCTTAATGATTGACACATAGGTCATACAATAATTAAAGACGACCCTATGGCTCCTGCCGATTGCCGTACTCATCGACATGCAAGTCGTGATATTCTATACAACACATGATCATCTCATACATCACATATATCTCATCATGTAATTGGCCATATCACATCACAACATACCCTACAAAAACAAGTTAGACGTCCTTTAATTGTTGTTGCAAGTTTTACGTGGCTGCTACGGGTATCTAGCAAGAACAATTCTCACCTACACAAAAACCACAACGGTGATACATAAGTTGCTTTTCAACCTTCTCAAGGACCGCATTTTGTCGAATCCGACCCAACTAAAGTAGGAGAAACAGACACCCGCCAGCCATCTTTGTGCAACAAAGTTACACGTCAGTCGATGGAACCGGTCTCTTGTAAGCGTACGAGTAAGGTTGGTCCGGGCCGCTTCATCCCATAGTACCGCTGAACCAAAACACGACCAAGGGAGGAAGCAATCTATGCATCAACGCCCACAAACTCTTTGTGTTCTACTCGAGATCTCATCTACACATAGACCTGGCTTTGATACCACTGTTGGGGAATGTTGCATGGGAAACAAAAATTTCCTACGCATATGCAAGATCTATCCATGGTGATGAGCATCTATGAGAGGGAGAGTGGATCTACATATCCTTGTAGATCGCTAAGCGGGAAGCGTTAAGAAACGCGGTTGTGTAGTCGAACGTCTTCGTGATCCAAATCGCCGAGCGTCCCGCGATCTCATCATGATCCGTCCCGCGATCCAATCACGATCCGTCCCGCGAACTCATCACGATCTGTCCCGCGATCTCATCACGATTCGTCTCGCGATCTTGATCACGGTCCTTCTGATCTAGCGCCGAACGGACGGCACCTCCGCGTTCAGCACACGTACAGCTTGATGACGATCTCCGCCTTCTTGATCCAGCAAGAGGGAGCGGAGAGGTAGACGAGTTCTTCGGTAGCGTGATGGTGCCGTGGCGATGGTGGTGGAGCAATTCCGGCAGGGCTTCGCCTAAGCACCACAGAAAACCGATCTAGAGGAGAAACTATGCACTAGAGGAACGGGTAGCACGTGGCTGAAAATCTTGTGCCAAAACCCTAAAACCCTCTAGTATATATAGGAGGAGAGGAGGAGGAGGCTTGCCCCCAAGGAGCCAGACCATGGGTCGGCCGAACCAGGAGGGAGGAGTCCTCCGCCTCCACTCCTAGTAGGATTAGGACTCCTTCCTAATTTAGCCCTTTTTGCCTTTTTCCACCTTTTTCCTTTTGGGCTTTTTCTTCCCAGCCGCATGGGCCCTTTGTGGGACTTCCTCCAGCCCACTAAGGGTTGGTATTCATCCTCCCACAGCCCATGTAGCCTCTTGGGTCGAAATACCCCTCCCGATGGTCTCCCGGTACACTATCGATGAGCCCGAAACTTTTCCGGCGACCAAAATAGGACTTCCTACATATCAATCTTTACCTCCGGACCATTCCGGAGCTCCTCATGATGTCCGGGATCTCATCCAGGACTCCGAACAACCTTCGGTCACCACCATACATAACTCTATACTACCGAAACGTCACCAAACCTTAAGTGTGCAGACCCTGCGGGTTCGAGAACTATGTAGATATGACCGAGACACCTCTACGGTCAATAACCAATAGCGGGACCTGGATGCCCATATTGGTTCCTACATATTCGACGAAGATCTTTATCGGCCAAACCTCTATGTCAATGATTCAGTTAATCCCGTATGATGTTCCCTTTGTTCTTCGGTATGTTACTTGCCCGAGATTCGATCGTCGGTATCTCCATACCTAGTTCAACCTCATTACCGGCAAGTCTCTTTACTCGTTCCATAATACAAGATCCCGTGACTAACACTTAGTCACATTGATTGCAAGGCTTGTTGTGATGTTGTATTACCGAGTGGGCCCTGAGATACCTCTCCGTCACACGGAGTAACAAATCCCAGTCTTGATCCATGCCAACCCAACAGACACCCTTGGAGATACCTGTAGAGCACCTTTATAGTCACCCAGTTATGTTGCGATATTTGATACACACAAGGTACTCCTCCGATGTCAGTGAGTTGCATGATCTCATGGACATAGGAACATATACTTGACATGCAGAAAACAATAGCAATAAACTGACACGATCATATGCTACGTTTGTAGTTTGGGTCTTGTCCATCACATCATTCTCCTAACGATGAGATCCCGTTACCAAATGACATCTCATGTCCATGACTAGGAAACCATAGCCATCTTTAATCAACGAGCTAGTCTATTAGAGGCATACTAGGGACATGGTATTATCTATGCATCCACACATGTATCTGAGTTTCCGATCAACACAATTATAGCATGGATAATAAACGATTATCATGAACAAGGAAATATGATAATAACTAATTTATTATTGCCTCTAGGGCATATTTCCAACAGTGCACACTTCACCGAGATGATGGTGGAAGAGTGGAAGGCGACGTTCCAGCAGGCGGAGGCCCAATAGTGGGACATCCTCTAGCTAGTCAACGAGCACCGGCTCGTGGAGGGGCGAATCTCTCACAATGAACCAAACGACAACACCGGCTCACGGAGGAGAGAATCTCTCACAACCAAGCAAACGACAACACCGTCACAGGCATGGTGGCGGACGTGGACGAGCAGAAGGCGCTTTGTCGAATCCGATCCAACTAAAGTAGGAGAAACAGACACCCGCCAGCCATCTTTGTGCAACAAAGTTACACGTCAGTCGATGGAACCGGTCTATCGTAAGCGTACGTGTAAGGTTGGTCCGGGCCGCTTCATCCCATAGTACCGCTGAACCAAAACACGACCAAGGGAGGAAGCAATCTATGCATCAACGCCCACAAACTCCTTCGTGTTCTACTCGAGATCTCATCTACACATAGACCTAGCTCATGATGCCACTGTTGGGGAACGTTGCATGGGAAACAAAAAAATTCCTATGCGCACGCAAGATCTATCTATGGTGATGAGAATCTACGAGAGGGAGAGTGGATCTACATACCCTTGTAGATCGCTAAGCGGAAGCGTTAAGAAATGCAGTTGATGTAGTTGAACGTCTTCGCGATCCAAATCGCCGAATGTCCCGCGATCCCATCATGATCCATCTCGCGATCTTGATCACGATCCGTCCCGTGATCCCATCACGATCCGTATTGCGATCTTGATCACGGTCCTTCCGATCTAGCACTAAACAGACGACACCTTCGCGTTCAACACACATATGGCTTGATGATGCCTTCACCTCCTCGATCCAGTGAGCGATGGTGAAGTAGTAGATGAGTTCCGACAGCACGACGACATGGTGATGGTGTTGGTGAAGAACAATCTCCGCAGGGCTTTGCCAAGCACAAGGAAACTATGACGGAGGATAAACTAGAGGGACGGGGTTTTCGGCACAACGCTTAGGGTTTCTTGATGTGTTCCAAGTGCTAGCCCCGCCCCTTTATTTATATGCTGAGCCCTGGGGTCGAAACTTGGAGAAAATCCTCCTCAAGGTTGGTTTGCCCGCAAGGCAAGAGTCCTCCTCGGACTCCAGGACCAGATGCCAAGGTCCTCGGCGTCTGGCCCCAGACGCCAGCGTCCCTAGCGTCTGGCCCCTGGCCTCCGCAAAACACCTTTTGCACCTTCCTAAAGCCTCATGGGCTTTACCCCTTGGCCCAAATAAAGTGTTCTTGTACCTCGAACATTTCGGGAAACATTTGAAACTATTCCGATGAATTCCGGAACTCTTTCGGAGACAAAACTGTTGGGGAACGCGATAGAAAACAAAAATTTCCGTTATAGCGAGCACGCCCAGGACCACTATGGAGACTGCATACCAGGTTTGATCTGATCCGTACCGACTCGAAGCGCAGCGGAAGAAGAGTCGGTGGAGATCGTTGGTGCAGATCCCCGAAGCTAGGATTTTACAACCTCCCAACCACGAGGATGTACTCCCTCGTCGGACAGCCCTTCGGGAGGCGGTCGGACAGTCCCCCGGACGATGTCGCGGACAGCCCTTCGAGATGACCCTCGAAACTCGAACGAAGACCCGGACAGCCCTACGAGAGGACACACGGACAGCCCCTCGGGCAAAAGATTGAAACTACGACCTCTCTACGGGGTTGCACACATATGGTGTCATCTATCCGGTAGGACTTCGTCGTCCAGAACTAGTTCCTGCCGGAACCCAGACAGCCTTTCGGCTCTACGAAAGACTCTTTTCGTGGGAGGGAGAGAGAGAGCTTGCAAAGAAAAGCATGTGGATGAGATCACAAGGATGAAGATATGGCAGCCCACATCTCCTCTATTTATAGGAAAACCAAGGGGTAGGGTTGGGACTTGAAAATACCAAACTACCCCCACTTTATGTCACACATAAAAAACATAAGAAGAAAAAAGGAGTGCCATGTGGAGATCCATGGAGGAGCTCCACCCTTGGCCGGACAACCCTTGGGGGCCCCCCCATGAGGAGCTAACTTGCTCCCCAATCCCTTCTAGCAGCCTTTTTGGAAATATCCAAAAAGGTCCTTTTCCATAAATATCCAAAAAGCACTTTCACTATTCACGACGACATTTTTCAGCGTTCGATCGTACTGAAAATATTTATGTGGGCTTAGAACAATTCTAGTACCCCACTAAAATAATTTTTAATGCGATCCAGAACAATTCCGGAATAGTGATTTTCATCTGCGAAAAGCATCTGAAGCGGTTTCGGCAGCTCCGGAACATTTTCGGTTTTTCTTCCGGAAAATTCCCAGAAGTTTCCAGAATGATTCTGGCACCCTCCAAGAATTATCAGGCATGTGCCGAAACCAATTTGACTTAATGGTATCCCCTGGAACTACTTTTTAGTTTTACCGAAACTGTTCCGGTGACCTGTCTGCGGAACTTTTCCGCTGTCCGAAACTTTTCGGTGATTTTCTCTCAGACTCCATTTCTAGTATTCAACAGATAGATGACCCTTAAGCGTGTGACCCTATAGGTTCGGTGAAGCATAGACATGACCTGGAACCCCTTCCGATCAATGATTAACATCGGAGCCGTGGACACCCATATTGACCCCTATACCCACACGAATGAATATTCGAGTGAACCTCTAGTTGCCGTGAGCTATTCCGGTTGCTTCGTGATATGTTACAATTACCCAAGGTGAGACATGTAGGCATCCTCGTGGATCAACAACTTGTCCACTATGCCAGTTACCTCGTTGCCGGTATTGTTCTCTTTTCTCGTTCCTGTGTTCTGACATCCCCGTGATCAAATCACAAAGTGTCTGGCCAGACGATGATGGATACCGTAACACCGAGAGGGCCCAGAGATATCTCTCCATCGTCGGAGGAGCAAATCCCAATCTTGAGCTAACAAGTTACTTGACATACTTTTCCATGAACCCGTAAGCCGACGTAATAGCCACCCATTTACGGATGACGTTTAACAAACCCCAAAGTTCATGAAGCAAGCATGAAGAAACTCGATACTCTCATGGTCTAAGGAATTATGCAAACGTTAACCATCTCTGTGTTATTAACCATTAACTTGTGACGAATGTATCTCATAGCATAACATCAATTCAGATCGATTCAACACGAGTGTTCTACCAACATCGCGTCCTCAAAATTGCCGGCATAGCCATGCCCATGATCAGGAAAACAGGACCATCATGCAACACTTGAGCCGGTCTTAGAGGCAAGACTAGGAATACAATTTACCGTTTATTATACCACACGTGCACATGAGTTTCCCTCCAAGCCTCATTTAATTTGTAGAATCGAGAATCATTGCAGTTATAGCATGGAACATAAACATTCATTTCAAGCTTTGGAGATACAAAATAACTGTTATTACTGCCTCTAGGGCATATCTCCTACAGACTCCCACTTGCACTAGAGTCATAATCCAGTTACATGGCTTCCCTAACACCAATGGCTATTCGATGTTGCTCATGCTTTGCTCGTGGTAGAGGCTTTGTCATCGGTTCTGACACATTCAGATCCGTGTGAACTTTGCGTACTTTCACTAAACCTTCTTCGACATGATGTCGAATGAGTTTATATTTGCGTTGAATATGCATTGTCTTATGGTGTGAACATGGCTCCCTTGCCTGATCCATGACACCACTATTATCACAATAGATCTCCACCGGGTCCAGAGCACTTGGAACCACATCAAGGTCTTCAAGAATTTGCTTGATACCGATAGCTTGCTTGGAGGCTTCAGAAGCAGCAACATATTCCGCCTCCGTTGTAGAATCCGCCACAGTCTTTTGTTTGGAACTTTTCCAATCAACTGCACCGCCGTTCAATATGAAAACATAGCCAGATTGAGATTTGAAGTCATCTGGGTCAGTCATGAAGCCTGCATCAGTGTAACAACTTACAATGAGCTCTTCATCACCTCCATACACAAGGAGTAAATCCTTGGTCCTTTTGAGGTACTTAAGAATACCCTTGACTGCGGCCCAGTGTTCCAATTCTGGATCACCTTGGTACCGGTTGCTAACACTTAGCGCATAGGAAACATCCGGTCTTGTACATAGCATGGCATACATAATAGAACCAACTGCCGAAGCATATGGAATATCATTCATTTGTACTCGCTCATCGAGGGTCCGAGGACTCTGATTCTTGCAAAGCACTATGCCAGGTGACATGGGGAGTAGGCCTTTCTTGGAGTTCTCCATGTTGAACCTTTTCAACACCTTGTCAATGTATGTGCTTTGGCTAAGCGCTATTAGGCGTCTTGATCTATCTCTATAGATCCTGATGCCCAATACATATGCCGCTTCTCCTAAGTCTTTCATTGAAAAACTCCTTTTCAATGAGTCTTTTATTTCGCTAAGAAAATTCACATCATTTCCAATCAACAATATGTCATCCACATACAACATTAGAAATGCTTTTGCGCTCCCACTAAACTTCTTGTAAACACAAGATTCTTCATCGTTCCTGATGAAGCCAAACTTTTTGACCACTTCATCAAAACGAATGTTCTAGCTCCTTGATGCTTGCTTCAGACCATAAATGGCTTTCTGAAGCTTACATACTTTTCCAGCTTTCTTAGAATCGACAAAACCTTCTGGCTGTATCATGTATACATCTTGTTCAAGGTTTCCATTTAGGAAAGCCGTTTTGACATCCATCTGCCATATTTCATAATCGAAATAAGCAGCAATTGCTAGTAATATCCGAATAGACCTAAGCATAGCTACGGACAAGAAAGTCTTGTCGTAGTCCACTCCTGGAACTTGCGTGAACCCTTTCGTGACAAGTCTAGCTTTGTGGATAGTAATGTTACCATCTGTGTCCGTCTTTCTTTTGAAAATCCATTTACAACCAATGGGTTTTACACCATCTAGAAGTTCTTCCAAGTTCCAAACTTGGTTTTCGTACATGGATTCCATTTCGGATCTCATGGCCTTGTGCCATTCCCTTGAGCTAGGCCCCGCCGTCGCTTCCTTGTAGTGCGCAGGTTCATCGTCTTCAAGAATGAAGATTTTGTTATGAAACCACTTAGGTGGCTGGATAGCCCTACCTGATCTGCGCGGTTCAGTTACAACATTGTCTGAAATTTCCGCATCACATGCGACAACTTCCGGCTCGGTTGTAGGGATAATTTGCGGAATTACTTCCGGTTCCTTAGCCATATCAACGGTTGCCAAAGATTCACTAATCTCATTAAGTTGTACTGTCCTCCCACTCAATTCTTTAGCGAGAAATTCTTTCTCGAGAAAGTGTGCAACCTTTGCGAGAAACATTTTGCCTTCGGACTGGTGGTAGAAGGAATATCCAATGGTGTTATTTGGATAACCTACAAAGTAACATTTGTCTGATCTAGGTTCTAGTTTGGTTGGCTGTAAACGTTTTATGTATGCCTCACAACCCCAAACCTTGAGATGCGACACACTAGGTATCTTCCCACACCACATCTCATGTGGTGTCATCTCAACGGACTTAGACGACGCTCTGTTTAATGTATAAGCGGCAGTGAGTAGTGCTTGACCCCAAAAAGATATCGGTAGATCTGTAAGAGACATCATCGACCTTACCATGTCTAACAGGGTTCGATTACGTTGTTCCGACACTCCGTTTCGCTGTGGAGTTCCGGGAGGCGTAAGCTGTGAAACGATTCCATACTCACTCAGATGTTGGCCAAACTCATGACTAAGATATTCGCCTCCGCGATCAGACCGCAGAAACTTAATCTTTTTGTCACGATGATTTTCTACCTCATTCTGAAAATCTTTGAACTTTTCAAAGGTTTCCGACTTATGCTTCATCAAGTAGATATAGCCATACCGACTTAAATCATCAGTAAAAGTCACGAAGTAAAAATACCCACCCCGTGCGGCCGTGTTCATTGGACCACATACATCACTATATATTATTTCCAATAATTCACCCGCCCGTTTAGGATGACCCGTGAACAGCGTCTTCGTCATTTTTCCCATCAACCAAGCTTCACATGTGTAAAATGATTCAAAATCAAGGGACGGTAAAACTCCATCTTTATGGAGTCTTTGCATGCGTTTCTTTCCGATGTGGCCAAGCCGATAGTGCCACAAGTAAGTGGTGGTGGTATCAGCCTTCTTAAGGCGTTTAGCATTCACGTTAAAGACATCATTTCCACAATCAAGATTCAGTATGAAAAGGCCCCCAACGATGGGTGCAAATCCATAAAACATATCCTTACAATAAAGTGAACAACCATTGTTCTCAGACTTGTAGGAGTACCCATCGTGTACTAAACATGATCCAGAGATAATGTTTCTACACAATAACAGAACAAAATAACAGTTACTAAGTTCCAAAATAAATCCTGAAGGGAGACGTAGAGGCATAATGCCGACGGCTTGAGCGGCGATCCCAGCGCCGTTCTCGACACGCATCACGACTTCATTCTTTGCCAGCTTGTGCACCTTCTGAAGCCCCTGTATCGAGTTGCAAATGTGAGCAACTGATCCGATATGAAATACCCAAGACTTAGAATTTTTGCTAGCAAGCAAAACTTCAATGACATTAACTTGTATAACAATTATACCTTTTCCGGTTTTCCCGGACTTCTTATCTTCCAGATACTTCTTGCAATTTCTCTTCCAGTGTCCTGTGCCCTTGCAGTAGAAGCACTCAGTTTCATTCTTGGCTCCACCCTTATATTTGCGTTGGAAGCCGGTCTTACCGGCGCCCTTGCCCTTCTTTGGCTTGCCTTTCTTTTTGAAACTGGCAGTTTTATTCACAAGCAACACTTGCTTGCGATTTTTTTGCAGTCCTCCTTCAGCAGTTTTCAGCATGGCAAGCACCTCATTTGCTGTTTTGTCCATCCCATTCATGTTGTAGTTCATGATAAAACCGCCATAAGACGGGGGGATTGAACCTAGCAACAAGTCCATAACATGCTCTTCTGTAAGTGGGAATTCTAGGATTTTAAGCCTTTCAGGGTAGCCAATCATATTGACTACATGCTCGCCAACTGAACTGCCCTCAGCCATCTTGGTCTCCACCATCATTTTCATGATGTCAAAACGTTCAGACCGTGCATTAAACTTGTAAAGAGCATCCAGATCCTTGATCATATCAAAGGAGTTATGGAATTCAAAACGTTTTTGAAGCTCTGAACTCATGCAAGATAGCATGAGGCACTGCACTAAGTTGTAATCATCATCCTTAGTGGCCCAGACATTTTGTATGTCTGCCGCGGCTGTTGCCGCCGGTTTAGGAGGAAGAGGTCCGTCAAGCACATACACTTTCTTAGCACCCCGGAGGACAATCCTCAGGGTACGGACCCAGTCCGCATAGTTGTTTCCATTCGCAGCTAACTTCTCTTTCTCTAACATAGGGCCTAAGTTGAACGCGGTGTTGCGAGCCATTTGATCTACAACGGAAAACACAAGTTAATTTAGACTTTGTTCATAATGATTTTTGGCACTAGTGAATAAATAATTTTTATCCTAAGGTGCACTCCCACTCAAATCAATATCTCTCATAATTGATTGTGAGTGATGCAAGACCCAACTTTCAATTCAGCGTCAAGGATGTAACCATCTCAAGTGATGAGAATTTCAATTGGTAGGCCAACTTGCCAATCAAATCTCTATGTGACTCTTGTTCATCTTTCGATGCATGTGTTCCGAGCTCATGACTTTCATGCCTGAACGTCAAGACAACCAAGTGATCTTGTTGCGAGGTCTCAACTCACCCGCCTCACACTTCTCTAATCGTTCGTACCCATGTAACCATGTGATACCCCGAAGATATAGGTGCCGTGACGGTGCTACACTTGGGAGAACACTAACTACTTGACATTCTAAGTGAGAGATCACCCTAATAAAAAGCGACTACCACGCAATTAAGAAGGGTGCATCAAGAGGGATAAACATCTCAGGCAATTCATAATAGCATGATATGGTATAGCCCCTTCTGACGGAGAAGTCAAGTATTTCTTCGTCTTTGGCATTCGCGTCGATGTTCACCTCTGCGAAGATTGCTACCACCTTGTCGATGCACCAGATAATATTGCTATCTCTATAGCTAATAAAATAAGTGCATTACATAAGGTTGATACGCAGGTCATTAAAGTGCAGTCATATGGCTCCAGCCATCATGCCGAATCATGACACGCAAGTCATGTTAATTACATCATATAGCCATCTCATGCATAATAAAATTGAGTATGAGCATTGCTATACCACATAACATGCAAACCATCCTGCAAAACCAAGTTAGACGCCTCTAATCGGTTTATACAAAATTTTATTTTACGTGGCTTCTAAGGTTTTGACTCAAACCGCAACTACCAACGTTTATCATCAAGTATGATAATTCAAGTTGCTAGATTAACTTTCCAGGGTGTATGAAACACGAGATGATAAAATCTCGAGCCCCATACTAAACTTCGTCATACGCGTGACCCCCGTGCAGATCATATCTGCATTGCCCTTTCGTCTGCGAAACATCCATCTTTCTTTTGACTATGGTGGAACCCAAAGAACTGTTAGCACTTCGTTGATCTGTCAATCAGCATACTCAGGAGCAGCATGAAAGGATCGCAGATTGCCAGAACTTTGTAAGATTCCACCATTCCGTCAAGATATGGACTACGCAAATTCACGGGAAGCAATAGGAACATCGGGTAACAGATTTCATCTGCTACCCGCACAAATAATTTTCAGCAATAGATCTCATCTACTACAAAATTATACTATGCAATACCCATACATCTCATGTATTCTAGATCATAACATGCATCTACTCATAGCCTGGCTCTTGATGCCACTGTTGGGGAACGCGACAGAAAACAAAAATTTCCGGTATAGCGAGCACGCCCAGGACCACTATGGAGACTGCATACCAGGTTTGATCTGATCCGTACCGACTCGAAGCACAGCGGAAGAAGAGTCGGTGGAGATCGTTGGTGCAGATCCCCGCAACTAGGATTTTACAACCTCCCAACCGCGAGGATGTACTCCCTGGTCGGACAGCCCTTCGGGAGGCGGTCGGACAGTCCCCCGGACGATGTCGCGGACAGCCCTTCGGGAGGACCCTCGAAACTCGAACGAAGACTCAGACAGCCCTACGGGAGGACACAGGAACAACCCCTCGGGCAAAACATCGAAACTACGACCTCTCTACGGGGTTGCACACATACGGTGTCATCTATCCGGCAGGGCTTCGCCGTCCAGAACTAGTTCCTGCCGGAACCCAGACAACCTTTCGGCTCTACGAAAGACTCTTTTCGTGGGAGGGAGAGAGAGAGCTTGCAAAGGAAATCATGTGTACGAGAGCACAAGGATGAAGAGATGGCAGCCCACATCTCCTCTATTTATAGGAAAACCAAGGGGTAGGGTTGGGACTTGAAAATACCAAACTACCCCCACTTTATGTCACACATAAAAAACATAAGAAGAAAAAAGGGGTGCCATGTGGAGCTCCATGGAGGAGCTCCACCCTTGGCCGGACAACCCTTGGGGGGGGCCCATGAGGAGCTAGCTTGCTCCCCAATCCCTTCTAGAAGCGTTTTTGGAAATATCCAAAAAGGTCCTTTTCCATAAATATCCAAAAAGCACTTTCACTATTCACAACGACATTTTTCAGCGTCCGATCGAACTGAAAATATTTATGTGGGCTTAGAACAATTCTAGTACCCCACTAAAATAATTTTTAATGCGATCCGGAACAATTCCGGAATAGTGATTTTCATCTGCGAAAAGCATTTGAAGCGGTTTCGGCAACTCCGGAACATTTTCGGTTTTTCTTCCGGAAATTTCCAGAAGTTTCCAGAATGATTCTGGCACCCTCCAAGAATTATCAGGCATGTGCCGAAACCAATTTGACTTAATGGTATCCCCTGAAACTACTTTTTAGTTTTACCGAAACTGTTCCGGTGACCTGTCTGCGGAACTTTTCCGGTGTCCGAAACTTTTCGGTGATTTTCTCTCAGACTCCCTGTCTAGTATTCAACAGATAGATGACCCTTAAGTGTGTGACCCTATAGGTTCGGTGAAGCATAGACATGACCTGGAACCCCTTCCGATCAATGATCAACATCGGAGCCGTGGACACCCATATTGACCCCTATACCCAAACGAATGAATATTCGAGTGAACCTCTAGTTGCCTTGAGCTATTCCTGTTGCTTCGCGATATGTTACAATTACTCGAGGTGAGACATGGGCATCCTCGTGGATCAACAACTTGTCCACTATGCCAGTTACCTCGTTGCCGGTATTGTTCTCTTTTCTCGTTCCCGTGTTCTGGCATCCCCGTGATCAAATCACAAAGTGTCTGGCCAGACGATGATGGATACCGTAACACCGAGAGGGCCCAGAGATATCTCTCCATTGTCGGAGGAGCAAATCCCAATCTTGAGCTAACAAGTTACTTGACATACTTTTCCATGAACCCGTAAGCCGCCGTAATAGCCACCCATTTACGGATGACGTTTAACAAACCCCAAAGTTCATGAAGCAAGCATGAAGAAACTCGATACTCTCATGGTCTAAGGAATTATGCAAACGTTAACCATCTCTGTGTTATTAACCATTAACTTGTGACGAATGTATCTCATAGCATAACATCAATTCAGATCGATTCAACACGAGTGTTCTACCAACATCGCGTCCTCAAAATTGCCGGCATAGCCATGCCCATGATCAGGAAAACAGGACCATCATGCAACACTTGAGCCAGTCTTAGAGGCAAGACTAGGAATACAATTTACCGTTTATTATACCACACGTGCACATGAGTTTCCCTCCAAGCCTTGTTTAATTTGTAGACTCGAGAATCATTGCAGTTATAGCATGGAACATAAACATTCATTACAAACTTTGGAGATACAAAATAACTGTTATTACTGCCTCTAGGGCATATCTCCTACAAAAACACTATTATCCCACAGATCAATCTTTACCTCCGGATTATTTCGGAGCTCCTTGTCATGTCCAGGATCTCATCTGGGACTTCGAACAACTTTCGGTCACCAAGATAATAACTCAACTATACTTATATCGTCACCAAACGTTAAGTGTGTAGACCCCGTGGGTTCGAGAACTATGTAGGCATGATCGAGACACCTCTATAGTCAATAACCAATAGCGGAACCTGGATGCCCATATTGGCTCCTACATATTCTAGGAAGATCTTTATCGATTGAATCTCTATGTCAAGGATTCAGTTAATCCCGTATGTTGTTTCCTTTTTTCTTCGGTATGTTACTTGCCCAAGATTCGATCGTCGTTATCTCTATACCTAGTTCAATCTCGTTATCGGCAAGTCTCTTTACTCGTTCCGTAATACAAGATCCCGTGGCTAACACTTAGTCACATTGCTTGCAAGGCTTATTGTGATGTTGTATTACCGAGTGGGCCCTGAGATACCTCTCCGTCACACGGAGTAACAAATCCCAGTCTTGATCCATGCCAACCCAACAGACACCCTTAGAGATACCTGTAGAGCACCTTTATAGTCACCCAGTTACATTGCGACATTTCATACACACAAGGTACTCCTCCGGTGTCAGTGACTTGCATGATCTCATGGTCATAGGAACAAATACTTGACATGCAGAAAACTGTAGCAATAAACTGACACGATCATATGCTACGTTTATAGATTGGGTCTTGTCCATCACATCATTCTCCTAATGATGTGATCCCGTTATCAAATAACATCTCATGTTCATGGCTACGAAACCTTAGCCATCTTTGATCAACGAGCTAGTCTACTAGAGGCATACTAGGGACACAGTGTTGTCTATATACCCACACATGTATTTAGTTTCCAATCAATACAATTATAGCATGGATATTAAACGATTATCACGAACAAGGAAATATAATAATAACTAATTTATTATTGCCTCTAGGGCATATTTCCAACAGTCTCCCACTTGCACTAGAGTCAATAATCTAGTTCACATCACCATGTGATTTACATTGTTATGAATCTAACACCCAACGAGTTCTGGGGTTCGATCATGCTTTGCATGTGAGAGAGGTCTTTAGTCAACGGGTCTACAAAATTTAGATCCGTGTGTACTTTGCAAATATCTATGTCATATTGTAGACACTGCTACCACACTCCACTTGGAGCTATTCCAAATAGCTGCTCCACTATACATATCCGGACTGCTACTCGGAGTCATTCGGATTGGTGTTAAAGTTTTCATCGACGTAACCCTTTATGAGGAACTCTTTATCGCCTCCATAATAGAGAAATATTTCCTTTGTCCAATAGTTACTAAGGATAATTCTGATCGTTGTTTAGTGATCCGCTCCTGGATCACTCTTGTATCCCTTGACAGACTCATGGCAAGGCACACACAGGTGCGTACACAACATGGCATACTATATAGAGCCTATGGATAAAGCATAGAGGACGACCTTCGTCCTTTCTCTTTCTTCTGCCGTGGTCGAGCTTTGAGTCTCACTCAACTCCACACCTTACAAAACAGGCAAGAACTCCTTCTTTGAATGATCCATTTTGAACTCTTTCAAAATCTTGTCTAGGTATGTACTCATTGAAAGTCTCATCAAGCATCTTGATCTATCTCTATAGATTTTGTTGCCCAATAATTAGGTAGCTTCATCCAGGTCTTCCTTTGAAAACCCTTTTTCAAACAACCGTTTATGCTTTCCAGAAATTCTACATCATTTCCGATAAATAATATGTCAACCACATATACTTATCAGAAATTTTGTAGTGCTCCCACTCACTTTATTGTAAATACAAGTTTCTCATAAACTTCGTATAGACTCAAAAACTTTGATCACCTCATCAAAGCGTATATTCCAACTCCGAGATGCTCGCTCCAGCCCATAGAAGGATCACTGGAGCTTGCACACCTTTTAGCATCCTTAGGACTGACAAAATCTTCTGGTTGTATCTCATACAACCTTTTCTCAAGGAAAGAAACGATGTTTTTGACATCCATTTGCCAGATTTCATAATTGAAAACGCAGCAACTGCTAACATAATTCCAACAGACTTTAGCATCGCTACGAGTAATAAAGTCTCATCGCAGTCAACTCCTTGAACTTGTCGGAAACTTCTTTGCGACAAGTCGAGCTTTATGAATGGTGACATTTACCATCAGTGTCTGTCTTCATCTTGAAGGTTCACTTGTACTCAACGACCTGCCGTCCAACGAGCAAGTCTAGCAAAGTCTATACTTGGTTTTCATACATGGATTCTTTCTCGGATTTCATGGCCTCTAACCATTTGTCGGAATCCAGGCCCATCATCGCTTCTCCATAGTTCACAGGTTCATCGTTGTCCAACAACATGACCTTTAAGAGAGGGTTCCCTAATTTTAAAGCTTCTCATGCCAATCCTTGATTTTGACTCCGTCAATCCTTTGTTGTGGCAATGAAATCTCTACCTTTGTTAAGCTATCCCGTTTTAGAGCCCCTCACTCAACTCTCCAATTTTGATTGAATACATAATTGATTGTGTGGTTCACCTTGAATTAATGATGGGATCTCTAGATGAATGAGAGACAAAACAAAAATGTAGCCCATGACATGTTTAGCAACAACATAACACACGCGTCCAAGAATGTAAGTAAATTTTTCATGTTTTTACTAATTAAAAGGCGTCCTCCACTAACACGGTCAAAATAATTCACCCAAACACCATAATAAAAAATAAAAATGATACACTCACGAACGATTTGCTACGTATTGGTCATACCAAACATTTTTCCACTAATCACTTCCCCGATTTGCATCGTTGGTCCACCTTTTCCCTAATCTCTAACCATAAATTTACACATCCATCTGTAAGCACGATTTCACAAAATATGTCTGTAGGAGTAGCATATCTGATAAAAACATACATCTCATTGTATCCCTCACATACCAAACTAACTAATACGTAAATATTTTTCAAAAAGATATGAAACATGTGCAAACCCAAGAATATAAGCGGCGTGGTAAAGCGCGCACTGTCGTTCTAGTGTTTGTGAATTGTCATAGCACTCGCTAGCGAGAGAGAGAGAGAATGACACAAAGGTTAAGATAAGTATGACATGTCAGCCCCAACAGTTAGTAAGAGAAGTACGTGATCTCATTGGAATCATCTTTTTCGTAATGCACCAAACGGGTCTAGGGTCTAGATAGACTGAGATTTATGAGTACAGGGTGCAATCTTCTAGAATTTGAAGGTCAGGATTCATTTACGACAAGCTAACATCAAGATTTAAAACATTCTTCACGCGTAAGCATGCATGAGCAACAAACGTGCATACACGAGCAACCACCGTGCAGGAGCAGCGCGGACCATGCTCGTGTATGCATGTTTGTTGCTCATGCATGTTGTTGTTCGATTCCCGTGTGGTAGAGGCCTCCTGCGTGCTTACGCGTCCACTCTTCTGCCGAGCGTATGATGTCTGGTGTGACAACCGCACCTATGCGACTGCATCGAATTCCGTAAAGATCACCAATGAGTATGCGTCTCCATCCGCCAATCGAGCAACGGGCTGTAGTTGCATTGTCTTTTTGGACCGTAGCATTGTCGTCCGACTGTTCTTCTCACGTCAGCATCGATCTGCGTTCTGTCGTTGCGTCGCCCCTCCGGACCATAGTGTCACGGACCATGGTCCACTGTCCCAGGTCGTCCACTTCAGGTTATACCCATGGCTGCATTGATCTTTGCGCTGCCGGGTCATAGTGAGCGTGGCACGCGGTCCCTACCGTAGCCCCATGGTTCTCCACGTCGCTGCACCGACCCGCGCGCTACCGTTACGTCGCCCCTTTGGACCGTAGAGCCACGCCACACAGTCCATCACCGTCTCGAGGCTGTCCGCTTCAAGACGTCCTCATGGTTGTAGCGACCCTCACGCTGCTGTTGTGTTGCCCCATAGGGCGGTAGCAAGCATGGCACGCAGTCTCTGTCATCGCCTGAGGTCTTCCCCGCACCCCCCAACTCGTGCGTTGCCATTGTGTTGCCCCTTCGGGCCGTAGCACGGTAGCACGCGGTCCACTTCGTCCTCCACACGCGTTAACTTCCATGTGGTATGCGCCGCACCATCTGTGCAGGGCTTCGTCATGCTATCGGGTTGTTTCTCGCCTACTTCTAACATCGCCACCACGTTCCTAACCTAGCCGCCGCCGTTCGTCTTCCTAGTCCACGATGACTACCTCGACACCGGCCACCCTGACTCGAAATGGACCATGGCATTCTTCGCACGGCTACGTCGACCATGGATACATCATCCTACGCTCTCGGCTACCTCAACAACGGCACAAAGGGATATCACATCGCTTGAGCAACTCACCGGCTTCCTCTACTGTCCACGCGTTCGCGACGCGACACCGTCCCCGACGCACCCGCTGTGACTGCAAGGGATGTTAGCCCGTCGGCTGTTATTCTATCCAGTCTTACCGTCTATGACGCTATCTTGTTTGCGACGCTACTGGTACGACTGCGTGGGGATTTTAGAGATATATTGGGTACTTAAAGATTGTCCGGGATTAGATACAAATTGTTTCGATCTTATTTCTAGAGACGTCTTGTCCTTCGAGTCTTGTATTCAATATATACTCGCCTTCGAGGCTCAATAATACATCCATCACATTACACTAAGGGCCTCTTTGATTCGCAGGATTCTCAAAACGAAGGAATAGGAAAAATGCAGGAATAGGATGCCATGTCATGTAATACCCTACAAGATTTGAAAGAGTGTTTGATAGCGCAGGAAAAACAAAGGAATCCCACAAAGAGGTTTGAGTGGATGGAATTTTTCCTTCAAAATCTAGTACAAATGGATCCTATGAAAAAAAATCTAAGGATTTCAATCCTACGAATCAAATGGCCATCAAAGGAAAAATTTCTAAGGGTCCAAATCCTCCAAATATCCTATGCAATTCCTTTAATCAAAGGAGCCCAGTTCACTCTATATTCCTTCTACACATTCAAACGGAAAACATCAAATGTGGCAAGCACATTTGGACGTGTCCATGGGCAGTGATTGGGAAACCGTCCATCGTGGACCAAAAGTCACTCCCTACTTAGAAACACGAACGCAAAAATGCACGTCAATGATGAATTAGTGTTCAATTAAAACGATGGCATACTATCCCCTCCCCACCCGTGGCTCGATCCAATCTAGCGGTGCTGCTTTCGACAAGAAAGCATCATTGCATCGGCCCCGACGCAACGCAACTAGGCTCGAGGGGAGTCAAGTGCATACGTCACATAGATACTCCCATGCGTTGCGGCCTGTCTCTCGAAGGCCGAATCATGTAAACTTGTTTGTGGTGCCCGTGACGATGGGGGGCGAAGCTGTCCAGGGCAACGCAATATATGTATGCCACTGCTGGGATGCTGGTGGACTCACCTCTTCAGTAAAGGTGCCATTCCTAATGCCTCCAATTCCAAACCCCATCTCCATTAAGACGGATATGGATAACCATAAAATGGTGTCGGTCAAAACTATTGTTACTCTTCGTCTATTATAGACACAAAATGAGGTCGATGCTCTTTGGCTATATATCGCATGAAACTGTTTCGTGCAGGCATTTTGTGATTCTTTAATTTATTATCTACTTTTGATTTTTTGCTTTTGTTATTGTACCATAGTTGGTTTTAACGATAACAATCCAATGTAGGTTTCACCAACTCGTATAAAGTTTGAGGACCCGTTGGTGACCCATGCTATTATTTTCCTTGGGTATGGGCAACTTCAACGTGGTGCACGTGCATCCAAACGGAGAAATTAAATGTCCGCGAAAACATTTGGGCATATCCACCGATATCGATAGGGTGTCGGACATCCAACTGTGTGCACCAAAAGTACGCCCCTATTTTTAGTATATGGAGCATAGAAAATAATTGAAAGATAGCACAATTTTTCCATAATCATGCAAATGAATAATTCAAATATAAATATTACATCTGAAAGCTTAGCAATTCAACCAGGTTTTCAATTCACTGATCCCAAATTCAACATACTCCTCAAAAGTGGCCTTCATCTCAAGCTTAAACTTCTTCATCATCTTATGTTGTTCATTAATGTTGTGCCCTATGAACATCAACCTTTTTTTTTTGAGAAAACCCTATGAACATCAACCATAAAACCTGCATCGGTACAACGCCCCTTACAAAAGGCTGCTTGCCATCGGACTGATAAACTTGTTGTGTTTTTATATAGTGTGGATTATATAAGAACCACGCAACATCGTTCATATGTAAAACAATATCCAAAAAATCGAAAAACTTCTTTAAAAATTGTGAACAATTTGAAGATGCCAAATAGTTTTTCGAAAAAAGTAAATAATATATGAAACTAAAAAAATTGAAATTCAATTTTCTTTTTCTAAATATGTGACAAACTTTTGGGATTCTGATTTTTAAAAAAAAATTGTACACAGTTTATAAAAATGCAAAAAATTGCTAAATCCAAATATTTATACAAAACATGATTTTTTTTGTCAAAACACGATTTCTTTTTAAAAACATGAACATTTTATGAAAACAAAATTGGAAACCTCGAGCATTTGGATTTGCAAAGAATTTTGTATAGCTGGAACATTTCCTTAAATATCTATTTTTACAATTTCTGAACAAAAATTGAAAATAAGAATATTTTGCACTTCTGAGTTTTTATAACTGTGAACATTTTTTGAAATGGCAAAGAAAATTGGAAAAATGTGAAGGTTTTATTGAAATCTGAAGAAAAAAAAATAAAACAAGAACACTTTTTAAAATTTATAAACTTTATAGAAAATGTGCAAAAAATAAAAATTTAAATAGTTTTTGAAATTTCCAACAGGCGTCTGACTGGAGCGATTTAGTTACCTAGTTGGGCCAATGCCTTAGCCTGTTTTTGCTATTTTTCGTTATTCTTCGTTTTTTTGGTTAATTCGTTTTTCTCTTTTTAAACTTAATTAGTATTTTTAAACAACGTGTTCAACGTTGGGCTAGAAGGCTTCACTTGCGAACACGTTGTTTGACGACATGCGTGAAGTGACCCCAGATTTTTTTCATGGAACTATATCACCAATTCAAGGTGCCATGCGAAGTTGGTTGGGTTTTCGAAAAATCTTGCATTTGTAGAAATTTCTCGATGAAAAATGGTCAAAGATTGGTTGGACATGATGCAACTTCCATAATGTGTTGGAATCCATTCAAACATGGCATGGGATGCCTACCATGGGCAAGCCCATCTGTTGGCAAAAGTTGTGGTCATTTCATTCATGTCTAAAAATATTCCTTGTTCAATGGAGGGTGTTCGAGTAAGACAAAATGGTCCGTTTGAGACACTTTTTTCGACATCCATCAAATGACACCAATGTTTTTTCCATGAGCTCATATGATCAATTAAAGGCACTATTAAATTTTTTGAGTTTTCAACAATTTTAGCATCTTCTGGAGTTTTATGGCGAAAAATGGCCGGACGTGACGTAACTTGCATACGGTGTTAGAATTCGTCCAAACCTGGCATGGGTGCCTATCATGGGCATGCACACCTACTAGGAAAAATTTGTGTCATTTCTTATATGTCCAAAAATAGATCATGTTCAAAAGAGAGCGTTCGGATCAGCCAATAGGATTCATTTGAGGGAGAGTATTTTTGGCATCCGTCAATGACCCCAAAATAGTTTTCATGAGGTTATATGACCAATTCAAGGCACCATGCAAGTTATTTGAGTCTTTGACATTTTTTGCATTTTTAGTGTTTTCTTCATAAAAAAGGTCGATCGATGGACGTGTCGCAACTTCCATGCAGTGTCGGAATCGTCCAAACCTAGCATGGGCATATCAACTTGCTTACAAAAGTTGAGGTCATTTGAAAGTTGTCCAGATATAGCCAACGTTCAATGCAGGGTGTTCGGATAGGCCAGAAGTGTCCGTCTGGGAGCATGTGTTTTTTGAGAATCTTGAAATTATTCCAATTTTTTCCATGGCCTTCTATGACCAATTCAAGGGACTATGCCTAGTTATTTTGGTTTTCGACAAATGCTGCATTTTATGAAGATTTCTCAATCAAAAAGACCGATAAATGGCCAAATGTGTCACAACTTGCACACGTTATCGAAAATCGTAAAACCTAACATGGATGCCTATCAAGGGCATGCCCACCTGCTTGTAGAAGTTGGGATCATTTGAACAATGTCCAAAAATAAACCATGTTGAACGGAGAGTGTTCGGGTGTGTCAAAACGCTTCGTGTGAGATCACGTTGTTTTTTGAGGTCCTTGAAATGATCTCAATTTTTTCAAGGCCACCAATTCATGACACCATGTCAAGTTGTTTTGGTTTTTGATATTTTCAGAGTTTTCACGGTAAAAAAGGCCGATAAATGGCCGGGCGTATTGCAACGTATAAATGGTGTCGGAATTTGTTCAAACACGAGCCATTGGCCCAACTAGTTGAAGACATGGCTCCCGTTGGCCATTTGACTGGCCGGCCCAAGTATTCGAGGATTTGATAAAAGTTCAACGATTTTGAAACAAATGTTCACCGATTTGAAAATGTTCACAGATTTCCAAAAATAAAATAAGAAAACATTCATGACATTAAAGGTTCGTCAATTTAAGAAAAAATGATTTGAAAATAAAATTACGAATTAAAAAATTGAAAAAAAGGAAGATAAACAGAAATAAAAATAACAGAAATGACAAGCCAAAAAAAAACTGAAAAGCCTCTATGTAATTTTTAGGGTGTCTCATATTTGGCGAGTAAGTCACGTGGTTAGGTACCCTACAACAACCCATTTCAGACTCCTTCCCCATAGGTGTTTTTCATTTTTCTTTTTTTTTCCGACTTTTCTTTCTTTTATCCTTGTATTTTGTTTTGTCGTATTATTTTTATTTTTCATTTTCTGTACTTTGTATTTCTTTTCTTATTTTTCTCTTTCTTTTATTTCTTATTTTTTATTCCCCTTTTCATTTTAGCGACCATTATTAATTTTTATGAATATATTTTCTCAAATCATGGATATTTTTGCTCTCGTTAACATTTTTGAAAATGTGAATTTTTTCCAAATTGGTGAACATGTTTTAAATCGTGAAAATTGTCAATTAGAGAACATTTTGTGTAAATTAACAAACATTTGGTAATTGTGAACATCTTTTTAATTCCATAAACTTTGGTTTTGAGTAAGCGATCATTTTTTGAAGCGAGGGAAAAATTCTGAAATTGGGGGAAAAATATTTGTAATTCATGAACAGTTTTTATTGCACCAACATTTTTCAATCAGCAAACATTTTTGTAATTCATGAACAGTTCTGCAATTTCATGACCATTTATAAAATTTAATGAACAATATTTTAAGTTGCTAACATTTGTTCAATTTCATTACATTTTCAGAATACACCAAAAAAAATACAAACATTTTTTATAAAACTATGCACATTTTTTTTAATCCAGGAACATTTATGTTTTTGAACATTTTTTCAAAATGCATAGTTTTTAAAAAGATTCTAACCTTTTGAAATAGCATATGGACTGTGACTATTTTGAATCACAAAATAAAAATCTCTATCATTGTAGTAGTCTATCAACATATACATATGAGATGAACTTGACACCCGATGAACAAACATCGGTTGATGAAATGCATTCTAGAGTCAAGCTTCCTCATACTTACAACGATAATTGATCCACCTACACAAACCGAGAAGCTTGTAGCTGTCCGACGTCGCGGCAATTAAGTTGTTCCGCCTCCAGCTGGCGCGGTAAGGTGGGGCTAAAATTTGGATCGACTAGCTCCCAGACGGCAACGGTCGTCTTGCCAAGTCGCTAGTAAGTGGGACCGTGCGCCTCAGGCGGGCGTCCCATAATCATCCCATATTTGGGTTGGATATGAGGGGTGCCGGTCAGTCCAGACGTTTGAGGTCGGTTTGAGAGGCCCGGTTGGGTGAAATTTTGGGATCGGTCAGTGACGGAGAGGCCTATCCGAACGATTGAGAAAGGTATGAGGGATCCGGTTGTACATGCTCTAAGATAATGAGTCTAGGTGAGCTGTAGTGTGTGGTTGATACATTACATTGCTTTATTATTGTGAAAATAGTTAGTAGCACTAAAACAACTCATGTCTAAATAATAGTGATATAAAGAGACATCTTTTAAGAAAATACTTGTACATCTCAGTTGCAGCCTTGCAGGTTGTACCGCGTTGCTATAGCTACTGTGGATGCATGTACTACTTCCTTTGTTTTTATATATAAGTTTTTCTTTAAAATTCATTGTAAACTACATACAAAATAAAATAAATGTATCTATACTCTAAAATATGTCGAGATACATTTGTATGTAGTTCATAATGAAATCTTTAAAAATACTTATATTTAAAAACGAAGGAAGTAGTATTTATGCACTCTAGCCAAAACAGTCATGCCGCGTCAAGTACTTTTGTGTCTCGTATGTTTACACGCCCATCTATCATAGAGCACGAGTACGCGACGTGCTCTTCCCGCCTCGCTAGAAACCACTTCGCTCCTTGACGGTTCAAGTAGATTTGCAGGGCAACGTTTTTGCCCCCTTTCTTCATTGCTGATGCTGCGGGTCCTCGCCTCCTCCGTCTGCCTCTCTGGAGACGGATGGGGGTGGAATCCCCGATGATTCTGCTCCCGTTGGTTGGAAGGGTTGGCCATGTTTGTTCCCGGGGAGTTATTTTGGTGGTGAGGACGGCGCCGCGTCCTTGGAATAAAGTGTTTCTGCTCTTCTCCCACGGCGACGGCACATCCACTGGTGGTGTCGAGGAGCAGGTAGCCAGGTCTTCTCGGTGGTCTTCATATCTAGCGAGTGTAAGTGTTGTTGGTTGTTACTTGGTGTCCTTTTCAACGGTCGCGAGCTCGGGCTTTGTAGTTGTGCTTGGGGTCTTGTAGCAGAATGCGTGGATGGCGCAGACCGTGACATTTTGCTTCTTCAACCGTGTTGGATGAAGTTGATGGCGCTAAGGTCTAGTGGACACGGGGAAGAACCCGACCGACGTGCCACAAAGCCTCGGCCTCGTTGCTTGTGACGGTCCGGTTCATCGCCTCGAAAAACATCCTTGTATGCGAAGGTGCTCCCTCAAATCTTGGTATAGTGGATGTTTTTCTTTTTCTCTGGCGTTGCCACGGTGATGGTGGAAAACAAAGGTGGACAACGATTCAGCAAGGCACAAGGTTCTCCACTCGTATTTAGTTTTACTTGTTGTAGGATCCTTGATGCAAAAATGTAAGACACCTGTGTATGTCTTATGTGATGAGCACGTATATATCTATGTATTAATGAAATATATGTGGTTATTTTATAGAAAGAATACGCGGCGTGGTATCCAGCAAAAAGGTAGAGTACGTGGCGTGTTAGCTTTATGATACATACATACATACGTAGGTAGTGGTTGTAGTTGCTCCAGCATATATGCAAGCCTGATCGGAAAAAACATGCACGCAGGCCAGCATTATACAGCCTAGTAGAGTACTCCATCCATCACATCACTCCCTACCAGTACATGACAGATAGAGCTAGGAGTCGCGTCACCATCATGTACGATCAGTGCACGTCAAGCCGTTGTAAATAAACGATGTAACTAAAGAAAAGAAAATCGGTTGGATGGCAGAGGCAGAGGCTGTACGCCATGTTCGGTTAAGAGCAGAAGCAGGTGTTGTTGCCTTCCCGAGGCATGTTCCATTCAATCCGACGCTTTCTTCACCCAGCCCGCAGCATCTGCCCCGACGCGACGCAGCTATAGGGTCGAGGAAGGGTCAAGTGGCGTGTAATTTCACGAGAAACGTATTGTTATGGCATGCACCATGGCATACATGTGCACGTAGTGGGTGTTCTTGCCGACCTCGGCAGTTTCGATCGTCTCAACAAGATTTACAATCACGGGCCAGCATATCTGTTCAAGTCATGGATAATTTATACTCCTTCCGTCCCAAAATAAGTGATTTAAAAATGATTTAACTTTACACTAATTCTAGTATAAAGTTGAGTCAGTTTTGAGTCACTTATTTAAAACTGAGAGAGTACATCTGTGTGCCCAAGGCACAAACACATCCATTTCTTATAGTGAAATTTGAGGACGAGGTGAGCGGCACATTTCCCCTTAACGCCCCCAAACTGATGGGCTTTGGTACTACAAGACTTGGAAGCTCGAGACATCTACAACCCAGAGCATCATCATGGACTGCATTAGTGTGGGCAAAGAAAAATGACAGTTAGAGCGAGACCAGTGGTACACACTGGTCTATAGATACTTCTCTTCAATGTGTTGGATTCCTGATCAGGCATCGACCCGAGGTAAGCTGTAGGGGAACACATGGATGCTGAGGTCCTACAACATCCACACGAGAAAAATTGAGATGTTCGGTAAAACATATTTGTGGACTTCTCATTCCTGATGCCTCTGAATCCTACCATGTCACGGTTCCCTCGGTATTACAGTGGACATGGATATCCGGAATATGGCGTTGGTCGAAATAATTTTGAGCCCTCTCGTCTAGTGGCCACAACAATGGGATCGATGCTCTTTGTAGCTAGCTTATATCACCTTCTTTCTGTGGGTCCAATCTATGACACTTTAATTTGCTATCGACCTTTTGATTCTCTGCATTTGTTATTGTACCTAGGTACGGTTTTAATTGTGATAATAATATAGGTTTCATAGGCTCATACAAAGTTCATGGCTAGTTGATAACTCATGCACATCGCTTTCCTTGGCTAAGTTGTAGGGAAAACCCTTTCTATTTTACATTCATAGCTCGGATTGTTAAGGATTCTAAAGACATGTGCTCGCCAGAGCATCAACCTTGAGCATTCCATACAACTTTTTCTGTGTGTTACCAGTGTGCTCTATCAGATGAAGTATCTAGATGGTAGGCTTTTTTGTGTAGTAAGTAATGGAGATTATAACACATCTTTGTGTGTATGTCATTGGAGTGCTCCATCAATAATAGCATATAAGATATCAAATGGAGTATGTAGATGGTAAGCTATTTTCGTGAATTAATTCATGAAGATTGCAATATTATAGGATGCTCTCTGTGGATCAATAATTTTGATGAGACAAACACACACATAGGTAGAGGTGGACGTTGGACGGTGTACATGGGAATATTATCAAACCAACACGCGGTTGCAATCAAGAAATGAAAATATATTGCACGAAGCGACATCACATGTTTCATAAATGAGGTAGCCATCCGTTCTTTGATAAACCATCATAATTGGGATGCTACCTTAAGACAAAATGTACACTAATAGTCTATGGATACATTTCAAATGCGGCCCTTTTGCACCATCTCCATGTTTTTTAACCGTCATCATCTCCACACCGATGATCCCTGACACTGATAACCCAAAAAGACCATCTAAACATTACAAGAATAAGTGGGATCTTAGGGAGCCCCCTCCCCGCGCGTCTCCACCTGTACCACTACAATGTTTTTTTACTATTTCTGCATAAACCCACATTGTATCAATGGTAGAAAAACACATGTTTGTTCTGTTCCATGATTTATTTCCTTCCCTTGTGATACGGGGCAAGCCCGTGTGTGTCGATCTTTCATGAATTGGAGAGGGATTCCACGAAGAACACGACGAACACAAAGGGGAAATCACAAGAGGAAACACTCAAGAACAAGTCCAATCACACATCCACTAGACTCACCACACACAAGATCCACAAGGTACATGAACAACAAAGGGAAAGAAGGATACATGGTAGAGTTCATCCCAAATCTCATGGGGAGATGGGGCCTTGATATCCCGTAGGATCTTCCCTCGTAAGGGGCCTTGACATCCACTAGATATCTTCTCCTATAGAGGCATATACTCCATGGGAGAGGTAGTGGAAGGAGCTAGGCTCAACTTACTAAGAGCAAAACCATAGCTAACCCTAGAATGGAGGTGGGAGAGGAGTATATATAGTGCAAGCCACGAAGGGGTTACTGCAAAATAGGTACACGAGCCACGGCCAAAGTCCCTGCGTGCAGGCAGGGCCGGAAGTTCTGGGATGGCCGAAAATTACGGGCTCTAAAGGTTCCGGGCGAGGTCCGGGCTAACCAGAGAGTTGGCACGTCTGGGAGCTCTGGTTGCCAGAGGCCAGAAGGTCCGGACCGGTCGGAAGGTCCGGGGTCTGGAGGTTCCGGGAAGGCCGGAAGGTCCGGGACTTCCAGATTGTCGTCCTCGCTTCTTCTTCCGTCTCTTCCAAGCTTCCCTCACGGATGGTGTAGTCGTACGTAGGTGCTGGCACTCCTCCTCGTCATCCGTGAAGCTCCGACAATACCTATGCATGCACATGAGAGGAATGTCAAGTAGTATACCATCCTCGAAGGGGTCAAGTGAACACGTGTAAAGGAGATGATTCACCTTTATGTATGTGGAGTAGATGTGGCACATGTCACTTGGCAAAGGAACTCTTGCCATGATGATGTCCATAGGATGCTCCGCATCATCCCCTCCCCCTTGGGAAAGATCCGTCCTCAGATCAAGATCCAAATCACCATGGGAAGGAGATGACATCGCCGTGTAGAAGTGGATGATCACGAAGCACTCAACATCATCAAGCTCGAAGGGTGCACTCTCCAATGTCTCGCCATCTTGTAGTTCCTTCCAAAGGATCAAGGACAACAAACACTTGGAAAAACAAATGTGGTTAGCGTTAATGCCAAACCAAGCATTCAAGTGGTGAATCACCACATAGGTGTTGTCATCATGCATATCTTCTGGTGTGACAAGGGATTGTGACATGGCATGTAAGCATACGAATTGAGCACAAGCAATGTAATCATGGGAGCAAGTATGCCAAGGTGAGGTAGGGATGCAAATATGTGTGACAATATAATAAGCATCTACCTCATGGTCATAGTAATCATGCACAAAGCAATCAATGAAAGGTCTATGATAGGCATAGGAATGATTCACAACACCAAGTAGAATGAAGGGTTTAAACACATGGTGCAACCCAAAGTGCAAGATAATCGAAGCATAATGTGCACATGGTGTAGTGAAGATAGTGAGGCACTCAACACAATTGAAAGAGCAAGTGTTCAACACGTGTGAGGAGATCAAGTCAAGCAAGTATCAATCAATGTGCAAAGCATGGCAATGGTTGTCATCAACCGCATAAAAGGAGCATATCGGTGATGCAACATAATCAAGCATAGTGATCATGTAGTGCAAACTAGTAGTGCGAAGATGCAACGTACTAGTGGAAATCATGGCAATGATGTCATTTGAGCAAATAATAGGCATAGACAACGCACATGACATAACGCAAGCATGGGAACAAAACATGATCAATATATCGTCATAGGCATGGGGCACAAAGCAAACATGGCAATAACAAGTAGTATCTCCACCAAGCTCGCAAATACACATCCAGATATGATAAGCATGGGTCATGTGTAATGCAAAGCATGGGTCATAAATGTATGGCAAAGTCATAGAAATGAGCATATCATGCAAAGTGAACATGGAAATATGGGCAAAGGATATAAAATGCACAAGAAGCCATAACCATGTGAGGGCCATGTAGAAGATATGAGCATAGTCCTTGTGCGAGGGGAATGGTTGGAGACACATTCCGATGAATCCCAAAGCATTCGTGCTCTCAAGAGCTCTTTTTCATCAACTCATGGGATTGTGAGGTTGATGAGTAATCATGGGTACCTGCACACAACAAAGACAGAAGGAAAATTGTATGTGCGTGGTATATGTATACATCATCTGTTAGGATGTGCATGTGCTTGTGTAAGTTAGCACAAGATAAGCAATGCTCAAAGAAATTTGATGCACGGTATAGGAACATGTCATCCATCATGAAAGAATAGTTGTTGTGTATAACACAATGGGGACACAAATTGAGCACGCAGATATATGGCGCATCAATAGCATTTTTTTTCATGGGTAGCATATCGTGCACACAAGTTTGGGGATCATGCAATGGTGAGATGGAACAAAATCTCCTATGATGTATGAGGAAACTATGGGGGTCTCCTCATGTGCAATAGCGGGAGCATACTATGAAGAATATGGACAACATCCAAAACAATGCATATTCGAAGCTAGGTGGCCATGGCATGTCATATGAGAATTATTGCGCAAATGATGCAAAGGAAGCATGGCAATATCATCACAAGAAAAACAAATGCCAATGATCATGGGTTTGTCATCTATGCCATATGAGCAAATGGTATTTATTTTAATGGCATATGCATAATTACTACGATGAGATTGCAAAGATGCAATTTGGGTGATCTCATGCATAGCACATGACAAGTCAAGCGGATTGCCAAACATGATGTGACCTATAGAGTTCTCACAAGAAATCCTATGCAACATGGAATCACAAGTAATAGATTCCACATTAGAATCGTCAAACACATCATAAATGGGCAATTCATCACATGAGGAAGTCGCATAATCATGAAGCATGGCAATAGGTGGAACGACATCATGCAAGCAATCAATGTCCACTAGTGGGGCAAGAGTAACACCTTCACCTATGTTACCTTTTTCTTTCCACTTGTGTGGTGTAGGTGAGGTGGCATAGACCAACTCGGGGTCATCTTCATCGTGATGGAACTATGTGGGGGTGCATCATATTCCACCATGGTCATCGTCTTGTCCAAAGGAAGGATGAAGTCATCGAGGATCGACACGTCATCGTGTATGGGACCTAGCACCAAATGAGAAGACACAATAGAGATAGAGGTTAAGTTGGTAGAAATCATAGTGGCTTCACATGCCATCTCAACTACCTCACTCTCTCTATGTGGTGATGGCTCACACACACCCTCGGAGTAGGTGCACTCAAACTCACATATGGTGGAGTCACTCATCTCACTCAAGTGGTGGGGGTTGTGGCTCTCCTCACATGGGAATTGTGGCAACTCAACATGTATCGGGCTGGTGGTGAAGGCACTCTCACTCTCAATATGGTGGCAAAAGTCTCTCAACTCATCTCCAAACGCCACCCCATGGTCGATGGGAAACTACCATGCTCAACCATCTCGTCACTGTCGCCATGGATGAAGGCCGAAGATGGCACATCATCACTCTCCTCCATAACCGAAGGGAAAATCCCATGTGCGATCTTCTCACTCTAGCCTCCAAAGAAGGAAGCGTCCTCTATGCTCGCCACCTTGTTGCTCACCTCCAAAGCATGTTACTTGAGTGGCTCCGTAGTCATGGTCGTCGCGGCACCATCGTCATAAAGAGTGGTGGTAGACTCGACATAGTCAACACCACAAAGAAGGATGCTGGTGAAGTCGGACTTGGGAACGTCGTCTTGGAGCTTGTCGGGCTTGGACATCTTGGTGGTACCGTCCTCATGCTCGTCGTCTCGGAGCTTGGTAGTCGTGAAGTGTGCGCGGGGTCGAGTAGGCTTGGCCTTGAGGTCTTGTGCCCGCCGAGTGATCACCAATGTAGAGTTTGTCGAGAGACTCATAGTTGTTGTCGAAGATAGGCTTAGCGATGTCGTTGCTCAATCCCATCATGAAGTAGAACTTCATCCAGATGGGGTCGGTCATGCTGCCTCGTCACAAGGCTTTATTCATCATCATGGAGTACTCATTGATGGACTTGGATCCTTGTATGGTGTTCTCCAATTGGCATTGAAGATGTTCCGTGTAGGTGGAAGGATCAAACTCTCGCCGCATCGCTTTCTTTGTCTTGGACCAACTTATGTCGAAGCTCTTCGAAGATGTGTGAAGCCACCATGTCGACGTGTCACCGTGGAAGTTTCTTGTGGCGCACTTCACTTGATCTTCGAAAGGGACTTGAAGTAGCTTGAGGTAGTGGTCCATCTTGCGCTCCCACTCGAGATACTCCTCGGGGTCTTGACTCCCATAGAAAGAAATGCCATGGTCGATTTCGAGGTTGTAGTAGCTCATGGAAGTCGCGGACTTGAGCTTGGGGAGCTTCTCTTGAAGGGCTTGCCGGCGAAGATGCCTCATGTCCAAAGGCGAAGATGCCTTGAAGTCGCTTGGCAAAGATGCCAATGTAGGCAATGAAGTCATTGAGAGGTGGTTGGTGTCGATCTCGTGACCTTCACCATTGTTTGACGTTGGACGCCTTGATGTTGGCGTCGTTATTTCTTCATGTCGTTGATGGTGTCGATGTCAGTGTGATCTTACCAGAGATGGTAGCTCGGGAGTATGTGCACTTGAGCGTCTTCTCGAAGATGAGGAAGACCTCTTGCGGTTCTTGATGAGGACCTTGAGCTCCTCCATTTGAGCATGCATCTTGGCGTCGATGATGTTCTTCATGGCATCGAACTCGTTGTTGGGGCTGTAGACCGAAGATGATGTGCTTTGCCTAGCCATCACAAGACTCGAGCAAAGGTGAGTGGGAAATGAGATAAACAATACCAAGATACCATTCCCGAAGTTGAGGATGTATCCCGTTTCACTCAATGTGAATTGAGAGAATAGTGGAATTGGTACCGGACTTGTTCACTCACACCTATAACATAAAGCTTATCGAGTGGCTTGGTTAGGACAAGTGCGACAAAATTCAAGCAAAATGAAGTCCAAGATATTGTAAATGTTGAAATAAATCCAAAGGACTCAAAATGCAAAGCAAGTGATCACAAATATATAGGAGGGCAATAGAGAAACACACGCGGTGGGATAATGGGGCATGTGCAACTATAGGGATGAGCAAAGCTTGTGTTGCACAAACACAAGGAGAGACGCTAGCTTATTGCACGTTTGGACACGATTCACCACTTGCAACCAATCCTATTTATGCAAGCAAAACGTTTCCTATTCCAAGTATCCTCATGCACAAGTATCTCTTTTCATGCTCAACTCTTTTTGCTTATAAGCTTTGATATTTCTTTCTTGCTTAGACGCTTTTTTTGACACTTTTTTTTGACTTTTCTCTTCATGGGTACCTACACACAACAAAGACAGAAGGAAAATTGTATGTGCGTGATATATGTATACATCATCCGTTAGGATGTGCATGTGCTTGTGTAAGTTAGCACAAGATAAGCAATGCTCAAAGAAATTTGATGCACGATATAGGAACATGTCATCCATCATGAAAGAATAGTTGTTGTGTATAACACAATGGGGACACAAATTGAGCATGCAGATATATGGCACATCAATAGCATTTTCTTCATGTGTAGCATATCGTGCACACAAGTTTGGGGATCATGCAATGGTGAGATGGAACAAAATCTCCTATGATGTATGAGGAAACTATGGGGGTCTCCTCATGTGCAATAGTGGGAGCATAATATGGAGAATATGGACAACATCCAAAACAATGCATATTCGAAGCTAGGTGGTCATGGCATGTCATATGAGAATTATTGCGCAAATGATCCAAAGGAAGCATGGCAACATCATCACAAGAAAAACAAATGCCAATGATCATGGGTTTCTCATCTATGCCATATGAGCAAATGGTATTTATTTTAATGGCATATGCATAGTTACTACGATGAGATTGCAAAGATGCAATATGGGTGATCTCATGCGTAGCACATGACAAGTCAAGCGGATTGCCAAACATGATGTGACCTATATAGTTCTCACAATAAAGCCTATGCAACATGGCATCACAAGTAATAAATTCCACATTAGAATCGTCAAACACATCATAAATGGGCAATTCATCACATGAGGAAGTCACATAATCATGAAGCATGGCAATAGGTGGAACGACATCATGCAAGCAATCAATGTCCACTAGTGGGACAAGAGCAACACCTTCACCTATGTTACCTTTTTCTTTCCACTCATGTGGTGTAGGTGAGGTGGCATAGACCAACTCAGGGTCATCTTCATCGTGATGGAACCATGTGGGGGGTGCATCATATTCCACCATGGTCATCGTCTTGTCCAAAGGGAGGATGAAGTCGTCGAGGATCTGCACGTCATCGTGTATGGGACCTAGCACCAAATGAGAAGACACAATAGAGATAGAGTTTAAGTTGGTAGAAATCATAGTGGCCTCACATGCCATCTCAACTACCTCACTCTCTCTATGTGGTGATGGCTTACACACACCCTTGGAGTAGGTGCACTCAAACTCACATATGGTGGAGTCACTCATCTCACTCAAGTGGTGGGGGTTGTGGCTCTCCTCACATGGGAATTGTGGCAACTCAACATGTATCGGGCTAGTGGTGAAGGCACTCTCACTCTCAATATGGTGGCAAACGCCTCTCAACTCATCTCCAAACGCCACTATGGTCGACGGGAAACTCCCATGCTCAACCATCTCGTCACTGTCGCCATGGATGAAGGCCGAAGACGGCACATCATCACTCTCCTCCATGACCGAAGGGAAAATCCCATGCGCGATCTTCTCACTCTAGCCTCCAAATAAGGAAGCATCCTCTATGCTCGCCACCTTGTTGCTCACCTCCAAAGCCTGGTCCTTGAGTGGCTCCGTAGTCGTGGTCGTCGCGGCCCCATCGTCATAAAGAGTCGTCGTAGACTCGGCATAGTCAACGCCACAAACAGGGATGGCAGTGAAGTTAGACTTGGGAACGTCGTCTTGGAGATTGTCGGGCTTGGACATCTTGCTGGTACCGTTCTCATGCTCGTCGTCTCGGAGCTTGGTAGTCGTCAAGTGTGCGCGGGGTCGAGTAGGCTTGGCCTTGAGGTCTTGTGCCCGCCGTGTGATCACCAATGTAGAGTTCATCGAGAGACTCGTAGTTATTGTCGAAGATAGGCTTAGTGATGTCGTTGTTCAATACCATCATGAAGTAGAACTTCATCCATATGGGGTCGGTCACGCCGTCTCGTCACAAGGCTTTCTTCATCATCATGAAGTTCTCGTCGATGGACTTGGATCCTTGTATGGTGTTCTCCAATTGGCATTGAAGATGTTCCGTGTAGGTGGGAGGCTCAAACGCTCGCCGCATCGCTTTCTTCGTCTTGGACCAACTTATGTCGAAGCTCTTTGAAGATGTGTGAAGCCACCATGTCGACGCGTCATCGTGGAAGTTTCTTGTGGCGCACTTCACTTGATCTTCGAAAGGGACTTGAAGTAGCTTGAGGTAGTGGTCCATCTTGCGCACCCACTCGAGATACTCCTCGAGGTCTTGACTCCCATAGAAAGGAATGTCACGGTTGATTTCGAGGTCGTAGTAGCTCATGGAAGTCACAGACTTGAGCTTGGGGAGCTTCTCTTGAAGTTCTTGCCGGCGAAGATGCCGCATGTCCAAAGGCGAAGATGCCTTGAAGTCGCTTGGCAAAGATGCCAATGTAGGCGGTGAAGTCATTGAGCGGTGGTTGGTGTCGAGCTCGTGACCTTCACCATTGTTCGTCGTTGGACGCCTTGATGTTGGCGTCGTTATTTCTTCATGTCGTTGATGGTGTCGATGTCGGTGTGATCTTTCGGGAGATGGTAGCTTGCGAGTATGTGCACTTGAGCCTCTTCTCGAAGATGAGGAAGACCTCTTGCAGTTCTTGATGAGGACCTTGAGCTCCTCCATTTGAGCATGCATCTTGGCGTCGATGATGTTCTTCATGGCATCGAACTCGTTGTTGTGGTTGTAGACCGAAGATGATGTGCTTTGCCTAGCCATCACAAGACTCGAGCACAGGTGAGTGTGAAATGAGATAAAAAATAGCAAGATACAGTTCCCGAAGTTGAGGATGTATCCCGTTTCACTCAATGTGAATTTAGAGAATAGTGGAATTGGTACCGGACTTGTTCACTCACACCTACAACATAAAGCTTATCGAGTGGCTTGGTTAGTACAAGTGGGACAAAATTCAAGCAAAATGAAGTCCAAGATACTGTAAATGTTCAAATAAATCCAAAGGACTCAAAATGCAAAGCAAGTGATCATAAATATAGAGGAGGGCAGTAGAGAAACACACGCGATGGGATAATGGGGCCTGTGCAACTATAGGGATGAGCAAAGCTCGTGTTGCACAAACACAAGGAGAGACGCTAGCTTATTGCACGTTTGGACACGATTCACCACTTGGCACCAATCCTATTTATGCAAGCAAAACGTTTCCTATTCCAAGTATCCTCATGCACAAGTATCTCTTTTCATGCTCAACTCTTTTTGCTTATAAGCTTTGATCTTTCTTTCTTGCTTAGAAGCTTTTTTTTGACTCTTCTCTTCATGGGTACCTACACACAACAAAGACAGAAGGAAAATTGTATGTGAGTGGTATATGTATACATCATCCGTTACGATGTGCATGTGCTTGTGTAAGTTAGCACAAGATAAGCAATGCTCAAAGAAATTTGATGCACGATACAGGAACATGTCATCCATCATGAAAGAATAGTTGTTGTGTATAACACAATGGGGACACAAATTGAGCATGCAGATATATGGCACATCAATAGAATTTTTTTCATGGGTAGCATATCATGCACAGAAGTTTGGGGATCATCCAATGGGGTGAGATGGAACAAAATCTCCTATGATGTATGAGGAAACTATGGGGGTCTCCTTATGTGCAATAGCGGGAGCATAATATGGAGAATATGGACAACATCCAAAACAATGCATATTCGAAGCTAGGTGGTCATGGCATGTCATATGAGAATTATTGCGCAAATGATGCAAAGGAAGCATGGCAATATCATCACAAGAAAAACAAATGCCAATGATCATGGGTTTGTCATCTATGCCATATGAGCAAATGGTATTTATTTTAATGGCATATGCATAATTACTACGATGAGATTGCAAAGATGCAATATGGGTTATCTCATGCATAGCATATGACAAGTCAAGCGGATTACCAAACATGATGTGACATATAGAGTTCTCACAAGAAATCCTATGCAACATGGCATCACAGGTAATAGATTCCACATTAGAATCGTCAAACACATCATAAATGGGCAATTCATCACATGAGGAAGTCGCATAATCATGAAGCATGGCAATAGGTGGAACGACATCATGCAAGCAATCAGTGTCAACTAGTGGGACAAGAGCAACACCTTCACCTATGTTACCTTTTTCTTTCCACTCGTGTGGTGTAGGTGAGGTGGCATATACCAACTCGGGGTCATCTTCATCGTGATGGAACCATGTGGGGGTGCATCATATTCCACCATGGTCATCGTCTTGTCCAAAGGGAGGATGAAGTCGTCGAGGATCGACACGTCATCGTGTATGGGACCTAGCACCAAATGAGAAGACACAATAGAGATAGAGGTTTAGTTGGTAGAAATCATAGTGGCCTCACATGCCATCTCAACTACCTCACTCTCTCTATGTGGTGATGGCTCACACACTCCCTCGGAGTAGGTGCACTCAAACTCAAATATGGCGTAGTCACTCATCTCACTCAAGTGGTGGGGGTTGTGGCTCTCCTCACATGGGAATTGTGGCAACTCAACATGTATGGGGCTAGTGGTGAAGGCACTCTCACTCTCAATATGGTGGCAAAAGTCTCTCAACTCATCTCCAAACGCCGCCATGGTCGACGGGAAACTCCCATGTTCAACCACCTTGTCATTGTCGCCATGGATGAAGGCCGAAGATGGCACATCATCACTCTCCTCCATGACCGAAGGGAAAATCCCATGCGTGATCTTCTCACTCTAGCCTCCAAAGAAGGAAGCGTCCTCTATGCTCGCCACCTTGTCGCTCGCCTCCAAAGCATGTTCCTTGAGTGGCTCCGTAGTCGTGGTTGTCGCGACACCATCGTCATAAAGAGTCGTGGTAGACTCGGCATAGTCAACGCCACAAAGAGGGATAGCGGTGAAGTCGGACTTTGGAATGTCGTCTTGGAGCTTGTCGGGCTTCCACATCTTGGTGGTACCGTCCTCATGCTCGCCGTCTCGAAGCTTGGTAGTCGTGAAGTGTGCGCGGGGTCGAGTAGGCTTGGCCTTGAGGTTTTGTTCCTGCCGTGTGATCACCAATGTAGAGTTCGTCGAGAGACTCGTAGTTGTTGTCGAAGATAGGCTTGGCGATGTCGTTGTTCAATCCCATCATGAAGTAGAAATTCATCCAGATGGGGTCGGTCATGCCGTCTCGTCACAAGGCTTTCTTCATCATCATGAAGTACTCGTCGATGGACTTGGATCCTTGTATTGTGTTATCCAGTTGACATTGAAGATGTTCCGTGTAGGTGGAAGGCTCAAACTCTCGCCGCATCGCTTTCTTCATCTTGGACCAACTTATGTCGAAGCTCTTCGAAGATGTGTGAAGCTACCATGTCGACGCGTCGCCGTGGAAGTTTATTGTGGCACACTTCACTTGATCTTCGAAAGGGACTTGAAGTAGCTTGAGGTAGTGGTCCATCTTGCGCTCCCACTCGAGATACTCCTCGGGGTCTTGACTCCCATAGAAAGGAATGTCATGGTCGATTTCGAGGTCGTAGTAGCTCATGGAAGTCGCAGACTTGAGCTTGGGGAGCTTCTCTTGAAGTGCTTGCCGGCGAAGATGCCGCATGTCCAAAGGCGAAGATGCCTTGAAGTCGCTTGGTGAAGATGCCAATGTAGGCGGTGAAGTCATTGAGCAGTGGTTGGTGTCGAGCTCGTGACCTTCACCATTGTTCATTGTTGGACACCTTGATGTTGGCGTCATTATTTCTTCATGTCGTTGATGATGTCGACGTCGGTGTGATCTTGCCGGAGATGGTAGCTCGGGTGTATGTGCACTTGAGCGTCTTCTCGAAGACGAGGAATACCTCTTGCGGTTCTTGATGAGGACCTTGAGCTCCTCCATTTGAGCATGCATCTTGGCGTCGATGATGTTCTTCGTGACATCGAACTCGTTGTTGTGGTTGTAGACCAAAGATGATGTGCTTTGCCTAGACATCACAAGACTCGAGCAAAGGTGAGTGGGAAATGAGATAAACAATACCAAGATACCGTTCCCGAAGTTGAGGATGTATCCCGTTTCACTCAATGTGAATTGAGAGAATAGTGGAATTGGTACAGGACTTGTTCACTCACACCTACAACATAAAGCTTATCGAGTGGCTTGGTTAGGACAAGTGGGACAAAATTCAAGCAAAATGAAGTCCAAGATATTGTAAATGTTGAAATAAATCCAAAGGACTCAAAATGTGAAGCAAGTGATCACAAATATAGAGGAGGGCAATAGAGAAACACACGCAGTGGGATAATGGGGCCTGTGCAACTATAGGGATGAGCAAAGCTCGTGTTGCACAAACACAAGGAGAGACGCTAGCTTATTGCACGTTTGGACACGATTCACCACTTGGCACCAATCCTATTTATGCAAGCAAAACGTTTCCTATTCCAAGTATCCTCATGCACAAGTATCTCTTTTCATGCTCAACTCTTTTTGCTTATAAGCTTTGATCTTTCTTTCTTGCTTAGAAGCGTTTTTTGACTATTTTTTTGACTCTTCTCTTCGTGGGTACCTACACACAACAAAGACAGAAGGAAAATTGTATGTGCGTGGTATATGTATACATCATCCGTTAGGATGTGCATGTGCTTGTGTAAGTTAGCACAAGATAAGCAATGCTCAAAGAAATTTGATGCACGGTATAGGACCATGTCATCCATCATGAAAAAATAGTTGTTGCGTATAACACAATGGGGACACAAATTGAGCATGCAGATATATGGCACATCAATAGCATTTTTTTTCATGGGTATTATATCGTGCACACAAGTTTGGGGATCATGCAATGGTGAGATGGAACAAAATCTCCTATGATGTATGAGGAAACTATGGGGGTCTCCTCATGTGCAATAGAGGGAGCATAATATGGTGAATATGGACAACATCCAAAACAATGCATATTCGAAGCTAGGTGGTCATGGCATGTCATATGAGAATTATTGCGCAAATGATGCAAAAGAAGCATGGCAATATCATTACAAGAGAAATAAATGCCAATGATCATGGGTTTGTCATCTATGACATATGAGAAAATGGTATTTATTTTAATGGCATATGCATAGTTACTACGATGAGATTGCAAAGATGCAATATGGGTTATCTCATGCATAGCATATGACAAGTCAAGCGGATTGCCAAACATGATGTGACCTATAAAGTTCTCACAAGAAATCCTATGCAACATGGCATCACAAGTAATAGATTCCACATTAGAATCGTCAAACACATCATAAATGGGCAATTCATCACATGAGGAAGTCGCATAATCATGAAGCATGGCAATAGGTGAAACGACGTCATGCAAGCAATCAATGTCCACTAGTGAGACAAGAGCAACACCTTCACCTATGTTACCTTTTTCTTTCTACTCGTGTGGTGTAGGTGAGGTGGCATAGACCAACTCGGGGTCATCTTCATCGTGATGGAACCATGTGGGGGGTGCATCATATTCCACCATGGTCATCGTCTTGTCCAAAGGAAGGATGAAGTCATCGAGGATCGGCACGTCATCGTGTATGGGACCTAGCACCAAATGAGAAGACACAATAGAGATAGAGGTTAAGTTGGTATAAATCATAGTGGACTCACATGCCATCTCAACTACCTCACTATCTCTATGTGGTGATGGCTCACACACTCCCTCGGAGTAGGTGCACTCAAACTCACATATGGTGGAGTCACTCATCTCACTCAAGTGCTGGGGGTTGTGGCTCTCCTCACATGGGAATTGTAGCAACTCAACATGTATGGGGCTAGTGGTGAAGTCACTCTCACTCTCAATATGGTGGCAAAAGTCTCTCAACTCATCTCCAAACGCCACCCCATGGTCGATGGGAAACTACCATGCTCAACCATCTCGTCACTGTCGCCATGGATGAAGGCCGAAGATGGCACATCATCACTCTCCTCCATAACCGAAGGGAAAATCCCATGCGCGATCTTCTCACTCTAGCCTCCAAAGAAGGAAGCGTCCTCTATGCTCGCCACCTTGTCGCTCTCCTACAAAGCATGTTCCTTGAGTGGCTTCATAGTCATGGTCGTCGCGGCGCCATCGTCATAAAGAGTTGTGGTAGACTCGGCATAGTCAATGTAGACGAAGATGCCACATGTCCAAAGGCGAAGATGCCTTGAAGTCGCTTGGCGAAGATGCCAATGTAGGCGGTGAAGTCATTGAGCGGTGGTTGGTGTCGAGCTCGTAACCTTCACCATTGTTCGTCGTTGGACGCCTTGATGTTGGCATCGTTATTTCTTCATGTCGTTGATGGTGTCGATGTCGGTGTGATCTTGCCGGAGATGGTAGCTCGGGAGTATGTGCACTTGAGCGTCTTCTCGAAGATGAGGAAGACCTCTTGCGGTTCTTGATGAGGACCTTGATCTCCTCCATTTGAGCATGCATCTTGGCGTCGATGATGTTCTTCATGGCATCGAACTCGTTGTTGTGGTTATAGACCGAAGATGATGTGCTTTGCCTAGCTATCACAAGACTCGAGCAAAGGTGAGTGGGAAATGAGATAAACAATACTAAGATACCATTCCCGAAGTTGAGGATGTATCCCGTTTCACTCAATGTGAATTGAGAGAATTGTGGAATTGGTACCGGACTTGTTCACTCACACCTACAACATAAAGCTTATCGAGTGGCTTGGTTAGGACAAGTGGGACAAAATTCAAGCAAAATGAAGTCCAAGTTATTGTAAATGTTGAAATAAATCTAAAGGACTCAAAATGCAAAGCAAGTGATCACAAATATAGAGGAGGGCAATAGAGAAACACACGCGGTGGGATAATGGGGCCTGTGCAACTATAGGGATGAGCAAAGCTTGTGTTGCACAAACACAAGGAGAGACGCTAGCTTATTGCACGTTTGGACACGATTCACCACTTGGCACCAATCCTATTTATGCAAGAAAAACATTTCCAATTCCAAGTATCCTCATGCACAAGTATCTCTTTTCATGCTCAACTCTTTTTGCTTATAAGCTTTGATCTTTCTTTCTTGCTTAGAAGCTTTTTTTGACTCTTTTTTGACTCTTCTCTTCCTTTCCACTATTCTTATTGATCCTCAACCAACTATATGAGACAAGTATCACAAGATATGCATGGGAACAAGCAATTGCACTATATGATATTTTCAATGATGCAATAATATGATATCGTATCAGTATGGTTCACAAGTTTTTGCGAAGCCCGACAATACTCGGATAGCTAGTCTCAATAGGTATGAAGGTAATCACAAAGATGGTGGGGATAACAAGATGCCATGGCAAGGAAGGTAAAGTGTATGACGGAATGTATATCTTCGTCACACTTAACCTTTCACGAAGTCGGGATGAACCACCCTTGCTTCCGGTTGAAGATGGTCTCAAAGGATGGATGGTCGTCGTCGATGTCGAACGTCGGTGGTCGATGTAGATGATGGAAAGATACAAGCCACCGGTGGTTTGTGAAGAATTAACCATCCCTAAGTAGCCGAAACACCTGAGGAGACTCAAATCACAACTCAAGCAACCACAAATGCAACGATAATCAAAATGGGTTAGGTTGCGGAAGACTATGGTGGTATCGCGGATGATATGATGGAGGGCCTAGGCAAACTTGCCAAAATTTGAAAAATATGATGGATTCAAATTATTGTGGAAGTATTTTTGTGGGATGGGGGGTGTCAATAGCTATCCAGCGAGCTAAAGAACATCAAAATTGGAGTTCAAATGAATTAGTTATGACCAAAACAGTAAAATAGGTGAAGCTGAAATCTGGGAAAGACTCTGGTTAGGTCGGAAGTTCCGGGTCGGGTGGAAGTTCCGGGGAGTACCGGAAGTTCCGGGGGGGAGGGAGATGCAAAAATGTGGGGAAACTTTTTGTTAAGGCCGGAAGTTCCGGGTCAGGGCCAGAAGTTCCGGGCGATGCCGGAAGTTCCAGGGGACACGGGAACAACTCCGGGACGAACCCTAAATTCCGGATCTGAAAACGGGGCGGAAAAACTCGTTTTCCAGGGCGAAATTGAAGGGGGAAAGGATAAATTGGGCTAGGGAACGCCAAGGGAGGTAGATCCACTTGCTAAACACCAAATCCAAGGATCAAAAGCAACAAAAACTCACAAGAACAACAAATCACAAGAAAAATTTGAGGGCTATTTTTGGTGGGAATTTTCGAATTGGGACGAAATCAAACAAAATCAAGCTAGAAAACGAAGAGGGGGACTCCAAATTCGTGAGAAATGTGGCTCATGATACCAATATGATACGGGGCAAGCCCGTGTGTGTCGATCTTTCACGAATTGGAGGGGGATTCCACAAAGAACACAAAGGGGAAATCACAAGAGGAAACGCTCAATGACAAGTCCAATCACACATCCACTAGACTGACCGCACACAAGATCCACAAGGTACATGAATAACAAAGGGAAAGAAGGATACATGGTAGAGTTCATCCCAAATCCCATGGGGAGATGGGGCTTTGATATCCCGTAGGATCTTTCCTCGTAAGGGGCCTTGACATCCACTAGAGATCTTCCCCTATAGAGGCATCTACTCCATGGGAGAGGTAGTGGAAGGAGCTAGGCTCAACTTACTAAGAGCAAAACCATAGCTAACCCTAGAATGGAGGTGGGAGAGGAGTATATATAGTGCAAGCCACGAAGGGGTAAGTGAGGGGCAAAATAGGTACACGGGCCGCGGCCCAAGTCTTTGCGCGCAGGCAGGGCCGGAAGTTCCGGGCGAGGTCCGGGCAGGGTTCGAGCTAACCAGAGAGTTGGCACGTCTGGGAGCTGCTCTGGTTGCCGGAGGCCGGAAGGTCCGGGGTCCGGAGGTTCCGGGAAGGCTGGAAGGTCCGGGACTTCGAGAGTGGCGTCCTTGCTTCTTCTTCTTCCGTCTCTTCCAAGCTTCCCTCGCGGATGGTGTAGTCGTACGTAGGTGCTGGCACTCCTCCTCGTCATCCGTGAAGCTCCGACAATACCTATGCATGCACAAAAGAGGAATGTCAAGTAGTATACCATCCTCGAAGGGGTCAAGTGAACACGTGTAAAGAAGATGATTCACCTTTATGTATGTGAAGTAGATGTGGCACGTGGCACTTGGCAAAGGGACTCTTGCCATGGTGATGTTCATAGGATGCTCCGCATCATCTTGCCTAAGGAGGCCGGATTTTAGCTGGTCTTTGCATTAAAAAAATTGTGGTACAATTTTATATCAAACAGCTACCTTAGCCGCTATGATGACCACACTAGGTCACCACATACTCATGGCAAAAAGCGTTTTTCTTGGCATTAGTGTTTGTAGCAACCACCAGTTTCGTTCATCTCTGGCGGCAAGTAGAGCCGAAAAACAACCTAAACATTCTTAGTAGGAGCTGAAAGCCAGGAATGATGTTTACCAACGTAGAACATTGCCCTTATGACCTGTCCTTCATCAGCTGTGGTACATCACACATCATTGTCATGCGTCATCCGGATAGAGAGCTCCAATTCTAATCATTTGCAAGGAATTTTCCATCATGTTTTTCCATCCCCGTTGGGATTCGTAGGGGCATCATGCATGAATTCTCCAATGAATATGAATTTTCCTTTTGAGTTTATATAGGGATTGACTATATATATAGGGGCACCATTACTATATAGGGGCATCATCACGAGAATGCCGTTTTGAAGGCCGAGCTTCATGAAGGCCTTTATTTTTGAAAATTTTAAATTTAAACATTTATGTTTCAAAAAAAATTTAAAAAATATATGCGTGTATGTAAGGATGTAACCCATATGTGTGTAAAATTTTATGATAAAATACATTGAAATGCGATCTGTACAAAAAAAGATAAATTGATGGCATGAGAGGATGAATAATATCATGTGTTAAACAACTTCAGATTTGTCTTTTTTGCACAGCCCTCATTTCAACATATTTTTCCCTGAAAATTTGCATACATGTGTGTTATGCCTTCATGTATATCTGTATTTTATTTCAGAAATTTTTTGAAATGTAAAAATATGAATCATGTTGAAATTTGGATTTTGAATTTGAAGGCCTCGAGTGAGCTCGGTCACCAAAGTCAATTTCCACATCATTGCTATATATATATAGGGATTGACTATACGTCATCCTCGGTAAGGAATATTTATTCTTCAACCCCTCTATTTTAACATAAATGCATCATAATTTTACGTCTGTAAATTTGTATTATTTCATACGTAAAAAGAGAACATAATAAAATATATAATCGTTGTAAAAATATTTAATGTGACGTAAAAATACAAACATAAAAATATAGAGTAGCATATATATAAAATGCATTTTTCTAGTCTTAGACCTATATGTTTGTTTTCTCATGCCAAATTTTATGTAGCGAATCAATATGTATGTAACTATATATATGCTGCAATGAGCTAAAATAATTCTCTTTTATAGGGTGTTTCATTATTTATTTCATTTTTAGAACTTCTAAACTACTATAAAACATAAACGAGCCTTAATAAGTTTTCTAAACAACATTGATCATGCAATTTTACCTATTGTATAGTTGCAAAATATGTATTAAATATAAGTAGCACAATATTAATAGTTTCTCATGCATGATTAGGGCATCTCCAACGACAACCTGTAATTTCCTACCACATCTGTGCACGGACAGGTCGGGACTAGTCCGCGGACACGGATGCGGGAGGACACCATCCACTGTAGCAGCATATATTTTGACAACAACTCAAACCAACCGGACGAAATTCGTGCAAATATGTCCGGGTTTTATGCAAACACGACTGATTTCATATAAACACGAATGATTTCATTATAGTTACATCCTAGTCCGGCTCTGGAGGTATAATTAATACCTAATCTAAATGGCCACCGGCGTCCATTCTCCGTGTCCAGCCATGAGACCCGAGAACTGAAGCTTCGCCTTCTCCAGCTCCGCCCGACTCCACGTCGCTGCCAAGCGACTAATTGGCCATCAATGTTCAGCCCACCAGGCTTGGCATCGACAGGAGGGGACGAGCGGTGCCCTTCCTGGGACCTGAGCGGCGACGACCTCTCATGCACTACTCTTCATCGCCGCCGGCGCTGCGAGACGTGCCGACTTTGTTGGCCGTGGCCTCGGTACTGTCCTCCTCCTCCTCGTCGGTGTCGTCGAACAGTGTCACACCCTCCTTGTCGTCGCCGTCTTTGGCTATGGCCGCCGCCTTTGCCACCCACTGCATGTACCGCCAGCGCCCGAGGTCGTGCGGAGCGCTAGGACTCCAGGAGCGCCTCTTGCTCCGTCGGGTCCGAGTCGGGCGTGACCGCCCTACCAGCGATGAGATGCTCCTCCACCTTCAGGTGTTCCTAGAGGAGGTCATGGTTGTAGGCGGCGTCGTCCTGCGCCTCCCGGAGCCACTCCTCCCGCACCATGTCCATGTAATGGGGCACGGGCCTCGCTGATGGTCATGGTGCAGTGCATTGGCGAGGGAGGCACGATGGGGGACGAGGGTGGCGCGGCGATGGAGGAAGACGACGTTCTTGTCGGGTCATCGTCGGTTGCATCCTCCATTGGGATGGCACGTCCTCTGGCTATCTGTCGGCCCACCAGCGGGAAGCAATGTCGGCCATCTCCTTCTTCTGCTCTAGGGTGAGCCCACCCACAGAGCTTTGGCGAGGCAGGAATCCATGGTGGGAGAGGGATCGGAGGCCGATGACTGCGGCTATGGCTACGACATCGGTTTACTAGCAATGGTGGGCGGCTTATGGACGGACGGATGGCGCTGAAGGAGACACCTCGACAACCGCGTGCCATCAATGTGGGTGGCAAACAGGCGGATGGGCGCTCTCTCGGTCGGCTATCGCGCCGCTTCAATGCCTGCGCCAGTGAGTGGTAGCGTCCACTCTGGTTGGGCATGAATGGGGGCACCGACCCTGTGGAGCGGTGCTGACTGTTTCACGAGGGAGGGGAGGGTTTTTTGGTGGACCAGGACAGTCAAATCGGGCGAAGTAGCGGTCCGGACTCGCTCAAACCTCCCCATGTTTGTCTTTGATTTTCAAGAAAAATCGCATCCAGACCGCTTCATGAACCAAAACAGGACCGTGTTGGATGGCTTCCATGGTCTGGACCGCACGGGCCGGACCACTATGAAAGGTTTGCAGATCTGCCTTGAATATGCCCTTACATGTTGGGTGATTCATTTTTCTATGCATAGAGATGGTAGTTAGACATGTTTACCGACTCTAGCGATCCACTCGTCACACCGTGGACAGTGGCACCAAGCGGGGCATCTCATTGACTGTAGGCGATCGATGTCGTACATCATAATGTGCGCGACAAAGATCGACACAAAACGCCACAGAAAGAACCAAATATTTGCTTACTTCGTAGAGAAGGGATACTGGATAAGATTCATATTTGACCAAAGATGGATTCAAAATTCATATGCATACGTTGAAGGCCAAAAAAGTGTATGTTCAACCGAGATGTGTTGTTGACTTGAGCAGGCAAACAGTCCCCTATCATGCCAACTCCAACGCACAACACTAAATGGTCCGATCGCGTTCGTCTAGAAGTAAACGGCCACAAAACTCGGCTAAACGCGCGTGAGCAAATGGGTGAATGTTTGTTTTTGATCCGCTTTCGATCCATTCCTGAACTAAATTTCGGTCACGCTTGCATCGAAACAGACACGGTGAGGATAGGACACGCACCCTTGTCCTTCCCTGACCCGCCCGTTAGGGACACACGTTCCCACTTTCCCTTCATTTCCTCCCAAAACCCTCCCGTACTTCTCCTTCCCTCCCTCCTCCATGGTCGGCGCCCCAAAGATATCCGGCGACCCGGCCGCTACCGCGCGCCCCGCGACGAAAAAGAAGGGTCTCAAGAAGTCACGGTCAGAACTCACACCGGTGAAGCTCGCCAATATCGACGAAGAATCGGCCATGAGGAGGAACCGGTGACAAAGGAGGCGGAGAAGAAAGTCGCTGCCGACTTCACCATGGAGATACCACAGGCGGAGTATACCTGCTCCCCTTACATAGTACCCTGATTAATCCAGAACATGGTTACACCTGCTACTAAGGAAATGCAGCCATGTGCTATTCCTTGACGGCGCCCTTGTCACAAGCCATCCAAAAGCTTCCTCGTATCTCCTTCATATGCCATTCCTGTTCCTGAGAAAACAGAGCAAAATCCAGATGGGGATAATTAAGCATCAGGATATATTCGGTTTGCCACTTTAAGCATCAAAATATCAGATGGGCTAACAAGTAACAAGACGAGCGGCTATTCCAACTATAGTACTAAATGTTAAGTGTGCTCAGAAATCAAAGGGATGGATTTTCTCAAGCAATATAGTTTTTACTTCCAAAAGTTACAACAGCGTAGGTTAAACACCTTCGTATCCCAGTCGGACATAGTTCCATTTTATAGTTTGTGTTCCAACAAACCAAAACTCTGGTTATAGAAGGAGAAATTCCACACAAACATAAACTGGCTACCATTATCTTGGACTAGCAATGGCATATAAAAGGAATTTATTTCGCTGTGATATATCTGAATCAAAAAATCATGAATAAGCTCAAGAGCACCGGCGTAAATAATCTACCACTTGTGTTCGAGAAAAAGAACATACGATCCACTAGGAAACATTCGGGGAAAAAGAAAACGGGCATTAGCAATCTCATATATAGCTTGAGGTTCACAGTTAAGTAGGCTGGTAGAAAATTGGTAGCAATCTCATATATAGCTTGAGGTTAACGAAATGCCACTGCCGACGCTGACGCTCGACTCTAACTACATTGAGTTCATGGAGAACATCATCTACGAGGGATGTGGCGAGGCCTTCCACTTCGACGGTCAAGGCCATTCTTTCGACCCCAGCAAGACCCAAAGCCAGGACGGTTGCGTCCAGTACGGTGACGATCAATTTGGTGGCCATGATGAAGATGAGGTCGACAACCAGGGCAATTCATGGCATGACTATGATGACATGTATTGTGAAGATGAGGAAGAAAATGTCAACATTGTGGAGGAGCCATTGTTGTTTATCGATGATCTCACCCAAAGGGCCGACGCACAAAGGAGGAGGTAAAGCATTCACACGGGATCATACACCCAAGAGGAGGACACTTTGATTTGCGAGAGTTGGATGGAGATAGGCCAATATCCCATGAAAGGTGTCGAGCAAAAAGGATCTGTCTTTTTGATGGGAGTTCATAAAATCTTTCATGAGCGAAGTAAGTTTGCCCTCTAGAAGTTTTTGAGCACCCGCGGGATCAACTAAAACCAAGAAAGATGGGGATTCATTCAACAAGAGCGGAACAAGTATCGTGTCGCGCTTGAGAGTGTCCAAGCCCGTCCCGTGAGTGGCCTAGGTGTTGGTGACTTGGTATGACCTCTCGTATTTCCATTACCATGTTATGTTTATGCTTGTTGCATCTTGTGTCTTTTGCTATTACATTTTGTAGCCTCCCCTTTGATTGTGTAGGCATTCAAATCTTTGAAAGTCTTCAAGGCCCGACACGAGAACAAGCCATTCACTCTCACATATTGTTGGTCGCTCATCAAAGATTGTCCCTAGTTCAAAGACCAATATGCCGCTCTTAAGAAGAAAGGAAGGAAGGCGGCAGTGGCTGAGAATGGAGATTTCTGAAGAGGTCGAGGGGAAAGAACAACTCGAAGGCCGACGAGAAGTGTGATGCATCATCCATCGCGTTGCAAGTTACTTTGGAGGGCATGATGACTCAAAAGGAAGTGAGGGAGGAGAGGAGGATCAAAGGAAAGGAGGAGCAATGAAGATGCACTTGGAGCTCCAAACGAAGAAGCTTGACATAAAGAAGGCCGCCAAGAGGAGGAAGCTCGACATTGAGGAGGCCGCCCAATTGAAGAAGCTCGCGATTGAGGCCACAAGTGCCCACACCAAAGCAAAAGAGATGGCGCTAGCAATCATGGGCGTCGACAAGAGCTACATGTCCCTGAAGAGAAAGACTTGGTTTGCAAACCGACAGAAGGGGATGTTCGTTCAAGACGGCCTGATCTAGGGAGGCATCGGCCGTGGACTATAATCATTCTTTTTGAACGCTAGCTTGTGTGCCGGCCGCTGGCTTTGTTGCCGGTCGTGAAAAACTTGATCATTTTGAAGGTTGGCTAGTGTACCAGCCGTTGAGTTTTGTTGCCGGCGTAAAACTTGGTGGGCTTGACCATTTTAGGCTGACATATGTTTACCGGCCGCTGGCTGTGTAACCGACATGAACTACGACCACTCACATGAACTATGTCCGTTGTCGGTGCTATGTCTTTGTTGCTTATATTTTACATGCAGTCGGACGAGACGCGGCCAAGATATGCCCCGCGCGTTAGGCGCACGTCCGGCGTATTTCCTCAAACGGTCAGACGCCGCCCCATTGTCATGTCAAACGGATAAAATAAACGTCCGTTTAAGATCATGCGTTGGAGTTAGCCTTACTGAAATGTGCTGAAAGCCCCAGGTGCCTAGTTTGTGGACGGATCGTTGTCAATAATACGACATTGCGTGGGGCTGAAATACTACTGATCAGTAGCGTATCTTAATTTATGGTTTGTCTTTCCTTTTCGGTGGCTACTAAAAATATTTTTTTTTGTGGACAGCGACGTGAAATACTCTTACCCCTAATAGTGTACTCGAGTCTCACAAAAGAGAATGAGTTTAGATTAGGAGTACGCTAGTGGATACATTGCTTTATTGTAACGGATTTATTAACTCTCGTCTAGACGAGAATTGATAAAGTTTCATGGAACTCATACACTATTTGATTAACCAAGTAAAAATAAATAAAAGATTGAAACCCTCATGAATCTTTCATTTTAACTAGAGAGTTGGTGTAAAATAATCATAGAAATATATCATGCAGAAAAGGGACGCAGCTATTATGCACTCAGATGAGCCTGGGTGTGAACAATAAAATTGTTTCAAATAGCAAAAAGATCCAAAGAAAAACAGATTTTCTGCCGATGGATTAACTGGGCCCATCCATCGATCCGCCGCTGGATCATAGACCAGGAGTACCGAGTACGTTGTATCCCACAAAGAAAAATAAGTGATGACGTGAGAAATTACTAATCGCTCTTAAAAATCACTCACATTCCTCGGGTGTCACAAATGGCGCACTGCGTGTCACTTTTCGCAACCTGAGAGCTTTGTCTTTTTTCATAGATTCGTATTTTCAAAACGTTTTATCTCTTAAACCGTACATTCAAATCTCGAACCGTTTTCATCATTGGGTTTATCGCGTCTAGATCTTCAAAACTAGATCCCATGTTGATAGGTTTTGACAAACTTTTTTCACAAAAAAACCATGCCTCTCGCGATAGAAAATAAACAGAAAACGCATAGTTTTCCTTTCCAAGAGGCATGGCCGTGCCTCTCGCGAGAAAAAACCACGCGTTTTTTCCTTTTCGAGAGGCACGTCTTGCAGAAGCAAAATCGTGCCTCTCGCGAGAAAAAAAAGTATTTTTCCCTTTTTTAGAGAGACACGGCTCGTGAAGGCAAAACCGTGCCTTTTGCAAAAAAAATGTGTTTTCTTCCTTTCCAAAAGGCACAGCCGTGCCTCTCGCGAAGAAAAAATCGTGCCTCTCACGGAAACAAAACCATGCCTCTCGCAAAAAAAAAGGAAAACACGTTTTTTTTCCTTTCTACAAGGCACGGCCATGCCTCTCGTGGAAAAAAACAAAAAACACGTTTTTTTGCGCAATTTTTTTAAATATATATATTTCGTCCAAAAGATAAGAATGACCGATGAAAAACCGAAATATCCAAAAAAAAACAATCTAAAAGAACGAAAACGCGTGTGAAAAAATAAAGAAGAAAACGCTAAGAACGCGGCACGTGGCGGCCCGCGAGAACCACGCCGTCGAGCCACACTGCCGCCGACCGAGCAGCATCGCCGCCGTCGGGAGACCCTCGCACACCCTGCACCCCTCGCGCGCGGGAGGAAGACCGCCCGTCCTAACACCGTGCGGGCAGGGCCAGGCCAACCACGCCAGTGGCGGCGAGGTAGGAGCTGGGGGAGAGGGGGATGGGTGGGTGGGGGGGGGGGTTCACCCGTCCCCGCGGGGGTCGAGCCAGCGAAAAGGAAAAAACCGATCACTCTTACATTATACATTAGAGATCTCTCTATACATCATTATGTACGTAGTATACATATGCAAAAAAAATCTGCTGGATGGCGTGTAGACGCTGCATCTGCATGATATGTTCAGTTAAACTTGGCCTGCTAGATAGGACGGTACAACTAGCTAGAAGCGGATCGTACTATGTTCGTGAGCGTACATAGAGGGATATACCAGCTAGCTACCGCGTACGCTGCAGAAATAGGTGTTGCCTGTCACGAGGAGGGTCTCCATTTTGGACAAAAAAGCAACGTTCAATTTATCCAAAGGCCAAAGCGACGCAACTAGGTTCAAGGACGAGTCGAGTGCATGCGTCGCAGAGATACTCCGATGCGATGCGTCCTACGTCTCTATGGCCGAACGTGTCAACTTGTTTGAAGGCAGAGCTGGCCGGGGCAAGGCGATGTATGTGCGCCACTGCTCGGGATGCTGGTCGGCTCGCCTCCTCTGTAAAGGTTCCATTCCTAGTGCTTCCAATTCCAAACCTCCACTCCGTTAACATGGATATGAATAATCACAGAATGGTGTCGGTCAAAATAATTGTTAGTCCTCCACTATGGTAGGCACAAAATGAGGTCGATGCTCTTTGGCTATTTATCGCCTTTTTCGTGAGGGTGTGGTCTGTGATCCTTCAATTTGTTATCTACTTTTTAATTTTCTGCATTTGTTATTTTACCACGGATGTTTATGTTGGGAGATGTAGTAGTAAATCAAAAAATTCCTACGTGTTCACCAAGATCTATCTATGAAGAAACCAGCAACGAGTGGGGAGAGTGCATCTTCGTACCTTTAAAGATCGCTAAGCGGAAGCGTTACAAGAATGCGGTTGGTGAAGTTGTACTCGCAGCGATTCAGATCGCGGTGGATTTCGATCTAAGCGCCGAACAACGGCGCCTCCGCGTTCAACACACGTGCAGCCCGATGACATCTCCTATACCTTGATCCAGCAAGGAGGAAGAGGTTGAGGGAGAGCTCCGGCAGCACGACGGCGTGATGACGGTGGAGCTGCGTGGTCTCCGGTAGGGCTTCGCCAAGCACCACGAAGAACGAGGAAGAGGAAGGGTAGGGCTGCGCCGAGAGAAAGAGAACTTGTGTGTCTGGCAGTCCTAAAACCCTCCACTATATATAGGGGGAGGAGGAGGGGTGCGGCAGCCCTAGGGTTCCCTCCCCAGGGCCGGCGGCCAACCCTAGATCAATCTAGGACGGCGGCCAAGGAGGGAGTGGGAGGGGCGGCGCCCTAGGTGGGCCTAGGACCTATCTGCCTCTAGGGTTTGCCCTCCTCCCACCTCAAGCTGCGCCTTTGGCCCCTTGTGGGGGCTCACCAGCCCACCTAGGGGCTGGTTCCCTCCAACTTGTGGCCCATGCAGCCCTCCGGTGTTGGTGGCCCCACTTGGTGGATCCCCGGAATTCTTTCGGTGGTCTCGGTACGTAACCGGTGATGCCAGAAACTCTTCCGATGACCAAAACCTCACTTCCTATATATGAATCTTTACCTCCGGACCATTCCGAAACTCCTCGTGACATCCGGGACTCCGAAAAACCTTCGGTAACCACGTACACTATTTTCCTATAACCCTACCGTCATCGAACCTTAAGTGTGTAGACCCTACGGGTTCGGGAGACACGTAGACATGACCGAGACACATCTCCGTCCAATAACCAACAACGGGATCTGGATACCCATGTTGGCTCCCACATGCTCCACGATGATCTCATCGGATGAACCACGATGTCGGGGATTCAATCAATCCCGTATACAATTCCCTTTGTCTACCAGTATGATACTTGCCCGAGATTTGATCGTCGGTATCCCTATACCTTGTTCAATCTCGTTACCGGCAAGTCTCTTTACTCGTTCCGTGATATATCATCCCATGGCTAAATCCTTAGTCACATTGAGCTCATTATGATGATGTCTTACCGAGTGGGCCCAGAGATACATCTCCGTCACACGGAGTGACAAATCCCAGTCTCGATTCGTGCCAACCCAACATACACTTTCGGAGATACCTATAGTGTACCTTTATAGCCATCCAGTTACGTTGTGACGTTTGGCACACCCAAAGTATTCCTACGGTATCCGGGAGTTGCACAATCTCATGGTCTAAGGAAATGATGCTTGACATTGGAAAAGCTTTAGCATACGAACTACACGATCTTGTGCTATGCTTAGGATTGGCTCTTGTCCAACACATCATTCTCCTAATGATGTGATGTTGGAAATATGCCCTAGAGGCAATAATAAATTAGTTATTATCATATTTCCTTGTTCATGATAATCGTTTATTATCCATGCTATAATTGTATTGATCGGAGACTTAAATGCATGTGTGGATACATAGACAAAACCATGTCCCTAGTATGCCTCTAATGGACTAGCTCGTTGATCAAAGGATGGTTAAGGTTTCCTAGCCATGGACATGAGATGTCATTTGATAACGGGATCACATCATTAGGAGAATGATGTGATGGATAAGACCCAAATTACAAACATAGCATATGATCGTGTCAGTTTATTGCTACTGTTTTCTGCATGTCAAGTATATGTTCCTATGACCATGAGATCATGCAACTCACGGATATCGGAGGAGTGCCTTGTGTGTATCAAACGTCGCAACGTAACTGGGTGACTATAAAGGTGCTCTACAGGTATCTCCGATGGTGTTTGTTGAGTTGGCATGGATCGAGACTGGGATTTGTTACTCCGTGTGACGGAGAGGTATCTCAGGGCCCACTCGGTAATACAACATCACAATAAGCCTTGCAAGCAATGTGACTAATTGTTAGTTGCGGGATCTTGTATTACGGAACGAGTAAAGAGACTTGCCGGTAACGAGGTTGAACTAGGTATGGAGATACCGACGATCGAATCTCGGGCAAGTAACATACCGAAGAACAAAGGGAACGATATACGGGATTAACTGAATCCTTGACATAGAGGTTCGACCGATAAAGATCTTCGTAGAATATGTAGGAACCAATGTGGATGTCCAGGTCCCGCCATTGGTTATTGACCGTAGAGGTGTCTCGGTCATGTCTACATAGTTCTCGAACCCGCAGGGTCTGCACACTTAAGGTTCGGTGACGTTTCGGTAGTGTAGAGTTATGTATGGTGGTGACAGAAGGTTGTTCGGAGTCCCGGATGAGATCCCGGACGTCACGAGGAGCTCCGGAATGGTCCGGAGGTAAAGATCATATATAGGAAGTCCCAGTTTGGTTTCCGGAAAAGTTTCGGGCTCATCGGTAGTGTACCGGGAGTATCGGTATTGTACCGGGAGTGCCGGTAGTGTACCGGAGGACCTCCGGGAGGGGTATTTCGACCCCAAGAGGTCCATGGGCTTTGGGAGAATAATAACAAGCCCTTAGTGGGCTGGGAAAACAGCCACAAAGGCCCATGGCGCAGGAGAGAAAGTCCTAAAGCAAAAAGTGGAAAATCAGCCAATAGGAGGCAATCCTACTCCAACTAGGATTGGAGGTGAAGTAGGATTGCTCCCACCTCCTATTTCGGCCGACCCAAAGGCCTTGGCTGCCTCTCCTCTCCTCTCCTCCTATATATACTAGTGGATTGGGTGGTTTTTGGACAGAATTTCCGGCCACGTGCTACCCGTTCCACCGGTGCATAGTTTCTCCTCTAGATCGTAGTTCCGCAGCGCTTAGGCGAAGCCCTGCCGGAATTGCTCCACCACCATCACCGGAGCGCCGCCACGCTGCCGGTGAACTCTCTCTCCTCTCCACCTCCTCTCGCTGGATCGAGACGGTGGAGATCGTCATCAAGCTGCACGTGTGCTGAACGCGGAGGTGCCGTCCGTTCGGCGCTAGATCGGAAGGACCGTGATCGAGATCGCGAGACGGTTCGTGATGAGACCGCGGAACGGATCGTGATGAGTTCGCGGGACAAATCGTGATCAAGATCGTGAGACGGATCGTGATGAGATCGCGGGACGGATCGTGATGAGTTCACGGGACGGATCGTGATTGGATCGCGGGACGGATCGTGATGAGATCGCGGGACGCTCGGCGATTTGGATCACGAAGATGTTCGACTACACCAACCGCGTTTCTTAACGCTTCCCGCTTAGCGATCTACAAGGGTATGTAGATCCACTCTCCCTCTCGTAGATGCTCATCACCATGGATAGGTTTGCGTGTGCGTAGGAAATTTTTTGTTTCCCATGCGATGTTCCCCAACAGTGGCATCATGAGCTAGGTTGATGGTTCGATGAGATCTTGAGTAGAACACAAAAGGTTTGTGGGCGTTGATGCTTAGATTTCTTCCTCCCTTGGTCGTATTTTGGTTCAGCGGGATTGTGAGATGAAGCGGCCCGGACCAACATTACTCGTACGCTTACGAGAGACCAGTTCCCTCGACGCAACTTGTTGCCTAGATGGCTTGCGGGTGACAGTTTCTCTCACTTTAGTTGGATCGGATCCGACAAAGGCGGTCCTTGAGAAGGTTGAAAAGCAATCTATGTATCACCGTTGTGGTTTATGCGTAGGTGAGAATCGTTCTTGCTAGATACCCGTAGCAGCCACGTAAAACATGCAACAACAATTAGAGGACGTCTAACTTGTTTTTGCAGGGTATGTTGTGATGTGATATGGCCAATTACATGATGAGATATATGTGATGTATGAGATGATCATGTGATGTATAGAATTTCACGACTTACATGTCGTTGAATACGGCAACCGGCAGGAGCCATAGGGTTGTCTTTAATTATTGTATGACCTGCGTGTCAATCATTAAGCGCTATGTAATGCTTTACTTTATCGCTACGGTAGAAATAGTAGTAGAAGCATGTAGGGCGTGACAACCCCGATGGCGACACGTTGATGGAGATCAAGATGATGGAGATCATGGTGTCGTGCCGGTGACGATGGAGATCATGCCGGTGCTTTCTAGATGGAGATCAAAAGCACAAGTTCATGGCCATATCATGTCACTTATGATTTGCATGTGATGTTAATCCTTTTTATGCACCTTGTTTTGCTTAGTATGGCGGTAGCATTATAAGGTGATCCCTCACTTGAATTTCAAGATGAACTGTGTTCTCCCCGAGTGTGCACCGTTGCGAAAGTTCGTCGTGTTGAGACACCACGTGATGATCGGGTGTGATAGACTCTACGTTCACATACAACGGGTGCAAGCCAGATTTGCACGCGCAGAACACTCGGGTTAAACTTGACGAGCCTAGCATGTACAGACATGGCCTCGGAACACGAGAGACCGAAAGGTCGAACATGAGTCATATAGTAGATATGATCAACATAATGATGTTCACCATTGCAGCCACCTCAACTCACGTGATGATCGGACTTGAGTTGGTGAATTTGGATCATGTATCACTCGAATGATCGGAGGGATGTCAATTTGAGTGGGAGTTCTTAAGTAATATGATTAATTGAACTCATTATCATGAACATAGTCAAAGTGTCTTTGCAAATTATGTTGTAGATTACTAGCTCGCGCTGTAGCTCCCTTGTATTTTTATATGTTCCTAGAGAAATAGAATTGAAAGATGTTGGTAGCAAAATTGCGGACTGGGTCCGTGATCTGAGGATTGTCCTCATTGCTGCACAGAAGGCTTATGTCCTTAATGCACCGCTCGGTGCGCCACCCCCTCTAGCGTCGTCTATAGATGTTGTGAACATCTAACAGGCACGTTTCGATGACTACTTGATAGTTTAGTGCGTCATGCATTACGGCTTAGAATTGAGGCTCCAAAACGTTTTGAACGTCACGGAACATATGAGATGTTCTAGGAGCAGAGATTGTGATCTCAGGCTCGTGCCTTTGTTGCGAGATATGACATCTCCAACAAGATTCTTTGCTTGTAAGATGAAGGAGAATAGCTCAATCGTTGAGCATGTACTCAGATTGTCTGGGTACTACAATCGCTTGAATCAAGTGGGAGTTGATCTTCCAGATAAGATAGTGATTGATATAGTTCTCCAAGTCACTGTCACTAAAGCTACTAGAACTTAGTGATGAACTATAATACACCAGGGATAGAAGTATTGATCCCTGAGCTGTTCGCGATGTTTGACACCGCGAAGGTAGAAATCAAGAAGGAGCGTCAAGTGTTGATGGTTAATCAAACCACTAGTTTCGAAAAGGGCAAGAGCAAGGAGGGAAACTTCATGGATAGCAAGTCAGTTGCTGCTCCAGTGAAGCAACCCAAAGTTGAACTCAAACCCGAGACTAAGTGCTTCTATTATGAGGTGAGAGGTCGCTGAAGCGGAACAACCCTAGATACTTGGTAGATAAGAAGGCTGGCAACATCGACAGAAGTATATTTGATATATGAGTTATTGATGTGTACCTTGCTAGTACTCCTAGTAGCACCTGGGTATTGGATACCGGTTCGGTTGCTAAATGTTAGTAACTCGAAATAAAAGCTACGGAATAAACGGAGAACTAGCTAAGGGTGAGGTGACGATGTGTGTTGGAAATGTTTCCAAGGTTGATGTGATCAACATCGCACGCTCTCTCTACCTTCAGGATTAGTGACGAACCTAAATAAATGTTATTTGGTGTTTTGCGTTGAGCATGAACATGATTAGATCATGTTTGTTGCAATACGGTTATTCATTTAAGTCAGAGAATAATAGTTATTCTGGTTACATGAATAATACCTTCAATGGTCATGCACCCAGTGAGAATGGTTTGTTGAAATCTTGATCGTAGTAGTACACATGTTCATAACATTGATGTCAAAAGATACAAAGTTAATAATGATAGTACCACATACTTGTGGCACTGCCGCTAAATGTCATATTGGTATAAAGCGCATGTAGAAACTCCATGCTGATGGATATTTGGACTCATTCGATTTCGAATCGGTTGAGACATGCGAACCATGCCTCTTGGGCAAGATGACTAAAGGACCCCGTTGGATGGAGCGGGCAAGTGATTCATTGGAAATGATACATGTTGATGTATGCAATCTAGCGAGTCTTGTAGCGTGCAGTGGATATCGTTATTTTCTTACCTTCACTGATGATTTGAGTAGATATAGTGTATATTTACTTAATGAAACACAAGTCTGAATCGTTTGAAAGGTTCAAGCAAATTCAGAGTGAAGTTTAAAGATCATCGTGACAAGAAGATAAAAATGACCGCGATATGATCGTGGAGGTGAATATCTGAGTTACGAGTTTGGCATACAACTTAAGACAACGTGAAATTTGTTTCACAGCTAACGCCACCTGGAACACCATGGTGTGATGGTGTGTCCGAACATCATAGTCATGCTCTATTGATATAGTGCATACTGTGATGTCTCTTATCGTTTTACTACTATAATTTTTGGGGTTATGCATTAGAGACAACTACATTCACTTTAAATAGGGCATCATCTAAATCTGTTGAGATGACACCGTGCGAATTATGGTTTGATAGAAACCTAAGCTGTCATTTCTTAATGTTTGGGGCTGCGATGCTTGTGTGGAAAATGTTTTCACATAATAAGCTAGAACCCAAAGCGGACAAATGTATCTTCATAGAATACCCTAAGAACAGATGGGTATGCCTTCTATCTCAGATCCGAGTGCAAAGTGTTTGTTGCTAGAACTGGGTCCTTTCTCGAGAAAAAGTTTCTCTCGAAAGAATTGAGTGGGAGGAAGATAGAACTTGATGAGGTTGTTAAACCTTTGTTCAACCAGAGTAGCGCAGCGCAGAAAGATGTTTCTGTGAAGCCTACGTTAGTTGAAGAGGAAGTTAACGATGATGATCATGAAGCTTCAGGATCAAGTTACTATCGAACTTCGTAGGTCGACAAGGATGTGTACTGCTCCTGAGCGGTACGACAACTCTGTCTTGGAGGTCATGTTGTTGGACAACGATGAACCTACGAGCTATGGAGAAGCGATGATGGGCCCGGATTCCGACAAATGGTTGGAGGCCATGAAATCCGAGATAGGATCCATGTATTAAAACCAAGTGTAGACTTTGGTAGACTTGCTCGTTGGACGGCAGGTCATTGAGTACAAATGGATCTTTAAAATGAAGACAGACACTAATGGTGAATGTCACTATTTGTAAAGCTCGACTTGTTGCAAAGATGTTTGTGACAAGTTCAAGGAGTTGACTACGATGAGACTTTCTCACTCGTAGCGATGCTAAAAGTCTGTTGGAATTATGTTAGCAGTTGCTGTGTTTTCAATTATGAAATCTGGCAGATGGATGTCAAAACATCGTTTCCTTAATGGTTTACTTGAGGAAAGGTTGTATGTGATACAACTAGAAGGTTTTGTCAGGCCTAAGGATGCTAAAAGGTGTGCAAGCTTCGGTGATCCTTCCATGGACTGAAGCAAGCATCTCGGAGTTGGAATATACGCTTTGATGAGGTGATCAAAGTTTTGATGTTTATACAAAGTTTATGAGAAACTTGTATTTGCAATAAAGTGAGTGGGAGCACTATAGAATTTCTGATAAGTATATGTGGATGGCATATTGTTGTTCAGAAATAATGTAGAGTTTCTGGAAAGCATAAAACGGTTATTTGGAAAGTGATTTTCAAAGGAAGACCTGGATAAAGCTACCTAATTGTTGAGCATCAAAATCTATAGAGATAGATCAAGATGCTTGATGAGACTTTCAATGAGTGCATACCTTGACAAGATTTTGAAAGAGTTCAAAATGGATCAGCCAGAGAAATAGTTCTCGTCTGATTTGTAAGGTGTGAAGTTGAGTGAGACTCAAAGCTCGACAATGGCAGAAGAAAGAGAAAGGACGAATGTCGTCCCCTATGCCTTAGCCATAGGCTCTATATTATTCCATGTTGTGTACCGCACCAATGTGTGCCTTGCCATGAGTCTGTCAAGGGGTACAAGGGTGGTCCAGGAGTGGATCACTGGACAGCGGTCGGAATTATCCTTAGTAACCGGAGGACTAAGGAAATGTTTCTTGATTATGAAGGTGATAAAGAGTTCGTCGTAAAGAGTTACGTCGATGCAAGCTTTAACACCTATCCGTATGACTAGTCGTAGCAATCTGGATACGTATAGTGGAGCAGCCATTTGGAAATAGTACCAAGTGGAGTGTGGTAGCAGTGTTTACGATTTGACATAAAGATTTGCAAAGTACACACGGATCTGAATATCGCAGACCCGTTGACTATAAGACCTCTCTCACATGCAAAGCATGATCGAGCCCCAGAACTCATTGGGTGTTAGATTCATAACAATGCGAGTCCAATGGTGATGTGAACTAGATTATTGACTCTAGTGCAAGTGGGAGACTGTTGGAAATATGCCCTAGAGGCAATAATAAATTAGTTATTATCATATTTCCTTGTTCATGATAATCGTTTATTATCCATGCTATAATTGTATTGATCGGAGACTTAAATGCATGTGTGGATACATAGACAAAACCATGTCCCTAGTATGCCTCTAATGGACTAGCTCGTTGATCAAAGGATGGTTAAGGTTTCCTAGCCATGGACATGAGATGTCATTTGATAACGGGATCACATCATTAGGATAATGATGTGATGGATAAGACCCAAATTACAAACATAGCATATGATCGTGTCAGTTTATTGCTATTGTTTTCTGCATGTCAAGTATATGTTCCTATGACCATGAGATCATGCAACTCACGGATATCGGAGGAGTGCCTTGTGTGTATCAAACGTCGCAACGTAACTGGGTGACTATAAAGGTGCTCTACAGGTATCTCCGATGGTGTTTGTTGAGTTGGCATGGATCGAGACTGGGATTTGTTACTCCGTGTGACGGAGAGGTATCTCAGGGCCCACTCGGTAATACAACATCACAATAAGCCTTGCAAGCAATGTGACTAATTGTTAGTTGCGGGATCTTGTATTACGGAATGAGTAAAGAGATTTGCCGGTAACGAGGTTGAACTAGGTATGGAGATACCGACGATCGAATCTCGGGCAAGTAACATACCGAAGAACAAAGGGAACGATATACGGGATTAATTGAATCCTTGACATAGAGGTTCGACCGATAAAGATCTTCGTAGAATATGTAGGAACCAATGTGAACGTCCAGGTCCCGCCATTGGTTATTGACCGTAGAGGTGTCTCGGTCATGTCTACATAGTTCTCGAACCCGCAGGGTCTGCACACTTAAGGTTCGGTGACGTTTCGGTAGTGTAGAGTTATGTATGGTGGTGACCGAAGGTTGTTTGGAGTCCCGGATGAGATCCCGGACGTCACGAGGAGCTCCAGAATGGTCCGGAGGTAAAGATCATATATAGGAAGTCCCAGTTTGGTTTCCGGAAAAGTTTCGGGCTCATCGGTAGTGTACCGGGAGTATCGGTATTGTACCGGGAGTGCCGGTAGTGTACCGGAGGACCTCCGGGAGGGGTATTTCGACCCCAAGAGGTCCATGGGCTGTGGGAGAATAATAACCAGCCCTTAGTGGGCTGGGAAAACAGCCACAAAGGCCCATGGCGCAGGAGAGAAAGTCCTAAAGCAAAAAGTGGAAAATCAGCCAATAGGAGGCAATCCTACTCCAACTAGGATTGGAGGTGAAGTAGGATTGCTCCCACCTCCTATTTCGGCCGACCCAAAGGCCTTGTCTGCCTCTCCTCTCCTCTCCTCCTATATATACTAGTGGATTGGGTGGTTTTTGGACAGAATTTTCGGCCACATGCTACCCGTTCCACCGGTGCATAGTTTCTCCTCTAGATCGTAGTTCCGCAGCGCTTAGGCAAAGCCCTGCCGGAATTGCTCCACCACCATCACCGGAGTGCCGTCACGCTGCTGGTGAACTCTCTCTCCTCTCCACCTCCTCTTGCTGGATCGAGACGGTGGAGATCGTCATCAAGCTGCACGTGTGCTGAACGCGGAGGTGCCGTCCGTTCGGCGCTAGATCGGAAGGACCGTGATCGAGATCGCGAGACGGTTCGTGATGAGATCGCGGAACGGATCGTGATGAGTTCGCGGGACAGATCGTGATCAAGATCGTGAGACGGATCGTGATGAGATCGCGGGACGGATCGTGATGAGTTCACGGGACGGATCGTGATTGGATCGCGGGACGGATCGTGATGAGATCGCGGGACGCTCGGCGATTTGGATCGCGAAGATGTTCGACTACACCAACCGCGTTTCTTAACGCTTCCCGCTTAGCGATCTACAAGGGTATGTAGATCCACTCTCCCTCTCGTAGATGCTCATCACCATGGATAGGTTTGCGTGTGCGTAGGAAAATTTTTGTTTCCCATGCGACGTTCCCCAACATGTGATCCTGTTATCAACGACATCCAATGTCCATGGTCATGAAACCGTGACCATCTATTGATCAACGAGCTAGCCAACTAGAGGCTCACTAGGGACATGTTGTGGTCTATGTATTCACACATGTATTACGGTTTCCGGTTAACACAATTATAGCATGAACAATAGACAATTATCATGAACAAGGAAATACAATAATAACCATTTTATTATTGCCTCTAGGGCATATTTCCAACAGTCTCCCACTTGCACTAGAGTCAATAATCTAGTTACATTGTGATGAATCGAACACCCATAGAGTTCTGGTGTTGATCATGTTTCGCTCGTGAGAGAGGTTTAGTCAACGGATATGCGACATTCAGATCCGTATGTACTTTACAAATATCTATATCTCCCTCCTGAATGTAATAACGGATGGAGTTGAAGCGGCGCTTGATGTGTCTTGTCTTCTTGTGAAACCTGAACTCCTTGGCAAGGGCAATAGCTCCAGTATTGTCACAGAATAGAGTCATCGGGCCCGACGCATTGGGAATTACTCCTAGGTCGGTGATGAACTCCTTTATCCAGACTCCTTCCTTTGTTGCTTCCGAAGCAGCTATGTACTCCGCTTCACATGTAGATGTTGCCACTGCACCAGCTGACTGCCCCTCCGTTCAAAATATACACGTATCCGGTTTGTGACTTGGAGTCATCCGGATCTGTGTCGAAGCTAGCATCAACGTAACCCTTTACGGCGAGCACTTCGGTACCTCCATATACGAGAAACATGTCCTTGGTCCTTTTCAGGTACTTCAGGATATTCTTGACCGCTGTCTAGTGTTCCGCTCCGGAATCACTTTGGTACCTCCCTACCATACTTATGGCAAGGTTCACATCAGGTCTGGTACACGGCATGGCATACATAACAGAGCCTATGGCTGAAGCATAGGGGATGACACTCATCTCTTCTCTATCCTTTGCCGTGGTCGGGCATTGAGTCGTACTCAATCTCATACCTTGTAATACATGCAAGAACCCCTTCTTAGACTGATCCATATTGAACTTCTTCAATACTTTGTCAAGGTATGTGCTGTGTGAAAGACCTATGAGGCGTTTCGATCTATCTCTATAGATCTTAATGCCTAATGTGTAAGTAGCTTCTCCAAGGTCCTTCATTGAAAAACACTTGTTCAAGTAGGCCTTTACACTTTCGAAGAGTTCTATATCATTTGCCATCAACAATATGTCATCCACATATAGTGTGAGGAATGCTACAACGCTTCCACTCACTTTCTTGTAAATACAGGGTTCTCCATAAACCTATATAAATCCAAACGCTTTAATCACCTCATTAAAGCGAATGTTCTAACTCCGAGATGCTTGCACCAGCCCATACATGGAGCGCTGGAGCTTGCATACCTTGTTAGCATCTTTAGGATTGACAAAACCTTCCGGCTGCATCATATATAGTTCTTCCTTAAGGAAGCCGTTCAGGAATGTCGTTTTGACATCCATTTGCCAAATCTCATAATCATAAAATGCGACAATTTCTAACATGATTCGAACAGACTTCAGCATCGCTATGGGTGAGAAAGTCTCATCGTAGTCAACTCCTTGAACTTGTCGATAACCCTTAGCGACAAGCCGAGCCTTATAGACGGTCACATTACCATCTGCGTCAGTCTTCTTCTTAAAGATCCATTTATTTTTAATGGCTCACTTATCATCAGGCAAGTCCACCAAAGTCCATACTTTGTTCTCATATATGGATCCTATCTCGGATTTCATGGCTTCAAGCCATTTGTTGGAATCCGGGCCCGCCATCGCATCTTCATAGTTCAAAGGTTCACCGTTGTCTAACAACATGATCTTCAGGACAGGGTTGCCGTACTACTCTGATGTGGAACGTGTCCTGGTGGACCTTCGAGTAGCAACTTGATCTAAAGTTTCATGATCATCATCATTAACTTCCTCTCTAGCCTGTGTAGGCTCCATAGAAACAACTTCCCATGCTGCGCTACTCTCCGGTTCGAGTGGAGGTACAATTACCTCATCAAGTTTTATTTTCCTCCCACTTACTTCTTTCGAGAGAAACTCTTTCTCGAGAAAGGATCCATTCTTGGCAACAAACACTTTGCCTTCGTATCTGAGGTAGAAGGTATACCCAATCGTCTCTTTGGGATATCCTATGCAGACACACTTTTCCGCTTTGGGTTCGAGCTTCTCAGGTTGAAGTTTCTTCACATAAGCATCGCATCCCCAAACTTTTAGAAACGATAGCTTAGGTTTCTTTCCAAACCATAATTCATATGGTGTCGTCTCAATGGACTTTGACGGTGCCCTATTTAAAGTGAATGCGGCAGTCTCTAATGCATATCCCCAAAATGATAGCGGTAAGTCGGTAAGAGACATCATAGATCGCACCATATCCAATAGAGTGCGATTACGACGTTCAGACACACCATTTCGCTGAGGTGTGCCAGGCGGCGTGAGTTGTGAAACAATTCCACATTTCCTTAGGTGCGTGCCAAACTCGTGACTTAAATATTCTCCGACATGATCAGATCGTAGGCACTTTATTTTCCGGTCACGTTGATTCTCTACCTCACTCTGAAATTCCTTGAACCTTTCAAAGGTTTCAGACTTGTGTTTCATTAAGTAGACATACCCATATCTGCTCAAGTCATCAGTGAGGGTGAAAACATAATGGTAGCCACCGGGAGCCTCGACACTCATTGGACCGCATACATCGATATGTATTATCTCCAATAAGTCAGTTCCTCGCTCCATTGTTCCGGAGAACGGAGTCTTGGTCATCTTGCCCAAGAGGCATGGTTCGCATGTGTCAAATGATTCAAAATCAAGAGACTCCAAGAGTCCATCAGCATGGAGTTTCTTCATGCGATTGACACCAATATGACCAAGGTAGCAGTGCCACATCTAAGTGGGACTATCATTATCAACCTTACATCTTTTGGTACTCACACTATGGACATGTGTAACATCACGTTCGAGATTCATCATAACCATTGACCAGCGAGGCATGACCATAAAACATTTCTCTCATATAAATAGAACAACCATTATTCTCATATTTAAATGAGTAGCCATCTCGTATCAAGCGAGATCCAGATACAATGTTCATGCTCAAAGTTGGTACTAAATAACAATTATTAAGGTTTAAAACTAATCTCGAAGGTAGATGTAGAGGTAGCATGCCGACGGCGATCACATCGACCTTGGAACCATTCCCGACGCGCATTGTCACCTCGTCCTTTGCCAGTCTCCTCTTATTCCGTAGCTCCTGCTTGGAGTTACAAATGTGAGCAACTGCACCGGTATCAAATACCCAGGAGCTACTACGAGCGATGGTAAGGTACACATCAATAACAAGTATATCACATATACCTTTAATGTTGCCGGCCTTCTTATCCGCTAAGTACTTGGGGCAATTCCGCTTCCAGTGACCGGTACCCTTGCAATAAAAGCACTCAGTCTCAGGCTTGGGTCCATTCTTGTTCTTGTTCCCGGCAACTTGCTTACTGGGCGCGGCAACAGCTTTGTCGTCCTTCTTGAAGTTCTTCTTACCCTTGCCTTTCTTGAAACTAGTGGTCTTATTCACCATCAACACTTGATGCTCCTTTTTGATCTCGACCTCCGCTCATTTCAGCATCGAGTACAACCCAGGAATGGACTTCTCCATACCCTGCATGTTGTAGTTCATCACAAAGCTCTTGTAGCTAGGTGGAAGCGATTGGAGGATTCTGTCAATGACCGAGTCATCCGGAAGATTAACTCCCAACTGAGTCAAGCGGTTGTGCAACCCAGACATTTTGAGTATGTGCTCACTGATAGAAATATTCTCCTCCATTTTATAGCTACAGAACTTGTCGGAGACGTCATATCTCTTGACCCGGGCATGAGCTTGGAAAATCAGTTTCAGCTCTTGGAACATCTCATATGCTCTATGTTGCTCAAAACGCTTTTGGAGCCCCGGTTCTAAACTGTAAAGCATGCCGCACTGAACCAGGGAGTAATCATCACAGCGTGACTGCCAAGCGTTCGTAACGTCTTGGTCTGTTGGGAAAATGGGTGGGTCACCTAGCGGTGCATCAAGGACGTACAATCTCTTGGAAGCTATGAGGATGATCGTCAAGCTACGGACCCAGTCCGCATAGTTGTTTCCATCATCTTTCAGCTTGGTTTTCTCTAGGAACGCGTTGAAGTTGAGGGTGACATTAGCGTTGGCCATTGGATCTACAATATAGATTGTAAAGACAATTTTAGACTAAGTTCATGATAATTAAGTTCATATAATCAAATTATTTAATGAACTCCCACTTAGACATCTCTCTAGTCATTCAAGTGATACATGATCCATGTCAACTAGCCCGTGTCCGATCATCACATGAGACGGACTAGTCATCCATGGTGAACATCTCCATGTTGATCGCATCTACTATACGACTCATGTTCGACCTTTCGGTCTTATGTGTTCTGAGGCCATGTATGTACATGCTAGGCTCGTCAAGTCAATCTAAGTGTTTTGCATGTGTAAATCTGGCTTACACCTGTTGTATGCGAACGTTAGGACCTATCACACATTTCTTGAAACGGTGCACAGTTATGGTGAACACATTTCTTGAAATTTTATTGAGAGATCATCTTATTTACTACCGTTGTTCTAAGTAAATAAGATGTAAACATGATAAACATCACATGCAATCAATATAGTGACATGATATTGCCAATATCATCTTGCTCCTTTGATTTCCATCTTCGGTGCACCATGATCATCACTGTCACCGGCACGACACCATGATCTCCATCATCGTGTCTTCGTGAAGTTGTTTCGCCAACTATTACTTCTACTACTATGGCTAATGATTAGCAATAAAGTAAAGTAATTACATGGCGTTTATGATTGACACGCAGGTCATACAATAAAATAAGAAAACTCCTATGGCTCCTGCCGGTTGTCATACTCATCGACATGCAAGTCGTGAATCCTATTACAAGAACATGATCAATCTCATACATCACAATGCATCACATCACATCCTTTGGCCATATCACATCACAAGGCATATGCTGCAAAAACAAGTTAGACGTCTTCTAATTTGTAGTTGCAAGTTTTTACGTGACTGCTATAGGTTTCTAGCAAGAACGTTTCTTACCTACGCCAAAACCACAACGTGATATGCCAATTGCTATTTATCCTTCATAAGGACCCTTTTCATCGAATCCAATCCGACTAAGGTGGGAGAGACAGACACCCGCTAGCCACCTTATGCAACAAGTGCATGTCAGGCGGTGGAACCGGTCTCACGTAAGCGTACGTGTAAAGTTGGTCCGGATCGCTTCATCCCACAATACCGCCGAATCAAGATAAGACTAGTAATGGCAAGAAAATTAACAAGATCGACGCCCACAACAACTTGTGTTCTAATCGTGCATAGATCCTACGCATAGACCTAGCTCATGATGCCACTGTTGGGAGACATAGTAGTAAATCAAAAAAATTCCTACGTGTTCACCAAGATCTATCTATGGAGAAACCAGCAACGAGTAGGGAGAGTGCATCTTCATACATTTGAAGATCGCTAAGCGGAAGCGTTACAAGAACGTGGTTGGTGGAGTCGTACTCGTAGCGATTCAGATCGCGGCGGATTCCGATCTAAGCGCCAAACAACGGCGCCTCCGCATTCAACACACGTGCAGCCCGGTGACGTCTCCTACGCCTTGATCCAGCAAGGAGGAAAGAGAGGTTGAGGGAGAGCTCCGGAAGCACGATGGTGTGGTGACAGTGGAGCTGCGTGGTCTCCGGCAGGGCTTCGCCAAGCACCGCGGAGAACGAGGAAGAGGAAGGGTAGGGCTGCGCCGAGAGAGAGAGAGAACTTGTGTGTCTAGCAGCCCTAAAACCCTCCACTATATATAGGGGGAGGAGGAGGGGTGCGGCAGCCCTAGGGTTCCCTCGCCGGTGGCCAACCCTAGATCAATCTAGGGCGGTGGCCAAGGAGGGAGTGGGAGGGGCGGCGCCCTAGGTGGGCCTAGGGCCCATCTGCCTCTAGGGTTTGCCCCCCTCCCACCTCAAGCTGAGCCTTGGGCCCCTTGTGGGGGCGCAACAGCCCACCTAGGAGCTGGTTCCCTCTCACTTGTGGTCCATGCAGCCCTCCGGTGTTGGTGGCCCCACTTGGTGGACCCTCGGAACCCTTTCGGTGGTCCCGATACGTTACCGGTGATGTCTGAAACTCTTCCGGTAACCAAAACCTCACTTCCTATATATGAATCTTTACCTCCGGACCATTTCGGAACTCCTCGTGACGTCCGGGATCTCATCCGAGACTCCAAACAACCTTCGATAACCACGTACACTATTTCCCTATAACCCTAGCGTCATCGAACCTTATGTGTGTAGACCCTATGGGTTCGGGAGACACATAGACATGACCGAGACACCTCTCCGGTCAATAACCAATAGTGGGATCTATATACCCATGTTGGCTCTCACATGCTCCACGATGATCTCATCAGATGAACCACGATGTCGGGGATTCAATCAATCCCGTATACAATTCCCTTTGTCTACCGGTATGATACTTGCCTGAGATTCGATCGTCGGTATCCCTATACCTTGTTCAATCTTGTTACCGGCAAGTCTCTTTACTCGTCCCGTAACACATCATCCCGTGGCTAACTCCTTAGTCACATTGATCTCATTATGATGATGTCTTACCGAGTGGGCCCAGAGATACCTCTCCGTCACACGGAGTGACAAATCCCAATCTCGACTTGTGCCAACCCAACAGACACTTTCGGAGATACCTATAGTGTACCTTTATAGCCACCCGGTTACATTGTGACGTTTGGCACACCCAAAGTATTCCTACGGTATCCGGGAGTTGCACAATCTCATGGTCTAAGGAAATGATGCTTGACATTGGAAAAGCTTTAGCAGACGAACTACACGATCTTGTGCTATGCTTAGGATTGGGTCTTTTCCATCACATCATTCTCCTAATGATGTGATCCCGTTATCAATGACATCCAATGTCCATGCTCATGAAACCGTGACCATCTATTGATCAACGAGCTAGCCAACTAGAGGCTCACTAGGGACATGTTGTGGTCTATGTATTCACACATGTATTACGGTTTCCGGTTAACACAATTATAGCATGAACAATAGACAATTATCATGAACAAGGAAATACAATAAAAATTTTATTTTTACCTCTAGGGCATATTTCCAACAGTTTAAACTGTGACAATATAATTTAGGTTTCACCAACTCGTATAAAGTTTTAGGACTTATTTGTGACTCATGCAATTACTTCTGTTAGGTAAGGGCAACTTCATTTTGGTGCATCCAGCCGAAAATGTCAAATGGACGTGTCCGTGGACAGTGATAGGGGAGCCTGTCATAGACCTATGTGCATCAAAAGTCTACCCTTTTCTTGTATCTTAAGCATTGAAAAATAACTGAAGGATGACACGGGTTTTTCACGGTCATGTAGGGAAAATGTTTTAACACAATAATAATTTAAATATAAATATTACATCGGGAAGCATCGAATGTTCAACAAGTTTTTTAAATCCATCGATCCCAAATTCAATGTAGTCCTCGAAAGCGGCCTTCATTTCAAGCTTAAACTTCTTCATCGACGCATGGTCTTTATCCAAATGTTGTGACCTTGAGCTCCATCCAACAATGCATCAATGTAAAGTTTTTGTGCTCCGTTGTTTGGTATAGTGCTGCAGCTCATCCAGACTATACCATGACTTGATCATCAAGTTACAACATTGAGATAATCAATGAATTGACCGACATGTAGAGCAGGGAGGAGCAAAACTTACGATATCCATGGGTGACACACCTGCTGGCACCTTCTTTTCACTCGTGCAATCGCACTACAATACCTAGGTTTTCTATGGACCAAGCTCAAAAAATAGGGTGAAGGAACTATACCTCAACAAGACAATGGATGAAACATGCGAGATTAGGGAAGAAACCAATCATCCAACAAATTTCAATATTCATAGAGGTTCCCTAGCTGGTATGAATTGACCAACATGTAGAGCGGGGAGGAGCAAAACTTACGATATCCATGGGTGACACACCTGCTGGCACCTTCTTTTCACTCGTGCAATCGCACTACAATACCTAGGTTTTCTATGGACCAAGCTCAAAAAATAGGGTGAAGGAACTATACCTCAACAAGACAATGGATGAAACATGCGAGATTAGGGAAGAAACCAATCATCCAACAGATTTCAATATTCATAGAGGTTTCCCTAGCTGGTATGAATTGACCAACATGTAGAGCGGGGAGGAGCAAAACTTACGATATCCATGGGTGACACACCTGCTGGCACCTTCTTTTCACTCGTGCAATCGCACTACAATACCTAGGTTTTCTATGGACCAAGCTCAAAAAAATAGGGTGAAGGAACTATACCTCAACAAGACAATGGATGAAACATGCGAGATTAGGGAAGAAACCAATCATCCAACAGATTTCAATATTCATAGAGGTTTCCCTAGCTGGTATGAATTGACCAACATGTAGAGCGGGGAGGAGCAAAACTTACGATATCCATGGGTGACACACCTGCTGGCACCTTCTTTTCACTCGTGCAATCGCACTACAATACCTAGGTTTTCTATGGACCAAACTCAAAAAAATAGGGTGAAGGAACTATACCTCAACAAGACAATGGATGAAACATGCGAGATTAGGGAAGAAACCAATCATCCAACAGATTTCAATATTCATAGAGGTTTCCCTAGCTGGTATGAATTGACCAACATGTAGAGCGGGGAGGAGCAAAACTTACGATATCCATGGGTGACACACCTGCTGGCACCTTCTTTTCACTCGTGCAATCGCACTACAATACCTAGGTTTTCTATGGACCAAACTCAAAAAAATAGGGTGAAGGAACTATACCTCAACAAGACAATGGATGAAACATGCGAGATTAGGGAAGAAACCAATCATCCAACAGATTTCAATATTCATAGAGGTTCCCTAGCTGGTAAAAGTAGTTTGATTATTGTTGGGGCTTCCTAATTGTATTGTCTTTGCTAGAATTGTTTGAATTTTCTTTTGTTTGTATTTTAGATTTGAACTACCACTTATATTATATTTGTGACATGCACGGATTTAATTAATTAACCACCCCTATAATAATGAGAGTAACCTGAGAAGTCTAATCCGGTGCTTCATGCACACACAAAAACTGTTGCTCCGCCTACTCCGATTATTTAATCCAGACGGACACGAACCAGAGTTGTGCCCCTTGAAGCCTTTCTCCCACCGTCCAACCCACCCTTAAACTACCTTGACATTCTCATCTGTCATCGGCCATCTCCATGGCCTGCTCCTTTGCCGTCTGGACATACAGGGGCCTCACACCAGCACACCGCGTCAAATCACGACAAAGCTCTGCGACTCAAAGTCTCGGTGCCAGCCCCGCATTAATGTGTGCCTGCCAACCCTCCCTGAGTGCTCGGAAGGGGGACGGGGGAGGCCAATTCCATGAGGAGCGGCGTGCGTCCGCGTTACGGAGCCCTTCCCAATTCTTCATTTTGTACAAGTGTTAAGTTCATCATGTAGGTAAAAAATCTAATGTGGCAAGACAATTAAGAGGAAAGAGATGGGTTTGATGACCCTAGAAAGAATCAATGCTAAGCGCATGAACCTAGAAAAAAGATTTAAATAAAGCAAGCTTACCAATGCATGAAAAAGTTTAGTAGCTAAGCCATTAAACGAAATGAGCTTAGCTATAACAAGTTAAACACCTATGCATTAGAGCACGTATAATAAGATGACGTAAACAGGTTGTAAGGAATTAAATATTGTATTGTTGCTGAGTTGGAAGGGAGAGAAGAGGAGAGAGAAGAGCAGCGGGTTGTAGACTTAGAGCATCTACAACCGGACCCCTCAAACCCGCCTCATATGCACGGGCAGGCCGCCCGGTCACTGCTCGGTCACTTTTTTTACCCAGACGGGCCTCTCAAACGCCCGGGCTGACCGGTACCCCACATATCCAACCCAAATATGGGTAGGATATGGGGGCGCACGGGCACGCCCGTCACATCGGACTGACGAACGGGGCCTAGTCAGAAACGCCCGTCAATCCGGCGGTCCGAAGGTCATCTCTCCGCCGGACCGGTCACGTCGCGTGTTGCAGCTCCGACGGGTCGTGTAGTGCATTGCCTGGCTATTTAAGTGCACCGGCGGACCCCGAAACCCTACATCCACATCTTCCTCCTCATCCTATCCGCCGCTGCCGCCAGTTTCCACTCCACCCATTCGTAGCCATGCCCTCATGCCGCCGGGTGAGGAACCAGGCGTTCCTGACGCCGGAGCGTCGGCTCGAGCTCCTTGAGTGGATCCTGAATAGGCGCGAAGCCCGGATCGTCGCGGGGCTACCTCCGGATGTAGTGGATCCGGAGGAGGAGGAGGAGGAGTTGGAGGTGGTGGAGGAGGAGGAGGAGGATGTGGGGGATGCTGGCGACAGGGATCTCCGGGCGGAGCAGCAGGCCATCCTTGATTCCCTCCGGTTGGAGTTGGATGCGGATGCAAGACGTCGTCGCCGGCAGGAGATGGAGGTGTAAGAAGCCGCGAAACAGGCGGAGTGCTTGGCCTACATTGATGCGATGGATCAGGAGGAGGATGAACCGAAGCCCTCCTCCCCACCCATCTAGTCGGCGCCCGGCTCCGTCGTCGTGGACATCACCGACGACGAAGAGTAGCTAGGGTAGTACGTAGGATTCATTTTTACATGCTTTTGTATGGATGTAGGGGATGAAATTTGAGAGATGCGGATGCAGATTGAGCAATTTGAGGAGTGCGTAGGATTTACGGCGACGGAGTAGTGTCATATGCATGACACTACTACCCTAGCATGACATTATTTTAGTGTAGCTTAGACTAGTGTCATGCATATGCATGCTAGGAGTGCGTAAATTTTAGTGAGATCAGTGGTTGCTTTTAAGATTTTTGATAGGTGAAACATATTCCAAGAAATCGGTGACATTATTTTATTTGGTGACCCACTGAACATGGCCACGTTGTCTGGAATTGGTAAATGCAGTACCAGATGCATTTTTAACTTACTATGAACACGGTTAAACATTGCTCCTCAAAATAAACCAAAATCATATTGTAGATTGCCATGTCATGATTTCATATCTCACTTTGCACATAATTAACCAAAAATAGACTTCAACGGAGTAACTCACCAAGCTTTAGAGAAATGACTTTAGCGCTTTAAGGAATATTCACCAATGCTTTCAACAAAATTATTGAGTTTCAAAAAAAATCTTATAGATCCCTTACCTTTTTGGGTTGTATTTGCCATGTACACCATGAGCACAACGGGTCATCTAGTATTTTATAACTTAAGCACCACCAAATGATGAACTAACTGATGCGTAATTGTCAACATAGATGTGGCGGGATGTGCCACTCGCCTTGTTTGGATATGATTTATTGTTTGTTTTTCAATACCACACTCAAAAAAGTGAGAGTAAATCGCCAATTGTTGGCCCTAGGGATGTGGTCTACGCTTCTCACACGAGTCTTGCTCCGCCAAGGATTTTGCACGTTAGTTTAGACAGTGTATTGTCTATTCCGAGTTGGAGTTGCGCTGGTGTTCTCCGCTTTGGTTACTTTATAGTCTTCGTTTGTTTTCCCTCACTTGATTTTTCTCATGGTGCTTATGCTTTTACCCTAAACTTGGCCTAGCAAACATGTAAACTAATAAAACAAAAGGTATAGGGTTAAAAATAAAGCCAATGAAAAAACATAGCACGGTAAGGCATGTGTCCACTTCTGATCTCAAATTTAGGCAGTGGAGGATCTACGTCTAGCAATGGGGCGAGCCTGGGCCGCCACCCTGGGTAGACGGTGGCGGAGCGGCAACCCCCCCACCCATCCTTCCTCCGGCCCTGTTGAGTCCTCTCAGTTTTTCTTCGACGGCGAGCGGAGATGCAGATGTTGTTTGCGTGTTTTTATTTTTTTTAGTAGCATTTCATGAGTTTTGCTTGAATGGACATGCATATGTGGCTACAAAATTTAGACCTTATAGGACCCGGCTAAGTTCTATTATTGAATACGCATGACTGACTATAGGCAAGCAACATATGCCATTGTCGGGGAGAGGCGTGGGGTTACAGTTCCATGCGAGCATCTTGTCTCGATTGGGAAGATTGGGAAGAACAGGTCAAAAGATCTCTTTGATTCAAAGGTTTCATAAGGACTAGTTGTGTGGTCATATACTCCTGAAGTACGAGTTATTGACAACTTATGTTAGCATGTGCATGCTGGTGTTTTTTATGATCTCCTCGGAAAAATAAAGTGGAAGAAATATGAGTTTTTATCGGAAATCCAATTCGGCTCTTGGGAGCATATGCTTCAGCCCACCAAAAATGATTTTTGTAAATGTCAAAAAAAAATTGAAAAAATATATGTGTTCATTGTCACACCAAAACACTACTTGCATATTTTAGGTAAACCTCAAGTATTTTGATCTGTGCAAAAAAAATTAAGTCAAATGACAAATGTTACACTTATTTTGGGGGTTTTCACCAATGAAGCACCATCATCCCGCTTTGCATGAAAATTGGCAAGCACAAACTTGTTACACTAACAAGAACATCTACAAAATAGTTCATTTTTTTTAAAAAAAATTATTTACTATTTATCTTTAATTTACTGTTTATTAGAGAGCATATGCATCCCAGAGCCAAAACGGCCCTCCAGAGTTTTATTCCTTAAACAATAGAGTTACAATCGGCTCCTACGAGCCTAGAAATACAGTATGGGGGTTGGCACAACCAACAAACGGTGCGACCATCTATTATACCAAGTTTTGCTCAGCAGTCAACAACCCCATTCTCCTCTAGGTCGATTTTTCTAAAGGATGAACTCATGGTCTTCAAGAAGTTTATTGGTCTCTAGAATTACACGAAGATATGCAGAGCCTTCCAAGGATGATCATAAAATGGCATTCAAAACATTTGCACAATCATACTAGATAACGAGAGGTTCACATGATCATTCCAACGAGGTGATTAGTGCCTTCATGGGGTGCCCAAGAAAAAATTTCACAATGGAATTATGTATAAACAGAAGGTAGGGCACGAGGTGAATAGTACTTATCCCCTAAATTCTCCATAAAAAAGTTAATTTGCACCTAAAGGGAGTTTAATTTATGTGGGTTGAGGCAATCTTTTTGTTTTATTTATCTTGTGAATTTTAAGTACACAAATTCACATAGGAAGGCCAAAGAACATGGCTAAGGGTCAGTTTTTTGGGTGGTCAAAAAAATAAGTTGAAATAAGTTGTCTCTTTCCAGCTTAAAAATAAACCTTCCCTTAAATTTATCGAGGTTTCTAAATTAGTTGTTTCATAATTAGTTTATAAGCCCTAGTGATTGTGAGAGACGGCTTATGGAATGAACTGGGAAGAAGGCACCTTATTTTTTAAGGGTCCAAAAAACCTGGCCTTAGGTGTTGCCTCGAGGAATTATGCTCTTGTCTAATTTCATGTATTCACCCGTGGATGCCCTAAGCTTCTGGTTTCGGTATACATAACTTGGACAATTAACGGTTCTCAAGACGTGCATTTGTCAAAGCATCGACCTCGGTAAATGTGTAGGAAAAGAATAATACTATTTTGGACGTTATATATAGATCATCTACTCAATGTGTTGGATTCGTGATGGAGCTTCTATCCCAGGTGTGTTGTAAGGGCACACTTGGATGTAGAGGTTCCTAGAGCATCTAGATGATAACAGTGGAGGTCTCTGCACACGCACCTTCATGAAAATGTCATTCCTAATGCCTATAAATACTATTATATCCTAATTCCCTTAGTGTGAAGATGGATTTCAATATTTTCCGGAGAAAAAAATATTGATAACCACAAAATGATGCCAGTCGAAATAATTATGAGTCATCTCACATAATGAGAACCTCATAGTTCAATGCTTTTTGGCTAGCTTATATCACCTTCTCTTTGTGAGGGTGAATTGTGACACTTTAATATTTTATCTACCTTTTGATTCTGTGCATTTGGTATTGTACTACATACGACTTTAATTGTTGCAATAGTTCAGGTTTTCCTTGACTCATACAAAGTTCAGTACTTGTATCATGCCATTACTTGCCTTAGGTAAGTTGGGGGCAAGTTCCTTCTTACATTTATAGCTTGGATTGTTAAGGATTCTCAAGACATGTAAGCATTAGAGCATAAATGTTTAAGGTCTTGTGCATGTGTCATCGGTGTGCTCCATCTGCAACAGACCTAAGGATCCAGGTAGTGACGCGACTTATCCAATTTGTGTATCTTTGGGGTATTGTGATTTCCAAAATGAAAGAAAGAAAGTGCTGATAAAAACCATTACACGTATCGGTGACGTACAGGACGGGGATACACAGATTTTGCACGTATAGGACGGGGATACACAGATTTTGCACGTATCGGTGCCTCGTAGCATGTAACTATGTATCAAACCAGCAAGTGGTCGCTATGAAGAAGTCAAAAATTACTGCACGAAGTGAGACTGAGAGTTTCGTAGATGAGGTAGCCATCCTCTCTACGATAAAAACCATTATAAAAATTACTGCACGAAGCGAGATCGAGAATTTCGTAGATGAGGATGCTGCCTGGAGGCATGAGAGTCCCTTTCTTGTTCTTTCAATTCATTTGCGCACCATCTCCATGTTGAGGGTCTCCGGTTGTTGAAGTACAAATATTGTTTAAAAGTTATTTTTACAAAGGATGGTGTATTTGCATTTCTCTCATCAACCACCATGGTCCATATAGACGTCAAGATAGAGAAGGTGCTGCTCGACCACCACAAAACACCATAAATTGGGGCTTTCCTGGGACATCAGTTGACAAGACTAGAATTAAAACATGTGTTTACGACATGATTGGAGACGTCGACCATGAGTCCTATCGTACAAGTCGGTTAACTGGATATTCTGATATTTATATCTTCAAACGTTGTATAGGTATAAGAAAGAAATAATTCATTGGATTATGATTGCCCTGGTCGACGATGGTGTCACGTGGTTTATTTGAAGAACAGAAATTAGTGGTTGGAGGCGCGGGAGGGGAGGGAGGAACGTCTCCGGTGGGTGAGATGGATCTAGTGAGGCCTTATTTGGTTCACATGATAGGAACGTTTAGTTCATAGGATAAAATTATTTTTTATTGGGTCTACCTACGCTAATATGTATTTTTCTTTAAATTGCAAAGGGTTGTTTCCTATCCTGTATAGGAATGGGATTCTATTGTTACAAAAGAAAATGAATATAATTCTATTCCTACAACCCAAAAGGCTTAAATAAAATCTATAAAATCCCTATCATTTAGAATTTCCATAATCTTTTTACAAGAGAGTCTTAACGAGAAAAGGGAACTACTAGATCGGACTAGCGATTGCCAGCATTCCGTCAGTTTTATCCCTAGAGCCTGAGTCCTCCACTTGGTAGTTTCTAAGTGCGTATAATTTGCGACTACAGATTTTTTTTAACACGGTATGAACGCAAGCATTCATATACACGTTCATACATTCATCTCTATAAACGTCTCACACGCACATCTTATTCCTATGAGTACCTTCGAAAGACTAAGCCGGCATATCATCTTAAAATTTACGAAGTCATCGTAGGCACCTCGTTATCGACAGAAACGTCTCCTCTCACTAAATGCGCATCGGCGGAAATCCTGAAATAATTCCAGAAATAAATGCAAGCATCAGGATTTGAACCCTGATGATGCAAGCACCAGGATTTAAACCCTGATGGGCTGGGGATACCACAGTCCCTCTAACCATCCAACCATAGGTTGGTTCGCTTTTTTGCATCTACAGTTAGGACATGTACAGTGGTGCTATCTTAAGAATGTCACGTAAGATAAATGATGAGGTGAAGGAGAGAACTCATTAAAAAAAAGGTTTGTCTTCTCTTATTTAAGAGAAGACAAGAGATGATCTCTTAGCACAATATGTCTCATCATATTTTTAGAAATAGCTAGTTATTGAAGATAAGGCTAAGAGATGACCCATTATAGACATTTTCTTTTGTCATCTTTAAACAACATGCAAGACTTAAGATAAGACTATCTTATCAATCATCGTACATGCCTTTATTCTCATCCGAGAATCACGCAAGGGACTAGGATTGCGTCGCAATTTCAAGTTATCTCCCGCCCTCTCTTTTTTGTATGATGTTGTTTCGTGATCGGGAAGCATTCTATTCCATTATCCTCGCATCATTCATGTCCAAGAATCGACGCTTGAAACTCTTACTTCCTGCCATCAATTTCTTTGAAACCCATCGTTGCACCTTGATTTATCCCCTCGGCTATTCAGGGCAGTTCTTTTGCTTTTGGAGCTTCTAGAATAAGCTGCCCGTATATAGCTTATTCTAGAAGTCGCCTACTAGTTAGGTCTTAATTAATAGACTTTTAGAAAAATTGATTGAGCTTCTAGAATAAGCTGCCCGTATATAGCTTATTCTAGAAGCCGCCTACTAGTTAGGTCTTAATTAATAGGCTTTTAGAAAAATTGATTGAGCTTCTAGAATAAATTGGATAAGGACAGCTTAGAGGAATGTTTAAGACTCTCAGTTTTAGAAAACACAAGCAAAACAGGTAGCTTCTAGAATAAGTTGGAGTCCACGATATGCCACCCTGTTTTTTGTAAAGCTATTCAGGGGGTGCTTCAAAAATTCTAGAAGCTGGAGTTTAGGAAAAATTACCCATCAATAAGTGGATACCCCTTCATTTTTCTATATGCCATCCAATCTCCCAATAAGTGGATACCCCTTCATTTCTCCCGATGTCATCCAATCAAATACATCCTTTCGATCAAAATTCTCATTTTAGAAGTTTAAGCTATTTTGAAGCCAAACATGACAAGTGCTGCAACTTTGATATGAAAACATGACAAGTGTTGCAACTTTGATATGAAACTACTTCAAAGTGGATTCCATGGTGTGAAGCTGATTTTGGTGAAGCAAAGGGGTCCCAACCAGACCATAATTCTTGTTTGTTCTAGAAGCCAGCAAAAGAACTGACCGATCTGAAGCTACCTGAACTCGTTCAATCTTCAGGTTCGAGCTCAGAAGTAGGCCGGACACTACTGCCCGGCCCAATCTTGACCCAACAGCTAGCTCCAACCGCGCTTAATCACCATATGTACTACTTCCTCAAAAAAACTCAAGCTCCAACCGCGCTTAATCACCATATGTACTACTTCCTCAAAAAACTCATATGTACGAGTCCGTCTTGGGGATATCAAGACACAATAAACTCGTGATGCATCCACGTCGTTTTCAAAACTTTTTCCCGGAATTTAGTTGGCAGCAGGCCTTTCCGACTATAATTATATGCTGGACAGATAATATGGCATGGCAATCAATGGAGGAAGCAGCAAGTAAGTTGAGATGGATCAATCAAAAGATATGAGCAATAAAAAGCTGGTCTTCAAAGTGAAAATCACCACACACGTCAGCATAGAGACGAATTTCAGTTTGCTTGTTTTGCAGAGACAAGAACATGGCAAGATTCAGATCCGATCAAATATGGATTCAGAATTCAGGTGCATAGATAGGAGAAAACAAAAATAGAAAGGTCATGTTCAATCTCAGTACCAAGTTGTTGACTTGAGCAGGCAAAACAGTCTCCTATCGCCGAGAGGTTGCTCAAATGGTAAACAAATGGCAGTTGCAAAAGGTCCCCACCAACTCTACGTACACTCTGGGTACACAGCAACGGGGTCATCATACGGGTTGCTACGGTTTCAGAGGTCCTCTTCGTTTCTCAGCTTTCTAAGCTAGCAGCAGATTAATGCGGGCACCGCATGATCCGCCATGCCGGTTAAATGTTCAAGCCCCGCGCAAAAAAAAGATCCAGCCTGATCACCCTCCAGCAGTTATCATCCAGTAGAGTTGTTTTACCATACAAACATCAGTGGGCAAAGAATACCTAAGTTGCGCGAGAAGCTGAGCTAGGCCACTCCAGATCCCTATACTTCAGGACATCAACCTTGTCCAGGTCATACGCCTGGCATATCATCGAGATAGTGTCGCAGTCCAGACCCTCATCCAAGCCTCTCCTCTCAAGGAACCCATCGAGCTTCTCTGATGGCTGGAAAGTCTGTTGAATGAAATGACCACGGTAAGATAATTGACCATGCAGGAAATGAGATGGATGCTACAAGTCACTGGAACATAGTTTTAGTCGCACATGAGGCTACATGAATATGATAAGAGGGGCGCAAGAGCAACGTGCAAGCAACCATTACCCCACAACCAATGAATCTTATTTGGACAAAACTGCTCGAGATGTATTATATTACACAACACTGATCATATTATGATGCTAAATATGGAATTCTGAAGATTTGTCTACCCATTGATAGTGGGGGGGCAGGCATATAATAGAGCGCTAAGAAGTGACAACTCCAATCAGTGAAGAAAAACAATGAACTCTGTGGGGAGCAGTATCAGGGTTCATTGCGGTAATTGAAAATGGGCATGATCAGAAGGATGCAACCATGCAAGCACAAGAGATGCCTCTGAGTACAGAAAGAAAAACACACACACGAGGGCTAGAAGTCATTCAAATATAGCAACCTCATCTAGACAAATTCAAGGCCGCAGAACGAACAAAGAGTAGTTTGGAAAACAACCATTACCCCACAATCCAATGTCTTATTTGCACCTAACTGCTGGAGATATATTAATGCGGGCACCGCATGATTCGTCATTAGGTGTATAACAAGTTAACAACTATACGAACTACAGAAAGGTGATACTAAAGTAACTGATTGTCTGATTGTGACGATTGCTCAAATATTGATTATTATACTGGGAAGTCTGGCATGCCAAAAAATACTCATCAGTTTTCTAATTAAATAGCTATCGGTGAAAGGTACAACATAAATTCGTCAATCAAAAGTGATGGTCATCCATGACTCTCTGTGCACACATATGTTTGCTTGCAGGTACGCAAGGGCATACACCACACATGTCACACACCCCAAGGTCAAACAAATCATGCCTAGTAAACAGAATAACTCTATGCAAGTAGATAAATTGTTTTAGGTTAAATACTTCCACAAATCTCTTTTGCACAATTCCTAGGGGCGTACATTTAGAAAGATAACTCAGTGGACATTTTGAGTATAACACATATCTAAGTCAATTATGTGAAATTTACTCCAGGTTCTCTTAATATGATCACAGTAAGTAAGTGATTAGAATCCAGTTAGCTAACAGTATGTACTATCTGTAATGAGAGGCCCTGTGTTTAATCATCAACCATGGTAACCCTATACAATATACTCCCTCCGTCCCATAATATAAGACGAGTTTGCAAGTTAAAACAGTTTGCAAGAATGTCTTACATTGTGGGACGGAGGGAGTGCATTATTCGTTCAAAACCCGCTCTAATTCAAACAACAAATAGAGATGGACAACTGACAGAGGCCCCCTAAAATGCCTTAGTCTAAAACCACTCCAAGGATATAAGAAACTGAAGGTTTTACTCATTTTGAAGTTAAAGTCAACTTACCCAAGGAGCATACTGTGAGTCCCTATCCTTTTTTGTATTCGTTTCATTTTTCTTCTCGAGAAGGGTTTTCCCTTGACCTGAGCAGTCTGAAACTAGCAAGTGCAGCTTCTCGCTTCCCTGCATCAAAATAAATGTGAAAAACCTACATATTTTCATTCATGTATTGCTGACACGAATTTGTTATGTATGTCATAGTGTAATCTCTAGCTTCTACCAACAAAAGAAGACATGCAATGCAGTCATCAAGTAGCAACTGTGTTATTACCAATAACTCCCTTGCTAACAAACTAGAGTTTCAAAATGTATTTGACTTGCATGCCCTCTATAGCTTATATCCTCTGGGATTTTTGTCCACAAATTGTACCCTACACACTACATAACAGTGCTGAGTTCTGAGAGAGAATATATTCACAAGTTGAAATTCAAACAAACTGGAATGTGTTTGACATGTTTTGCACCTGGAGAGCTCTCCAATGAGAATAAGCTCGAAACAGCGTCCAAAAAAATGGTATGTTTGGCAAAGGCAGTACCTGCAGATGAATAAAGAGTGTTCTGTTATGACTTATGTAATAAAATACAACAATGCAGCATACAATCAGATCCTTTGATTAACCAGATGATGATAAAACCAGTAACCAGCATAATTAAATACAATAACTACATCATAAATGATTAACTACTAAACCATTCACTGGACAGAACGAACCACACTTCCACAAAAACAATCAGCATATAATGCATGCCATGACTTCATCTTTCATTAACTGAATGAACATTGTAAATATAAATCATACTTCCACAAACCTAAATCTGGTTCTCTGATCTTGACAATACACAACATGACCTTATTATTTTTCTTCTGTTAATTTGAAGTACTAAGCCATAAAGTAGAGCGAGCACACAAGGAAGTTGCTTCAAGTAATAGACCTCAACCAACTGACATGTGCGCAACCTAGAAGGCTAGAATGCAGCAAGAACAAATATTTAAATGATGTAACCATCACAAAGAAGATCTAATGCTATCTTTGATCAACTCTTAACGGCAGTAAAATCAACGGGGGATATAAATAACAATATCTTCGGAATATACTCCCTCCGTCCCATAATGTAAGACCTTTTTTGACACGTCTTACATTATGGGACGGAGGAAGTATTTGAATAAATCCAATAGGCACACTTTCATTGATTGTAACACTTGAATTCTTACCATGAAAACGCTCGTTACCGGTAACAGGCAAATGCTGCCATAGAGATACTTTTTATGAACAGCTGCACCCCTAATACTCAAAAACCATGTAGAGACAAAGGTGTCAGGAAAGATCTAAATCGAACTAAACAATACACTTGTAAGGTCATAAAGCAATCACCTAACAGCAATGTGGCGCAGACGCCGGCGCACGAGACGAGGATTTATACTGCAGTTACAGATTATGATTTAGAATAAATACTTAATGGGATAAGAGAAGGCATGTGAATTCAAAAATGCCAGGTAACTGCATGGCAGGGGAAAGGTAAGTTTTTAAAATTTGTTGAAGCCAGATATATGCACAAAGTTCATCATACAGAACCCACCTAAATATACTAAAAATATATATACATATGTCTGTCTCCTGCTCATAGTTAACTAGTTGACTAGTTCTATCATTGGTGGCAATACATATTCCCTGCTAATGACATGTTATTTATGTACCTCCAGTAACAACATATACTATTTAGGTTCAGAATCACAAACATCAGAAGATTTGCAATACAAAACCAACTGTTTTGAAGACCAACTCAGCAAGCACTAGCACCTTCCAAGTATTTGAACACCACAAACCCAAAGACAAAAAAATACAATCCAACTGGCAAGCATACTTTATAGCCATGAAGAACCAATAACGCAAGCTATCACCACTCACCTTGCCGGGTGGACGATTTCAAGCATGGAGACATCCTTGGTCAGTGACTTCAACAGAGTCTCTGATGGCCGCACCCGCGAGAGCAGCTTTAACCCGAAGCTGCACCACAACAAAGCTCAGCGTCTGATCGATCTTGCCACGCGCTTCCACACAACACACGCCAAATCTTAAACGCCCGACCTGTGTATGCGTCTCTTTACTGATCCCTCCGGCGCACTGCCGAAACCGATCCATGCCCGATTCATCTGCACACCCAAAAAACATATGCTAGTTACTCAATCAATAGTTGGTTCTCCCTAGCGAGTAACTTTTGCTCAGTTAAACATGTTACAGTAGCACATACTTTAGTGCAATGGATCTTACCATGGAGGAATACAAGTAGGGTGGAAACGACAAACAGAGTTATGTGCTATCACATTCGTTTTTGAAATTTTTATAGTGGTGATAGAAACAAACAAGGAAATCCCGGAACACAGAAATTGATGGAGCCAGATAAAATTTGGTATATGAAGTTTGCAGGAACACAGAAAACACTGAAGTATGGGAAAGAAAAACACCCAAAACTAATAAAATAGTTCAATTTGCAATTTCTACAGCAATTGCTAACTCCTCAGATAGAAACTGTGAATAGAACTCAGAATAAAAATAATTTTGTAATCCAACAACCGATCTTGGTTGGGATGATTAACCGAGTTATCCCAAAAATTCTGCTGATACATTCGAATAATTAAACGTTTCGCAAGTAATGAACTAAATTTCTTATTACAACTAACTATTTAATCCATAATCATGGGCAAATGCATAAATGCACAAATATACTCCTGAAAGAGAAGTGGGTAGACAAAGTATTGTTGACGAGATTTATATTTTTCTGAATACCCTTTGGATTTTTCATTTGTATTTCTACTTGATGACCGCATACATCAATGTTGTATTATGTGATATTAAATGGGCTGATTAGGACAAGGAGACTCAAGAGAGAGGTTAGGGTTATGGACATGGGCATGGTATGGATTGAATAAGTCTATGAGGATGGCATACATGCATAAGAAAAACAGAAATTTCCACATGTAAATCCAGAAATTCCATATCCATTTGCGTTTCAACCGGAAGTCATCATCCCATTTCTGTCTTCATAATTTTGTTTTTTGCCTCCGAAATACTGTTTCTGTACCATTTTCACCCCAAGACAAAATAAAACTCACGCACTTGCTAATGCATTTCCCTGCTGAAGAAAGGACCTGTGGAGGCCCAGGTATATCACATCTCGCTTACAAGCATGAACAGACAGTAGAAAACTAGAAATTAATCTGTGGAGAATGGCATTTCACAACAAGCTTCGGTGTTTGCAACAGATTCTGCCGTAGCAAGAGCAGGGAATGATTTCAACTGAAACGTCAGTACGTACCAATGCATGTGAACTAAACACTGGAAAACGAAATTCTACGAATTAACAGGACCGTAGATCCACGGTGAGGTCCAGAACGATTTAGCGTCATGGGATCAATAAGAACATCAGCCGGTTTTGCTGCGGCGACATCAAGTGGACCAAAAACATTCAACTTGAGCTGCCGAGATCATGCGGTTCATTCACGCTCACCTAAGACCGTATACCGCAGGCACAGGCTAGGAGAAACGCATAACGAAAGGATGAATGCGGCGGGCGGAGGAGGGGGGAGGGGGAGGGGCTGGGGGGCATTCCGCCGAGCACCTTGTCAGCGACGAAGTCGGCCACGGCCTCGGCGTTCTCCGGAGCCGTGCGTCCGCCGGCGGAGACCCCGCGCCAGAGGTCCTTGAGGGTGGGCGGCGGCGGGAGGGCGCCGCTGCCCGCGGCGGAGGCGGAGGCGGAGGTGGCGGGGAGGACGGGGCGCGGGCGGGCGAAGCACCAGGCGCGGCCCCTGATGGGGAAGACGACGACGCGGGCCTGCATGGCAGTGGAGGGGAGGCCGCCGGCGAGAGGCGAGGGGGAGACGGCGGTTAATCGCGGCGGAGGAGGCGGCGGGCGGTGGGGCGGCGAGGTGGTCCGACGTGGAGCCTGTCGAGTGGGGTGTGAGGAGGCGAGACCGACGCTTTTTTGTCTAAGTGGCGCGGGGTCGGGCTTTCTCGGACGTCGGATCTGGATCGGAAGGCTGGACGAGACGAGACCATTACGAGCTTCTTCTTTTTTTTACAAGCGAGCCGAGTTTGTACGTGACTGTAATAAATCTCAAAAAATAAGTCTGAATGGAAAACACGAAACTGAATTTGAATATTTTAAATTCGAGAAACTCGAGACCCATTGAAAACTACTTGGAGTTTTGGCCATATAGACACCTTATTGAGCGTCGTCTTTCTTTGAAAGAATAGAAGTCTAGTAGGGACTCGCACAATGGTGTTAAATGATTTTAATTCAGTTTAACACTTCGAAATGATATGTATTACACTATGGGACAGATACAAATAGGACGAACAGATCGAGAAGTGAATCACATTTGTTTCGCCTTTCTTAGTGAAAGCGAAAGCATACGTCATAACACGGGCAACGTGATCCGAGTGCCCTCTAGCACCACGCTATGCTCCTTGGCAATTTGTGCACAAGCATGACATGATTCTGGTTATCCCTTCAAGCAGCTTTAACACCTCAAAAACACAAGCACATTGTCATGGTATCCCTCCAAGCAGCTTTAACAACTCAAAAACATGAGCACATTGTCATGGTGTCCCTCCAAGCAGCTTTAACAACTCAAAAACATAAGCACGTTGTCGTTATTTGGGGCATGGGACTACATGGAGAGATGCTACATCCATAGGAGGCTTACCGAAGATTTTTACGGAATGAGGTGGGTGGCTATGGAGAAAATCAGGAGGTGAATCCCTACTAATGGGAAAAAGAAATTTGGGGGGGGGGGGGGGCCTCTATTTGTATGATGGAATTCGTAAGTCGGAAATTATTGCAAACATGCATACTTATCATATGTTTTGTTTCTTAAACTGGATCATCCAGAAATGATGGAATTCTCACCCTTAGATACAATATACAATACTCCCTCCATTTTTAAATAGATGGTGTATAAACTAGTCAAAAATCAATGTTTCTAGTTTGACCAAGCATATATATACAAAAGTACGAAGATAAACAATTCTAAATCAATATCAATATATCCACTATCACATTGTTTTCATAACACATTTATTCAGTTTGTAGTTGTTATAGTATCCTCCATATGTTGATCAAACCTATAAATAGTTGACCTTTTTTAACGCAATTATACTCCATCCATTCAGGGGAGGAGGGAGTACAAGACGCACACTGGTTAACTCATTTTCCAGAGAAAACGTTCTGCTGGCCCAAGTGTAACACGAATCTCACTTGCAAGCATTAACAGATGATATTTTCCCGTTTCTTTTTATACATTTTGTCTTAATCAAACTTCGTAAAGTTAACCTAGATTATAGAAAAAATACATGAATATTCACAAAGGTCATATCAATATCGTCAGATACATCATGGAATTAATTTTACATATATTTTTAGTATTGTAGGTGCTGATAGTTTTCAATATTAATTTGATCAAATTTTACAAAGTTCAACTTAAGACAAATCTTGTACGCCGGAGTAAAAAGAAAGGGAAAGGATAACTTGGGAACGTTCCCTGGAAGCTGAGGTTCCAGTGAACGCCTCCAAAGCCATGGAGTTCTGCAAAACGGCTATTTTTTGTCCAAAACGTGGCAATTTTTCTTGTTTTTAAACATGCTACATGGCAGTTTTCGCCTCCGGACATGGCAATACTTACAAATTGCAATGGCAACTTCAATTTTCACATTCCCCGGTACGGTTCAGGAAGAAACGGAACAAGTAAACAACCACGCCACGCCAACCAGAAACCAAGGATATCAAACAAGGGTCGAAACGAGTCGCGATTACCATAGGCGGCACACGGGGGAATCTACCAGAATTTACAGTGTTCATCCGGAAGATGCATCGCATGTGACAGGAAACGCAGCAAACCAGGTCTAACAATGGCTACTGCCACCACCCCTCTACATGAAGTCTGTCGGGGCAAGCAGAACGGTTTTTCAGCACGGGACGCTACGAGCATGTATGTACAACCAGTTCAGTTCAGTTCCACACCCTAAGCAACCGCTAGACCCACTTGTCATCGGCGCCTCCTGCCCCCCACTTGTCATCGGCGCCTCCTGCCTCTGGCGCTGAACCTGCCGCTCCAGCCTCCTGCTGGGGCAGTGGAGGAGGAGGCAGAGGCAGATCATCTTCTGGAGCCACAGCCGGAGAAGCTGGAGTCTCCTCCGGCTGGGTGATCGCTGACGGAGGTGGAGTTCCTGGTGGCGGGCCTGGCAGAGCGGCTCCCAAGCCCTCGCCCGGAGTCGGCTGAGACGCCTCGGCTTCAGTGGCTGGTGGTGCGCCTCCATCGACCACCGGTGGTCGATCGCGGTTGCGCTTCTTGAAGTGCATCTCGCAGATGAGCTCGGCATACTCCTCGTGGTTCTTCCTCACGTAGTTGTCCATGCACTTGATGTACGAGAAGTCTGTTTGGGTCCCATCTGATGACACCACGTAGAAGCATCGGCTGTCCTGGAAAATGTGGTGCTTGTTCACCTGCGAAATCAAAGGAGGCCGTTAAGATCTTGCATATTTTATTATCATGTGTCAGACAATAACACATTCCATCTCAGGGTTGAGTTGCCAGAACGGGAACAGTAGCTCAAGGACAACTCTTGGCTGCTTACCGTCGAAATACCAAGGAATTGTTGATCCAACAACTGCAGAAACTCATGGCTTAATGCTAGCTATTGAGAAGGGCTATGAGAGTGGTGCTAGAAACAGACTGTCAGGTGGTCGTTAATTTGTGGCAAGCGGGGCAGTGGAGTCAACAGGCGGACAAGTTTTTAGAGAGATGGAGCAGCTCATCTCAACAACTCAGTGATTTATCATCTTCAGAATAAAGCTAAAGGCGTTTAACTAAAAAAAGAAAAAGGTAGCCAAGAATACATACCATTATATGATCAATTTCACCAGACACCTTCTTTTCCTTTTCAGGGTGGTGCTCCAGAACCTTTTCTATGATAAACTTTTCATCCTCCAGGGGAAGCCTTATGCCATCACTGCAACATTTAAGATAATGGTAAAAATAAATATATTTAAGATGGTATAAACAAAATAACCATTTTGCATACCATGAAGCACAGAAACCAAACAAGTAAACTGTGAGATAATTTACCTTGATTCACGGAAGATCTTTCTGACCGTTGTTACAATGGGTTCAATTTCTTGTAGAACCTTTTTCGCCTCAGCTGGCAGTTCATATCGTGGTCTTGGTGGCCTCTCAACAGGAGGTCTCATTGGGGGCCTGCCTGGATTGTCTCTTTGGTCCCTCCGGTTTTCTTTGGCCTCCCATCCATCTGATTTCCAGCCTTTGTTGTTGCCAGAAGCATTGGTCTTCCATTTATCAGTACTCGAGTCATCGGCTTGAGCAGAACCCCAGCCATCCCAAGAATCTGGCTGCTTTGCATCTGAATTATCGGGTCCCTGGGAAACTGGAGCAGTAGAACCCCAGCCATCCCAAGAATCTGGCTGCTTTGCATCTGAATTATCAGGTCCCTGGGAAACTGGAGCAGCAGAACCCCAGCCATCCCAAGAATCTGGCTGCTTTGCATCTGAATTATCAGGTCCCTGGGAAACTGGAGCAGCACCCCACGCACTATTTGATGGTGAAGTAGACACATTACCCCAGGACTCCTGCTGTGCAGTAGAAGTCTGAGCCTTTGCTGCCACACTCCCCCAGGAACCATTCCCTGCGTCCATAGGCTCTGCGGTAGAAGCTTTAGCTGCCACACTTCCCCAGGAATCATTCTTTGCATCGATATGCTCTGCAGTGGAAGTTTTAGCTGCCACACTCCCCCAGGAATCGTTCTGTGCATCAAAATGCTTTGCGGTAGAAGGTTGAGCCACAGCTGCCACACTTCCCCATGGATCATCCTGTGCGTCAACATTCTGGGTTGGCACATGACCCCATTGGTCTTGCTGCATATTGTTATCCTTCACTTTCATTTTGTCCCAGCTAGCACCACCTCCATCAGTATCCCTTTTACCACTCTGATCAGCCCAAGTATCGCCTTCAGCTGGTCCTTCAGATACAATATTCCTGTCCTTTGCGTTTCCAGTGCCCCAGCCTCCCCAATCAGATGAATTATTCTCCACTGTTGGGGGCGCATTCCAACATGAGTTGTCTTGCTCCGCTGGTTTTGCAGCTCCTCTGTCAGCAGCTGCACCTGCATTACTCCAGCCTCCTTCCGTATCATTTTTAGCACCCTGGTCAGCCCAAATATCGGGTTCAGCTGGTTCTCCGGATACAGTCTTTTTGTCATTGCCCCAGCCTGCCCAATCAGTGGAATCATTCTCCACTGCTGTGCCTCCTCCCCAGTTACCAGAATCATTCCCAGCATTTGCATTCGCCGTTGTGCCATTTTCCCATGAGCTGCCATTTCCAGTAATTTGCTGTTCAGGATTATCTTCAAAAGTGGGCATACCATGGGTTCCATCCAATTCCGGTGACAAGCAAAAATCATCCATAGCGTTGTCTTCAACAAGGTAGTCCACGTCGTCCAAGAATGTGTAAGCAGCCTTTTCTTGGTCGGTCCTCACCAAGGCCAGGAAATCATACAGGCCATCACCATATTCCTTGTTGCTTTTCAGCTGTAATGGTCAAATCAATTATTTATATACTAAAAGCACAATACGGGTAAAAAATAGAGAAATAGACTAGAAATTCACACGAAAAAGGTGTAACATCCATCCATCCATCCATTCACACTAAAATATTTATTAGTACTCCTACATCACAACCGTACCTAAACAGATCGCATCCGTTAGATCTTCATAATCTATCTTCTTTATATTATTATAAAACAATAGAAAATGAACAGGCAAGATTTGAAAAGCAAAGATTGGTTGAGATTTAAAGAAATCTTGGAATCTATATGCTCGAAGGTTTGTCACAAGTTCAAAGTTGTGGCAGGATTGCAATAAGAAAGATCCTCAAGAACTATACGTTTAGCCCACGGTTACAAACTTCCAATTAAATCAGTACATAGATAAAACTTTGTGCTGCAAAATATTTGGAGAAGAGAATATTTGCAAATTAAAATATTGGTTTAGCATGTTTTACAATAGACGTGTAGGTACACACACATTCAGGACAACATAACCCACCACCATGGACATGATCATGCCATGGGGATAGAGGCCACCATGCCTGCGTACTAGGCAAGGTCTCTAGCATGCATCAGCGGCCCATCAATCAGTGACGAATGTTGCCATCAGCAATAAGGTCTCTCAGGTCATCAGTATGCATAGACCATGAGTCAAATAAGAGAAAAATACATACACACAAGGACTCGGCAATGCAACAAAGGCTTACTACGGAATTAGTGATGTAGCATGTGTGTTTATTTATTTGCTTTCTTAGAATATAGAAGAAGTTTATTACTTTCAGCCTTTGCCTCATAGATGAGCACAACCCAACCTTATCGAAAATAGTGTTCGTTAATCAAAGCACCTACTGAAATGCATGCCACAAAAGAGAAAACAAACCATTGGCTAGCCTATCGCATGCTCTACAATTATTTGCACTCGCGTCGAGTATCAGGGCGCATGAAAGTTCTAGCACCTTTTGTAGTTTTGTCAATATACACCAATAATTACATTGTTTCAGATGGAGAAACAGCAAGCCCATTAATAGGAGTAAGATGTGCATTCATATGAAGATATGGAGGTATGTCATTGCAGTTAACGAAAAACGCAGGTGCAATAGGACAAGTGACAAATGCACGGGTCACCTCTGCAGTAGACTTTGTGGAATTTTAAAATATTGCGATATCTAGTCGGCCTAACCGCGCAAATGCTCGGGTCACCCCCCAAGTTAAAACATAAAAGTGCAATTTCACATGGTTAGATCATGCAGTGGAACAGATTTATAGCAACATTCAAATTATTATCTTTGTAGGAACATTCAAATTATTATCTTTGTAGTAAGACAGAAAATAGTTTGACTGGCCCTGCTATCTGAAGACCTTTACCCCACTAAATATTGACTCGAGCTCCATTACTGATATGAATAGTAAGCTCCGACAGGTTGAAAAACCAGCTTGCCTGATTTTCATTCCAAAGAATCTGAAAAGATGACCCAGTACCAAGTGCTGCATGCTTGCCCCATGAACATGATGAGACCACAGAACCCAATGAATCAGAATGGCATTTCTCAGCAGCCTTCTCGAAGCATTTCATAGGGGTCTACAAAAGATCAGGAAATCAGCATAGTGTATGTGGTGATAAAACAAATCAGGAAATCTCAAAATGAACTTACAAGCAAGGTGGCCTCTGTAAAAGGTACTTGAACTTTTAATGAACGGAAGGTCGCCTTGTAACCACCATTGTGGAACCCATTCAAGCTCCCAGTGCATGTCATGCTGTTTGCCACAAGAACCAAATGGTCCTTCAGAATTCCTTTAGCAACCGTCTTCATAGTTTTCGAAAGGCGCTACACAAAAGATCAAGCAAGAAAAATACCTAATGAAATAGGACATAAATAAAGATAAAGGTTGATAACAGGCACAGCAGAAATCAACAACCACAAAACAGTTGTAGCAGAATCGCCTTTTATAATAAGTGCTACAACACTTATGAGTCAAAAAGGATGAAAGGTAAATTGCTAGTTAGCAATACATGTCAGATTTAAATAAACGATAAAATTTACGATGTCTGTATCGAAAAAAAGGGCAGCCCGGTGCATGTAACTCCCGCTTGCGCAGGGTCCGGGGAAGGGTCCGACCACTTTGGGTCTATTGTACGCAGCCTTTCCCTACATTTCTGCAAGAGGCTGTTTCCAGGACTTGAACCCGTAGAGGTCACAAGGCAGCAGCTTTACCACTGTGCCAAGGCTCCCTTCAAAAAACAGAACCAAACTGTACACTTAGTATGGCTTTGGTTTATGGTATGCATGAAAATCGAAAACCATACAGCCTCGGTTAGTTTGGTATAAATATAAAAAATTCTAACCAATTGCCCAACTCCTCTTACAGCCAAATTCTCCAACCCTCGGAATCTGGGCGTCTGGCCTCAGGATAGTCAAGCTCAACAAGCAGAGCCACTCACGCCGCCTAGCCACCCACCAAAACACCACAGAGGAGCTCTCTACCTCGCCTTCATCTCTCCCCACCACTCCCCTCCCTCCCTCTCTCTTAACCCTGCCATTACATGTTCCCTAAAAGTATGCCTCATTTTTTAATTTACATCAACTTTGATTAGTTTGGTATTTACCAAAACCAAACCTTGCTTTGATTTATTACTATATTTACCGAAGCTTCAGTACAGTATTTACAGGAAAACCATATTTAATAAACCAAATAACTTTAGCTAGTACTGGTGGTAAAGGTACAGTCAAACTTGTGTTAGGAAAAAAAGACTAATTTGCAAAGATTATCCTAAGTTAAGGGGGGAAAAACAGAACTCCTACCAAGTATTTGAAACCTTTGTCACTTCAGTTCCTACAAAAGAAAAAAAAACTCTAAAACTTTTGCAAATAAATGCAAGGCTAACCTGAACAACTTGATCAAAGGAGCATGATATGCCAAGAAGTTCTCGCACTTGCTGAATACCATAAGGTATTGACCTTTGTGTGTCAATGAGGTTCATGACTGGTATACATGCATCCATCGCTATTCTCCATGCATCACCATTCTGCATAGCTTCCTTTTTCTCAACAATAATTTCTACTGCTGGCTCACCCTTTGATATCTTCTTTGTATGTTTAACCCAAGACGTTGCATCAGACCCAACCCACGTAATTTTAGCCTCTTGAACTCGAGGATCACCTGCAGAGCAAATGGGAAAAAAACTTGAGCGGAGAATCCTTCGCACACTTAAGAGAAGAAGCTGCTAGAACACCACCTAAATTGTTAATTATAAAATCTTTAATTTCACCCTAGAGAAAAAGATAGTTCAGTATACATACATTAATTTCTTACGCATAACCTTCCACCAAAAAATCAGTGGACCCGAAAATGAAATGGAACAGCAAATTGCCACATGAGACATGCTATTATTTTGTAGGCCCAAACAGCAATCATCCGTTACGTGTCAACTAGTTGCCAAATTTGTTGTATTGTTGCACTGACAAATTTGCAATAAAAAAAATCAAGGAAAAAATCCATTATAAACTCTCAGCTGAACGGCATGCATCTATTGCATAAAAGGATATGTATTCATCATCAAAGTATGCAGGTATAAATAGGGCATGGGAGGACACCCAAAAGGAGTAGACACTAGAAAACAGAAGTCACAAATTTACTGTTTTGGTTCTTTAGTATCTTCAGAGTTCAGTACCTGGCCCTAAGCATCTTAAACACAGGAACTCATAATGCCCTACCACCAGTCCACTAAAAACAATAGCCTCATCCAAGGACACAGTAATAGGCAACTACCGACTATACACATGAAATTCTCTAATTATACACGACCGGTGTTGAGAAATCAAAGAAGTGCAGTACATCAGATCTTTTATCCAGTAAGATAGGAGAAACCAATTTATTTTTAACAAAAGACTGTAATTTTAAAATATGCAGTGAACGAAATTTCCATGGAAGCTGACTAGTTTCTGCAGCTTAAAGTACCTTTTATGATTATCTCCAGAAGCACACTACAGAGAGAGTCGGCTAACACATTCACTGCTTTCTCAACGGAATCAGATAACATAGGGATGTCCTCAGAAAAAGAGAACTGCAAACATGGAACCTTCCCATCACCCGGCTTCTGCGTAAATGAACAATCACTGCCAAGATTAAGGAGGAAAAAAATATCCATCAGATTATCTTTAATAATATCAGTAATCAGAGATTATGTAAGGTAAAACATACAAAAGTGTGGCAACACTGAATAGTACTCCCACTGTAAAGAAATATAAGAGTGTTTAGATCACTAAAGTAGTAATCTAAACACTCTTATATTTCTTTACGGAGGGAGTACATGACAAATAGGTGGTCCCCAATTGAAAATGTACTGAAACACCTTGTGTCGAGACAAATACACATTATTAATGGATTAAGCTCCAGTCACACGGGTGCAGGATAACAGTTCAAACCAAGAAAATAAAGAATGGATAGTGCAACCAAGAAAATACCTAAAAAAAATACACCCTGACTTATATGAGTCGGCTAGAAACTCAAGGCCTGGACATTTGTTCTTGCCAGTTCGAACCAAGAAAATAAAGATGGATATTGCAACCAAGAAAATACAAAAATTCCACCATAACTTAAGCATGTTCTACTATCATTGCTATAGAGCAGCAGATAACCTTGTGCTAAACTAAGAACATGCAGAAAATACAAAGTTATCGCTCTGATCACAAATAAGTCCATGTAGCCATTTAGACTTCTCTATATAAAGTCGTTCTATAACTTGCAATATTTACTCATTTATTTATTATACCCTTGGTGTCATGTTTAAGGGTTGCAATTAACATTTAAACAGCAAGAGTGAATCGTAAGAGAAAGGGCTAGCACGTAGGAACCACTGAAGGGCAGTAAAGTAATTTCGTATGAATGGAAGTCATTTTTCATGTGGAGATATTAGGTATTACCCATCTTGATCAAGAACAACACAAGTGTACAATACCCTGAAGCAAAATTAGCATGTCACCAGCATCCAGTAACCACTACCCGCTAAAATGAGGCCTACCTCAGTCCTGAGCAATAACCATGGTAGCTAAGATGTAACAGAAAACCCAGTGCAGAGTAGAGAATAAGAAGTTTACCAAGTAGAGAAAGTAATCTTTTTAAACAGGTGGCCAAGAGTTCCTTTCTTATTCGCATGTTTCCCAGAAACTTCTTGGCATTTCTGAAGAATCTCATCAATGCTAACGTTTATCTTCTCTAAATGTGCCTGCAAGAAATGCATACATATCCATATGTATCATATATAATTATAAAAACACAGCCTGTATGTGAAAAGCTAAAAAAAATCACAATACCTTTTCAAGATGAATATGGCCAACAAATGCTGGGGTGACTTCTGAAATTGCAGCTAAATCAACTTGTTTCTGATACCTGAAAATGCAAATGTCATATTCATGATACCTGAAAATGCAAATGTCATATTCATGCTATTCGCCGCAAATTACAAGAAATACTAAAAAGAATGTATAGAAGTAACTAGAATTGATGGCATGAATATACATACTCGATGCAGATATCAGTGGCACAATCCTCTAGTGTGACTCTCTTTAGGCAACCCTGCACTGCAATAGCAGCCTTCTCTTTGCAAAATTTCTTGGGGCAAGAGCAGTCATTCAGGAACAGGATAACTTTTCGATCCTTCGCATCATTTTTATAGCTAACTTTTGTCTTAAGTATTTCCTGTTGGTTTAAGAACATGTTAAACAGTAGGTACAACATAGCTTGAGATACCAATGCATATAATAGTGACTACAGTGGTTCACAACATAGTTACCTTCATCAACTCCCATGAAGTATTATTACTCTGAGAAGCATCCAAGACAGCCTTATAAGCAGGGTTGGAGATAGCAGTGGCAGCTAAGACACCCACGGGTTCTCCAGGAGCTATAGCACTTGGAAAATCTGTGTCATCTTCTTCTTTGTATTTCAGCTGCATGATTGAATTGCTGCAGATGTTTCTCACAGTTCCATCATAGCATATAACTACGTCTCGCAAGATGGCCATTAGACTCTTGAACAGAGTTCCTGGTTCTGTCAACCCTCTTGAGGAGCGGACAATAGTTTCTCTTGTACATATAGAATGTACTAGCTCCTCATAAGGACTGAGACCATGGAAATATGCACTTTGCACAAGACCATAAGCCTCTGGTGGGTGTTGAACTCCATCTTCAATCGGTGGGTGTCTATTGACAAAACTTGAGAAGCAATCATCCACCAGACGCCTTGAGTAGAACTTCCCCTCGCGGTAGAGCTGCGGACCAACAAAAGCAAGCTGTTGAACAACTTTTGACACTGAGGGGTCACTCTTTGGGTCAATGAGAAGACCAAGACGAGAGGATTTCACGACAAAATCTGCAATTTGTTGTTTGACATCCTTCAGATTGTTGTCAACTCTTGCTTCCACAGACTGGCTATTTGAGCACCTTGACTGCTCCAGTACAAGAGACTGTTTTTTAATACACCCCTGTGCTTCTTCCAACAGAGGCTTGGGTACACTAAAATCTTGCAGGCTTACACTAAAGCCATCCAAAAGCAAGAATTCCATCAGAAGGGGTTGCAGCGCATTCAAAAACTTGAGCGCGTCTCCTGGTCCCTTAACAGCAAGAATGGAGGACACCAAGTCCGAAAAAGAGGCCTGAACGGATTCTTTATCAAGATCCAGTTTTATGACAGTGCTGTCCCTAACTAGGAATCTGTCCCCTTCACAAGTCAATTCTGCTGGCAACGCACTTTGCATTATTTGTGTGATTGTCCAGCATGGCTTAGACTTGACCACCGCAGGGGCCGGAAGAGAAAGCGACAGGAGCATTGCCAGCTGGTTTGCTGATTCTTTGCTTAACATGGTTCTCGAAGACATGTGTCTCAGAGCAAGCAAGCTGTCATTCGCTAGCTGGAGATTCACTTTTCCATTGTGTGAATTAGTCAGTTGCTTCTCCACGCTGAAAAGCTCCAATGCTTCAGCTTTAGCAGCAAGTGACTGAGGATAATAAATATGAACACAATCACCATCAAAATCTGCTGCAAGAGGAGAGCATATAAGGGGGTTGATTTTGACTGTATGATCATCGTGGATGTATACAGTAAATGCCTGGAGAGAATGCTTGTGAGTACTAGGTGGCCTGTTAAGGAAAACAACATCACCATCAACAATTCTTCTACTGATCGTTTGACCCACTTTAAGAGTGGTATATCCTTTTGATCCTACAGTGATTGCGTATGTTGTTTGACCATCTCTATAAGTCAAACACAATCCCTTGTCAACAACCTCTTGCAATCTGTTTATATTTATATCTGTAACCTGTTCTTCAAAAGTAATTCTTTTTGCCACTTCAGAAGGCAGTCCAACTACATCTGCTCCAATATACGGGTCTCCAGTAAGTACACTGCGTGATGAAAATCCTGACCCTTTGCTGATGAACAATGTCCTCATCTTTTCAAGCCATTGTTTTGTTGACAAATGAGATGAATCAGTGCTAACTGAAAATCTCTTTGCGTCTTGAGGGCCCTTCAAAATAAAAGAGTTGAGTTTCCATGAATCAAAAGAAACACGATTAAACTAGACATAAATGAATCTGATCAGAAAATAAATGCAAATGGCTCTAATGAACAATCGCTAGCAGATGGTTCTTTCATTGGCACACCAAGAACATTGCGAAGGTCTCATGCTGATGGTTAAAAAATATGTCGTCAAGTGCCCAGAAAGCTCTTCCGTATGATTCTATGAAAAGTCCAAATTTGTTTACACTCAGAAGAGGATAGGCACAATCATATTGTGAACATTCCAAACTTTTTTGTCAAATACACAAAAGCATCACACTGTTCAATAGAACTGATTGCAATCCTATAATTTTAAACTAGGTGATGATTTAGAGGCAAATTTGAACAGTCTGATTAAAAATTGGTTCGTTTGAGCTAGTTTGCTTGCAACTATTTTAATTCATGCACCATTAAATATGAACAATTAGGTAATTTGCTTCAAAATCATGACACACAATTTGCTCCAAATTTGTTAGCACTCAGAAGAGGATAGGCACAATCATATTGTGAATATTCCTAACTTTTTATCAAATACACTCAAGCATCACGCGTTTAATAGAACCGATTGTAATTCTATAATTTTTAACTAGGTGATAATTTAGAAGCAACCTTGAACAGTTAAGACTCAAAATTGGTTCATTTGAGTTAGAGTCAGCTTGCAATTATAATTCATGCACCATCTAAATATGAATAATTAGGTAATTTGCTTCAAAATCATGATACATACCTTTGTAGTACCCCTGAGCTGTATATATTGGCCGATAGAAAGTTGCAGATCAGTTGATTCAGAATCATGTGACTCAAAATTTGGGGAACCAGATCTTGATTTTTTTATCTGCTCTATCTTTTGAAGTATCTTTTTCAGCAAAGATACAGAAATGTCCTGAAACAAAAAGCAAAGCAATATGGGATATTGTAGGTATAAAAACCAGTCAGTAAAATTACAAAGATCCAGGAAATGCACAAAAGAAAACTCACATAGGACATGATGCTCTGCCCATCTGTGAATTCTGGAATATAGAGGCAGTTAGGCGGTACTGGAAGATATTTCATCACATATCCAGGCTGAGCAATGTATCCTCGTGCAGCTAGCTTTTTTCTTGTGTCATCTGGAATCTTCTTTAATATATTAAGAGCCTGGCAAATAATACAGTAATGAGATAGTAGGTTGCTGGATACAAAAAAATTGGTAACTCGGTAAGAAATAATCAAGGGGCAAGTAACTGTTAGCCCTTGGGCCTCGGGTACTGTGATCCTTGCTTTAGAAATTACCATGTTTTGGGGGGTAAAGAATGGGTGTCACTCATGACATTAACATTTCAGGATATACCACCCTACAGATTGCAATTGTATATAAATGCATTCCAGACTATACCACCCAACGTATCATTCAAAGGTAATTGACCTTATCAAGGGATGAAAGCTCTTCACACGTGGAAAGCCAGGGAGAAAAATGCAGTTCATCTGGAGAAGATGTAAACAGAAAAACAGAACATCTATCTGGGCACGTGCACCAGCTAGTCTTATCCGGCGACGCTTCTCACAATCCGCAGCCCCCATACGTGTTCTTACATCAAAAGGTACTGGGAAATTCCTGCGGGTACATGATACCCTCAAAATGTGATGGTCGTATCTCCAAACAACATATGGTCATATAGGGTGCTCGTCCAGAAAAACAAAAAAAGAAGGGTACCAGCAAATATATATTTCACATGCCAGTCTCTTGTACACACATCACCTATTCATGTGCAACTGTACCAGGATATACTGCATCATAATTTTCTTGGGATTTTTCAAACAGCATAAAGTTCTGCCCAAACTTAAAGGGTATACGCTAACACATGCTTATCTGGATCTTTACTGTCCAAAGAAGCAACAATAACACTTGAAAACAGAACAAGATGAAATTATTACCTCTTCTGGGAGCAATGTCCTACAGTGGGAGGCTCCACCATGGTGAAACCCATATTTGTCAAGGAAGTCCCAGGAGCGTTCTGTCATGTGTTTCTTTGGGGGTGCTCTCAACTCTAAACGAAACGCACCATCTGCTGTCTTGATTTCCTTCAAATATAGTGCCGGGAGACCCTAAAAGAAATAAAGATGAGAAACATCAGTTGACACTCATCCAGATCGCACTTGTCGTAGTGACATGCTGTAAGATAGGAAGCAATTTACTGATTTAAATAAAAATAACGGCACTGGTGATAGTCTCTGATGCCATGGTTGTTAGCTATATCTTCCAAGTTTCCGTAGTATCCGAAATAGGTAGCATTAGTGGAATTATGTGTACAGTAAGTTCTGGTGACAATATGTCACAATACCAAAATAAAACTGAATCAAGTAAATTATTATGGTATTCCATTTCTCTAGAGAAAAGAATCTCCCAATCAATTAGCACCTATGTGCAAAACTCCAATTTGAAAAGGAAAAAAGAACAACAAGAACCTGCAATCATACTTGAGGCTACCAAGCCAACACTACGAAACAAGCGGTGTGCGATATGCTCTCTCCTACCGCACTTTTGGTCAAGTTAAAGACCAGTGACCTATATAACTTGCACTAAATACGACTGAGGCCAAATTCAATACACTGACATCAATGGCTTCTGCTTGAGTATATATTCCGCATTGCTACAGTCCAACAGTGAAGTATTTACACTTTTGGTCAAGTTAAAGACCAGTGACCTATATAACTTGCACTAAATACGACTGAGGCCAAATTCAATACACTGACATCAATGGCTTCTGCTTGAGTATATATTCCGCATTGCTACAGTCCAACAGTGAAGTATTTACATCTATCAAATTCAAGGCATAAGAAGAATATATGAAGGTTGACAAGTACCCGACAGTAGTGACAAGCCGTTACCGACACATTTTCCTTTCCATTGGTCTGTTTAACCTGAGACATGAAATGACTAGATTTAGATTGAAACAAAGAAATCGGTATAGAAGAATAACATGGTAAGATTAAGCTGTTTTGACCTATACATACCTTTCCTTTCTTGATACGAAGGCACTTCAGACATACCATGCTCAGTAGTTGCCTAAGTTCACTGACATGACACGGATGATATACAGGTACAGGCAGCTCAACAAATCCAAAATGCCCTAAAAGGTCGTATTGGCTTTATTAGTAACAAGAGAAAAGGGGATCCAGGACTGCTAAAGGACAATGTTTAGGGCGTGAAGAAAAATTAATGAGAAGTTGTTTTAGAACCTTCGCATTTGCCGTTTTCTGTGGCACCACATGACTCGCATTTGCCTGTTTCCAGTGGTAAGCCGAGGAAAGGATTCCCAAGCTGACTAGGATGAGTAACAGGACAGTCATTTATAGAATAGGTACGCTGCAGAACACATAATTTCGCATATTAGTAAGGTTCAAAGATAACAAATACTCCTCACAATAATATAACAAATGCGGTGATGAAAATCAAAAACTGTGCAGAATATACCCGTTAAATGATTACATGAAAAAAAATCAAACATTTAATCATATGGATGGAGGAGCATGCAACATTAAGTAATTCAGTCCATGAAATGCACATTCATAGCCTAGCTAATAGAACAAGTGACAATGTCCCTGTATCAGTCATACTCAACAGGGAAAGGAAAATGTCTGAACTCAATATTATCTACTCCCTCCATTCCTAAATATTTGTCTTTGTAGAGATTCAACTATAGACAACATACAAAGCAAAATGAATGAATCTTAATTCTAAATTATGTCTATATACATCCGTATGTACTTCATAGTGAAATCTCTAAAAAGACAAATATTTAGGAACGGAGGGAGTATAACACATAGGCCGCAGGGTGTTCTCATGGCATGTATCCAGCAAACTCAAAGTACTTTCTGCAACTGTCCAAAGTAACCTCGCAGGCCGACCACGGTTACTGATTTCAATCAAATATCAATGAAACCGAGGCAGTTCTCTCAAACTGTGCTCCCTTATTAGGGGTATACTTGAGAGATCACATTGACAATGCTCTTAGCTCAGCATGCATCTACAAATTCGATGGTGAAATCATCAAGAAGAAGAACGTACTATCTCATTCTCGGTGGACAGGCTAAGCTTTATGCTCTTGATGGCGCCTTCAGCGACCAGCACTGACGATTGGTCCTCCTCCTCCATCGCTCTGCAACCCAAGAGACAAACCAGTCACATAATATACAGTTAAAAGAACAAATGAATAAATAAATAAATAAATAGGTGAGCGATAAGCAACAACCCCAGGCGCAGGCACAGAGACGCCCCCCCCCCCCCCCCCCAAAAAAAACACACAGAAACCAAACCCGATGAACCGAAGACTAATTTCGCCAGAGATCAAACCAAAACCGCTCCTCCCGGGAACACTCGTAGGTCCTGGCGCCTTGCACCGACCGCGAAAAGAAAGGGGCATTTTTTTTCTCCCTGCCAAGAAAGCAAAAACCATTTCTAACTCGCAGGAACGACGCGAAAAGACCCGACCTTTTTTCCCTGCCGAAAACAATCATCCAAAACTCACCGCAAAAACCACACTCCATACAGACGCGGACCACATGAACAGACCAAAACCCGCCCCCAAACCAAGAACCCCCGTCCCGGGGGACCCACCGGCCCGTCCCCCGATCGCCGGAATCCGGCCCGCATTGCGGCGACGGGATCGAACCCCCGGCCCCGGATTAACAATAAAACTCCCCGCGCTTACCAGACGGTCCACGTCGCCGGCGCCAGCCCCGTCGTCGCCGCCGCCGCCGGGGAGCCCGCCGTCCCCGAACCGTCGCCCTAAAACCCTAGCAGCGCCGGAGAGAAGGGGAGGGAAGGGGAGGGGAGGGTTTAGCCGGCCAGTGCGCCTCGGAGACGCCGAGGACGCTCGCTTTTACTGTGGGGAGGGGGGAGGGGGAGTGGAGGTGGAGGTGGCGTTCGGCGTGTCTGTGGGGACTGAGCCGTCGCCCTTCCGGCACAGATGTGAGGGGAGAGAAGAGGAGGGGAGAGCAGGTGGCAGGTGAGGTTACCGGCCGCGCCCGCGACCCGACCCTACTCACTGGGCGGACTCGCTGGGCGGTGGGGCAGGGGAGCGCGGGATCTACCTGTCGGTGGGACGGCGGGTAGGCTCATCGGTGGGGATCGGCTCGGTCGCGCCGTTGGGGGGCGGGCTAGCTTGACCGGTGGCAGTGATTCTGTTCTAGCGATAGCGAAAAGACATTTACGCACTCCAAATATTGGCAAATATTCATGGCAATTATGGAGTAGTAGTATCATCAAGGCGTTTCGAAATTGCTAAATCATGGAGCTCGTTGCCATGCAATGGAGGAATTTTACTACTTGTTTCAACCAAGGAGGAAATAAAAAACGTTGATCGGCCTTCGCGTGATTTTATTGGGAAAAAGGCACTGCGATGTGTTGATGAATCGCTGAGAATGCCGTCGAAGTTTCGTCGTCTTTCTCGGCACGTCGTTGCTGGTCGCGGACAGGACATGGGAGTGTCCACAAAAATAAGAAGTCACAATCGAAAGAGTCACGATCTAGGTGTCGGATCTAGATTATTCCTCGCAGACCTCACGACGGCGTCGAAGGACGTAGTGAGGACCAAACCACATACAGAAGTCGTCGCCGCTTCTCGAAGAGTCATGAATCTAAGCGTCGGATCTTAATTATTCCTCTAGGGCTCACGACGGAACCCGAGGACGTAGCGGGGACCAAACTACGTAGGGAAATCGTCATCGCGTCCGGGAGTCACAGATCTAATTGCCAGATTTTAATTATTCCTCCAGGCCTCACAACGGAATCGGAGGATGTGGCGAGGACCAAATTGTAGAGGGAAGTCGTCGTCGCCGCAACAGGAAGAGTCATAGATCTAATTACCAGATCTTAATTATTCCTCGAGGCCTCACGACGAAAACGAAGGACGTAGCCAAGACCAAACTACAAAGGGAAATCGTCGCCGACATAACTAGAAGAGTCACAAATCTAATTGCCAGATCTTAATTATTCTTCCAGGCCTCACGACGAAACTGAAGGATGTAGCAAGGGCCAAACTACAGAGGGAAGCCCTCGTCGCCGCAACCAGAAGAGTCATGAATCTAATTGCCAAATCTTAATTATTCCTACAGACCTCATGGCATAACCGGAGGGCGTAACGAGTACCAAACTGTAGTGGTAAGCCCTTGTTGCCCCCACAACATGAAGAATTATGGTTCATATTTTCCGCCCGACCTCACGATGGAACCGGAGGACGTAGTGAGGACCAAACTATAGTGGGAAGCCCCAACTGCCCCCGCAACCGGAATAGTCACGGATCTTATTTTCCGCCCGGCCTCACGACGGCACCGGAGGACGTAGCGAGGACCAAACTGTAAAGGGAAGCAGCTGCCACAACCGAAAGAATTACAGATCTAATTGTCAAATCTTAATTACTCCTCCCGGACTCACGACAAAACTAGAGGACGTAGCGAGGACCAAACTACAAAGGGAAGTCGTCGTCACCGCAACCTGAAGTCACGGATCTAATTGTCAGATCTTAATTATTCCTCTCGGCCTCAGGATGGCACCGGAGGACGTAGCAAGGGCAAAACTACACGGGGAAGCAGTCGTCGTTGTCGTCGCGTCAGCATACCTTGCAAACCCTAGCATCACCATCCACATAGGATGGTACAGATCTGAGTCTCGGAGAAATCAAGGATGCCATAAAACAACAATGTCAAGGTGGGAAAAGGTCGAGGAAAACTTACTTGTTAGGTCTGTGCCCCCGTCGCAAAACCCTAACCCTAACCTATGGACAGACTAGCGTCGAGGCATTGGGGTTCCCATCCCTCACACCACCAGAGAGACATGAGGAGGAGAAGGACCTACTGCCTCAATGTCCGCGATGGTGGAATGCGAGGAATGGAGACTCGACCTAATCACGCCTCAAACGATGGTAAAGGGGTGATAGAGACTTGCCTTTTCTACATGCCAAAATGATGCATAAAAAAATGATACTACGTGTGCTCCATAGTTGGTCCCCCGCGTGATAGCCTCTTGTGTCTAATTCGGAAATGGTATTCGTCTGATCTAATCTTGATTCCGCTGACGCTTACGGGAGTCTGGGCATGGAGGCATTGACCTACTCATGGCATTGACTTGGGCGTAAAATGATACGAAATTGGATAAAAATAGATCAAAAGGTATTCACAATTAGCTTTGTAACACGATATGAGGTGCCAATGAAAAAGGTGAGTTTGACCCAAAAAGATAAGTAATTGCAGTGACGGTATAAAAACGGAGTATGATAGCCCTGGAGGAAGAGGGGCTGGAATTGAATGAAGCTCATACAAACTTGTATGCCTTGGCTTCAAAACTAGGAGGCTAGTTTTCTTCGTTGGGAACTACAAATGATCTTGTTATATGTGGAGGAGGACAGCCGGCAGGAGGTCCTCGTGGTGCCTCCTCGTCGGTCATGTTGATTTTCTTTGCTCAATGATGCTTTACTTGCCCTCCCCTACTGTCCATCTCACTCCACAAAGCATGCATGCCGCTGCACAACTTTTGTTGGGTGCCAGAGGGGAGAAGTATGGAACACAGGTGTCTTGCCTAGAAGGATTGAAACACGATGACAAGAGTATGACGGGGATCGGTTCGAAAATGTATTGATTTATGCTATATTACGTGTATAAGCATTTAGTTGTATTCTTAAACTCGCAAAAAGATCCAGCTAATGATTTCTGGCATACGCGGTAGCCATTGATTACTTGTCATATTAGTTCCGCCTTACAAATGTATGGCTGGAACCACCTGTCTCAACACAAGAATGGTAAGTTTTCTTTGGTACATTTTTGTAACATTCCAAATGATGCTTTGGGTAGCTATGCAGACTTTGTTGTTGGGAAACCTGGTAGAAAACAAAAAAAATCGTCCTACAATCAAACCAAGAACACTATGAAGATGCATAAGAGGTGAAGATCGGTTCGTTACCAACTATGAGTTGCAACGGGAGAAGCGTTGGTGTAGTTCGTTAATGAAGTCTCTCGAACTGAAGACTGGAAGCACGACCTCTCTACAGATTGCACATGTACGAGCTTCACGATCGAGCAGTGCTTCGCCGTAGAGCTAATTGTTGCCGGAGAATTTGAGGGAGAAGAAGAGAACCGCACTGGACTTCTCTATTATGAGTATTAGAGAGGAGTAGGTCTAGCTCTAATCATGTCAATTAGAACTAGAACTGGAGAACTAGAGGAGGCACCCAAACCCTTGTGTTCAAATGAGGCCCAAACCTCTAGTATATATAGGTTGGAGGAGGGGAGGGGGAGCCACAAGGGGGAGGAGGACTCCTCCCCTAGAGCCGGCCCTAGGAGGAGGAGGAATCCTCCCCCCAATCCAATATGTCCTGACCTAGGCCTCCAAAGAGGCTAAGGGGGTGCCATACATGTTATTGGGCCCTCTCCACCATGATAACCCACAAGTATAAGGGATCGCAACAGTTTTAGAGGGTAGAGTATTCAACCCAAAATTATTGATTCGACACAAGGGGAGCCAAAGAATATTCTCGAGTATTCGCAGCTGAGTTGTCAATTCAACCACACCTGTAAGACTTACTATCTGCAACAAGGTATTCAGTAGCAGAGTAGTATGGAAGTAACGGTAACGGTAGCAAAAGTAACAGTAGCAGTTTTGTAGTGATTGTAACAGTAGAAACGGAAAAGTAACTTAGCAAAGATCAATATGTGGAAAGCTCGTAGGCAATGGATCGGTGATGGATAATTATGTTGGATGGCATTCATCATGCAACAGTTATAACATAGGGTGACACAAAACTAGCTCCAATCCATCGATGTAATGTAGGCATGTATTCCATATATAGTCATACGTGCTTATGGAAAAGAACTTGCATGACATCTTTTGTCCTACACTCCCGTGGCAGCGGGGTCCTAATGGAAACTAAGGGATATTAAGGCCTCCTTTTAATAGAGAACCGAACCAAAGCATTAGCACTTAGTGAATACATGAACTCCTCAAACTACAGTAATCACCGGAAAGAATCCCAGTTATTGTCACCCTGGGGGATGCGGATCATAACTCGTAATAGGTGTCTACAACTTGCAAGATAGGATCTAGAACACATATATATTCATGAAAACATAATAGGTTCAGATCTAAAATCATGGCACTCGGGCCCTAGTGACAAGCATTAAACATAGCAAAGTCATAGCAACATCAATCTCAAAACATAGTGGATACTAGGGATCAAACCCTAGCAAAACTAACTCAATTACATGATAAATCTCATCTAACCCATCACCATCCAGCAAGCCTACTATGGGATTACTCACGAACAACGGAGAGCATCATGGAATTGGTGATGAAGGATGGTTGGTGATGACGATGGCGTCTATTTCCCCTCTCCGGAGCCCAAAACAGACTCCAGATCTGGTCTCCCGAGGAAGAACAGGAGGTGGCGGCGGCTCCGTATCGTGAAATGTGATGAACTCTCCTCTTTGATTTTATTCTCCGCGAATAGGGTTATATGGAGTTAGAGATGAGGTCGGAGGAGCCACAGGGGCCCCACAAGCCTGCTAGGCGCGGCCAGGGGGTGGCCGCGCCTAGCAGGCTTGTGGCCTGCAAGTGGCCCCCTCTGGTTGATTCTTGTGCCAGTATTTCTTATTAAATCCAAAAACATTCTCCGTAAATTTTCAAGACTATCCAAGAACTTTTATTTCTGCACAAAAATAACACCAAGGCAATTCTACTGAAAACATCGCCAGTCTGGGTTAGTTCCATTCAAATCATGCAAATTAGAGTCCAAAACAAGGGCAAAAGTGTTTTGAAAAGTGGATACGATGGAGACGTATCAACTCCCCCAAGCTTAATCCATTGCTTGTCCTCAAGCAATTCAGTTGATAAACTGAAAGTGATAAAGAAAAACTTTACAAACTCTGCTTGATCTTGTTGTTGTAAATACGTCTAACTCATGTTCAAATTTTCAACAAAGATCATGGACTAACCACGTTCACAATAACATTGAGGTCTCACATTTACTCATATCAATGACATAATCAACTAGCAAGCAATAATAATAACTCCCGGATGACAACACTTTTTCAAAACAATCATGATACAAAATGACAAAATGGTATCTCGCTAGCCCTTCCTGAGACCGCAAAACATAAATGCAGAGCACCTCTAAAGAACAAGGACTAACTAGACATTGTAATTCACGGTGAAAGAGATCCAGTCATGCTCATACTCAATATCAATTAACAGCAAATCATACAAATGGCTCTCTAATTGGTGCCTTTTATAAGAAGGTGATGACCCAAAAATAAAGTAAATGGAAAGGCCCTTCGCAAAGGGAAGCATTGATTTGTAGAGGTGCCAGAGCTCGAGTTTTTAAAACAGAGATAAGTAATGCTTTTTGAGCGGTATGCTTCCATTGCTCACATAACGACCAAAAGGTTTTCAACATCTTCCATGCTAGATACATTATAGGCGATTCCCAAACAGAATGATAAAGTTTTTACTCCCCCTCCACCAATCAATCACACTCCACGGCGAGCCGAATACACGGGTACCGTCCATACAAACACAATCCTGGGGGACTTTTGTTTAATTATAATTTGCTTTATTTCGAGCATGAAACTAGGCATCCCGATTACCACCCACTTTCTCGTGAATGATAGTGAATCAACACATATCGTGAGAATAACCCACCTAGCATGGAAGATACTGATAGCCCCCAGTCGCCACATGAGCGATTTGGGCATACAAAATAGAATGTTTATTTGAACATAAATATCGTAGAGGCTATGTTGATTTTGTTTCAACTACATGCATGAACATGTGCCAAGTCGAGCCACTTGAATCGTTCAGAGGAGGATACCATCCCATCATACCACATCACAACCATTTTAGTATGCATGTTGGCACCCAAAACAAACCATTATCCACTCTTAGCTAATTAAGCATGACATGAGTAACTATAATCTCTAATTGTCATTGCAAATATGTTTCACCCATAATAAACTGAATTCGGAACGATGAGCTAATCATATTTACAAAAGCAAGATAGGTCAAGTTCATACCATCTTTTCTCCATATTAATCTTTTCATAAAATATCATCATTATTGCCTTTCACTTGCACGACCGAACAGTGTGGAAAATAGTAAGAGTGCACATGCATTGGACTAAGCTGAAATCTGCAAACAATAACTCAAAAGAGAAGACAAGGTAACATGGGCTCTCTAATAGGTAAACAATAATGTATATGAGATCCACTCGACATTTTCATTGTGGTCTTCTCCTTACGACCCAAAGAAAGAAAAATCAAAACATGAACGAGAAAAACTATTTACACGGGAAAGCCCCCAACAAACAAAAGAAGAACGAAAAATCTTTTTGGGTTTTCTTTTAATGCTACAACTAAGCAACTAGAAAATAAAGCTAGAACTATTTTTTTGTATTTTTCTCAAAGTTAATTAAACACACAAGACGAAAGCAAAACAAGGAAATAAACTACCATGGATGGTACAATGAAAGAGTATGAACACCGACTGCTTAAGAATAAGTGTGTGAACATGAATGTAAAGTCGGTGAGAAATACGTACTCCCCCAAGCTTAGGCTTTTGGCCTAAGTTGGTCCAGGGCCATGGCTGGAAAGAGTTCTCTCCCGAATACTTAGGAGCGTCCTTAGTGTTCCATTGGTTGGCGAACTCCTGCGGCTCCCACTGAAAAACTGGCTCCGGCTACGGATCAAGGTCTGGTGTCGGCTCTGGAGCCGGGGGTTGCGTCAAACCCCAATATGTGTAAATGTCTCCGGGCATAATTGTGTACCTGCCTGAGCGAATACCGAACAAAGAAGAAGCAGGTAGAGTAATAATTGCATAAGTACCCTGGCTAAAAACTAAGTTGTAAAGCAGCCTCCTATCATTATTTTTCTTAATAACATCGTGAGCTACAATACGGTCCTAATCTAAAAACTTCGAGTGTAGCAGTCTCTCATCTTTCTCGTTAAGCCTAATGGGCATCTCAAAATGTTTGGCTAAACGAGATGCAAAGATACCTTCGAATATGGGTCCCTTCGAACGGTTAGTGTTCAACCGTTAGGCCACCATAGCGCCGACACTAAAGGATCTATCAGCAAATAAAGCATGGCGCAGAATGGCGAGGTCAGGGGCACTAAGACTTCCACTCTCCCACCGACCAACTAAACATCTTCCCGTAAATAATGAATAATAGTGTAGCACGGGAAAATGTAAACTAGTTGCTCTTACCTTTGACACACCTCTCTCTTCCCCTACAGTGACTGCGGCAATAAAATATTCCATGTCTCGAGGACATAGTTCCCTGATGCTGACCTCATAGGGTATTTTGCAAACTTTGCAAAAATCATAAAGGTTCATTTACTTAGGCACATCATATAAGTGAAATTCTACCGTAGGAGGGTCTTCCCTAGAATGAAAGTGAAAATTTTGCACAAAGGTATTCGTGAGCAAGAGGTACTAGTCATACTTATCGTTGAGGAAGTCGGTGATGCATGCATTCTCAGGAAAATAATAAAAATCTTCATAAATTCTGGCCACCCTCAAGAATGTGTCACACGACCATTCACATGGTCGAACTTCTGCGACGCGTGGAAGATTATACTTGAGTTTCTCCCTCATCTCATTTTCATCTTCCTTAGAACTCCGGCTTGAAGAGCCTCTTAATAATCTCCTCAGAATATCTTTCTCTAAAAAATTCTGAAATTTTTAGTGACCCAAAATAAAGTTGAACAAATTTCAACGAAACTCATAGCAACTACTCCCACAAGTGCCTAGAGGATATATCATGCATCAAAACTACTTGAGACCACATAAATTTGACATGCAATCTCAAGAACAAGGTCACCTTAGCAGCAAAAAATTGCAATATATAAAGCACTAGAACAAAAACTAATTGGACCATTGGAGGAGTCACATACCAAAGAACAATCTCCCAACACAGTTTTGCGAATGAAGCTTTGCGCAAGGAGATCGAAAATGGCAGCAAAATGAGCTAGAACATGTGTTTGAGCAATGGTGGATTTTTTCCGGAGGAAGATGAAGGGGATGGGTGCTAGAATAAGTGAAGGGGGGCACGTGGAACCCACAAGCCTGCTAGGCGCGACCAGGGGGGTGGTCGCGCCTTGTGGGCTTGTGGCCCACTGTTGCAGCCCCCTGCAGTGTGCTTAGTGCCAGATATTTTTAAATATTCTAGAAAATATCATACTCCATTTTCACGACATTTGAAGAACTTTTATTTTCAGGTCACTTTTTTATTGCACGGGAAACTCAGAAAACAGAAAAATAATAGCATTTTCATTTAATCTCATCTAGTTAACAGAAAGTAAAAGTTGGGTACAGGAAGTTGTGCTTTCTAAATTCAACCATCTCATGCTCATCAAAAGGAATCCATCAATAAGGTTGATCAAGTCTTATTAATGAACTTCTTTCGAGTAACATGAAACTGGAGAATTTTCGAATAACACTAAGTTACCTCAATGGGGATATGCATATCCCCAATAATAAGTATATCATATTTTTTCTTAACAGTAGGAAGAGGGAATTCAAAGTCTCCAATAATAATCGTTGGAATATTTTTAATGGAGTTGATACTATGAACTTGAGGTTGTTTCTTCGAAAAGTGTACCGTATGATCATTACCATTAATATGAAAAGTGACATTGCCCTTGTTGCAATCAATAACAGCCCCTGCAGTATTCAAAAAGGGTCTACCAAGGATGATCGACATACTGTCGTCCTTGGGAATATCAAGAATAACAAAGTCCGTTAAGATAGTAGCATTTGCAACTACGACAGGTACATCCTCACAAATACCGATAGGTAGAGCAGTTGATTTATCAGCCATTTGCAAAGAGATTTCAGTAGGTGTCAACTTATTCAAATCAAGTCTACGATATAAAGAGAAAGGCATAACACTAACACCAGCTCCCAAATCACATAAAGCAGTTCTAACATAATTCCCTTTAATAGAGCATGGTATAGTGGGTATTCCTGGATCTCCCAATTTCTTTGGTACTCCACCCTTAAAAGTACAATTAGCAAGCATGGTGGAAATCTTAGCTTCCGGTATCTTTCTTTTATTAGCATAAGGAGACATTTTCAGAATATCAGTCAAGCGCATACGCAAAAAGAGAGGTCTAAGCATTTCAACAAAGCGCTCAAAATCCTCTTCATCCTTTTTCTTGGATGGTTTAGGAGGAAAGGACATGGGTTTCGGAACCCATGGTTCTCTTTCTTTACCATGCTTCCTAGCAATAAAATCCCTTTTGTCATATCTTTTATTCTTAGGTTGTGGGTTATCAAGATCGACAACAGGTTCAATCTCCACATCATTATCATTACTAGGTTGAGTATCAACATGAACATCACCATTAATATTATCACTAGGCTCATGTTCATCACCAGATTGTGTTTTAGTATTAGAAACAGAAGTATCATGTGGGTTTTTAGGTGTATCTATAACAGGTTCACTAGCAGCATGCAAAGTTCTATCATCATCCTTATTCCTCTTATTACTGGAACGACTAGGTACATCAATATTACTCCTTTCAGAATCTTGCTCAATTCTCTTAGGGTGGCCCTTAGAATACAAAGGTTCCTGAGTCATTCTTCCACCTCTAGTCACAACTTTAACAGAATGATCATTGTTCTTACTGTTCATCTCATTAAGCAAATCATTCTGTGCCTTGAGTACTTGTTCTACTTGAGTGGTTACCATGGAAGCATGTTTACTAATCGGTTTAAGATCATTGATAGTTCTACTCATATAATCACCTAAGCGATCAAGCATGAAAGCATTATGTTTCATTTGTCTACTAACATAAGCATTAAAGTTTTCTTGCTTAACAACAAAATTATCAAATTCATCCAAGCATTGGCTAGCAGACTTATTATAAGGAATATCGCTTTCATCAAATTTACGAAGAGAATTTACCTATACTACCTATGTCGGGTTATTAAGACCATGTATTTCTTTAGTAGGTGGTGGATTCTTAACATCTTCAGCTTTAATACCTTTTTCTTTCATAGATTTCTTTGCCTCTTGCATATCTTCAGGACTGAAAAATAGAATGCCTCTTTTCTTCAGAGTTGGCTTCGAAAGTGGTTCAGGAATAGTCCAATCATTATCATTGCTCAATATATTATTCAATAGTATTTCAACTTGTTCAACAGTCTGTTCCCTGAAAACACAACCAGCACAACTACCTAGGTGGTCCCTAGAAGCAGCGGTTAGTCCATTATAAAAGATATCAAGTATTTCATTTTTCTTGAGAGGGTGATCAGGCAAAGCATTAAGTAATTGGAGAAGCATCCTCCAAGATTTTGGGAGACTCTCTTCTTCAATTTGCACAAAATTAAATATTTCCTACAAGGCAGCTTGTTTCTTATGGGCAGGAAAATATTTTCCAGAGAAGTGATATATCATATCCTGGGGACTACGCACACAACCAGGAGCAAGAGAATTAAATCATATATTAGCATCACCCTTTAATGAGAAAGGAAACAACTTGAGGATATAATAATAACGATTTTTTTCCTCATGAGTAAATAGGGTGGCTATATCATTCAATTTAGTGAGATGTGCCACAATAGTTTCAGATTCATAACCATGGAAAGGATCAGATTCAACCAAAGTAATTAACTTAGGATCAATAGAGAATTTATAATCCTTATTAGTAACAAAGATAGGTGAAGTAGCAAACTTAGGATCATATTTCATTCTAGCATTCAAAGATTTTTCTTGCCACTTGCATAGTAATTTCTTAAGATCATCTCTATCCTTACAAGCAAGAAAGTCTCTAGATACCTCTCCTTCCATAACATAACCCTCGGGAATATCAGACAATTCATACCTAGGAGAGCTAGGTCTAGCAGGTGTCTCAAAGTGTTCAGTTTCAACAATTTCATCAGTTTTAAAAGTATCATAATTTTCAACATTGGCTCTAGCAATTTGGTCATCAAGAAATTCACCTAGTGGCACAATATTATCAAGCAAAGTATCATCATAAGCATCATGCATAGTAGAAGTGGCATCATCAATTACTTGCGACATATTAGAATTACTAGCAGGTGGTGGTGTCGCAAACTTACTCATAACAGAAGGTGAATCAAGTGCAGAGCTAGATGGCAGCTCCTTACCTCCCCTCGTAGTAGAGGGATAGATCTTGGTTTTTGGATCTTTCAAATTCTTCATAGTGATCAACAGATATAAATCCCAGGTGACTCAGAGAATAGAGCTATGCTCCCCGACAACGGCCCTAGAAAAAGGTCTTGATAACCCACAAGTATAGGGGATCACAACAGTTTCCGAGGGTAGAGTATTCAACCCAAATTTATTGATTCAACACAAGGGGAGCCAAAGAGTATTCTCGAGTATTCGCGGTTGAGTTGTCAATTCAACCACACCTGTAAGACTTAATATCTGCAGCAAAGTAGTATGGAAGTAACGGCAACGGTAGCAAAAGTAATAGTAGCAGTTTTGTAATGATTGTAACAGTAGCAACGAAAAAGTAACTTAGCAAAGATCAATATGTGGAAAGCTCATAGGCAATGGATCGGTGATGGATAATTATGTTGGATGGCATTCATCATGCAACAGTTATAACATAGGGTGACACAGAACTAGCTCCAATCCATCAATGTAGTGTAGGTATGTATTCCATACATAGTCATACATGCTTACGGAAAAGAACTTGCATGACATCTTTTGTCCTAACCTCCCGTGGCAGAGGGGTCCTAATGAAAACTAAGGGATATTAAGGCCTCCTTTTAATAGAGAACCGGATCAAAGCATTAGCACTTAGTGAAAGTACATTATATCGACTAGAGGGGGGGTGAATAGGCGATTTTTACAAATTCATCACTTGAGGAATTTCAACTTTGAGGAATTTGAAATGTGATGAATAACTAGCAGCGGAATAAGTACTCAAGTGCATGAGGAACATAGTAACAACATAGTCATCATGATGAAATGAAACATGCACAAATTACAAGTAGCATGACACGGGGTACGCAGTGATGAACAAGGTAACTTGAAGAATTTGAGGTGAGGAAATTGTGAAAGTCTTCAGTCAAATTCTTCAAACAGTAACAATCAATTTCATCAAAAAGTATATGAGGAATAGAGGGGTTGAGGAAATAGAACCATGTAGCTCGATGAAGACAATGGTTTGATGACCCAGTTCCAACTGCTGTGACAGTCGTATGTTTGGTTTGGAGCGGCCTGGTATTTAAACCAGAGGACACACAGTCCTTTCCGTATTCTCCTTGAGCTAAGGTCACACAGTCCTCGCCCAACACTCGGGGTAAGTCTTCAGGGTAGACTTCCAAAACCCTCACAAACTGGTCACCCGATGATCCACAATTTACTGTCGGATGCTCTAGACCAAGGTCACTTCGTGATCCCCAATTGACTATAGGATGCACTAGACCATGACGCCTAACCGTTTGGAGGATGCACAGTCCTCAAAGGTAACAAGCGTCGGTTCCACACAGGAATTTCTTCAGCTATGCTCAATTACTTTGGGTTTGGTGGTTTGATTGTGGGTTTTTCCTCACCGATGATTTTCTCTCAAAGTCCCCGACTTCGCCATAGAGCTAATTGTTGCCGAAGAATTTGAGGGAGAAGAAGAGAACCGCACTGGACTTCTCTATTATGAGTATTAGAGAGGAGTAGGTCTAGCTCTAATCATGTCAATTAGAACTAGAACTAGAGAACTAGAGGAGGCACCCAAAACCTTGTGTTCAAATGAGGCCCAAACCTCTAGTATATATAGGTTGGAGGAGGGGAGGGGGAGCCACAAGGGGGAGGAGGACTCCTCCCCTAGAGCCAGCCCTAGGGGGAGGAGGAATCCTCTCCCCAATCCAATCTGTCCTGACCTAGGTCTCCAAAGAGGCTAAGGGGGTGCCATACATGTTATTGGGCCCTCTCCACCATGATAACCCACAAGTATAAGGGATCGCAACAGTTTTAGAGGGTAGAGTATTCAACCCAAAATTATTGATTCGACACAAGGGGAGCCAAAGAATATTCTCGAGTATTCGCAGCTGAGTTGTCAATTCAACCACACCTGTAAGACTTAATATCTGCAACAAGGTATTCAGTAGCAAAGTAGTATGGAAGTAACGGTAACGGTAGCAAAAGTAACAGTAGCAGTTTTGTAGTGATTGTAACAGTAGAAACGGAAAAGTAACTTAGCAAAGATCAATATGTGGAAAGCTCGTAGGCAATGGATCGGTGATGGATAATTATGTTGGATGGCATTCATCATGCAACAGTTATAACATAGGGTGACATAGAACTAGCTCCAATCCATCGATGTAATGTAGGCATGTATTCCATATATAGTCATACGTGCTTATGGAAAAGAACTTGCATGACATCTTTTGTCCTACCCTCCCGTGGCAGCGGGGTCCTAATGGAAACTAAGGGATATTAAGGCCTCCTTTTAATAGAGAACCGGACCAAAGCATTAGCACTTTGATCAGTGATGACTTTGTCAGCAATGTTGACGAAGCGAACCTTGGCGCCTTTCCAATCAGCATAGTATGAACTGAATTCCTCACCGAGGCTTTGGATCTCAGACTGCACCCTCACAAGTTCGTCAGGAGACAAATTCAGAACATTCTTCTTCAAGTAATGCTCTTTCTTGTACTGGGCCTTCTTGGTTTGTCTTGCCTTCTCATATTTCCATTTTTCCTTGGCAATGAAAGATGTGAGGACATGATCAGGACCATGAGGTAGTTTCAAGTCATCAATGGGTGTCTTGGGATCCTTGTGCCAGATATCAATGAAGTTAAGCACTTGTTAGGATCAAACAACAGAGGAATTTGAGATCCCTTTGCTTCAGCCACTCGTTGTTGCTTGTTTCTGATGATAGCTTCCAGTTCCTCATCATCAGCTTCATCTATGGATTCTGAAGGTACTGTGAAAGCCACCTTCTTGGTTTAAGGACTTGGTCGAATGCCTCGTCCAGCATTTGCTTTCTTTTTCCTCAGAGAAGGACCGTTTGAGGAATGAGTTTGGGCTGAAGAACTTGCTGATGCCCCTGAAGCAATTGAAAATCCTTCAGTCCGTTGGCTTGAGGCAAGGTGCACAGGAGTTGAGGACTTTGCAGCAGCAGCTGAGGACTGAGCAGCAACTCTACCAGAAGTTGAGGCCTTTGAGAGCTGAGGCCTTTGAGCTTGAGGAATCTGCTATGATTACTTTGAAGTTGAAGAAATTGGCTTCATAGTAGATTTCTTCATCATAGAATTCTTCAGAGCACTTGCAGAGGCTCCGGCAGTGGCAGTAGCAGCAGAGTCTTCATTGAACTTCTTCACTGCAGCTTCGGTAGTTCTCTGCAGTTTGAGTTGATGCTTTTCCCACCCTGCAGGAAAGTCTTCACCTTGAGCAACACTGGTGGGATCGAGGAGCTCTAATGCAAGGGGGTTTGATTGTGAATTTCTTCATGTACTTGGGAGTAACATAGCGATACTCCTTCCATTCCCTCACCCACCTCCGTTCAATTCTCTGAATCCTGATCTTTCTTTGTTCTTTTGTCTCTTTGCCATATTTGGATTCATCTAGTGTACAGTAACCGACATACAGATAGTCAGGAATCTCAAAGGCAGTATTCTGTTCAGCTTTCTTTCCACCTTTCTGTGGCTTCTTCCCATCAGCCATTTTCTTTAGCTGAGGATTTTGAACTCTTGAGGACTCTGAAGAAGTGCACAGTTTTTCCTCAAGAAATGCTACAAATGAGTTAAGTTGATGAGAACCTAGTGATTCATCAGCGGACATGTTTGTACCTATGAATAGAGTATAGGTGCGAGGAATTTGAAGAGGTCATATGCTTTCTCAGAAATTTTTCAATTAAGAATAGGTGTGAGGGATTTGACCATTGGTGTCTTGAGGAATTTCACTAAGTGTTCTTTGTCTTAGGTTCCAGAGTTGTGCAAATTTGAGAATTCACACAATTGAGGAATCTTGAAAAAATCATAACTTGGAGAAAGTCATCAGGTGAATAAACATGTAAGGTGCTTTAGAATGAGATTCTTGAAGAATAAACACCTTTCTAAGGATTTAGGAAAACTTGAAGATCAAATAAGGGCAGTAAAAAAAATTATTTACCCTCATGAAGAACACGACGAACTATGAGATGAGACTAAGGAAGTTCGTCACTCCAGATCTCCCACGCCCTAGCTCGGCCGAGGGAGACAACTACAACGGCTGCAGGGTGAAGACTTCCACGGCCGATGCGAGTACAGAGACGGCGAGGTCGAGGCAGTGAAGCTCTTCCACACCGGTGACGATGATTTTAGTGGAGACGCTAGGTCAGAGCTCGAGAGAGAGTAGGGGTGAGGAGTAACCGAGCATAGAAAAAAGGGGAGGGGGTATTTATAGTGGAGGTGAAAACCAATCTGTCTGAAGATTTTGGACCAGATTGCCCCTGACCCTTGCTCTCGTCGCGACAGGTGTCACCCACGTTCTGAGTATTGTGATAGTGGGGGATCGTGGGTTATCCAGTCGTGGGAATCAGAACCGATTGAGCGGGAAATGCCAAAAAATTTGATAGTGAAAATTTTAAAGTTTCCGTTCATAAATTCTTCAGCTGTCAAGGACACAATGAAGACTTTGAACGAGTTTCAAAGTAGAACGCATATGAAGAATTTGTGAACAGACTGGGTTAAGTTTAGCATAGGGGGGAAAGGGTCCGATCACATTCACTTAGATGAAAATCAACATGAAGAATTAGCAATAAGTGAATGCTGTTGAGGACATTGAAAACTCAAATATATATAAATATAGTCAATGAAGAACATGAGTTTCATAGTTTGAAGAATTTGACAAGTTTGATGAATTTGAAAAGTTGAGGAATTTGCAAACTTGAGGAATTTGAAAATTTGAAGAATTTGCAAAATGACAAAAAAACTCAACTTTGAAGAATTTCAACTATGGTTGATGGCGTGACCCACCGTATAAGAATGATGACTTCAAACACCACGTACAATTGTGGTAGGGTTCTGAGAATCAAATTCTTCATTAATTTCTTCACACTCAGAGGGTTATTCTTCATTGATTAAAGAAAAACGTTACTTTGTGCGTTGCACATCTAAGTCATCAATTTTGCATAAGTGTTAGGATGTGTGTCCTTTTTCAAAGAACATTCGAAGATTCTAAGATATTTAGCTCACACCGCAACTTGCGAAATCTCTTTTCATCCAAGGGCTTTGTGAAGATATCGGCCAGTTGTTCTTTAGTGGGAATGTGGTCGATGGAGATGTCGCCCTTGAGTACTTGATCTCGAATAAAGTGATGACGAATCTGGATGTGCTTGGTCTTGGAATGCCGAACTGGGTTGTAAGCAATCTTGATGGCACTCTCATTGTCGCAGTAGAGAGGCATATTCTTCAACTTGTTGTCGTAGTCCTTGAGGGTTTGCTTCATCCACAGTAACTGAGCGCAACATGAACTAGCAGCAATGTACTCAGCTTCAGCAGTAGATAGTGAAACGCAGTTCTGCTTCTTCGAGGACCAACAGACTAAGGATCGTCCTAGAAAATGACACGTGCCTGAGGTTGACTTGCGATCCACACGATCTCCAGCATAGTCAGCATCAGAGTATCCGATGAGGTGAAGATTTGAGCCCTTGGGATACCATAATCCAAGCGTTGGTGTGTGAGCTAAGTATCGAAGAATATGTTTCATAGCCTTATGGTGTGATTCCTTCGGTGTTGCTTGGAATCGGGTACACATGCAAACACTCAGCATAATATCAGTCCTAGATGCACATAGATACAATAATGAGCCAATCATGGAGCGATATACCTTCTGATCAAAATCTTTACCATTTTTGTCAGTGTAGAGGTGGCCTTTTGAAGGCATTGGAGTTTTGATGCCTTTGCAATCTTGCATGTCGAATTTCCTCAGAACATCCTTGAGGTATTTCTCTTGTGAGATGAAGATGCCGTTGTCTTGCTGATGAATCTGAAGACCCAAGAAGAATTTCAACTCTCCTATCATAGACATTTGATATTCTTCACTCATCATATAGGCAAATTCATCACTGTAACGTTTGTTAGTACAGCCAAAGATAATATCGTCTACCTATATTTGGCATATGAACAGTTCATTGTCATAGGATCTTGTGAAAAGAGTTGGGTTGAGTGAACCAGGTTTGAAGCCTTTCTTCATGAGGAATTCCTTCAGAGTATCGTACCATGCCCGAGGGGTCTGCTTGAGGCCATATAGGGCCTTGTTGGGTCTGAAGACTTCTCAGGATGCTTAGGGTCTTCAAAACCTGGGGGTTGAGAAACATATACTTCTTCCTCAAGCCTACCATTGAGGAATGCACTTTTCACATCCATTTGATATAAGATGATATCATGATGGTTAGCATAAGCAAGCAATATGTGAATAGCTTCAAGTCTAGCAACAGGTGCAAAAGTTTCATCAAAGTCAATTCCCTCAACCTGTGTGTAGCCTTGAGCTACAAGACGAGTCTTATTCCTTACCACAAGGCCATTTTCATCTTGCTTCACCTTTCTGATTGAACCCAGATTTTCTTCATAGGTGAACCATTCCTGCAGTTAGTTCCAACAAATCTAGCAAATACTTCACCTTTCTGATTTTTGAAGAATTTGTAGTTGGAGTCAAGTGACTCATCAGAGGAATATGAAGTTTCACAAGTAAAGCCAGATAAAGTGGATGGATCTACAGGAGGTCCTTTCGCAGCAATCCATGAGGTTTTGGGGTACTGCTCAGGTGTCAGTAGGATCCATCAGCGTTGAGTTTCCTCACAAAGGCAATACCCTCTTTCCTAGGGTTCCTATTCAGAATCTGCTTTTTGAGGACATCGCAAAGGGTTTGATACCCTTTGAGACTTTTGTACATGCCTGTCACATACAATTCCTTCAACCCTGCATTTTTGTCAGTGATACTTGTGGTATCCTCAGGTGAGGAATTTGAGACCACTGGAATAGTTGAAGAATTTGCATCAATAGAAGCATTAGAACATTCAGGTGAAGAATTAACAGTTTCACGTTCGATGCATTTCAAACAAGGTGGAACAAATTCTTCCTGAGCGGTACTGATCTGTTGAGCTAGTAAGGAGTCGTTTTCCCTTTGGAGATCCCCATGTGACACCCTTAGTTTCTCAAGATCTTGCTTTCTTTGAAGAAATTCATAAGAGAGCTTCTCATGATCGGCTAAGAGGTCATTATGATGACTCTGAAGGTTATCATACTTTGTCTGAAGACTTTTGAGATCGTCAGACAGAGTTTGAGTCCGATCCACTTCATCGTTCAATAGATCATCGCTTTTTCTAGCATTTTCTGAAGCTTTTCAAGTGCACTTTGTTGCTTAGTGGCAAGTTTAACAAGTTTAGCATAGCTAGGTTTCACATATTCATCAGGTTCACCTTCACTTGATTCAGAAGAGGAATGATGTTTGTGTACCTTTGAGCCTTTTGCCATGAAGCAATAGGTGGGAGCATAATCATCATTGATGACATTAAAGTCATTGGAGTAGTCATATTCTTCATCGTTGAGGATGGACTTGTTGATGAAATCAGTAGCGAGAGCAAGGCTAGCGACACCAGATTCAGATTCCACCTCAGATTCTTCCTCTTCTTCATATTCTTCAGATTCTTCTTCAGAATCCATTTCCTTGCTAATGAATGCTCGAGCCTTTTTGGAACCATTCTTCTTGTGCTTTGAGGACTTTGAAGATGAGGACTTTGCAGATGAGGACTTTGAAGATTTCTTCTTTTTCTTTGAGTCATCAGAACTATCATCCTTGTATTTCTTCTTCTTCTTTGAATCTTTTTCCCAGAGAGGACAGTCAGAGATAAAGTGACCAGGCTTCTTGCAACGATGACAGGTTCTTTTCTTGTAGTCTTCTGAGGAATCTAGTTTCCTCAAACCACTTTTTGATGACTTTCCAAATCCACCTCTCCTTGAGAACTTCTGGAATTTCCTCACGAGCATTGCTAGCTCCTGACTTAGTTCTTCAGGATCACCAAGGCTGCTACCAGAATCTTCGTCTTCGGATGAGGAAATTGCTTTTGCCTTCAGAGCATGAGATCTTCCATAGCTTGGACCATAGAGGTCTCTCTTCTCAGCTTGTTGGAATTCATGAGTATTGAGTCTCTCAAGAATATCAGCAGGATCAAGTGACTTGTAGTCTCCACGTTCTTAGATCATCAAGGCCAGAGTATCGAATGAGGAGTCCAAAGATCTTAGCAGTTTCTTTACCACTTCATGGTCAGTGATATCGGTGGCACCCAGTGCTTGAAGCTCATTGGAGATATTAGTAAGACGATCAAAAGTTTGCTGACCATTTTCATTGTGAAGTCTCTTGAAGCGGTTGAAGAGATTGCAAAGAACATCAACACGAGACTCATGTTGAGTGAAAACACCTTTGTTGACTTTGGACAGCCTATCCCAGATAAGCTTAGTAGTCTCCAAAGCACTCACTCTGCCATACTGACCTTTACTCAGATGGACACAGATGATATTCTTCGCTTGAGAGTCGAGTTGCTTGAATCTCTTCACATCAGCAGCAGCAACAACAGTGGGAGTGCTAGAGGGTACACCATTTTCCACAACGTACCAGAGATCATTGTCAATAGCTTCAACATGCATACGCATCTTGTTCTTCCAATAGGGGTAGTCCGTCCCATCGAAGGTAGGACATCCCGCGGAAACCTTGATCATACCTGTAGTCGACATAACTAGAACTCCAGGTGGTTAAACCAAAATCACACAAAACAAGGGAGTACCTAGCTCTGATACCAATTGAAAGTGCGTTATATCGACTAGAGGGGGGGGATGAATAGGCGATTTTTACAAATTCATCACTTGAAGAATTTCAACTTTGAGGAATTTGAAATGTGATGAACAACTAGCAGCGGAATAAGTACTCAAGTGCATGAGGAACATAGTAACAACATAGTCATCATGATGAAATGAAACATGCACAAATTAGAAGTAGCGTGACACAGGATAAGCAGTGATGAACAAGGTAACTTGAAGAATTTGAGGTGACGAAATTGTGAAAGTCTTCATTCAAATTCTTCAAACAGTAACAATCAATTTCATCAAAAAATATATGAGGAATAGAGGGGTTGAGGAAATAGAACCAGTGTCAGGACCCCGATTCTAAGTCATATGAATCCAGACTGTAACATATCACATCACTTTGCGGCCTCACACACGGTAAGCTCCATGGCTACAACCTTACCTTAGCCGGGACCGTTTGCGTCTTTTGGCTCACGTATGTGAACATGTCGCTGGCAATCAAATGACAGAGAACCTGGGCGGACATGACTAGTCATAGAACCCAAGTGGCACATCCGTACGAAAACAAGCATACGTAACCCAACAATGCAGGTGTCGGCCTCAAGCGTGTGTAGACGAGTCATAGTAAGCTACAAGGACTCCATTATGTTGTGAGACATAAATGCCATCACTGCACGTAGACGAGTCGTAGCAGGCTATAGGGACTCCATTACACTACGAGCAATTTCCCCGAAGGGACAGACACAGCAGCAAAGAAGGATACATGCCGATCAATCAATGTGTCCGCAGCAGTAGCAAGCTACCATGGCTCTGTGAAAGCACAAAGAGGCAGTTTCCCGTAAAGAGTACTACTAAAGGCACACAACTAGGTGTCGGATCCCATACATACCGTTGCACATCACACGTACGCACGACATGCCCGATATGCATAGATACAACCATGGCATCACAACATAACCATTCAACAACTTTTATTTAAGAGGCTCAAACGAGCCTTGCATAATATGTTTTTACAGATAGGGGTCACATGACCCGACACTCAAGTCATACAAACAAGTTCATACAAGCCAAGCGGAAGCATAAGCTGTCTGAGTACAGACAGATGAAAGGGTAAAAAGGCACATGGCCTGACTATCTATAGCCCGCCACAAGGCATAGGGTCGTAGCTGGGACACCAGCTATTCGGCATCGTCGACATCTAGAAAGAACCCACCTGATGGGTCCTGAGTCTCGTCTGCAACATTTATTAAGCAAACATGAGTACAAACATACTCAGCAAGTCTTTAAAGCAGACCTAGTCTATTCATGCTCATGTATCAACAAGGGGGGGTGGAGTTTATGCAGCAATGCCAGCTTTGACTCATGGCTAACCTACACTACACAATTTTAACTCTTTGTTTACATTTTAGATATCGCACACGAGTCCACTAACTCCATGGCAATACACCACCATGGATTCACTTCCCTCTCCTGGGAGAGTGCCATCCACGATACTCACACTTGTCTTGATATTTTTATGAGCATCCACTTGATTATCTATGAACAACATAAGTTATCCAAGTAGTCCATATCCAAGGACGCGGCTATTCGAATAGTTTCATACACTGCAGGGGTGTACTTCTTCACACACGCTCTCGCCACTTATCGTTGTGTGCTCATAAAACCATACACCTCGGCAACCTTCAAGCGGAAGCCCAGCGAGGGTGTCGGCCACGACCGTCAATCACATAAGACCTCTAGTCTAGGCTATTGCCTATTTGAGACTGAACCCACACGGAAGTCCGGCCGAAGTTTCCGCTACGGCCCCAAACGATGTGCGCAGGGTTCCCAAGCCCACCATTCGGGTGACACTTGGTATACCATGCCACTGCCTACCGCGTCGTAACCCACCGCTAGGGTCAGCGCTACGCACGACCTCCAGCATACTATAAACACCAGAAACTACTTGCAACTCCTGGACTAAGGACTATGCGATTGGTAAGTCGAGAGGGGTCGAGTTACCGGAACCCAATGCGTGGTAGTAACTAGTCTTGGATCACAAACACGGAACTCAGTTCCTAAGAACGGTCCCAATGAGACAACCTGCTATGTACTCCTACATAGCCTCTCATCGCTACCTTTACCAAATCGGTTCATCATAAGTTCATCACATCAGAACAACATTGTTTCACTCAGTTCATCACCCAAATGAATCAGACCTGACACAACTCTAAGCATAGCAAGCATAGCAGGCAAAGTAAGCTAAGCACATCATGGCACAAGCATCTACCAGGTATGCTAGGTTGCAAGGTTTAGCTATTTCCTATGACAATGACAGGTCATGCATAAGAATAGGTTCATCTACCGTGTATGACAGACAAGTTAACATTTGTCCTAATGCAATAAACAAGAGCAGGAGTGAGAGAGTGGGATGTTATCGGAATGATCAAGGGGGGTTGCTTGCCTTGCTGGGTAGCGGAAAGGTTTTCTCCTTCGTTGGAATACTCGGGGGTATCCTCAGAAGAAGGGCCTACCGCAATGCAGATAAAAAGCAATCAATACACGCAAGTGCAACAATATGATGCATGATCATGGCATGGTAGCATGTTTGGATGAGCTGATGCAACTAATGTTCAAGTTATTTTGAAATGAGTTTAATCGTAGGTTCAAAATTGTTCTTCATTTCAAATTCCATAAACTAACCTATTAGCAAATGTCAATGTTCTTCTACATAGGTTTCTCTAACATGCATGATAATAGCACCATTGGATTCATTGGATTTTTCTGATAAATTTTCATATATAAATTATTTTCATCTAATTTACAAATTAATTTATATGAATTTTTAAAGTTTTAAATAATTTCTGGAATTATTTTTAAACTGGAAAAGGGATTAATGGCGTCAGCCTGACGTCACTGTGACGTCAGCTGGTCGGCTGACCAGGCCAGGTCAAACCTGACGTGCGGGGCCCGCACGTCAGTGACACAACCCTAAACTCCGCGCTGACCAGGGGTTTGACCCACCCTGGGGCCCACTGGTCAGTGGCAAGAGGCTAACTAATCAGGGGGGATTAGCTCCTGATGATGGCCACATCGGCGCCCACCGGAGCGGGGCCGGCGACGACCATCCGCACGGCAGCGATCCGCGGGAGTTGTGCCTCCGGCGACCATTTGGCGTGCGGAGGGCACCTGTAGGAAGCCCGTGCACGCGCGCATCCAGCGCTGCGGCAGAGGGGACTCGGGGGCCACCGGAGCTACGGCCAGCGATGACCCGAGCGGTGGCGAGCTTCAAGCAGCAAGGGAACGGCGCCTATGGCGAGGGACAGGCCACGAGAGGAGGGGGAAACGGAGCAGGAGCTCACGACGGGGTTGCTGGGGAAGAGGGGAGCTCAGGGACGCGTGGACGACCTCGAATCGCCGGTGAAGAGCTTCGGCGGCCGGCGGGGAAGAAATGGCGATGGCGTGTCGTGGAGGGCTCTCGGCTTCTTCTAGCGTCACGAGAGGGATGAGGGGGTCGCTGCGGGGCTGCTGGTGGGCTCAGAGGGGCGCAGGGGCGGCTAGAACGACGACGGCGAGCTTGAGCAGGGCTTGGCCATGGCGGCATGGAGGAAAAAAGGGGGAGAGAGAGCTGCGGTGACTGGGAGGAGGAGAAATGGAGGGAGGGCTCGATCTGGACGCCTCCCTGGAGTGTATCCCTCCATCCAGGCGGGCACACAGGCAGGAGGTGGCCGGCGCACGGGGACCACATGCCCGTCGTCCTTCTGACCGGAGGTGGAAGAAGACCGCTTCGCCCCTGGTGGGCTGGGCCGGCTTCTTCCCTGGCTAAGGTAAGATTTTAATAATTTACTTTTCTGTTTTCTTATTTTGTTATTCCATTTCTGACATTTGTTCCATTTTATTTTCATGCACATATGCTATTTTAAAATACCCAAAATATTTTATATATTGAAGTTTGAATATTTCAAACTCATCTGAAAAGTTTCAGGATATTTTAAAAACTAAAATAATGATAATGCTATATTTGATATTTTCAGAAGCTTTATCATTTATTTTTAAATTGCTATAGTTGTTCAAATATTTTAAATGACCCCTTGTATAATCATGTCCATAATTATTAGACATAGGGGACATTTTTAAAGGGCATTTTGGATTTGTTGAATTCTCACCAACTTTGAATTATTTTGATTCAATGTGAACTTGGGGTTTCTTTTAGTCCCCATTTCATGTTGATGCAAAATTGAAACATGATGCAACACCCATGCCGTCCTATGGCATCTAGCTAGGGATGTGACAACTCACCCCCACTCAAAAGAATCTTGTCCCGAGATTTTGAAGTCGTCGGAAAGAGCGTGGGGTACTCTAGTTGAAGACGATCTTCTCTTTCCCATGTGGCGTCCTTTTCAAAATGGTGTGACCACTGAACCTTGAGAAACTTGATGTTCCGTCGCCGAGTGGTACGCTCAGCTTGATCAAGAATACGAATAGGGTATTCTTGATATGTAAGGTTATCTTGGAGATCAAGCGCTTCGTGGTCTACCTCACGGACAAGGTCCGAGAAGCAACGCCTGAGTTGCGAGACATGGAAGACATCATGAACCTTGGAAAGATGCGGCAGAAGTTCCAATTGGTAGGCAACCTCTCCTCGTTTAGCAAGAATGCGAAAGGGTCCAATGTAACGAGGAGCCAACTTGCCCTTGATACCGAATCGATGGGTACCCTTCAGAGGTGTAACGTGAAGGTAAGCCTTCTCGTCAACTTCATAGGTCACTGCCTTATGATGGCGATCATATTGGCTCTTTTGACGAGATTGGGCTGTTTTCAACTTTTCACGAATAATGCGAACTTGTTCCTCTGCATCCTGGATCATATCCGGGCCAAAGAGTTGCCTGTCTCCGGTTTCTGACCAGTTAAGAGGTGTTCGACACCTTCGTCCATAGAGAACCTCAAAAGGGGTTTGCCCAGGCTTGATTGATAACTATTGTTATATGCAAATTCGGCAAATGGAAGACATTTCTCCCAGTTCATACCGAAAGATATAACACAAGCTCGGAGCATGTCTTCAAGGATTTGATTGACTCTCTCAACTTGACCACATGATTGCGGGTGGAAAGCAGTGCTAAAAGATAGATGAGTCCCCATAGTGGTTTGAAAACTTTCCCAGAATCGGGAAGTAAAGATACTTCCGTGGTCTGAGTTAATCTCCAATGGAGCACCATGAAGAGAGACTATTCGAGAAACATATAGCTCCGCTAGCTGGCTAGCAGTTATACTCTCCCGAATAGGAAGAAAATGAGCCACTTGGAAAGGCGGTCAATGACCACAATGATAACATTATTCCCTCTCTTGGTCTTGGGAAGTCCGGTAATGAAATCCATACCGACTGTCATGGGAACGATTCGGACATTAGAGAGGGGTAGGATAATGGAGCATGATCTATCGATATGCAAACGGGTGACATGGTGGTTTTAGCGAGTTCGGGCCTCTCACGATGGAGATAACAACCCTACGTCTCGTGCTCCGGACAGGCTTTGCTTATTCGTCATGAACATGAGTTGCATGGTGTATTTGAGAGGGAGAGAGGAGAACGGATCTCCATGCCCGAGCTAAGTCCTGAGACTAATGGCAAGAGAGAGCCCAGGTAGAAGAAGCTAGCCTGAGCTATGTGGTGGGGTGGCTTATATAGAGTGCGCCACCCCCTCACCTCCTATGTTACAAGATGGGGCATTTATGCCATAATGTCGGCCCACTGCAGAACTTTCTCTATGCTTCGACTGGCCTGCCGACTATTGTTCCTAGCATATCCGAGTGAGTCGTACTGCCGAGTAAGTCATACTGTCGAGTGAGTTGTACTGCTGAGTGGTTTGACTGTCATCCGAGTGGGTGGAACGTTGCTTGCCGAGTGGATAGTATGAATGTATTTATCTGGACCCACCTGAAGTGTGGACCCCATGCTGTTATGTTATTTCGACCCTTCATGGGCCTACCTATTTTATGTATCCCCGACACCGACCTTATCCCATTTCCATTCGGGAATAGCTAAATGTTGAAGGGTGCCAGCAGGCCTTTGATGTTCTGCTTTCACGCGACGACAAATGTCGCAATTAGCAACGAACTGGGCAATTTCTCTCTTCATCCTAGTCCACCAGAACCTCTGGCGTAGGTCCTGATACATCTTGGTACTACCCGGATGAATTGTGAGAGGAGAATCATGAGCCTCCTTAAGGATCAATTGTCGTAGATGTTGCTTCTTTGGGATCACCAAGCGGTTCTCAAATAAGACAACACCTCGATCATCTACCGAGAAGCACCTAACATTACCCTTCTTAATGTTTTTCTTGATCCGAGATATCCCGGCATCATGCTTCTGGGCTTCTATAATTTGATCTGTAAGAGTAGGTTTCGCCACCAGGTTGGATAGGAATCCTTGACGAACAATGTGGAGGTTTAACTTCCGAAATTCCTCATGGAGAAGCGGTTGACCTTGTTGTAACATCAGGTTGTTACAATAAGACTTAGGACTTAGTGCATCTGCCATGACATTGGCTTTTCCCGGGGTGTAAGTTATCCCTAAGTCGTAATCTGTAATCAACTCAACCCATCGTCTTTGCCTGAGATTCAAATCCGGCTGGGTGAAAATATATTCCAGACTTTGGTGATCGGTGTAAATTTCACAACGATTACCTAGAAGGTAATGTCGCCAGGTTTTCAGTGCATGGACCACAGCTGCAAGCTCAAGATCATGTGTTGGATAATTATCCTCATGTGGACGCAACTGTCGAGATGCGTATGCAATGACATGACGATCTTGCATGAGAATGCAACCCAATCCTTGTCGCGAGGCGTCACAATAGATAACAAAGTCCTTAGAGAAGTCTGGTGGCACCAGAACGGGAGCAGAGGTCAGTCGTCTTTTCAACTCCTGAAAACTATGCTCACATTGTGGGGTCCACTCGAACCTTTTATCTTTCTTGAGGAGTTCAGTCACAGGTTTTGCAACCTTGGAGAAATTCTCGACAAAGCGGCGACAATAGCTCGCTAAGCCAAGGAAACTCCGAACTTGCTTAACCGATTCAAGTTGAGTCCAATCAAGGATGGCTTGAACTCTCTCGGGATTGACAACAATACCTTTACCAGAGATCACATGGCCTAGATAGGTCACTTCTGGCAACCAAAATTCACACTTGGAGAATTTGGCATAGAGACGGTGCTCTCAAAGTTTCATCAATACCAGCCTTAGATGCTCGGCATGTTCCTGTTCGTTCTTCGAGTAGATGAGTATGTCGTCGAGGTAAACCACGACGAATTTATCTAAATACTCCATGAAGGTCGAATTCATCAAGCGAGAGAAAGTGGCTGGAGCATTGGTTAAACCGAAGGACATGACGGTGTACTCGTATTGGCCATAACGAGTAACAAAAGCCGTTTTTGGAATGTCCCCATTTCTAATTCTGATTTGATGGTATCCCAACCTCAAATCCATTTTGGAGAAGACGGAGGATCCAGCGAGTTGATCATACAAATCGTTGATCCTGGGGAGCGGATACTTGTTCTTTATGGTGACCAGATTCACTGGCCAATAATCCACAACCATCCGATCCATTCCACCCTTCTTGTTGACGAAGAGGACGGGACAAGCCCAAGGAGAAGAACTAGGTTGGATGAAACCTTTCTTCAAAGCCTCATCGAGTTGGATCTTAAGCTCGGCTAGTTCTAAGGGTGCCATCTTATAGGGTCTTCTGGCTATTGGGACAGTCCCTGGAATAATCTCTATCACAAACTCAACATCTCTGACAGGAGGGATTCCTGGCAGTTCTTCTGGAAAGACATCCGGAAAGTCACGGACTACCGGAATATCTTCTAACTCTGGAAGAGAGCTAGCATTGAGGGAATAGAGTTGGTGCTTGGCTGTTCGAGTGGAGACGTTAACTATCTCACCCGATGGATGTGTAAGTTAAACATTCCTAGTATGAGTATCAATCTTAGCATAGTGGGCTTTCATCCAATCCATGCCTAGAATGATATTGATGTCCGAAGACTTGAGGGCTATCAAAGATGCTAGGAAGACTAGCCTATCCACTAGAATCTCATTATCATGGCTCACTCTAGAAGTTTGCCACTTTGAACCAGGAGTCTGAACTACTAAAGGAGTAGGTACATCACAAAAAGACATGTTATGCAACTATGCATAACTTTCTGAGATGAAAGAATGAGATGCCCCAGTATCAAATAGAACAGATGCTGGATGACTATTGACAAGGAGCATACCTAGGATAACATCAGGATCCTCAATGGCTTCCTCACCAGAGACATAGTTCACTCGTCCACGAGCTGGAGCTGGCTTCACATAGAAGGCTTTTCCCGGCTTCCCACGTCCAGACGGCTTAGCATTAGCCTGAGGACAATCATGAGAGTAGTGTCCTGGTTCTCCACATTTGTAGCAGACCACGGTGGCACGGGGAGCAACATTGGCAGGCAGACCTCCAAAGGGCCTGGCTGGAGGGTTGGGCTGAGCTAGACGAGGTGCCTGGAAGGATGGCCTCGCGGTGTATCTTGGCGGCAGAGCTGCGTTGGGCACCCAGACCCGGCGCTTGTTGGAGCCCAAGCCAAATGCGGGGCTGAAGTCACGGTTGTGCTTTCTCATGGCCTCATAGTTAGTTTGTCTAGTCTCAGCATTGATAGCCTTGTTGACGAGAGCCTGGAAGGTTGTGCACTCATGCAGGCGCAAATCTCGATGGAGCTCAGGATTAAGTCCCTTGCGGAACCTAGCCTGTTTCTTGGCATCAGTTGAAACTTCCTCCGGAGCATAATGAGCAAGATTGCCGAACTCATGGCTATAGGCATCCACTCACAATCTGCCGTGGATGAAAACACAGAATTTCTCTCTCTTGCGATCCATCAGCCCTTCCGGGATGTGATGGGTACGAAATGCTGCACTGAATTCTGCCCAAGTTGGTGTAGGGCCTGCAGGACGCATGGCTTCATAATTTTCCCACCAGAGATTGGCGGGTCCTTCCAGTAAGTAGGTTGCAAAGGTCACCTTATTGGCCTCGGACACATTGGCAGCCTGGATCTTACGGAACATGCTGGTTAGCCAGTCATCCGCGTCGAGTGGGTCGACCGAATGATGATACTTAGGTGGGCACAGCCTAACGAAATCACCGAGTGACACGCCATCATTGAGATCATTGCGGGGAGCACGCGCTGTGTTCTGTTCAATTCGTTCCAATAGCCTGTTGGTCTCTCTCTTGTTCCTTTCGGCTTCAAGCATCACTTCTGCCAAAGAAGGAGCATGTGGCAGATCCTCTTGCCTTGGCTGGCTTCCCTCGCCCTGTTCGGGGGCAGGCACGGGGTTATTCCTAGTGGCCACCATCCTGAGAAAACAACCCACAACTTAAACATAGAGGACATCAACTCTAAGACATGAAATAAGGAATGTACTGGACAACATGGCATGCAGGGTAAACATCCAACAACATGGAAACATCAACTGCCCTATGAACACCATGATTCATACACACCATGACATAGTTCAGTACAAGCCCAAGCTGAAAACAAACTACAGAGAGATGACACAACTCATCGGAGGCATTACAAGCTTCCTATACATTATCTATATACACCTCCGTAACTCATCTCTCAACCTTGGTCATATCCCACAAGACACGCAGGACTGTGGCGATACGACTACTGCCATAATAGTACTAACATCCACGTACTCAAGCATCGCCGTAGAATGCCTCATACAGGTTACCCCCGTGACCCGGAAGCTGAACCTGAGGATCTAGAAACACTCTAGTCTGTGATCCTAGGAACCGTAAGGACACGGATGTGGCCTTGGTCCCCTTGCTGGTAGCAATAGCGGTCCTCGAAGAGGGGTGATGCCTCCAACATCGGGCCAGTCTACGCGTGCTGGCAGATGAGTCCGCGATGGGTTCAACATCTCCAAATCTCCATAGCCTGTCTGCACAACAGGTGCCAACTGCGTCAGGGCTGTCCAAAGACATGCACGGGTACCATAAAGCTCCATGCGAAGGGCACGTGCATCATAGTCCCTGTTCTCCAACATCTGAGCGGTCACCTGCAGCCTAGGGTCCTCATGGGAATGATCACAGTAGGCTGCGCTAAGATAACCATCTTCTCCTCCCATGGAAGCAGGAACATAACAGAACTTTGTGTTCTAAAGCAGACCATGGTGAAACCTCATGATAGTCAGCATGGTGTAGGCAGCCTCCTGAACTGCCATATCTATGGTGACACCTAGTCCATAAGTCCAGTGAAGCGGCTCTACAGCTCCAGGATATGAAGGATATATCTTAACAATACACAGATACTGACTCTCGTTGAAATCTCGATACTGTTCCTCCATTGTGTACTCTGGGTACCAACGGTAGCCAGCCTCCATCATAACTCTAATCAACATGGCCATGTGACCCGGTACATCGATGCACCTGGTCAGACGGACCACCTGACGGGAAGGATGAGGGGGCATCTGAAACAGAGAATGATGCAAAGACATTAGAGACTCTAGCAGAAATTGGACAGCATAATGGCTGTAATTGCTCAAATAAGGATTTTGAGACAACTGCAAAAGATTGGAAAAGCATAACCACTCGACTTTCTAGGCTTAAATCTCTTCTCCATCTGTTTGTCACACCAACAATACTTGAGTACCGATATTCTCTTGCAAACAAGCTAGCAATTAGTCCATGGTTAGTAACTCGTCATCCTAAGAAATAGATGAGAAGCCTAGTTCTTATCCCCGAAGAAAAGATGAGAAAGACTCAGAATAGAATAACTTGGGAAGAGTAGTAAAAAGAGCCTTACGTTCCCTTCCACAATCAATTCCCCTGCTTTTCTATAGTGCTTCTAGACTCAACTTCGACCGGTTTGGCTTAGTAGTACTACAGTCAGTCAGGCTCTGATACCAATGATGTCGGGACCCCGATCCTAAGTCATATGAATCCAGACTGTAACATATCACATCACTTTGCAGCCTCACGCAAGGTAAGCTCCACGGTTGCAGCCTTACCTTAGCCGGGACCGTTTGCGTCTTTTGGCTCACGTATGTGACCATGTCGCTGGCAATCAAACGACAGAGAACCCGGACCGACATGACTAGTCATAGAACCCAAGTGGCACATCCATACGGAAATAGGCATACGTAACCCATCAATGCAGGTGTCGGCCTCAAGCGTGTGTAGACGAGTCATATCAAGCTACAAGGACTCCATTACGCCGTGAGACATAAATGCCATCACTGCACGTAGACGAGTCGTAGCAGGCTACAGGGACTCCATTACACTGCGAGACATTCCCCCGAAGGGATAGACACAATAGCAAATAAGGATACATGCCGGTCAATCAATGTGTCCGGAGCAGTAGCAAGCTACCATGGCTCAGTGGAAGCACAAAGAGGCAGTTTCCCATAAAAAGTACTACTAAAGGCACACAACTAGGTGTCGGATCCCATACATACCGTTGCACGTCACACCTACGCACGACATGCCCGATATGCATAGATACAACCATGGCATCACAACATAACCATTCAACAACTTTTATTTAAGAGGCTCAGACGAGCCTTGCATAATATGTTCTTACAGATAGGGGTCACATGACCCGACACTCAAGTCATACAAACAAGTTCATACAAGCCAAGCAGAAGCATAAGCTATCTGAGTACAGATAGATGAAAGGGTAAAAAGGCACATGGCCTGACTATCTACAACCTGCCACAGGGTATAGGGTCATAGCTGGGACACCAGCTATTCGGCATCGTCGACATCTAGAAAGAACCCACCTGATGGGTGCTGGGTCTCATCTGCAACATTTATTAAGCAAACATGAGTACAAACGTACTCAGCAAGTCTTTAAAGCAGACCTAGTCTATTCATGCTCATGTATCAACAAGGGGGTGGTGGAGTTTATGTAGCAATGCCAGCTTTGACTCATGGCTAACCTATACTACACAATTTTAACTCTTTGTTTACATTTTAGATATCGCACATGAGTCCACTAACTCCATGAGAATACACCACCATGGATTCACTTCCCTCTCCTGGGAGAGTGCCATCCACGATACTCACACTTGTCTTGATATTTTTATGAGTATCCATTTGATAATCTATGAACAACATAAGTTATCCAAGTAGTCCATATCCGAGGACGCGACTATTCGAATAGTTTCATACCCTTCAGGGGTGTACTTCTTCACACACGCTCTCGCCACTTATCGATGTGTTCTCATAAAACCATGCACCTCGACAACCTTCAAGCGGAAGCCCAGCGAGGGAGTCGGCCACGACCGTCAATCACATAAGACCTCTAGTCCAGGCTATCGCCTATTTGAGACTGAACCCGCACGGAAGTCCGGCCGAAGTTTCCGCTACGGCCCCAAACGATGTCGCAGGGTTCCCAAGCCCACCATTCGGGTGACCCTTGGTACACCGTGCCACTGCCTACTGCTTCGTAACTCACCCTAGGGTCAGCGCTACGCACGGCCTCCAGCATACTATAAACACCACAAACTACTTGCAATTTCTGGACTAAGGACTAAGCGACTGATAAGTCGAGAGGGGTCGAGTTACCGAAACCCAATGCGTGGTAGTAACTAGTCTTGGATCACAAACACATAACTCGGTTCCTAAGAACGGTCCCAATGAGACAACCCGCTATGTACTCCTACATAGCCTCTCATCGCTACCTTTACCAAATCGGTTCATCATAAATTCATCACATCTAAACAACATTGTTTCACTCAGTTTATCACCCAGATGAATCAGACCTGACACAACTCTAAGCATAGCAAGCATAGCAGGAAAAGTAAGCTAAGCACATCATGGCACAAGTATCTACCAGGTATGCTAGGTTGCAAGGTTTAGCTATTTACCGTGACAATGACAGGTCATGCATAAGAATAGGTTCATCTACCGTGTATGACAGACAAGTGAAATTTGTCCTAATGCAATAAACAAGAACAGGAGTGAGAGAGTGGGATGTTATCGGAATGATCAAGGGGGGTTTCTTGCCTTGCTGGGTAGCGGAAAGGTTTTCTCCTTCGTTGGAATACTCAGGGGTATCCTCAGAAGCAGGGCCTACCGCAATGCAGATAAAAAGCAATCAATACACGCAAGTGCAACAATATGATGCATTATCATGGCATGGTAACATGTTTGGATGAGCTGATGCAACTAATGTTCAAGTTAAGTTGAAATGAGTTTGATCATAGGTTCAAAATTGTTCTTCATTTCAAATTCCATAAACTAACCTATTAGCAAATGTCAATGTTCTTCTACATAGGTTGCTCTAACATGCATGATAATAGCACCATTGGATTCATTGGATTTTTTCCGATAAATTTTCATATATAAATTATTTTCATCTGATTTACAAATTAATTTATATGAATTTTAAAGTTTTAAATAATTTCTGGAATTATTTTTAAACTGGAAAAGGGATTAAGGGCGTCAGCCTGACGTCACTGTGACGTCAGCTGGTCGGCTGACCGGGCCAGGTCAAACCTGACGTGCGGGGCCCGCACGTCAGTGACACATCCCTAAACTCCGCGCTGACCAAGGGTTTGACCCACCCTGGGGCCCTCTAGTCAGTGGCAGGAGGCTAACTAATCAGGGGGGATTAGCCCCTGATGATGGCCACATCGGCGCCCACCGGAGCCGAGCCGGCGGCGACCATCCGCACAGCGGCGATCCGCCGGAGATGCGCCTCCGGTGACCATTTGGCACGCGGAGGGCACCCGGAGGAAGCCCATGCATGCACGTATCTAGCGCTACGGCAGAGGGGACTCGGGGGCCACCGGAGCTACGGCCGGCGACGACCCGAGCGGCGGCAAGCTTCGGGCAGCAAGGGAACGGCGCCTACGGAAAGGGACAGGCCGCGAGAGGAGGGGGAAACAAAGCAGGAGCTCACTATGGGGTTGCTGGGGAAGACAGCGAGCTCGGGGACGCGTGGATGACCTCGAATCACCGGAGAAGAGCTTCGGCGGCCGGCGAGGAAGAAAGGGCGACGACGCATCGTGGAGGGCTCCCAGCTTCTTCTAGCATCACGAGGGGGACGAGGGGGTCGCTGTGGGGCTGGTGGTGGGCTCAGAGGGGCGTGGGGGCAGCTAGAACGACGGCGGCGAGCTTGAGAAGGGCTCGGCCATGGCGGCAGGGAGGAAAAAAGGGGGAGAGAGAGCCGCGACGACTGGGAGGAAGAGAAATGGAGGGAGGGCTCGATCTGGACGTCTCCCTGGAGTCTATCCCTCCATACAGGCGGGCACACAGGCAGGAGTTGGCCGGCGCACGGCGACCACGCGCCCGGCGTCCTTCTGGCCGGAGGTGGAAGAAGACCGGTTCGCCCCTGGTGGGCTGGGCCGGCTTCTTCCCTGGCCCAGGTAAGATTTTAATAATTTACTTTCTGTTTTCTTATTTTGTTATTCCATTTATGACATTTGTTCCATTTTATTTTCAGGCACATATGCTATTTTAAAATACCCCAAATATTTTATATATTGAAGTTTGAATATTTCAAACTCATCTGAAAAGTTTCAGGATATTTTAAAAACTAAAATAATGATAATGCTATATTTGATATTTTCAGAAGCTTTATCATTTATTTTTAAATTGCTATAGTTGTTCAAATATTGTAAATGACCCCTTGTATAATCATGTCCATAATTATCAGACATAGGGGACATTTTTAAAGGGCATTTTGGATTTGTTGAATTCTCACCAACTTTGAATTATTTTGATTCAATGTAAACTTGGGGTTTCTTTTAGTCCCGATTTCATGTTGATGCAAAATTGAAACACGATGCAACACCCATGCTGTCCTATGACATCTAGCTAGGGATGTGACAACCAGGTAGCTCGATGAAGACAATGGTTTGATAACCCAGTTCCAACTGCTGTGATAGTCGTATGTCTGGTTTGGAGTGGCTTGGTATTTAAACCAGAGGACACACAGTCCTAGGACACACAGTCCTTACCGTATTTTCCTTGAGCTAAGGTCACACAGTCCTCGTCCAACACTCGTGGTAAGTCTTCAGGGTAGACTTCCAAAACCCTCACAAACTGGTCGCCCAACGATTCACAATTTACTGCTGGATGCTCTAGACCAAGGTCACTTTGTGATCTCCACTTAACTACATGATGCACTAGACCATGACGCCTAACCATGTGGAGGATGCACAGTCCTCAAAGGTAACAAGCGTCGGTTCCACACATGAATTTCTTCAGTGATGCTCAATCACTTTGGGTTTGGTGGTTTGGTTGTGGGTTTTTCCTCACTGATGATTTTCTCTCAAAGTCCTCGGAGGATGGGTTGCTCACAAATAAAAAGTGTCAGTTCTCTCTCGGTTGCACACAGTTATTATAATGCAACCTTGTGTGATGCCATGCGCACAGTTTTTGCGAAAAGTGTGTATATGATGTAGCATATCACTGCAAACGATGTTAAAAATGCAAATGTGTGTGATGCCTTGCATACTTTTTTTCATACATTGTGTGTGCGATGTAGTCTGTCATTGCACACACTTTCATAAATGAATCTATGTGTGATTCCTGAAATTATTATTTTTCCAAAGAATAATGGTTTGCATGATATGTTTGAACGCAAACTGGCATTTTTCTTCGTCGTTTGACTTGTGAATTTTTTTCTACACTTAACATGCAACGTAGAATCCTCCCTGATAAAATTTGGCACTTTTTAGAGCCCATTGCTATATTTGAGTCATTAACTGCATTTCCAGTTATTTAATGGATATAATTCAAATTTGAACTATGAATGCATGAAACAATATGCAAAAATGAATTGAAAAAATATCATATTTATAGTATTGAGTATATTTGCATGCCTCATACAATAAATACATATAAAATTTATATATCTATGTGGCAAGAATCAACCGTGAACATGGAGTTTATTGGTATTGAAATTATAAAAACTGTAAATGAAGTGTGAAAAATATGAAACTTGGCATAGTGTCATAATATGACCTTACTATGTTATGGTAAAAATTTGAGAAAGTTTCACATTTTTTATGTAAATCCTTTAGAAATCTCACAACCTCCGAGAAACGGTCATGGTTTCGTGTGCGAATGCACCAAATTGGTGGCAAACTTATATCTTCTTTTATCATTTGACCTTGATTTTTTTTTCTACAATTAAAATACACCATAGAATACTCCACATTAAAATTTAGCACTTTTCGGAGCCCATTTTCTATATTTAAGACATTAACTACATTTCTAGTCATTTAAGGGATACATTCAAATTTGAACTACGAGTATAGAAAACAGTATACAAAAATGATTTTAAAATCATATTTAGGGCAATGAGTATATGTTTATGCCTCATACAAGAAATAAATATAAAATTTAAATATCTATGTGGCAAGAATCAACTGTGAACATGAAGTTTATTGGTATTTTAATTCTAGAAAATCTAAATAATGTCTAATAAACACGAAACTTGGCATGGCGTCAATATAAGACCTCAGTATGTTGTAATAAAAATTTGAGAAGGATTCACAATTGTTTTGATGGTGTAAGGGCAAAAATCAAATGACAAGAAAGCACACATATATGTACTGAATTCTTAGTGGTGAAGAGATTGAAGCCTTCGGTCGATGACATCACATGAATCCATCCGTTCACACTCCACAACCAAGAAAATTATATAGCCTTATCTCTTCCACGTACTCTACCACATCCACACATATATCTAACTAGAATGAATCCAACCTCGTGTAGAACCACAAACATAACACACACTTCTTCCGTGCCATGACCGGCGAGGCAGACGACATCTGCTTCACGCTCCGCAGGGCCGCTCGGCATCGGGTGGCCGTGCGTGAAGAGAATGCCATGGACGCCATGCGGCTCATCGTCGGTCGTAGAAGCAAGCACAAGAATGAAGCAGACGTACAACTCTGGGATCTCTATTCGGTGGCTCAAGTGCTTCAACAAGTTCTGCATCCCGAGAGGCAGCGCCATGGAAGTGCAGTTCGTGGCCATGTAAGCTAGTTTCCCGTGCATCTCTTTTCAAGAATCCATCAAGATTCCCCAAGACATCAAACTAATCACAAAATCACTTTAGTGAAGTCCCAAACTTTCACTTGTAATACTTGTTGATAAAAAATTATGCATGACTAGTATAAGAACTAATTTCAAGTAGGACACTTGAGTATGTAATGTAAATAAATCATTAAAAATAGAAATAAAATTAAAAAAATCTATTTTTTGCAAGGTAGATAATTTAGTGCGTGAGGTACGCTTCAAATTTCACATCATTTGGACATTTGAGTCGCTGACATAAAAAAGACAAATGGGGTCAGAACTATACATGAACAATAAACTTTTGTATACACCTCAAATTTGTCTTTTTTGCTGAGGGATACTCAGATGTCCAAATGATCTGAAATTTGGAGCGAACCTCGGGCATCAAATTCTCTACCGTGCATTTTTTGGATTTTTTCTATTATTTTTTTGACTTTTTTATGATTGAATGTGCAGACGAGCCTCGACACTGAATCACTGCTTTGTGTAAGGATTTACTTTTTTTGACCTTGTCACCCTTTTCTCTTGTTTTTTAGGATGAGATACAATAAGAAAACTGGGAGGGTTTGAGAGTTGATGTCATCGATTAACAAAGGACTGATGAAGTGTTACGACGTAATTAGATGTGATTGCTAATTGTATGTGTTGATTGTCATGTGATGTGAGATAGTACGTTTATACTTTTGTATGTTGTATGACAAAGCTTGAAAAGAAATCGTATAGTGACTTTTGAATGTGCATTTTTATGTTATGTTTGATTGTCAAAAGATGATTATAGTAATTTGATTATGTCTAGTTAATCTTAGGACTATTAACACGTCGTTAAGATCACACATTGCACAAGTTTTTTGGATCCAATTATGTGTGATGGCATTTACATCACACACAGTTTTTTAATTTTAATTGTGTGCAATGAATCGCACATTACATACATTTTTTATGAAATAACCGTATATTATGCTTAATCCAAATTGCAAACAGTTTTTGTATTGACCTGTGTGGGATGTAACTCCAATCACAAACAATTTTTGTAGTGTGTGCGATGCCCCCCTATCGCCAACACTAGCAAGGTCATGGCTTAAAATGACGTCACTGAAAGGGGTTAAAAACCGTTTGCTTAGAACCTTCCTGCACCAGTGATACATGTTATGCCAGTATCATTGCACATCTTGGTATATTGTGAGAGGGAGAATGTATCTGGTGAAACGAGGGAACTGGTGCACCGAGTGCACCAGCGACATATGGGCCATTGGATGCAAAAGAGAGGGACAAGACCGGTTGGAAGATGGGCATGCTGGTACATTTTCCAAAAGGTCCTTCAAGTGTAATTAAATCATGCAAATGGACCTCCACCCGCACTCGGCTTAGGTTGTCTTCCTACCCTTTCATCTCCTGTACTAGCGCAACCGCCGCGGCAAGCTAGGGTTAAGGCCCAACGAGCTCAATAACCGATCTAACTCCGTTGATGGAAATTTGTGCGAGGTGCCTCCCTCTCCCTCCCCATCTCTCCGTGACTTCAAGCGGCCAAGCGCAAGTGCCCTGAATCACGCGGTCCATCGGTGGCTTGTCGCGATTGCGACTACCTAGCGACGCGGCGCTGCAGCTATGGGGATATCGACGCTGCGTTTGATGGCCAACCATCGTCTTTTTGCTGCTATAAAGGTGTTGGAAATATGCCCTAGAGGCAATAATAAAATGTATATTATTATATTACCTTGTTCATGATAATCGTTTATTATCCATGCTATAATTGTATTGATTGGAAACTCAACTGCATGTGTGGATACATAGACAACACTATGTCCCTAGTATGCCTCTAGTAGACTAGCTCGTTGATAAAAAATGGTCCAGGTTTCCTAGCCATTGACATGAGATGTCATTTGATAACGGGATCAAATCATTGGGAGAATTATGTGATGGACAAGACCCAAACTATGAACATAGCATATGATCGTGTCAGTTTATTGCTATAGTTTTCTGCATGTCAAATATCTGTTCCTATGACCATGAGATCGTGCAACTCACTGACACCGGAGGAGTACCTTGTGTGTATCAAACTTGGCAACGTAACTGGGTGACTATAAAGATGCTCTGCAGGTATCTCCGAGGGTGTCGGTTGAGTGGACATGGATCAAGACTAGGACTTGTTACTCCGTGTGACGGAGAGGTATCTCATGGCCTGCTCAGTAATACAACATCAAAACAAGCCTTTGCAAGCAATGTGACTAAAGTGTTAGCCACGGGATCTTGTATTATGGAACGAGTAAAGATACTTGCCGGTAACGAGATTGAACTAGGTATAGAGATACCGACGATCAAATCTCGAGCAAGTAACATATCGAAGAACAAAGGGAACAGTATACGGGATTAACTGAATCCTTGACATAGAGGTTCAACCTATAAAGATCTTAATAGAACATGTAGGAACTAATATGGGCTTCCAGGTCCCGCTATTCATTATTGACCGTAGAGGTGTCTCAGTCATGTCTACATAGTTTTCGAACCCGCATGGTCTGCACACTTAACGTTCGGTGATGTTTCGATAGTATTGAGTTATGTATGTTGGTGACTGAAGGTTGTTCAGAGTCCCGGATGAGTTCCAGGATGTCGCGAGGAGCTCCAGAATGGCCCGAGGTAAAGATTGATATATAGGAAAGTGGTGTTTGAACTTCGAAAAAGTTTTGGGCATTTTCGGCAGTGTACCGAGAGTGACGAATGGGTTCTGGGGGTCCACTAAGTGGAGCCACCACACCCCAATAGAGCCACATGGGCCTTAGGTTGGCGCACCAGCCCCTGGTGGACTGGGCGGTCAACCCAAGTGGGCCTATGTGGCTGGACTTGTGGGGAAAGGAAAGTCCAAGTGGGGAAGGGAAGGAATCCAATTAGGAGTAGAATTGGAGGTGGACTCCTCCACCTCCACCTCCTTCGTAAGAATCCTAGGAGGATCCCTAGGTCAGCCAGCCCCTCCCCTCCCTCCTATATATACTAGAGGGGAGAGAGGGTAGCTGCACAAGAAACCCTAGCCACAGTGCAGCCCACTCTCCCCGATAGATCAAATCGTCTAGTTTCAGCGGTGGTTAGGCGAAGCCCTGCCGAAATAGTTCCACCACCACCGCTGCCACGCTGTTGCGCTGCCGGAGAACTCATCTACCTCTCGCTCCCTCTTGCTGGATCAAGAAGGCGGAAATTGACATCGAGTTGTACGTGTGCTGAACGCAGAGGTGCCGTCCGTTTGGCGCTAGATCGGGATGGATCGTGATTGGATCATAGGATGCTCGGCGATTTGGATCGCGAAGACGTTCGACTACATCAACCGTATTTCTTAGCGCTTCCCGCTTAGCGATCTACAAGGGTATGTAGATCCACTCTCCCTCTAGTAGATGCTCATCACCATGGATAGATCTTGCGTGTGCGTAGGGAATTTTTTGTTTCCCATGCAACGTTCCCCAACAGTGGTATCAGAGCTAGGTCTATGTGTAGATGAGATCATGAGTAGAACACAAAGGAGTTTTTGGGCGTTTATGCTCAGATTGCTTCCTCCCTTAGTTGTTTCTTGATTCAGCGGTATTGTGGGATGAAGTGGCCTGAGCCAACCTTACTCGTACGCTTACGTGAGAACGCTTCCATCGACTGACGTGTGACTTTGTTGCATAAAGATGGCTGGCGGGTGTCTGTCTCTCCTACTCTAGTAGGATCGGATTCGACAAAGGTGGTCCTTGAGAAGGTTGAATAGCAATTTGTGTATCACCGTTGTGTTTTTTGCGTAGGTCAGAATTGTTCTTGCTAGATATCCGTAGCATGCTAGATACCCGTAGCAGCCACGTAAAACATGCAACAACAATTAGAGGACATCTAACTTGTTTTTGTAGGGTATGTTGTGATGTGATATGGAAATTACATGATGAGATATATGTGATGTATGAAATGATCATGTTTTGTATAGAATATCACGACTTGCATGTCGATGAGTACGACAACCGACAGGAGCCATAGAGTTGTCTTTAATTATTTTTGCCGCTTTTGCTTTACTTTATCGCTATGAGTTAGCAATATTCGTAGAAGCAACAGTTGGCGCAACAACTTCATGGCGACAAATTATGGAGATCATGGTTTCATGATGGTGATGATGGAGATCATGTCGGTGCTTTGGAGATGGAGATCAAAAGCACAAGTTCATGGCCATATCATATTGCTTATGATTTGCATGTGATGTTAATCCTTTTATGCATCTTATTTTGCTTAGGACGACTGTAGATTATAAGGTGATACCTCACTAAAATTTCAAGATAAAATTGTGTTCTCCTTGAGTGTGCACCGTTGCGAAAGTTCTTCATGTCGAGACACCACATGATAATCGGGTGTGATAGACTCTACGTTCACATATAATAGGTGCAAGCCAGTGTTGCACGTGCAGAACACTCGGGTTAAACTTGACGAGCCTAGCATGTACAGACATGGCCTTGGAACACAAGAGACCGAAAGGTCAAACATGAGTCATATAGTATATATGATCAACATGATGATGTTCACCATTGAAACCACCTCAACTCACGTGATGATCGGACTTGTGTTGTTGAATTTGGATCATGAGAAACTCGGATGACCGGAGGGCTATCAATTTGAGTGGGAGTTTTTAAGTAATTTGATTAACTAAACTCATTATCTTGAACAATAATCTTAGTAACCTTTGCATATTTATGTTGTAGATCAATGGCTCACGCAGCAGTTCCCCTAAATTTTAATGCGTTCCTAGAGAAAGCCAAGTTGAAAGATGATGGAAGTAACTTTGTGGACTGGGCCCATAATCTGAGGATTATCCTCACAACTTCCCAGAAGACTTATGTCCTTGATGCACCGCTTAGTGATCCACCCGTGCCCGTGTCGTCCGAAGACGTTAAGAACGCTTGGGAGACACGTTCTATAGAGTACTCAATACCTCAATGTGCAATGTTGTATGGTTTAGAACCGGGACTTCAATGACGTTTTTAACGTCATGGAGCATATGATATGTTCCAGGAGTTGAAGTTTATCTTTGAGAAAAATGCCCAGATCGAGAGGTATGAGACCTCCAATAAGTTAAATGCTTGCAAGATGGAGGATAACGGGTCTATCAGTGAACATATACTCAGAATGTCTGGGTATTCGAACCGTCTGGCTGAGTTAGGGATGCCCCTTCTGCCAGAGGCGATCACTGACAGAGTTCTTCAATCATTGCCACCTAGATACAAGAGCTTCGTGATGAACTATAACATGCACGGGATGAACAAGTCAGTCATCGAGTTGTTTGCGATGCTGAAAATCGCTGAGTCTGAAATTGAGAAAGAGCATCGTGTTGATGGTCAATAAAACCACTAGTTTCAAAAAAATGGCAAGGGAAAGAAGGGTAACTCCAAGAAGAGTGGAAAAGCAGTTGCCTATCTCGCGAAGAAACCCAAGAATGGACCCAAACCAGAAACTGAGTGCTTTCATTGCAAGGGAACTGGTCACTGGTAGCGGAACTGCCCCAAGTATCCGGCCGACAAGAAGGCGGCCAACACCAAACAAGGTATATATGATATACATGTTATTGATGTGTACCTTACGAACTCTCATTGTAGTGCCTGGGTATTTGATACTGGTTCGGTTGCTCACATTTGCAACTCAAAACAGGAGCTATGGAACAAAAGAAGGCTTTCTAAGGACGAAGTAACGATGCGCGTGGGAAATGGTTCCAAGGGTGATGTGATCGCCGTCGGCACACTCGCTCTTCGATTACCATCGGTATTAGTGATGAACTTGAATAATTGTTATTTAGTGCCTGCGTTAAGCATGACCATTATATCTGGATCTTGTTTATTGCGAGATGGTTACTCATTTAAATCAGAGAAAAATGGTTGTTCTATTGAAAGCACATTCGCTCCCTTGGTGGTTTTGGTAATTCATAATAACATATATGTCATTGAACTAATGTTTCCACTAGGCATGTTTCAAGAAAAGTTCAATGATGGGTTGGCAAAAGGATTGTGGAATACCCCAAGATTCAAGGAATAGGATTAGCAAAGCTTCAAGCAAGAGGACTCTACATTTTACCTTTTGTGAGAAATCACTTTGAGTCCATAGGAAAGCCAATACTATCAAAAGGGGGTAAGGTACTGTTGGTGAACAAAATGCTCATACATGCACAAGTGATAGTCACCACATACACCCACAAGCTCTTCCTCAAAAGTTTGTTCAAATCCAAATATCCAAAATCGGTGCAACCAACACTTTCCACTCGGTGCCACCGATTCTCAGCCTTAGACAGACTCAGCCAAACCCTAGCCCTTCGGTGCAACCAATTCCATTTTGGTGCCATCGAGTTCGGGTTGCCAACTTCCTATTACGCAAATTCACAAAATTGGTCCCACCGAGTTTGTTGAATCGGCATCACCGAGTTTGGCAATCTGACCGTTGGTCACCTTATCGGTGGAACCGAGTTTTATGTATCGGTCTCACAGAAATTCAAAAGTTGCTACCTTTGCGGCAACTCAGTACCACCGATATTAACACATCAGTGTCACCGGGTCTGACTTATTGGGTGTAACGGTTGGATTTTTGGAGATGCCTATATATACCCCTCCACCACCACTCACTCGCAAGAGAAGCACTCAGAACAGTTCCCCACTCATACCTACTGATTTTCTGAGAGAGAGCCACCTACTCATGTGTTGAGATCATGCCATTCCATTCCAACCATATGAATCTTGATCTCTAGCCTCCCCAAGTTGCTTTACACCCAATCAATCTCTTCCAGCATAGCTAAATCTGTGAGAGAGTGATTGTGTGTTGAGGAGTATATCATCTTGAAGCACAAGAACAAGGAGTTCATCGACATTATCGAGCCTATTACCGTTTGGAGGGTGGTGCCTCCTAGATTGGTTAGGTGTCACTTGGGAGCCTCCTACTTCGTGTTGTGGAGTGAACCAAGAAGTTTGTAAGGGCAAGGAGATCGCCTACTTCGTGAAGATCTACCTCGAGTTAGGTTAGTCCTCCGTGGACGTAGGCCATCATGGTATAGTCAAGGTGGCTTCTTCGTGGAACCCTCTGTGGGTAGAGCCCTCCGTGGACTCTCACGACCGTTACCGTCCGTGGGTTGAAGACTCCATAAACATGGATGTACGATAGCACCACCTATCGGAACCACGAAAAAAAATCATCGTGTCTTCAAATAGCGTTTTATATTCGTACCCTTCCTTTACTTTTCATGCTTGTCTTTACTTTCTGTTGCTATACTCATAGACATGCATGTGTAGGGTGTACTTGACTTGCTATGAATGCTAAAATCTGCCAACACTTAAAATTGGGAAAAGTAGATTTTTATTTGGTCAAGTAGTCTAATCACCCCCCTCTAGACCTACTTTCGATCCTACAAGTGGTATCATAGCTTTGGTCTCCATTGCATTGGTTTCACAACCTAGGAGAGTATGGCGTCTAGTGAGGGAAATTATCACCGTAGAGGTCCGTACTTTAATGGCACTAATTTTGCTAGTTGGAAGCACAAAATGAGAATGCATCTACTTGGTCATAACCTCGCCGTTCGGGCTGTTGTTCATGTTGGAATGCAAGGTGAATTCTTTGCGGATGGAAGGGAACCGGATCGCGAAGCGACTGCGGATGAATTGAAGATGTTGCAACTCAATGCTCAAGAATGTGACATTCTCTTCAACTGCCTATGCCTCGAAGAATTCAACAAAACCAGCCATCTTAAGAATGCAAAAGAGATTTGGGATACTTTTATTGATATGCATGAAGATACCAAATCTATGAGAGAATCCAAGTTGGATGTTCTTTAAAGTCAACTTGACAAGTTCAAGATGAAGGATGGTGAAGGAGTCGCTGAGATGTACTCTAGGATAGCTCTCATCACCAATGAGATTGTCGGCTTAGGAAGCGAAGAAACGACCTACAAACTCATCATCAAGAAGATACTCCGAGCTTTGGATGATCGATATGACACCATATGCACATTGATCCAAATGATGCCCAACTACAAAGATCTCAAGCCAACGGAAGTGATTGCAAGGATTGTTGCTCATGAGATGACACTCAAGGGAAGAACTTAATCACAAGTCTAGCAGTGCTTACAAAGCCATGAGTGATGCTCCTGCTACTTCAAACGACAACCTTGTCACAAATGAGATAAGCCTCATGGTCAAAAATTCAACAAGTTCTACAAGAATAGAAGCAAAGATCGAAGCTCAAACTCAAGATATGAAGAGAAGCGTTTGTCAAGTCGTGACCGAAACTGCTACAATCGTGGGAAGCCTGGACACTACTCCAATGAGTGCACGTCTCCTTACAAAAGTAAAGAAGAGTCACCAAGAATACGAAGCTCAAGAGACGAGTCACCTCGAAGAGAGAGAAGGAGTAGGGATGATCGTTATGAACGAAGACCCTCAAGGATAAGTAGGGACTCAGAGAAGTACAAGTAAACCAAGAGCTACTCAATAAGAAAACATCAAGCTCATGTTGGTGAAAGGAGTGGATGTTGCTTCATGGCCAAAGGCCCCAAGGTATCACACCCCGAGTATCTTGATTTCAATAGTGATGAGGATGACTTGTTAATTGAAGATGACTTGCTATTTGACAAATCAAGTAATGTTAGTCAAAATGAACTTGCTAGTACTCACTCTAATCTAGATAAGTCGTGCGATGATGATAAGTTGGAAATAGAACGACTAACTCAAGAACTAAAAACTCTTAATTTAGCTCATGAGTCTACTCTACAAGATCATAGAGAGCTTGTAAGGACACATGAGAAGCTCCGCTTCGAGAAACTCAATTTAGAGCAAGAGCATGAGTTCGTTAAAGTTATCAACGATGTTCTTCGAAAGAAGACTTCCTCTTATCTAGCCAAGCGACTTCTCTTGTCTACGTTCATGCCACAAGTTAAGACTAAGCAAGCTAGTAACAAATGAAAGAAAGGTTCTTCAACTCGTATCAATAAAAATGATAAATCCAATGATATTGATTCTAGTAGTTCTATTGATCCCACTAACTCTTCTCTTAGACAAGTTACATTTGAGCTAGAAAATGAACTTTTGAAAGGGATTATAGAGAAAGGTATCTACAAGAGTCTTGAAGGGTGCAAACAATTTGAGGAGATTGTACGCAAGCACGGAGGATACCGGAAGAATCGTGGTGTTGGCTACTTCAACGCTAATGGAGTTGAATGGGAAGAAGGTCAATACCCCAATCCCAAGTTTCTCCTCAAAAGGAGAAGTATGAAAATACTCTCCCTAAGGGAACAAGAGCTCAAGATGACCTTCCACCATAAGACCTCAAGCTCAAGGACAAGAACAAGCTTCAAGAGGACATTGACTCATATGAAGATGAATCCCAAGCTTTGGTGAAGTGGGTTCCCAAGGCTACTACAAGCTCAACTTCTACACGTGCTACTTCGACACCAAGGATCCCCATCAACTTGATGTGGGTCCCCAAGAAGAAGAACTAGAGAAGTTCTTGAGGGGTGACTCCGCCAATGAAATCCACTCATATTCATTATTGGCAAAAGCTAGTTGCAATTAACATCAACATCATGCAATAGTTCAAGGAGTCACACATTCCCTCAAAGGTAAGCAAGGGACATGTTAATCAAGAAATCAATGGACATCATCATGTATGCTTTTCACTCCATGTCCATAGATATCCTTGTATTTGTCTCTTGTGTGTTGGGACTAACTCATTTAGGTGAGAAGAGTAATGAAACAACAAGTATGCTCCCAACTCATGGCGATGCTCCCAACTCATGGTGATCTTCATAAACTTTGAGCATCCACCACTACTTCACCTACATGAAGTCTTCATCGACAAAACCCAAGGTTAGTGTATCCCTCCTATGGGGGGATGTCACATCAAGGGTGGAGCTTTACTCCAAGACTTGAGTCAAAGCATCTCATAGTATGTGACAACATTAAATGCTTTATGTAAAAGTGGTAACCCACTTGTGCTTAAATGATGAGTATGACCTATGATCAAGTATTCTTACTTGGCTCCTAAGTCAATATACTCATATATAGATGACTCCGTCATCGCCAAAGTGCTTGTTAGATGCTAGTGTGTTTGTGCATGTTTGCCATGTTTTCATTTGACATCTTATTGTGTGAGCATGTTGGTTTGCATTTATTTACTCATTTGAGGATATCCAATTGTTGCTATTTGGCTCTTGTTTTTTCAATTGCCGATTGGATATACAAGAATGCCTAGGACCACTCCTCTAGCTATCTATGCTTTCTCACCTCATGTTCCATTCATGCTGCATCACAAAATTTGAACAAGTACTTTTTGATCTCTCTGTGTGAGGAGCACTCGGAGTTCCGTATCGACAAAGTACTCACCATTAAGACCTCCCAAGTGCATCTCTATGGAACCAACTCAAAAATCTCGGTCTCACCGAATGCCTAGGGTTGATCTGGTTTTCAATATCGATACTACCGACTCCATATTCTCAGTTACACCGAGTTTCCCTGTCAACTTACAGTTGAGAAACTCAGTGACTTTGAAAATTTAGAATCGACGTCCCGACAATAAAGGGTATATATACTATGGACCCCAACCCTTTGAAATTTAATCTTCAAACGTCGCGCCCCAAAACCCTAAGATGTCGTTTCGAAGACCCCTGGTCATCGCCTTGCCTCCCTGAGCGTCTTCGCCACTAGGAATCGCCGTCGCCGACGAATTCCACATCATCGTCGTTGCTGTAGCGGATCCATCGCCAAGTTAGGGTATGGATCCGGCCCCTTCTTGCGCTCCACCTTCTGATTCACGCGCATTAGTGTTTCTTCTTCATCTAGCCAATGTTTGAGATTGTTCGATCCATAAGAAAATTCCTTTAGATAGAGAACAATTGATCTTCTAGGGTTTGTCGTCCGCCTGATGAAACTTGGTGGAACCGAAGCGAACAAATCAGTGTCACCGATTTGCCCTCTGTGCTGTTGAGAACTATCTCGGTGAAACCGAGTACTCCTTTTCGGTCTCACCAAAAGGAGTGCCAAGTTTCTGTTAATGAGAAAGTGAGTCTTGGTAGCACCGATATTTTTGCTTCGTCTGTACCGGTTTTCATGTGACAGAATGCAAACCTTGAAAATCTTTTGTTCAAACTTACAATAACACTGCATTTTGTGATGACTTATCCTGTTCCACTCTTCTCAAATCTATTCACAGGGTCAGATATGTCAGGTTCAGAGGATAGCCAGAACTTGCAGGAGCAGAACATTGACATGAGTTCAGGTACTAGCCCTAGGTCCATCTCTTTTTCAGATCCAGGCACCCCTAGTTCTCATGGGTTGCCTAAGGCTGCTACAAGGGCCAAGAAAAGACTGAATTTTGATGAGGAGGATTCAGATTTCGTGCCAGAGGAGGTTCTTGCTAAGAAGCAAGAGAAAGCTGCCAAAAAGTCAGCCAATGAGGCCACCTCATCCAGGAGGGTGGTTAGCAAGACATATGCACCTCCAGAGACAATGAGAGCACCTGAGAGTGCTAGGGCTACCATGACTATTGAGCCCCCAAGGAAGTCTTTACCTAAGAAGGCAGGAGAGAAGAAGGCCAGGAAGAGGATCATTTGTGTTGTTGGCAGGCCTACCTCAATGTATGAGGATCCAGAGGAGGCTGCTGGTGCTGCTGCTGAGGAGGAGGAGGAAGAGTATGTTGTCAAGGCCCCTCCCAAGAAAAAGCAGAACAAGCTGTTGGCAGATGCTTCCCAAAGCCAGGACCCTCTAAGAGCACCAAGTTTGCATCTAAGAAGGTTGCTGTAGAGAAGTCCAAGAGGACTACCAGACAAATTCCAGCTTCAGAGAAGAACAAGGAATCTACTTTCAGAGGAGTTGATGATGATGCTATGACTTCTTTGATGAAGCTTAGACCTCACCTTCCTGTACACAATGCCAGCTATCCACTTGCTAAAGACATGGAGAAGAGGAAGGATTCTGGCTTGAGGGCGTGGAGAGCTATTGATCCTTATGCCCATAGGAGAAAAATAGCTGTGGACTATAGGTTCTACACCAAGGAACAACAAGATTTCTATGAGACAATCTTGCTTGACAAGAGTCCAGCTGTCAGTGATATGAGATACGTTGACTAGAAGTACATCAAGGCTAATGAAGATTACTTTCCAAATGTTCAAGACAACTTTCACTGCATTGGCCTAGATGAGTTTGTTGGCAAAGAGTTTTCTGCTTGGAATGACGAGATGATTATGCAATTCTACTCCACTGCTCACTTCTATGGAGATGGCAGGATAATGTGGATGACAGAAGGAGCAAGATACGAGTCTTCGGTTGATGAATGGGATACCATCTTAGGAGTCCCAGAGGTGCAAGATGGTGACTTGGATATCTACTCTAAATCCAAGGAGAGCCATGATGCTATGAAGGATATGTACAATGCTATCCTTGTTGCTAACTTGAAATCACACAAGTTAGGATCTATTTACTTCCTCCAGGCTGGCCTCCGTACCATGAACACCATCTTGAGGCATACATTGATGCCTAAGTTTGGAGATGAAAAGATGATTTGAGGCCATTCAATCAACATGCTGATCCATCTTGATAGACATACCAGGATTCGAGTGATGGACTTGATAGTAGAAACTGTGAAGAGGGTCGCTGCTGATCAAAAGCGCTCATGCTGCTATGCACCCTACATTCAGATACTCGTCAACTACAAACTTGAGAAGCACATCTTTGCTCTGGATAGACCCCACTTGCCACTACAACCGGACTACAAGGACAATGTTGTGGTGATGAACCCAAACCATCCCACATCAGCTGCAGCTTAGGCAGAGGCAGAGGTAGCTAGAGCCAATAGTGCTTAGGTCCCCAAATCCAGGAACGAGCAGATGGATCTCTTGATCTCTATTGTCATGGACTTGAATAAGGACATCAAAAGCATACTAGATAGTCAGGAGAGCCTTGTGAACATCTTTGATGATAGAGTGAAAACTCTTAATGACAAGGTGGATGAGCTGACTAAGATCGTCAATGAGCTCAAGAAGGAAGTAGATGAAGCTCCTATCTGTCGCACCTCTTCAGAGTCTGAATCTTCTTCTTCTGATGAGGATAGTGCACCTATCAGGATGACTTCCCAGTTCAGGACACAGGCCAAGACACCTACAGTGCCAGCTCTAGAAACGAGACCTGCATCTTTTGCTCCAGCTACAGTGACTTCATCTCCATCAGCTGCTCTAGTGCCTCCCATTGCTACACCAACTCCGTCCAGGACATCAGCAAAGGTCTTCGCCGACGCAGTTCTCTCGACTCCGACATCGACCACCGGAGGAGATCAGCCATAGAAGGACAATTAGCTATATCTCTTCGAACTTTTTGTTAAATTGTTGCCAAAGGAAGAGAAGTTGTATATAGATCTTTAGGCTTCGAGTGAGAGAGCGTCTGGTTTTTATTGCTGTTTTACCAAACATTTGACCTTTTGGTTTGGAAGTGATATACTTTTGTTTGTGTTTGATCATACACTTTAATGTGTGTTGCTACTATTTCCTATCCTTTTGATGATTATGAGATGATCATTCACTTTGCTTTATGTGTTGTGCTATGATGTTAACTCTTATTACTCTCGCATACCACCAAGATGTATGTGACATGGAAGAAGTGGCCCATGTACCTAATCGATTGTGCATTTGCATTCAAATGCAAATTTGATAATAATGCACAAATTCAGGGGGAGCTCTTGCTTATCACATACTTCTCAAAGCGACTATTATATTCATTGATTATATCATATGTCGAAGCTTTGATCTATATGTTGTCATCAATTACCAAAAAGGGGGAGATTGAAAGCACATTTGCTCCTTTGGTGGTTTTGGTAATTAATAATAACATATATGTCATTGAACTAATGTTTCCACTAAGCATGTTTCAAGAAAATTTCAATGATGGGTTGGCAAAAGGATTGTGGAATACCCCAAGATGCAAGGAATATGATTGGCAAAGCTTCAAGCAAGAGGACTCTACATTTTACCTTTTGTGAGAACTCACTTTGAGTCCATAGGAAAGCCAATACTATCAAAAGGGGGTAAGGTACTTTTGGTGAACAAAATGCTCATACGTTCACAAGTGATAGTCACCACATACACCCACAAGCTCTTCCACAAAAGTCTATCCAAAGCCAAATATCCAAAATCGGTGCAACCAACACTTTCCACTCGGTGCCACCGATTCTCAGCCTCAAACAGATGATACGTCTATTTTGCATCATGATTTGATATTGATATTTATTGCATTATGGGCTGTTATTACACATTTTGGTACAATACTTATGCCTTTTCTCTCTTATTTTAGAAGGTTTACATGAAGAGGGAGAATGCCGGCAACTGGAATTTTGGACTAGAAAAGGAGCAAATCCGAGATACCTATTATGCACAACTCCGAAAGTCCTGAAAATCTATGGAGAATCATTTTGGAATATATAAAAAATACCAGGCGAAAGAAATACATCAGGAGGCCCACCAGGGAGCCACAAGCCTGCTGGCCGCGACCACCCCCCTAGCCGCAGCTAGCGAGCTTGTGGCCCACCTGGCAGCCCTCCGGTGCCCATCTTCTGCTATATGGAGGGTTTTGTCGAGGAAAAAATCAAAAGAGACCTTTCGGGATGAAGCCCGCCGTCTTGAGGCGGAACTTGGGCAGAACCAATCTAGAGCTCCGGTAGGGTGATCCTGCCGGTGAAACTTCCCTTCGGGAGGGGGAAATCGAAGCCATCGTCATCACCAAAGATCCTCTCATCGAGAGGGGTCAATATCCATCAACATATTCACCATCACCATCTCCTCTCCAAACCCTACTTCATCTCTTGTATCCGATCTTTGTCTCAAAACCTCAGATTGGTACCCGTGGGTTGCTAGTAGTGTTGATTACTCCTTGTAGTTGATGCTAGTTGGTTTACTTGGTGGAAGATTATATGTTCAGATCCTTGATCATCACTTATACTCCTCTGATTATGAACATGAACATGTTTTATGAGTAGTTACGTTTGTTTCGAAGGACATGGGATAACTCTTGTTATAAGTAATCATGTGAATTTGGTATTCGTTCGATATTTTGATGAGATGTATGTTGTGTCTCCTCTAGTGGTGTTATGTGAATGTCGACTGCATAACACTTCACCATTGTTTGGGCCTAGAGGAAGGCATTGGGAAGTAATAAGTATATGTTGGGTTGCTAGAGTGACAGAAGCTTAAACCCTAGTTTATGCGTTGCTTCGTAAGGGGCTGATTTGGATCCACACGTTTCATGCTATGGTTAGATTTATCTTAATTCTTCTTTCATAGTTGCGGATGCTTTTGGGAGGGGTTAATCATAAGTGGGAGGCTTTTCCAAGTAAGGACAACACCGAAGCACCAGTCCACCCACATATCAAATTATCAAAGTAGCGAACGCGAATCAAATGAGCATGATGAAAACTAGATTGACATAAATTCCCATTTGTCCTCGGGAGCGCTTTGCTTTATATAAGAGTTTTTCCAGGCTTGTCCTTTGCTATAAAAGGGATTGGGCTACCTTGCTGCACCTTTGTTACAATTGTTACTTGTACCCGTTATGAATTATCTTATCACAAAACTATCCGTTACTAATAATTTCAGTGCTTGTAGAGAATACCTTACCGAGAACCGCTTGTCATTTCCTTCTGAACCTCGTTCGGTTCGACACTCTTACTTATCAAAAGGACTATGATAGATCCCCTATACTTGTGGGTCATCAAGACTCTTTTCTAGCGCCATTGCCGGGGAGTGAAGCGCCTTTGGTGAGTGGAACTTGGTAAGGAAAAATTTATATAGTGTGCTGAAATTTACTGTCACTTGTTACTATGGAAAGTAATACTTTGAGGGGCTTGTTCGGGCTATCTTCACCTCAACCGGAAGCACAAAGAGTTTTCCCTCAACCTATTGAACCTACTGAAAATATTTTTTGTGAAATTCCTTCGAGTATGATAGAGAAACTGCTAGCTAATCCTTATGTAGGAGATGGAACACTACATTCTGATTTGCATCTAATCTATGTGGATGAAGTTTGTGGATTATTTAAGCTTGCAGGTCCGCCCGAGGATCATGTCAAGAAGAAGGTCTTTCCTTTATCTTTGAAGGATAAGGCATTGGCATGTTATAGGCTATGTGATGATATTGGATCATGGAGCTACAACCGATTGAAAATGGAATTTGCATCTATTTCATCGTGATCGGAATTATATTTATAATTTTTGGCCTCATGAAAGAGAAAGAATCGCTCAAGCTTGGGGGAGGCTTAAGTCAATGTTATATTCATGCCCCAATCATGAGCTCTCGAGAGAAATTATTATTCAAAAATTTTATGCTTGGCTTTCTCGTAATGATCAATCCATGCTCGATACTTCTTGTGCTGGTTCTTTTATGAAGAAAGATATTGAATTCAAATGGAATTTATTGGAAAGAATTAAACACAACTCTGAAGATTGGGAACTCGACGAAGGTATGGGGCCAGGTATAAAACTTAAGTTTGATTGTGTTAAATCCTTCATGGACACCGATGCTTTTCGTGAATTTAGCACTAAATGTAGACTTGACTCTAAGATAGTAGCTTCTTTCTGTGAATCTTTTGCTACTCATGTTGATTTCCCTAAGGAGAAGTGGTTTAAATATCATCCTCCCATTGAAGTGAAAGTAATGGAACCTATTAAAGTTGAAGATAAAATTATTACTTACAATGCTGATCCTGTTATCCCTACTGCTTACATCGAGAAACCACCTTTCCCTATTAGGATAAAGGAACATGCTAAAGCTTCAACGTGGTTCGTAAGAGTTGTATTAGAACACCTACACCCACTGAAAAAATTAAAGTTGAACCTAGTATTGCTATGGTTAAAGATCTCTTGGTTGATAATATTGATGGGCATGTTATTCATTTCTGTGATGAAGCTGCTAGAATTTCTAGACCTGATAGTAAGAATAAACATAGACTAGTTGTTGGCATGCGTGTTGTTTCTGTTAAAATAGGAGATCATTGTTATCATGGCTTATGTGATATGGGTGCTAGCGTAAGTGCAATTCCCTATTCCTTATACAAAGAAATCATGCATGATATTGCACCAGTTGAACTAGAGGATATTGATGTTACTATTAAGCTTGCTAATAGAGACACTATTGCACCAATGGGGATTGTTAGAGATGTTGAAGTATTGTGTGGGAAAATAAAGTATCCTACTAATTTTCTTGTTCTTGGTTCCCCACAAGATAATTTTTGTCCCATTATATTTGGCAGACCCTTCTTGAATACTATTAATGCTAAGATTGATTGTGAGAAAGAAATAGTTACTATGAGCTTTGGAGATGTGTCTCATGAGTTTAATTTCTCTAAATTTCATAGACAACCCCATGACAAGGAATTGCCTTGTATAGATGAAATTATTGGTCTCGCTTCTATTGTTGTGCCTCCTACTCATCCCTTAGAACAATATTTGCTAGACTATGAAAATGATATGCATATGAATGAGAGGAATGAAATAGATGAAATTTTCTTTGAGCAGCAGCCTATTTTGAAACATAACTTACCCGTTGAAATACTTGGGGATCCTCCTCCACCCAAGGGTGATCCCGTGTTTGAGCTCAAGCAATTACCCGATACGTTGAAATATGCTTATCTTGATGAAAAGGAGATATATCTTGTTATTATTAGTGCTAACCTTTCAGAGCACGGAGAAAAGAGATTATTGAAAACTCCGAGGAAGCACCATGCTGCTATTGGTTATACTCTTGATGATCTTAAGGGCATTAGTCCCACTCTATGCCAGCATAAAATTAATATGGAGCCTCATGCCAAACCAGTTACTGATCTCCAATGATGATTGAACCCCAAGATGAAAGAAGTGGTAAGAAAAGAAGTACTAAAGCTTTTGGAGGCAGGTATAATTTATCATGTTTCTGATAGTAGATCGGTTAGTCACGTTCATTGTGTCCCTAAGAAGGGAGGTATTACCGTTGTTCCTAATGATAAAAATGAATTGATCCCGCAAAGAATTGTTACAGGTTATAGAATGGTAATTGATTTTAGGAAATTAAATAAAGCTACTAAGAAAGATCATTACCCTTTACCTTTTATTGATCAAATGCTAGAAAGATTATCCAAACATACTCATTTTTACTTTCTAGATGGTTACTCAGGTTTCTCTCAAATACCTGTATCAAGCCAGGATCAAGAAAAAACCCCTTTTACTTGCCCTTTCGGTACCTTTGCTTATAGACGTATGCCTTTTGGTTTATGCAATGCACCTGCTACCTTTCAAAGATGTATGATGGCTATATTCTCTGACTTTTGTGAAAAGATTCTTGAGGTTTTCATGCATGATTTTTCCGTTTACGTAACTTCATTTGATGATTGTTTGAGCAACCTTGTTCGAGTTTGCAGAGATGTGAAGAAACTAATCTTGTCTTGAATAGGGAAAAGTGCCACTTTATGGTTAATGAAGGCATTATCTTGGGGCACAAGATCTCTGAAAGAGGTATTGAAGTTGATAAAGCTAAAGTTGATGCTATTGAAAAAGTGCCATGTCCTACGGATATCAAAGGTATAAGAAGTTTCCTTGGTCATGTTGGTTTCTATAGGAGGTTTATCAAAGATTTCTCTAAGATTTATAGGCCTCTCACAAACCTTTTGCAAAAAGATGTTCCGTTTGTTTTTGATGATGATTGCGTAGAAGCATTTGAAATTCTTAAGAATGCCTTGATTACCGTACCTGTTGTTCAACCACCCGACTGGAACCTACCTTTTGAAATTATGTGTGATGCTAGGATTATGTTGTTGGTGCTGTTCTAGGACAAAGAGTCGATAAGAAATTAAATGTTATCCATTATGCCAGTAAAACTCTAGACAATGCTCAAAGAAACTATGCTACTACTGAAAAGGAATTTTTAGTAGTCGTGTTTGCTTGTGATAAGGTTAGACCTTATATTGTTGATTCCAAAGTAACAGTTCACACCGATCATGATGCTATTAAATACCTTATGGAGAAGAAAGATGCTAAACCTAGACTTATTAGGTGGGTCCTTCTGCTACAAGAATTTGATTTGCATATCATTGATAGAAAGGGTGCTGATAACCCTGTGGCAGATAACTTGTCTAGGTTAGAAAATGTTCTTGATGACCCACTACCTATTGATGATAGCTTTCCTGATGAACAATTAGCCGTCATGAATACTTCACATAATGCTCCTTGTTATGTTGATTATGCCAATTACATTGTTGCTAAATTTATACCTCCTAGTTTCACATACCAACAAAAGAAAAAGTTCTTCTATGATTTAAGGCATTACTTTTGGGTTGACCCACATCTTTATAAAGAAGGAGTAGATGGTATTATTAGATGTTGTGTACCTGAGCATGAACATGATCTTACACAAGTGTCACTCCGAAGCCTACGGAGGACATCACGGCGGAGATAGAACCGCACACAAGGTATTACAATCTGGGTTTTATTGGCCTACTCTCTTCAAGGATGCTCGTAAGTTTGTCTTATCCTGTGATGAATGTCAAAGAATTGGTAACATTAGTAGACGTCAGGAAATGCCTATGAATTACTCTCTTGTTATCGAATCATTTGATGTTTGGGGCTTTAATTATATGGGGCCTTTTCCACAATCTAATGGGTATACTCATATTCTAGTTGCTGTTGATTATGTCACTAAGTGGGTAGAAGCTATTCCAACTAGTAGCGTTGATCATAACACTTCTATTAAAATGCTTAAAGAAGTTATTTTCCCTAGATTTGGAGTCCCTAGATATTTGATGACTGATGGTGGTTCACATTTTATTCATGGTGCTTTCCGTAAATTGCTCGCTAAATATGATGTTAATCATAGAGTTGCATCTCCTTATCATCGGCAGTCTAGTGATCAAGTAGAATTGAGAAATAGAGAGATTAAATTGATTTTGCAAAAGCCTGTTAATAGATCTAGGAAGAATTGGTCTAAGAAACTCGACGATGCATTGGGCTTATAGAACTGCTTACAAAAATCCTATGGGCATGTCTCCATACAAGATGGTTTATGGTAAAGCATGCCACTTACCTCTAGAGCTAGAACATAAGGCTTATTGGGCAATCAAAGAGCTCAATTATGATTTCAAACTTGTTGGTGAGAAGAGGTTATTTAACATTAGCTCACTTGATGAATGGAGAACCCAAGCCTATGAGAATGCTAAGTTGTTGAAAGAAAAGGTTAAGAGATGGCATGATAGAAGGATACAAAAGCGTGAATTTAATGTAGGTAATCATGTCTTGCTATACAATTCTCGTTTAATATTTTTTGTAGGAAAACTTCTCTCTAAATGGTAAGGTCCTTACGTCATCGAAGAGGTATACCGTTCCGGTGCCATCAAGATTAACAACGCCGAAGGCACAAACCCGAAGGTGGTGAACGGTCAAAGAATCAAACATTATATCTCAGGCACTCCCATAAATGTTGAAACCAATATCATCAATACCATAACTCCGGAGGAGTACATTAGGGATACTTACCAGAACGCTTCAGACTCCGAAAAGGAATAGGTATGTGGTACGGTAAGCAAAAAGACTCCAAAAAATTTTCAATGGCAAATTTTATCTGTTTTGGAATATTTAAAAAATTAGGAAAATTTAAAGTAGTCCGAATAGTGCACGAGGAGGCGACAAGCCTGCTTAGCGCGGCCACCCCCTGGCCGCGCCCCTAGGGCTTGTGGCCACCTCGTGCACCACCCGGACTCCGTTTTCTTGTGGCATACTCCTTCGGGTCGGTAAAAATTCTTTATATAATCTCCCAAAGGTTTTGATTCTCGTATCATGAAAATACCTCCCGTTTTATTTTTGAGTTGTTTCTACAACAGATTTAGAGCAATATGTAGTCCCAAGATGCTGATGGGGAGAGCTTCATATCGCATTATCTTGCCAATCCCAAGATCTATGGGGACTTGGACCCTTATGGATTGTTCTCAGAGGAGGAACAAGAAGGAAAGTACAAGGAAGAAAGATCGGATGAAGAAGAGCCCTCCCTACTTTAGCCAGGAGATATGCACGTGGAGTTCAAGAAATCAAGCCTCCCAAACACAACGCGAAAACCCAGGGTTCTATTTACCCCTTCTCGTTTCCTGGAGGAGAGCAAGGAAGAATTATGTCAAAGGATATTGAAGCTCGAGCAGGACGTGGACGATTTGAGGGAACATAATTTTATGCTTAGGAGGAAACTAGAAAGGCTTCCAACCCCATCAACAACTCCCACATCATCACCTCCGGAGCAAAACAACTAAACACATGGGTATGGGCACTCCCCTTGGCTTGTGCCAAGCTTGGGGGAGGTGCCCCGGTATCATATCACCATCACATCTTCTGTTTTTATTTTTATTTTTATTTTCATCATCTTTTCTTAGCTCAATCATTTTGTTTATATCTTGATCTAGTAGAATAAAGTTTTCGTGTGATCTAGTTTTGAGTCTTTGCTTTATGATTCCTCCTATGTAAGCAAGTCCGTGAGTTATATAATGAAACATGCTTTTGAGTTGAGGGCCTTGCTTGGTATGATCTTAATCTTGAGAAAGATGAAGTAGAAAGAAGTGTAGAATAAAAGAAAAGAGTACATATGAAAATCTTATGGGGAGTGTTGACTTCACGTATAAAAAGTAAGTCGATTGAAACCTGTTGTGGGTTGACAAACATACCTATTGGTCATTGGGGCAATTAAAAGGAAGTAATAAAGAAAGAGAGGTTCACATATAAATATATTATATTGTACATCTTTTATGATTGTGAGCACTCATTCAAATATTATATGCTAAGAAGTTGATGTTGGACAAGGAAGACAACATAATGGGTTATGTTTGCTTATTTCCGAATAGAAGTTATACTGTTATAGATCCCTCAACATGTGTCGCTTGCTTCCACCTCATATCAGCCAAAACTTCTGCACCAAGTAGAGATACTACTTGTGCATCCAAACACCCTTAACCCAGTTTTGCCATGAGAGTCCACCATACCTACCTAAGGATAGAATAAGATCCTTCAAGTAAGTTGTCATCGGTGCAAGCAATAAAAAATGCTTTCTAAATATGTGTGATCTATTAATGTGAGGAAAATAAACTTTATATGAACTTGTTATAGGGAAGAAATAAAAGCGACGGACTGCATAATAAAGTTCTCTATCACAAGGGGCAATATAAAGTGACGTTCTTTTGCATTAAGAGATTGTGCATCCAATTATAAAAGCGCATGACAACCTCTGCTTCCCTCTGCGAAGGGCCTATCTGTTACTTTTATTTTCTAGTACTTACCTTTTATGCAAGAGTCATGGTGATCTCTATCACCTTCGCTATTTTTTCCTTTATCTTCTGGCAAGTGTCAAGTGTTGGGGAAAGTTCTAGGCACATATTTCCACTCGGAAGTGGGTGAGCATGAGTTATTACTGTTGACGTTACCCTTGAGGTAAATAGTTGGGAGGCAACACTATAAGCCCCTATCTTTCTCTGTGTCCGATTGAAACTTTGAACTCATAGGTACCTCATGAGTGTTAGCAATCATGAAATACTAAACGATGATTGAGTATGTGGGTTTGCTTTACAAGCTCTTATATTGACTCTTTCCTACGTTATGATAAATTGGAATTGCTTCAATGACGGAGATCATAGTTTGTCAGTTCTCAATAGTGTTCTTGATTCATACTTTGCCATTATGAATGAATTGTTACTTTAGCATAATAAATTATATGTCAATATATTTCTGTTCTAAAGATGATCATGTTGCCTTCATGTCCGTTTTATTATATCGACACCTCTATGTCTAAACATGTGGGCATATTTATTGATTTCGGCTTCCGCTTGAGGACAAGCAAGGTCTAAGCTTGAGGGAGTTGATACGTCCATTTTGCAATATGAGTTTATATTGATATTTATTGCATTATGGGCTGTTATTACACATTTTGGTACAATACTTATGCCTTTTCTCTCTTATTTTACAAGGTCTACATGAAGAGGGAGAATGCCGACAACTGGAATTCTGGACTGGAAAAGGAGCAAATCTGAGATACCTATTCTGTGCAACTCCAAAAGTCCTAAAAATCTACGGAGAACTATTTTGGAATATATAAAAAAATACTGGGTGAAAGAAATACATCAGGAGGACCACCAAGGAGCCACAAGCCTGCTGGCCGCGGCCACCCCCCTAGCCGCAGCTAGCGAGATTGTGGCCCACCTGGCAGCCCTCCAGTGCCCATCTTCTGCTATATGGAGGGTCTCGTCGAGGAAAAAACATAAGAGACCTTTCGGGATGAAGCGCCGCCATCTCGAGGCGGAACTTGGGCAGAACCAATCTAGAGCTCCGGCAGGGCGATCCTGCTGGTGAAACTTCCCTTCGGGAGGGGGATGGCTTCGTCACCAACGATCCTCTCATCGTGAGAGGGTCAATATTCATCAACATCTTCACCAACACCATCTCCTCTCCAAACCCTAGTTCATCTCTTGTATCCGATCTTTGTCTCAAAACCTTAGATTGGTACCCGTGGGTTGCTAGTAGTGTTGATTACTCCTTGTAGTTGATGCTAGTTGGTTTACTTGGTGGAAGATTATATGTTCAGATCCTTGATCATCACTTATACTCCTCTGATTATGAACATGAACATGTTTTGTGAGTAGTTACATTTGTTCCTGAGGACATGGGATACGTCTTGTTATAAGTAATCATGTGAATTTGGTATTCGTTCGATATTTTGATGAGATGTATGTTGTCTCTCCTCTAGTGGTGTTATGTGAACATCGACTACATAAGAATTCACCATTGTTTGGGCCTAGAGGAAGGCATTGGGAAGTAATAAGTAGATGATGGATTGCTAGAGTGACAGAAGCTTAAACCCTAGTTTATGCGTTGCTTCGTAAGGGGCTGATTTGGATCCACATGTTTCATGCTATGGTTAGATTTATTTTAATTCTTCTTTCGTAGATGCGGATGCTTGCGGGAGGGGTTAATCATAAGTGGGAGGCTTGTCCAAGTAAGGATAGCACCCAAGCACCGGTCCACCCACATATCAAATTATCAAAGTAGCGAACGCGAATCAAATGAGCATGATGAAAACTAGCTTGACATAAATTCCCATTTGTCCTCGAGAGCGCTTTGCTTTATATAAGAGTTTGTCCAGGCTTGTCCTTTGCTATAAAAGGGATTGGGCCACCTTGCTGCACCTTTGTTACAATTGTTACTTGCTACCCGTTACGAATTATCTTATCACAAAACTATCTGTTACAGATAATTTCAATGCTTGTAGAGAATACCTTACTGAGAACCGCTTGTCATTTGCTTCTGCTCCTCGTTGGGTTCGAAACTCTTACTTATCGAAAGGACTATGATAGACCCCCTATACTTGTGGGTCATCAACAAACTCAGCCAAACCCTAGCCCTTCGGTGCAACCAATTCCATTTTGGTGCCACCGAGTTCGGGTTGCCAACTTCCTGTTACGCATATTCACAAAATCGGTCCCACCGAGTTTGTTGAATCGGCGCCATCGAGTTTGGCAATCTGACCGTTGGTCAGCTTATCAGTGCAACCGAGTTTTATGTATCGGTCTCACCGAGATTCAAAATTTTCTACCTTTGAGGCAACTCGGTACCACCGAGATTAACACATCGGTGTCACCGAGTCTGACTTATTAGGTGTAACGGTTGGATTTTTGGATATGCCTATATATACCCCTCCACCACCACTCACTCACAAGAGAAGCACTCAGAACAGTTCCCCACTCATACCTACTGCTTTTCTGAGAGAGAGACACCTACTAATGTGTTGAGATCATGCCATTCCATTCCAACCATATGAATCTTGATCTCTAGCCTCCCCAAGTTGCTTTCCACCCAATCAATCTCTTCCACCATGGCCAAAGCTGTGAGAGAGTGATTGTGTGTTGAGGAGTATATCATCTTGAAGCACAAGAGCAAGGAGTTCATCGACATTATCAAGCCTATTACCTTTTGGAGGGGGTGCCTCCTAGATTGGTTAGGTGTCTCTTGGGAGCCTCCTACTTCGTGTTGTGGAGTGAACCAAGAAGTTTGTAAGGGCAAGGAGATCGCCTACTTTGTGAACATCTACCCCGAGTTAGGCTAGTCCTCTGTGGACGTAGGCCATCATGGTATAGTCAAGGTTGCTTCTTCGTGGAACCCTCCGTGGGTAGAACCCTCCATGGACTCTCGCGACCATTACCCTTTCTGGGTTGAAGACTCCATAAACATGGACGTATGATAGCACCACCTATCGGAACCACGGAAAAAAATCATCGTGTCTTCAAATAGCATTTGAGCTTCCTACCCTTCCTTTACTTTTCATGTTTGTCTTTACTTTCTGCTGCTATACTCGTAGACATGCATGTGTAGGGTGTACTTGACTTGCTATGAATGCTAAAATCTGCCAACACTTAAAATTGGGAAAAAGTAGATTTTTATTTGGTCAAGTAGTCTAATCATGCCCCCTCTAGACCTACTTTCGATCCTACATCTATTTATATGAGTAACATCTTTTATGGTCATGCACCCAATGTGAGGGGTTTATTCCTATTGATTCTCGATAGTGATGATACACATGTTCATAACATTGATGCCAAAAGATGTAGAGCTGATAATGATAGTACTACATTCTTGTGGCACTGCTGTTTAGGTCATATTGGTGTAAAACGCATGAAGAAGCTCCATGCTGATGGACTTTTGGAGTCACTTGATTTTGAATCACCTGACACATGTGAACCATGCCTCATGGGCAAGATGACTAAAACCCCATTCTCTGGAACAATGGAATGAGCAAGTGACTTGTTGGAAATCATACATACTGATTTTTGCGGTCCGATGAGCATTGAGGCGCACGGTGGATCTCGTTATTGAAAGTGCAATCATGCCCTTACATCATGTTTTGATGTTGATGACAATATACATGTAGGGGACTAACTATGTTTGTCAAGTGAATCTCAGGTGTTAGTCCCCGGTTTATCAAAAGGGTGTGGACCATGAACAAATGAAGTTAATCTTACTCAAGGAAGAAGTATCAAGAATATTGCATATTTGTTTTTCTTGAGTATAGGATCCCACACTATTAAGAGGGGATCGATAGGGTCAGTAAAAGACTTGCTCATGCCACTATATCCCACCTTCAAAAGTTTGTTTGGATCTATGAATTTCTCCCTTGGTTATGTCTCTGCCTCTGGGATTGCCGGATGTCCGGGCCCTACTGCCACGCCGGATGTCCGGGCTCCATCCCGGATGTCCGGCCACTACTACCCGTGAAACCAAGGTTCTGTATAACCATTCTATGGACACGCCAGATTTCTAGCCATCTACTGGATGTCCGGGCTTTCCTGGCACGCCGGATGTCTGGGCTCCATCCCGGATGTTCGACCACTACTACCCGTGAAACCAAGGTTATGTATAACCATTCTGTGGACACGCCGGATTTCTGGCCATCTGCCGGATGTCCGGGCTTGGCCCCGGATGTCCGGGGCCTTTGTTTTAGCCTCTGACCTGCCCTGTTTTCCATATACCTTGCCAGGCCGGATTTCCAGCCTCTAGCCCGGATGTCCGGCCTACCCGGTCACTTACACTACAACGGTCACCTGTGCTCTCATAGTATATATAGCTCTCTTCCCCCATTGGAGATGGTTGACCATTCACTTTGAGCTTACCCAAGAACACATTTCACTCTCCCTCACTCTCACACACCAAATCTTAGATCCCCAAGGGATTTGAAAGAATTTGAGAGAAGTTGTCCACCCAAGTGATAGATCCACTCCTTCCCCATCTTTGCACCAAAGGAATTCGTGATTTGAGCAAGTCTTGAGCTTTTTCCCACCGTTCTTGTTACTCTTGGAAGTTGGAGACTCCTAGGCGGTAGGAGTCATTCGGAGGAATCAAACGTTGTGATTACTCCCCAGAAAGTTTGTGAGGGTTTGGAGGCCACCTAAAGGTCTACCACTAGTGGTTGGGAATCGCCTTCGTGGTGATATCTCAAGGAGAGAATAGGGTGAGCCTTCGTGGCGTTGGTGTGCCTTCGTGGTAACATCCACCTCTCTAAACGGTGACGTAGCTTCCCTCCAAGGAAGTGAACATCGGCATACATCCTCGTCTCTCGAAGTTGCGGTTATTCCTAACCCTAACTTCCTACTTGTGGTTACTTGTATCTTAATCCTTACTTATATCTTATTATGCTTGCTTACTTACCTACTTGTGTTTCTTACTTATCTTGCTTAGTATCCTACTTGCAATTGTTAGGCTCACTTTCATATTCCGCATTATTGCCTAAAATTGCTAAGTAACAATTAAAATTTGTAATTGGACCTATTCACCCCCTCTAGGTCCATCTCAATCCTTTCAATTGGTATCAGAGCCTCGTGCTCTATTCATGTGGCTTAACCACCTTAGAGCGAGATGAACCCCGATGGGACTCCCCGAGTTGTGGATCCGAGGAGTACAGGAACGGCTTCCACGTAAGTCAAGTCCTTCACTTCTGAGGATCTGGAACGGGCGCTTGCTAAGCAAAAGGAGGAGCCTGATGCTTCTCTTGAGGCCTTGGTCCAAATGAGACTAGCCACACTAACCACGATGCTTGCACCACTTTCTAGTGGTGCGACATCGAGGCCAGCTATGCCTACTCCTTCACTTGGTCAACAACCTTCTAGTAATGAACACTATAGTGTTCCTTGGCTTTATGCAAGACCTCAAATAGATAAACCAAAGTATAACCCACAAGGCAAACCTCCTTTACTTGATGACACTACCGATTTTGCTTTGTGGAGAGTTACTATGCAGGATCATCTTTGATATGGAAATGATGAGATGTTGGAGATCTTGGAATATGGCTACAAAACTGTTGATCCGAAGAATCTTACTCCAAGAGAGGTATATGACAAGAATCTCAATGACACAGCAACCATGTGCATAAGGAGAGGTATGACTGACAAGCAAAGGAGACCATACATACATATCACAAGTGCCAAGGAATTATGGGATAGCATTGTGAGGACCAAGACCGGTACCTCCACTCTCCGGCTTGCTCAATATGAAATTGCCAAGGGGCAATTGCAAAACTTTTTTATGGAGAAAGGTGAATCTCCCAAGCAACTCCTTGAGCATCTCATGACTCTCACTGCCGATATTGAGTCATGTGAATGTGACAAGACACAAGATGGATTCTATTGGGAGATGTAGTAGTAAATGAAAAAAATTCCTATGATCACCAAGATCAATCTGTGGAGAAACCAGCAATGCGTAAGGGGAGAGTGCATCTTCATACCTTTGAAGATCGCAAAGCGGAAGCGCTACTAGAACGCGGTTGGTGGAGTCGTACTCGCAGCGATTCAGATCGCAGTGGATTCCGATCTAAGCGCCGACCAACGACGCCTCCGCGTTCAACACACGTGCAGTCCGGTGACGTCTCCTACGCCTTGATCCAGCAAGGAGGAAGGAGAGGTATAGGGAGAGCTCCGGCAGCACGACGGCGTGGTGACAATGGAGCTGCGTGGTACTCCGGCAGGGCTTCGCCAAGCACTACGGAGGATGGGGAGTAGGAGGAGTAGGGTTGTGCCGAGGGAGAGAGATATGCGTGTCCTTGGCAGCCCCAAACCCTCCACTATATATATGAGGAGGAGGAGGGAGGGCGCAGCCCTAGGGTTCCTATCCTAGGAGCCGGCGTCAGCCCCAGATGCCATCTGGTGTGGCCGCCAGGAGAGGGAGTGGGAGGGGCGGCACCCTAGGTGGGCCTAGGGCCCATCTGCCCCTAGGGTTTGCCCCCTCCCACCTTGTGCTGCGCCTTGGGCCCTTGTGGGGGGGGGGGCACTAGCCCACCTAGGGGCTTGTTCCATCCCACTTGCGGCCCATGCAGCCCTCCGATGCCGGTGGCCCCACATGGTGGACCCCCGGAACCCTTTCGGTGGTCCTGGTACGCTACCAGTGATGCCTGAAACACTTCCGGTGACCAAAACCTCACTTCCTATATATGAATCTTTACCTCCGGACCATTCTAGAACTCCTCGTGATGTCCGGGATCTCATCCGGGCCGAACAACCTTCGCTAACCATGTACACTATTTCCCTATAGCCCTAGCGTCATCGAACCTTAAGTGTGTAGACCCTACGGGTTCGGGAGGCATGTAGACATGACCGAGACACCTCTCTGGTCAATAACCAACAGCGGGATCTAGATACCCATGTTGGCTCCCACATGCTCCACGATGATCTCATTGGATGAACCATGATGTCGGGGATTCAATCAATCCCGTATACAATTCCCTTTATCTACCGGTATGACACTTGCCCGAGATTCGATCGTTGGTATCCCTATACCTTGTTCAATCTCGTTACCAGCAAGTCTCTTTACTCGTTCTGTAACACATCGTCCCGTGGCTAACTCCTTAGTCACATTGAGCTCATTATGATGATGTCTTACCGATTGGGCCTAGAGATACCTCTCCGTCACATAGAGTGACAAATCCCAGTCTCGATTCGTGCCAACCCAACAGATACTTTCAGAGATACCTATAGTGTACCTTTATAGCCACCCAGTAAAGTTGTGATGTTTGGCACACCCAAAGTATTCGTACAGTATCCGAGAGTTGCACAATCTCATGGTCTAAGGAAACGATACTTGACATTAGAAAAGCTTTAGCAGACGAACTACCCGATCTTGTGTTATGCTTAGGATTGGGTCTTGTCCATCACACCATTCTCCTAATGATGTGATCCCGTTATCAACGACATCCAATGTCCATGGTCATGAAACCGTGACCATCTGTTGATCAACGAGCTAGCGAACTAGAGGCTCACTAGGGACTTATTGTGGTCTATGTATTCACACATGCATTATGGTTTCCGGTTAATACAATTATAACATTGACGGGGGGATGACCCTCGGGTAGCCTCAAACACTCCTTATGCTTCGGGCCCGCCCATAGGGCAAATGGGCGGGCCGCCTTCAAGGAGCCGGCCCGGCGACGCCCCGCCGGCACGGGCGCGCCGGCTGCTCCTTCATCAGCCGCGGCGTGCTGGCCGGCTGGGGGCCTCGCCGCCCGGCTCCTTCACCAGCCAGCCGTGCATCGGATGCCCCTGACAGGCCCTGCGTGGTGACAGTGGGCCCTGTCCCATCAGGGGTCGGCGCCCGCATGGCCTTAGTGGCCCCTATCCCGTCGGTGGTCAACGCCCGCATGGCCGCAGTGGCCTCTCGCCGCTGTTGGACGGCGACCAGGCCTCCAATAGTGGCAGCCTGCCCCCAACCACTCCACCATCTACTCCAGCATGGCTACAGGACAGCCGGCCGGCCGCTGACTTCAGCCGACCGCCGCAAGATGACGCCGCCCGTGGCGCCCCGTGCCGCGGTGTGACCGGGCTCGGGGCCCGCCCACGACAAGACCGAAGCTGGTGGCCCCCGCAGCCAGCCGTAGAGGCTGCCGGCTGGGTCCCCCCACGACCATTATATTCATATTGTAAGCCGGGGGGTTGGTCTATAAAACCCCCCGGGCCTCCCCCATGCCAGGGGGGGGGAGAGAGAGAGGACGGATAGACGCCGGGCGAAGAAGAACGACGATAGCACCACCCACGTAGCATTCCCCACGGGGAACCTCTCGAGCCCGGGCGCTTAGCTCCCACCTCGGTTCATACAGCCCCAGGAGCACGATTGTAACCTTCACCCCGCCTCAACGAGACCAAGCAGGAGTAGGGGTTTTACCTCCCTCGAAGGGCCCTGAACCTGGGTACATCGCGTGTCAGTCACCGCTTGTGCCTAACCCCGTTCCCAGAGTCCACCGGCGTCCTTTCGGCCCTCTCAATTAGCCTACCCATGGCATCTGTCGTGACAAAACCACGACAAGCATGAACAATAGACGATTATCATGAACAAGGAAATACAATAATAACCATTTTATTATTGCCTCTAGGGCATATTTCCAATAGTATCCCACTTGCACTAGAGTCAATAATCTAGTTACGTTGTGATGAATCGAACACCCATAGAGTTCTGGTGTTGATCATGTTTTGCTCGTGAGAGAGGTTTACTCAACGGATTTGCGACATTCAGATGGGTATGTACTTTACAAATATCTATATCTCCTTCCTAAATGTAATCACGAATGGAGTTGAAGCAGAGTTTGATGTGTCTTGTCTTCTTGTGAAACCTGGGCTCCTTGGCAAGGGCAATAGCTCCAGTGTTGTCACAGAATAGAGTCATCGGGCCCTACGCATTGGGAATCACTCCTAGGTTGGTGATGAACTCCTTCATCCGGACTCCTTCCTTTGCTGCTTCTGAAGCAGTTATGTACTCCGCTTCACATGTAGATGCCGCCACGATGCTTTGCTTGTGGCTGCACGAGCTGATTGCCCCTTCGTTCAAAATATACACGTATCCGGTTTGTGACTTCGAGTCATCCGGATTTGTGTCGAAGCTAGCATCGACGTACCCTTTACGACGAGCTCTTCGGCACCTCCATATACGAGAAACATGTCCTTGGTCTTTTTTAGGTACTTCTGGATATTCTTGACCGCTGTCTAGTGTTCTGCTCCGGGATCACTTTGGTACCTCCCTACCAAACTTATTGCAAGGTTCACATCAGGTCTGGTACACATCATGACATACATAATAGAGCCTATGGCTGAAGCATAGGGGATGACACTCATCTCTTCTCTATCCTTTGCCGTGGTCGGGCATTGAGTCGTACTCAATCTCACACCCTGTAACACAGGCAAGAACCCCTTCTTGGACTGATCCATATTGTACTTCTTCAATATCTTGTCAAGGTATGTGCTTTGTGAAAGACCTATGAGGCGTGTCGATCTATCTCTATAGATCTTGATGCCTATATGTAAGCAACTTCTCCAAGGTCCTTCATTGAAAAACACTTATTCAAGTAGGCCTTTATGCTTTCCAAAAGTTCTATATCATTTCCCATCAACAATATGTCATCCACATATAATATGAGAAATGCTACAGAGCTCCCACTCACTTTCTTCTAAATACAAGGTTCTCCATAAACCTGTATAAACCCAAACGCTTTAATCACCTCATTAAAGTGAATGTTCCAACTCCAAGATGCTTGCACCAGCCCATAGATGGACCGCTGGAGGTTGCATACCTTGTTAGCATCTTTAGGATCGACAAAACCTTCCGGCTGCATCATATATAGTTCTTCCTTAAGGAAGCCATTAAGGAATGCCGTTTTGACGTCCATTTGCGAGATCTCATAATCATAAAATGCGGTAATTGCTAACATGATTCGGACGGACTTCAGCATCGCTATGGGTGATAAAGTCTCATCATAGTCAACTCCTTGAACTTGTCGATAACCCTTAGCGACAAGCCGAGCCTTATAGACGGTCACATTACCATCCGCGTCAGTCTTCTTCTTAAAGATCCATTTATTTTCTATGGCCCGCTTTTCATCAGGCATGTCCACCAAATTCCTTACTTTGTTCTCATACATGGACCCTATCTCGGATTTCATGGCTTCAAGCCATTTGTTGGAATCTGGGCCCGCCATTGCTTCTTCATAGTTCGAAGGTTCACCGTTGTCCAACAACATGATCTCTAGGATAGGGTTTCCATACCACTCTGGTGCGGAATGTGTCCTAGTGGACCTTCAAATAGCAACTTGATCTGAAGTTTCATGATCATCATCATTAACTTCCTCTCCAGCCGGTGCAGGCTCCACAGAAACAACTTCCCGTGCTGCGCTACTCTCTGGTTTGAGTGGAGGTACAATTACCTCATCAAGTTCTATTTTCCTCCCACTTCCTTCTTTCGAGAGAAACTCTTTCTCTAGAAAGGATCCATTCTTGGCAACAAAGACTTTGCGTTTGGATCTGAGGTAGAAGGTATACCCAATAGTTTCTTTGGGGTATCCTATGAAGACGCACTTTTCCGCTTTGGGTTCGAGCTTCTCAGGTTGAAGTTTGTTCACATAAGCATCGCATCCCCAAACTTTCAGAAACGACAACTTAGGATTCTTTCCAAACCATAATTCATACGGTGTCATCTCAACGGATTTAGACGGTGCCCTATTTAAAGTGAATGCGGCAGTATCTAATGCATATCCCCAAAATGATAGCGGTAAGTCGGTAAGAGACATCATAGATCGCACCATATCCAATAGAGTGCGATTACGATGTTCAGACACACCGTTTCGCTGAGGTGTGCCAGGCAGCGTGAGTTGTGAAACAATTCCACATTTCCTGAGGTGCGTGCCAAACTCGTGACTTAAATATTCTCCGCCATGATCGAATCGTAGGCACTTTATTTTCCTGTCATGTTGATTCTCAACCTCACTCTAAAATTCCTTAAACTTTTCAAAGGTTTCAGACTTGTGTTTCATGAAGTAGACATACCCATATCTGCTTAAGTCATCAGTGAGGGTGAGAAGATAACAGTAGCCACCGCGAGCCTCATCGCTCATTGGACCGCATACATCGGTATGTATTATCTCCAACAAGTCAGATGCTCGCTCCATTATTCGGGAGAATGGAGTCTTGGTCATCTTGCCCATGAGGCATGGTTCACACGTGTCAAATGATTCGAAATCAAGAGACTCCAAAAGTCCATCAGCATGGAGTTTCTTCATGCATTTGACACCAATATGACCAAGGCGGCAATGCCACATGTAAGTGGGAGTATCGTTATCAATCTTACATCTTTTGGTACTTACACTATGGACATGTGTAACATCACGTTCGAGATTCATCAAAAATAAACCATTGACCAGCGGGGCATGACCATAAAACATCTCTCTCATATAAATAGAACAACCATTATTCTAAAATTTAAATGAGTAGCCATCTCGCATCAAACATGATCTAGATACAATGTTCATGCTCAAAGCTGGTACTAAATAACAATTATTGAGGTTTAAAACTAATCCTGAAGGTAGATGTAGAGGTAGCGTGCCGACGGCGATCACATCGACCTTGGAACCATTCCTAACGCGCATCGTCACCTCGTCCTTTGCCAGCCTTCGCTTGTTCCACAACTCCTGCTTGGAGTTACAAATGTGAGCAACTGCACCGGTATCAAATACCCAGGAGCTACTACGAGCGCTGGTAAGGTACACATAAATAACAAGTATATCACATATACCTTTAACATTTCCAGCCTTCTTATCCGCTAAGTACTTGGGGCAGTTCCGCTTCCAGTGACCGGTACCCTTGCAATAAAAGCACCCAGTCTCAGGATTGGGTCCATTCTTGTTCTTCTTCCTGGCAACTTGCTTACCGGGCGTGGCAACTGCTTTGCCATCCTTCTTGAAGTTCTTCTTACCCTTGCCTTTCTTGAAACTAGTGGTCTTATTCACCATCAACACTTGATGCTCCTTTTTGATCTCGACCTCCGCTGATTTCAGCATCGAGTACAACTCAAGAATGGACTTCTCCATACCCTGCATGTTGTAGTTCATCACAAAGCTCTTGTAGCTAGGTGGGAGTGACTGGAGGATTCTGTCAATAACCGAGTCATCCGGAAGATTAACTCCCAGATGAGACAAGCGGTTGTGCAACCTAGACATTTTGAGTATGTGCTCACTGATAGAACTATTCTCCTCCATCTTACAACTGAAGAACTTGTCAGAGACATCATATCTCTTGACCTGGGCATGAGCTTGGAAAACCAATTTTAGCTCTTGGAACATCTCATATGCTCTGTGTTGCTCAAAACGCTTTTGGAGCCCCGGTTCTAAACTGTAAAGCATGCCGCACTGAACCAGGGAGTAATCGTCACAGCGCGACTGCCAGGTGTTCATAACGTCCCGAGCCTCTGGGAAAATGGGTGTGTCACCTAGCGGTGCATCAAGGACATATAATCTTGTGGAAGTTGTGTGGATGATCCTCAAGTCACGGACCCAGTCCGCATAGTTGCTTCCATCATCTTTCATCTTGGTTTTCTCTAGGAACGCATTGAAGTTGAGGGCAACATTAGCATTGGCCATTGGATCTACAATATAGATTGTAAAGACAATTTTAGACTAAGCTCATGATAATTAAGTTCACATAATCAAATTATTTAATGAACTCCCACTTAGATAGACATCTCTCTAGTCATCTAAGTGACACATGATTCATGTCAACTAGCCCGTGTCCGATCATCAAGTGAGACAGACTAGTCATCCATGGTGAACATCTCCATGTTGATTGTATCTTCTATACGACTCATGTTCGACCTTTCGGTTTCTCGTGTTCTGTGGCCTGTGTAAATCTGGCTTACACCCGTTGGATGCGAACGTTAGAACCTATCACACCCGATCATCACATGGTGCCTCGGAACAACGATCCTTAGCAACGGTGCACAGTTAGGGTGAACACGCTTCTTGAAATTTTAGTGAGAGATCATCTTATTTAGCTATCGTCGTTCTAAGCAAATAAGATGTAAACATGATAAACATCACATGCAATCAATATAGTGACATGATATGGCCAATATCATCTTGCTCCTTTGATCTCCATCTTCGGGGCACCATGATCATCACTGTCACCGACACGACACCATGATCTCCATCATCATGATCTCCATCATCATGTCTTCATGAAGTTGTCTCGCCAACTATTACTTCTACTACTATGTCTAACGATTAGCAATAAAGTAAAGTAATTACATGGTGTTTATGATTGACACGCAGGCCATACAATAAAATAAGACAACTCCTATGGCTCCTGCCAGTTGTCATACTAATCGACATGCAAGTCGTGAATCCTATTACAAGAACATGATCAATCTCATACATGACAATGCATCACATCACATCCTTTGGCCATATCACATCACAAGGCATATGCTGCAAAAACAAGTTAGCCATCCTCTAATTTGTTGTTGCAAGTTTTTACGTGGCTGCTATAGGTTCCTAGCAAGAACGTTTCTTACCTACGCAAAAACCACAACGTGATATACCAATTGCTATTTACCCTTCATAAGGACCCTCTTCATCGAATCCGATCTGATCCGACTAGAGTGGGAGATACAATCACCCCCTAGCCACCTTATGCAACAAGTGCATGTCAGGCGGTGGAACCGGTCTCACGTAAGCGTACCTGTAAAGTTGGTCCGGGCCGCTTCATCCCACAGTACCGCCAAATCAAGATAAGACTAGTAACGACAAGCAAATTAACAAGATCGACGCCCACAACAACATGTGCTCTACTCGTGTATAGATTCTACGCATAGACCTAGCTCATGATGCCACTGTTGGGAGACGTAGTAGTAAATCAAAAAATTTCCTACGATCACCAAGATCAATCTATGGAGAAACCAACAACGAGTAAGGGGAGAGTGCATCTTCATACCTTTGAAGATCGCAAAGCGGAAGTGTTACTAGAACGCGGTTGGTGGAGTCATACTCGCAGCGATTCAGATCGCGGTGGATTCCGATCTAAGCGTCGAACAACGACGCCTCCACGTTCAACACATGTGCAGCCCGGTGACGTCTCCTACGCCTTGATCCAGCAAGGAGGAAGGATAGGTTGAGGGAGAGCTCCAGCAGCATGACAGCATGGTGATGGTGGAGCTGCGTGGTACTCCGGCAGGGCTTCGCCAAGCACTACGGAGGACGAGGAGTAGGAGGAGTTGGGCTGTGCCGAGGGAGAGAGAGATGCATGTCCTTGCCAGCCCCAAACCCTCCACTATATATAGGAGGAGGAGGAAGGAGGGTGCAGCCCTAGGGTTCCCACCCTAGGAGCCGGCGATAGCCCCAGATGCCATCTCGTGCGGCGGCCAGGAGAGGGAGTGGGAGGGGCGGCGCCCTAGGTGGGCCTAGGGCCCATCTGCCCCTAGGGTTTGCCCCCTCCCCCCTTGTGCTGTGCCTTGGGCCCTTGTGGGGGGTGCACCAGCCCACCTAGGGGCTGGTTCCCTCCAACTTGCGGCCCATGCAGCCCTTCAATGCCGATGGCCCCACACGATGGACCCCCGGAACCCTTTCGGTGGTCCCGGTACGCTACCAGTGATGCCCGAAACACTTCCGGTGACCAAAACCTCACTTCCTATATATGAATATTTACCTCCAGACCATTTCGGAACTCCTCGTGATGTCCAGGATCTCATCCGGGCTCCGAACAACCTTCGGTAACCACGTACACTATTTCCCTATAACCCTAGCGTCATCGAACCTTAAGTGTGTAGACCCTACGGGTTCGGGAGGCATGTAGACATGACCGAGACACCTCTCCGGTCAATAACCAAAAGCGGGATCTAGATACCCATGTTGGCTCCCACATGCTCCACGATGATCTCATTGGATGAACCACGATGTCGGGGATTCAATAAATCTCGTATACAATTCCCTTTGTCTACCGGTATGACACTTGCCCGAGATTCGGTCGTCGATATCCCTATACCTTGTTCAATCTCGTTACCGGCAATTCTCTTTACTCATTCCGTAACACATTGTCCCGTGGCTAAATCCTTAGTCACATTGAGCTCATTATGATGATGTCTTACTGAGTGGGCCCAGAGATACCTCTCTGTAACACGGAGTGACAAATCCCAGTCTCAATTCGTGCCAACCCAACAGATACTTTCGGAGATACCTATAGTGTACCTTTATAGTCACCCAGTTACATTGTGATGTTTGGCACACCCAAAGTATTCCTACGGTATCCAAGAGTTGTACAATCTCATGCTCTAAGGAAATGATACTTGACATTAGAAAAGCTTTAGTAGATGAACTACACGATCTTGTGCTATGATTAGGATTGGGTCTTGTCCATCACATCATTCTCCTAATGATGTGATCCCGTTATCAACGACATCCAATGTTCATGGTCATGAAACTGTGACCATCTATTGATCAACGAGCTAGCCAACTAGAGGCTCACTATGGACTTGTTGTGATCTATGTATTCACACATGCATTATGGTTTCCGGTTAATACAATTATAGCATGAACAATAGACAATTATCGTGAACAAGGAAATACAATAATAACCATTTTATTATTGCCTCTAGGGCATATTTCCAATAGATTCAACTTGACTAAGTGATTTCTCGTGGACAAGTTGCTTCATGCTCTTGCTCCGTATCATCACCAAATGGTATGGGATATAAGACAAGACCATGGATTCAAGGAAATGACTCCATATGACATCATATCCGCTTTCCAACTCTTTGAAGAGTCAAAGGCAAATGCTACAAAACATCTTGCCATGCATGGTACCTCAACATCAAAAATCAATCTCGCGTTGAAGGCCAAGCATGTATATGAAGAAGAGCAAAGTGAAGAAGAAGAAGATGATGAGGATGAAGATGGTGATGAGATTGACTCCGATGAGAGCCCTTCATATGAATACATTGCCCTCTTTGTCACGAAGTTTAGCGCGGGAAAATTCAAAGGAAGATTCCAGAAGAAGAAAATGAGAACATGTTACAACTATGAAGAAACAAACCACTTCTCCAACGATTGCCCCTATGGGAAGAGAGAAGATAAACCAAGGTTTCCCAAGACCTTTCCCAAGAAAAAGTTATCAAACCCTTTGAACTCAAAGCTTAAGAAGAGAGATGGGAAAGCAATGGTTGCTCATGAAGAATCCGATCTGGATGATGTTAGTGGTGTTGCCAGAGTTGCTCAAGATTCTAAAAACACTTTGAGGCTAGTCAACAAGAGTGGTGATGTTGTCACCTACAAATATATGAAAAAATACAAGGGCAACGCTCACAAGTGCGTAATGGCAAAGGTCGTGGTAGAAGATGGAGAGGACCAAAACTCTCCTGACAAGGTCAAGGTAACCCCACGATCAAATCCTCCTCTCCTCACTCCTCTTACTCCTAGTGATGAGTACCTTGATGCGGAGGATAATCATGATGATAATGATATAGATGACCCCATGTTTGCTAAATTAAATAAGGTCATGTGCTCCCTCAAAGGAAAGAAGCTCACTATGTTTCGTATGCTTATGGAGATGGTGGGTAAGCACACCGTCACCATTAAGGAACTCAAAACCCTTGTAACCGAGGAAAAGGAAAAATATGAAATCCTTGAGCGGAAAGTCCAATATGAGGAAGCACGAAATGATGAACTATGCTTGAAAATTGGTGCAACCATTGATGTTCATACTAATGATCTTGCCTCCTTGAAAAAGGCTAAGGACTCTTGCGCAGAGTTGATGAATGATTGAAGTAAGCTTGTGAAGTATCATGCTTCTCTATCTAAGGATTGTGAGCTCCTATCCGTGTCCCTCAAGACTAAGGAAGAAGAGCTCACCCTTCTTACAAAGAGTTTTGAGACACTCAAGCTTACTTATCTAGAAACTCTAGCTAAGGCTTACTCTTCTCCTATTATCAATGTCGACGCTTGTACTACTAACTCTAGTAGTTTTCTAGCATCTATTCTTGAGGAGAATCGCCTTCTCAAGGCTCAAATCGAGAAAGGTCTCATGACATGTGCTCAAGGACAAAAGAACCTTAATGAGGTATTGAGCCAACACAATGAGGTGTTTGCCAAAGAGGGCTTGTGTTTGACCAAAGCACAAGCAAGAAGAAGACGTCTACTCAAAAGTGCACCGCTCCTCTAAAAGAAACATTTGTACGAGAAGGGCACAAGGAGAAAGGTAAGGTTGTTAGTGGGAAGGCCACAAGGGGCATGCCCACTCTCAACAAGCCAAAAGAGTTCATGCCTCCATCCTATGTACTTCGTAAGACTAAGGATGGAGAAGTTTATGCAAAATTTGTTGGTCCTCGAAATGCATTCCGGTTCTATGATATTTGGGTCCCTAAGACCCTTGTCACTAACTTGAGGGGTCCCATTGTAAAATGGGTGCCTCTAATCAAGTCATAATTGTGTGCAGGTTGCTTTCTCCGGTGGAGTAAAATGGGTGATCGATAGTGGATGCACAAATCATATGACCGGAGATAGCGAATTGAATTGCTCTATGATTTCATGGAAGCTATTCAACCATTTATGAGCATTATGTTTGGTGGAGGATCAAAAGGACACAGACTCGGATTGGGCAAGGTGGCTATCACAAATGACATGTCTCTTGCAAATGTCATGCTTGTTCAATCCCTTAAATATCACTTGCTTTTTGTTTGCCAATTGGCTTCTGTTGGTTATGATACACTCTTTGGACTAATGGATGTGAAAGTCTTTAAGACAGATACCCTTGAAGTGGCCTTTGTTGGAGAGTTGGATGGCAACCTTTACACGGTTGATTTCTCGAAAGACAACACATTCCATGCAACTTGTCTAATGACCAAGGCCGACAAGGGGTGGCTATGGCATCGCTGGCTAGCCCATGTGGGCATGAGAAATATTCAAGATCTCTTAAAGGGTAATCACATCCTTGGTCTAACCAATGTATCATTTGAGAAAGATCGTGTGTGTAGTGCATGCATAGAAGGGAGGCAACATCAATCAAAGCACCCACCCAAGAATGTTGTATCTACCTCAAGGCCTTTGGAGCTCCTTCATGTGGATCTCTTTGGGCCTCCTTCATGGGACAGTCTTGGTGGGAAAAAGTATGGACTTGTCATTGTTGATGATTACTCAAGATATACATGGGTGTTTTTCCTCAAGTCCAAGGACGAGACAAAGATCACTTTCATTGATTTTGCCAAGCAAGCACAACACATTGACAAATAAATCTAGGCAATAAGAAGTGATAATGGCTCCGAGTTCAAGAACTACCCTTGGAAGGATTTCTTAGTGATGAAGGGATTGAGCATCAATATTCTGCACCATACACGCCACGACAAAATGGTGTTGCAGAAAGGAAGAATCGTACACTTGTAGAGATGGCAAGGTCCATGTTGGATGAGTACAAGTCACCACATAGTTTTTTAGCCGAGGATGTCATCACCGCATGCCATGCATGTAACCGGCTCTTCCTCCGTAAAATATTGGAAAAGACACCATATGAGCTTCTAACTGGGAACAAGCCAAATGTCAAGTACTTTCGTGTATTTGGGTGCAAATGTTTCATCCTCTACAAAAGAGAACGGTTAGGAAAATTTCAATCCAAAACAACTAAGGGCATTTTTGTTGGTTATGGATCAAACTCTCACGCCTATAGAGTCAACAACAAATCCAATGGATGTGTTGTAGAAACTTGTGACATGGTGTTTGATGAATTTAATGTCTCCCATGGGGAGCAAGTTAATCTAAGTGATGTAGGTGAAGGAGATTCGCCTCAAGATATCTTGTCCATGGGCGTTGGGGCTCTTCTTCCCATGGAACAAGAACCTCATCATGATGAAGAAGAAAATGAAAGTTTCACACATCATCAAACCACTTCAACAACCATACCTCCACAAGCTCCTATTGCTCAACCAATGCGCTTACTTCTAGAACAAGAAGATGATCAAGTTCCTATCCAAGAACAATATCATCGTCAAGGGCAAGAACAAGGAAGTGCAATCATTGATGATGAACCTCAACAAATGCAATATGAAGAAGAAGATTTTCCACCACACATTAATGATCCATATGTTGAGGATGTGGATGATGGACATGAAGTTGAACCTTGCGAAACCCTAACCTCCATCATGCCTCGAGTGGCCTGTCGTGTTGATGTTAACAAAATCCTCACTGGCATATCGGAAGGTAGAATCACTCGTAAACATTTGACAAACTTCTGTGCTCACTTCTCGTTTGTGTCTAGTGTTGAGCCTCTCAAGGTACAAGATGCATTGATTGACAATGATTGTCTAGTTGCCATGCAAGAAGAGTTGAACAGTTTTGAACGTAATCAAGTATGGTCATTAGTCGAGAGGCCAACTACGGAGCACAATGTCATTGGAACAAAATGGATTTTCAAGAACAAGCAAGATGAGAATGGTGTAATCATCCGTAACAAGGCAAGGAGTGGCACAAGGGTACTCACAAGTTGATGGTTTGGACTTTGGTGAGACCTTTGCCCCCGTTGCCCGTCTTGAATCTATTCGCATCTTACTTGCTTATGCTGCTTTCAATGGTTTTACATTACATCAAATGGATGTGAAGAGTGCTTTCCTTAATGATCCTCTACAAGAAGAAGTATATGTATCACAACCACCTGGGTTCGTTGATCCCTATCACAAAGACTATGTGTATAAATTTCATAAGGCTTTGTATGGCCTCAAACAAGCACCTCGTGCTTGGTATGATTATCTTAAGAAGTTTTTACTCGATGATGGTTTTGTGAGAGGGGTGATCGATCCCACTATTTTTACTAAGAGGGACAAGGGTGATTTGATCTTATGCCAAATCTATGTAGAGGATATCATTTTTGGTTCTCCTAACATTCATTTGTGCAAGAAGTTTGCGGCCTCCATGGCCAAGAACTTTGAGATGTCACTCAATGCGGATTTAAAATTCTTTCTCGGATTCCAAATTCAACAATTTCAAGAAGGAATATTCTTATCTCAAGCAAAGTACCTCAAGGATATCCTAGAAAAGTTTGGCATGATTGATGCTAGTCCATGTAAGACACCCGTGCCAACCAAAATTGTACTCACTAAAGACACAAACAGCGCCCCTTTTGACACATCTAAATACCGCTCTATGATTGGTTCGTTGCTTTATCTTTGTGCATCTAGACCAGACATCATGTTCAGTGTATGCATGTGTGATAGATTTCAAGCTTCCCCTAGGGAAAGTCATCATAAGGCGGTTAAGCATATTCTTAGACACCTTGTTCACACCCCTAAGTTGGGTCTATGGTACCCCAAGGATGATAAGTTTGATCTCATTGGGTACACGGATGCGGATTGGGCTGGAGACAAAGTGGATCATAAGTCCACCTCCGGTGCATGTCAATTTCTTGGACGATCCTTGGTAAGTTGGTCCTCAAAGAAACAAAATTGTGTTGCTCTCTCCACCACCGAAGCTGAATACATTGCAATCGCCAGTTGTGCAACTCAATTACTATGGATGAGGCAGAATTTGAAGGATTACGGTATCACCTATAGACATGTGCCTCTTCTATGTGATAATGAAAGTGCCATCAACATTGCTGAGAATCCCAAAGATCATACCCGCACCAAACACATTGACATTAGGTATCATTTCTTGAGAGATCATGTGGAAAAGGGTGACATTGATATTGCTCATGTTGGTACAGATATGCAAATTGCAGACATTTTCACCAAACCACTAGATGAAGCAAGGTTTTGTCAACTTAGGCGTGAACTTGGTATCTTGGAGCTTGACAACATTATGTGAAGTCCCACACCCATGCATGCAATTTACTTCATGTCTTGTCTTGATGTAGGCATATATTTAGGGCGAGACATTCAACTCATGAATTCTCTCACCCTATGCAATGCATAAATAAAACAAACACTCTCAAAGTTATCACGGATTTCGAACTATGGTACTTTACAATGATGGAGTCATGACTGTGTACCCAAGGTTCAAATCTTTGCGGCACTATGTCTCATATGCTCAAACATGGTGAATTCGGTCACCGCTTGTGGATTGCGTATATGAACCTTTCTTTACCTTTTATTATTATTGCACATCTTAGTATGGCCTTAGAGTATTCAGGTTTTCATCCCTTCCATCTCTAAAACTCCTTGGCGGAGTCTATATCAAAATATCTTACGTTTTCCCTTTGCAAAAACTCCTCCCTACATGGACTCTCTGCCCAGTTGCCGGACATCCGGCTCCTCAGCCGGACATCCGGGCCCTGGCATTTTGCTCTCTGGTCTCTAATAGCCGGATATCCGGGCTTGGCCCGAGATGTCCGGGCCATCGCCAGTAGAGTTTTTGCTCTCTAGTCTCTGGTCGCCAGATATCCGGGCTTGGCCCCAAATGTCCGGGCCATCGCCAGCAGAGTTTTGCTCTCTGGTCTCTGGTCACCGGATATCTGGGCTTGGGCCCAGATGTCCGGCCCGTTGCCCGTAGACTAACTAAACGGGGGGAGGGCTCGGGATTTGGGGGCAGTTCCCCATTCTCTCCCCGTCTAACTCCAATAGCCGCCGCCGCCGGGCTATGCTTCGGCGCTGCCCCAGCCATCTCCTCCATCCTCCGCCCCCGATCTCCTGCCCACGTCCTCATCTCCTCCCGATCTACACTTCCACCCAATCCATTTTCTAGGTTGCGGTGTGAATCACTCAGGAGGGACCGATTCGGGTGTTGACTTGAGGTTCGGCCGCCCGAGTTCATCATGGCGCGTAGCAAGCAATGCGGTCCTCCTCCTCCTTCCCGGGGTATGGCAATGTTCTGCTCTTGCCTCCATCTTTTTTTGACTCAACCCTTCTAGGTTTTTGATGCTTTGTCATATTTATCTTGATATATCTCTTTCTCTAAGAGATTTGATGACACTTGCCTAACCCAAAATCTACATAATTGGCTAAAACAACCGAACTGTGGGTATGTCAATACTTTGATCTACCACTTGTGGTCATGTTCAAAAATGTTCACATCTCTGTTGTGTCATTGTTCTACCCTTGTTCATAACTCTATGGCTATTTCTCATCGGTATTCCTATCGTGCATCCATTTTCAGTCAATCGCTGACAAGGCTCCACCGACTCTGAGGACTGGGCTCGACCTAAGAAGAAGCAGACCACCTCCGGACCCAAGAAGAAGCATAGGGATCCCTCCCCCAGTCCATCGGCCTCTGATCCAGATGATGTGGATTTTGTTTTGGAGGATGAGGCCAACATTGCTCCGCAGAGATCTGTTGGCCAGTCGAAGCCGGGCACACGGAAGGTGCCCGTGCCTCAAGTCCGGGCTCTGCAATGCCCGTTTCTCATGGTCGTCACGTCTCCATGGAGCTCCCTTTCAGTGGGGATCGCCCCATCCACGATTTCACAACCACGGGGGCTGGTCCATACCTTGAGTTTCGTCGGGACATCAACCAGTTTGAGATGAGGGCTGATGCCGAGGATCCACGGTTCCGTACCAGCATGCAGCATGACCTCTTCTCCAGCTTTGTCCGCGGCCGTGGTCGTGCCCCTCATGCATTCGTGGATCTTCAGTTCTTGCGTGATAATCCTACCATGTTCCCTAGAGGCCCGGTCAAAATCACTGATGATATGACTCTCGGTACAGCAATGACCTTTAAGTGTGACTGGAATGAAGCCGCCATCCTCCAGTTTTGTGCCACCTGCTTCTTTGGCCCAGATGACACCCTCACTTGGATGACTGATAATACTCAGCTCAGTGTCACCTATGCCCAATTTGTTCAGTTTTTGGGTTTGTCTGGTGTTGGCCATCAGATCCACAGCAGTGATCCACATCATAGGCCCAACGGGATTGATGATTGCACTTCTCTTATTAAACCTCCCACTCAGCTCACTCCGGAGGAACGTAGTTATCCTCCCAATGAGGTATCTCTCTTCCGTTCTCCTTTCCACATTGTCTATCAGTGTGTGCTTCGCACTTTCTATCCCAAGAAGGGAGATCGCTCAAGGGTTCGCAACTATTGTATTGATTTGATGGTTCGTATGCAAGACACACCTACCGAGCCTCTGGACACAGCTCATTTCATTTGGCATGAGATCCGTCTTGCAAGTTTCATTCAGACGCACCAATTCCCTCGTGCTCCATTCATTCAGGCTTTGATTGATCATGCTGCCCCATTTGCGGTTGCCAAGACTGTTGTGCACTCCATTTGGAAACCTTCGACTCATATGCACGTGACAACTACTCCCCGGTCTGCTGCTCCTACTCAGCCCAAGAGGTCCACTGGTGGTGCTAAGTCCATAGTGCCCTCTATGCCTTCTTCTTCAACCACACCTCGAAACCGCCTTGCCGCATTCATAGGCAAGGCTCAGTCTGCTATTATGAAGGCGATCACGTTCAACTGTCGGCAAAACCATGATGTTCAGAAGCGCGTCATCATCTCCAAGAATCAGCTCAAGCAGCGCCTTCATGACTGTGGGAGTCCCGTGAGTGATGATGATCCTATTCCCGCGGCTCCGTCCGCCTCTACCTTCAGATTCCCGTCTCGTGACGAGTATGCCGAGTTCCTTGCTGTTGAAGATGACATCCGCTAGGAGTGATTTCTATGGATCTCTTTTAGTTCTTCCCCACTTTTTGCATGTTGACGTCAAAGGGGGAGAAGTAGTATCTTAGTTCGGGTCATACTATATGTTATCTATTTGTGTTCGCTATTATTCAAACTCTTAATGTATGCTGCATATGGTACTTCAGCGTTTGAGACTATGTTGCTATCCTTATGGCTATGGATTGTTGTTATGGGTTATTATGGTTGTATCATATGTGCGTCATACTTCCCTATTTGTTTTTATTTCTTTGAGTTACATATGATACCAATGAGAACAATCATCTCTATGCACACAATGAGGGGGAGCAAAAAACAAATAGGAACATATACTGCATTATGCTCTTATGATTTACAATGCTAAATTTATTTATTATACCTATGATACTACATGTATGATTGTCATCAACAAACAAAAAGGGGGAGATTGAAAGTGCAATCATGCCCTTACATCATGTTTTGATGTTGATGACAATATACATGTAGGGGACTAACTATGTATGTCAAGTGAATCTCAGGTGTTAGTCCCCGGTTTATCAAAAGGGTGTGGATCATCAACAAATGAAGTTAATCTTACTCAAGGAAGAAGTATCAAGAAGATTGCATATTTGTTTTTCTTGAGTATAGGATCCCACACTATTAAGAGGGGATCGATAGGGTCAGTAAAAGACTTGCTCATGCCACTATATCCCACCTTCAAAAGTTTTTTTGGATCTATGAATTTCTCCCTTGGTTATGTCTCTACCTTTGGGGTTGCCGGATGTCCGGGCTGCAAGCCGGATGTCCGGGCCCTACTGCCACGCCGGATGTCCGGGCTCCATCCCGGATGTTTGGCCACTACTATCCATGAAACCAAGGTTCTGTATAACCATTCTATGGACACACCGGATTTCTGGCCATCTGCTGGATGTTCGGGCTTTCCTGGCACGCCGGATGTCCGGGCTCCATCCCAGATGTCCGTCCACTACTACCCATGAAACCAAGGTTCTGTATAACCACTCTGTGGACACGCCGGATTTCTGGCCATCTGCTGGATGTCCGGGCTTTCCTGGCATGCCGGATGTCCGGGCCCTCTGTTTTAGCCTCTAACCTGCCCTATTTTCCATATACCTTGCCAGGCAGGATTTCTGGCCTCTAGCCCGGATGTCCGGCCTACCCGGTCACTTACACTAGAACGGTCACCTGTGCTCTCATAGTATATATAGCTCTCTTCCCCCATTGGAGAGGGTTGACCATTCACTTTGAGCTTACCCAGGAACACATTTCACTCTCCCTCACTCTCACACAGCAAATCTTAGATCCCCAAGGGATTTGAAAGCATTTGAGAGAAGTTGTCCACCCAAGTGATAGATCCACTCCTTCCCCGTCTTTGCACCAACGAAATTCGTGATTTGAGCAAGTCTTGAGATTTTTTGCATCGTTATTGTTACTCTTGGAGGTTGGAGACTCCTAGGCGGTAGGAGTCATTCGAAGAAGAATCAAACATTGTGATTACCCCCCAGAAAGTTTGTGAGGGTTTGGAGGCCACCTAAAGGTCTACCACTAATGGTTGGGAATCGCCTTCGTGGTGATATCTCAAGGAGAGAATAGGGCGAGCCTTCGTGGCATTGGTGTGCCTTCTTGGTAACATCCACCTCTCTAAACGGTGACGTAGCTTCCCTCCAAGGAAGTGAACATCGGCATACATCCTCGTCTCTCGAAGTTGCGGTTATTCCTAACCCTAACTTCCTACTTGTGGTTACTTGTCTCTTAATCCTTACTTATATCTTATTGTGCTTGCTTACTTGCCTACTTGCGTTTCTTACTTATCTTGCTTAGTATCCTACTTGCAATTGTTAGGCTCACTTTCATATTCCGCATTATTGCCTAAAATTGCTAAGTAACAATTAAAATTTTTAATTGTACCTATTCACCCCCTCTAGGTCCATCTCGATCCTTTCAGTTATTTTCTCACCTTCACTCATGACTTAAGTAGATATGGGTATATTTACTTAATGAAACACAAGTCCGAAACATTTGAAAAGTTCAAGCAATTTCAGAGTGAAGTTGAGAATCATCGTAACAAGAATATTAAATTCCTATGATCTGATTGAGGAGGAGGATATCTGAGTTATGAGTTTGCCAGTCACTTAAGACCATGTGGAATTATTTCACAATTGACATCGCCTGGAACACCACAACGTAATGGTGTGTCCGAACGTCGTAATCGAACCTTATTGGATATGGTGCATTCTATGATGTCTCTTGCTGATTTGCCACTATCGTTTTGGGGTTATGCATTAGAGACAGATGCATTCACTTTAAATAGGGCATCATCGAAATCCATTGAGACGAGGCCATATGAACTGTGTTTGGAAGAAGCCAAAGTTGTCGTTTCTTAAAGTTTGGGTATGTGATGCTTATGTCAAAAAGCTTCAGCCTGAAAAGCTGGAACCCAAAGCGGAGAAATGCGTCTTCATATTATACCCAAAAGAGAGACAATTGAGTATACCTTCTATCTCAGATCCGAAGGCAAAGTGCTTGTCGCAAAGAACAAAACATTTCTTGAGAAAGAGTTTCTCTCGAAAGAATAGAGTGGGAGGAGAATTGAACTTGATGAGGTTATTGAACCTTTACTTCAACGAGAGAGTAGCGCAGCGCAAAAAGATGTTTTTGTAGAGCCTGCATCGGTTGAAGAGGAAGTTAATGATGATGATCATGAAGCTTCGGATCAAGTTACTATCGAACCTCGTAGGTCGACAAGGGTGCGTACTGCTCCTGAGTGGTACGGCAACCATGTCTTATAGGTCATGTTGTTAGACAACGATGAACCTATGAGCAATGGAGAAGCGATGATGGGACCGGATTCCAAGAAATGGTTAGAGGTCATGAAATTCGAGATGGGATCCATGTATGAAAACAAAGTATGGACTTTGGAAGTATTACTTGAAGGGCGAAAGGCCATTCAGAAAAAAATGGATCTTTAAGAGGAAGATGAACACGGACGGTAATGTCACCGTCTATAAAGTTTGGCTTGTGGCAAAGGTTTTTTCACAAGTTCAAGGAGTTGACTACAATGAAACCTTCTCACCTGTAGCGATGCTTAAGTCTGTCAGTATCATGTTAGCAATAGCTGCATTTTTTCTTTTATGAAATTTGGCAAATGGATGTCAAAAGAACGTTCATTAACGGTTTCCTGAAGGAAGAGTTGTATATGATACAACCAGAAGGTTTTGTCGATCCATAGAATTCTATCAAAGTTTCCAAACTCCAATGATCCATTTATGGACTGGTGCAAGCATCTCAGAGTTGGAATCTGAGCTTTGATGAGGTGATCAAAGCGTTCGGGTTTATACAAGTTTACGCAGAAGCTTGTATTTACAAGAAAGTCATACGTGTCCGTCCTATCTATAATTTTTTATTGTTTCATGCCAATATTGTACAAGTTTTACATACTTTTGGCAACTTTTTATATGATGTATTGGACTAACCTATTGATCCAGTGCCGAGTGCCAGTTCCTATTTTTTGCATGTTTTTTGTATCGCAGAATATACATATCAAACGAAGTCCAAATGGAATAATTTTTTTTGGAGAATTATTATGTAATATTTGTGATTTTTGGGAGTTGGAATCACCGCAAACGGAGGCCCACACAGGGCACAAGACAAAGGGATCCGACCCTTGAGCCAGACGCATGGTGGTGGGTTGTGCCCACCTCGTACGTCGGTTGGAGCTCTACTTCGGGTGCAAGGAAACTTATATCCGGAAACAAATCGTGTTAAAATCTCAGTGCAATCGAAGTTACGGATCTCTGGGAATATAAGAAACACTTTTCGGCCAGATTTAGAGAACGCGAAACAAAAGAGAACAGAGAGGGAGATCCAATCTTGGAGGGGGCTCCCGCCCCTCCGCCTCCTTAGGAGACCATGGACCAGAGGTGGAATTATCCTCCCCATCTAGGGGAGGCCAAGGAAGAAGAATAAGTAGGGGGCTCTCTCCCCCTCGCTCTTGGTGGCACCGGAGTGCCGCCGGGGCAACGATCGAGACGACGATCTACATCAACAATCTTGCTACCGTCAACACCAACTCTCTCCCCCTCTATGCAGCGGTGTAACACCTATTCTCCCCGCTGTAATATCTATTTAAACATGGTGCTCAACTCCATATATTATTTCCCAATGATCTATGTTTATCCTATGATGTTTGAGTAGATCCGCTTTGTCCTGTGGGTTAATCGTGATCTTGGTTGGTATGATTGTATATTTTATTTATGGTGCTGTCCTACGGTGTCCTCCATTCTCGCGCAAACGCAAGCCCCCCCCACTGTAGGGTGTTGCAATGTGTTCATTATTTCCTTATTGTCAGTGTTGCGGGGGATGACAGCAGCCCAAACGCGGATAAGTGGGTTATGGCGCATAGGAGTAAAGAGGACTTGATACTTAATGCTATGGTTGGGTTTCACGACCTTAATGATCTTTAGTAGTTGCGGATGCTTGCTAGGGGTCCAATCATAAGTGCATATGATCCAAGTAGAGAAAGTATGTTAGCTCATGCCTCTCCCTCATATAAAATTACAAGAATCATTACCGGTACTTGTTATCGATTGCCTAGGGACAAATAACTTTCTTGTTGACACAAACCCTTTTACTAAACACCTAACTTTTATTATCTTGCAAAGTACTTATAGTTTTATTCTTGCAAAATAGTTCTAGCATCACTCCAACAAAATAGTTTCATACTTGTTTTAGGTAAAGCAAACGTCAAGTGTGCGTAGAGTTGTATCGGTGGTCGATAGAACTTGAGGTAATATTTGTTCTGCCTTTAGCTCCTCGTTGGTCAGCCTGGGCGTTCGGGTAATTTGGTTTTTTCGGTTCGGTTAGTTCGGTTTGCGAGTATTATGGTGAGCACAAAATGGAAACCGATTTTCTATCTGCCACATAAATACCCATGCCCAAATTACCAGAAAATTTCGGTTCGGGTAATTCGGGTACCCATAACCCGAAATATACACTTGCACACGCATAGATCAAATATAATAGTGCACATCACAAACATAGATCAAATATAATAGTGCACATCCCATATAAACAGAAACATAACTCGAGTCACAAACGCAAAATAAACATGGTTCAAGCTGAATAGATAACATGGTTCAAGCTAAATAGGTCCAAGCTGAGACAACCATAGCTAAATAATTTAAGGGCTTCCTAGAGGTTCAAGCTGAGAGGATTCCTTAGGTTGGCAGCACAATTCCTTGATGTTCTTCTGGTATTCCCTACATAAGTGAAGGAAAAATCACTTGAATATAGTGCAAATGCAAAGCAAATTAAAACAGAAATCTTGCTTAACAGATATCTTGCAAGTTACATGGGAAATCTTGCAAGAATTTCACTCACCAAGACTTATGATTCGGTGTCATCAATGGTGATGCAGACACTTGCACTTGTACTGGACTTAGCAATGCTTAGATCAGATAGTTCTTGAAGTACATCTGACAATAATAAATAAAGCAAGAGATTTAAGTACTGACAAAATAGAAAGCACATATCTAAGAGTAACTTGTTTTCTTAGTTACCTTGTTCTAGGTTGGCCAGTAGCTCGGCATCCTCTTCATTGTTAACAGGAATTTCTCTTCACAACCAATCCTGAGTACAAATTAGTGCTTGCACCATGAATGGGGTAAGAGAGCTTCAGAAGTCATCAAGGATGCGTCCACCAGTGCTAAAAGCCGACTCTGATGCAACTGTAGATATTGGGAAAGCTAGGACATCACGAGCTAAGCGTGACATCACAGGAAATCTAGACGAGTTAACCTTCCACCACTCAAGAATATTGAATTTTCCACTGTTTGTTTCATTATCCCCCGAAAGATACTTTTCAAGTTCATACTTGGAAGGGCTGATGCCGATTCCACAGTCATTCATTCTCATTTTCTTCGCAATCAAGGAACTCATCAAGCTTTCACTGCTGTCCTCTTCAAAGTGAGGTGCGTCATCAGGTTGCACTTCATGCTCACTTGGACCATATAACTTAACATACTCCTTGAATAGATTATTAAGTGTTGTATTCATTTTTGTCCACACATCCTCTCCATTGACCTATCCAAACATTTCAAAAGTTTAAATCTTGATGTAATTTGACAACTAATATCTTGGATCAAGAGCAACAACTACAAAAATCAGGATGTTAAAGCTCTTGTGATCTCCCCAATACTTGTTGTACTTGTCAATCATCCTTTCTCCCATATCTCTTCGCAAGGGGTCTTCACTTCCACACCATGCCCTCAGCAAGACAATTATATCAACAATTTGATGGAAGAAAATATGAGATGTGCAATAATTTGAGCTTGAAACACGAAGGGTAAGCTTATAGAAATGCTCAAGAAACTCAGCCATCTTTGAAGCATTATCCCAATCTTCAGGTTCAAGCACTCCTGGCATTTTTTCGCCATTTAGCTCAATTGCAAAGTACGGGTCCTCTTCTTCATACCTCACAAAGACCTTCTCATATGTGGCTAAAGCTTTCAACATTAAGTACGTGGAGTTCCATCTAGTGCATACATCAAGTGACAAGAAACCTTTGTTTGCCAACTTCTCTAATTCAGCACACTTCTTGAACTTGGTAATTCTAGCTGGAGAATTCTTAACAAACTTGACAGCAGCACGAACTCGCTTCACCGAGATCTCCAACTCTTTGAGCCCATCGGTAACTATCAAGTTCATAATATGAGCAGCACATCTCATGTGCATATATTCTCCTCTCCCTACGCTTGCATTTGCACTGTTCATGATCCTCTTTACGTGGTTTATAGCTCCATCATTTGCTGAGGCATTGTCAACTGTGACTGAAAACACCTTATCTATGCCCCACTCAACCAAACACTTCTCCATGTCCTTCCCAATGTCTTCCCCCTTTTGACCCCTCACCAAGAAAAGTCCAATGATCCACTTATGTAGAATCCATTCACTATCAATAAAATGGGCTGTCACACACATAAAATTCAGCTTTTGGGAAGATGTCCATGTGTCGGTAGTTAGGCAAACTCTTTCACATGATTCTTTCAAGAATTTCTGTAGCTTGACTTTCTCCCTGTAATGAATGCGAACACAATCTCTGGTAACTGTCCTCCTAGATGGGGCATTGAAATGAGGACAAGCCTTTGCCACAAACCTTCTAAATCCTGGCTTCTCAACAAATGCAAATGGAAGCTCATCCATAATTATCATTTCAGCCAAAGCATCTTTGAGCTTATCCCGATTGAATCTCCAAGTGGTGAGTGAGCACTTACTAGTATCTGCCAGATTCGGAGTAGCTTGTAGAGTTGGCTGCTTGTGATCATTGACCCTATCAGGTTTTCTCTTGCATGTCGTCAAATGCTTCAGCATGGATGATGTACCATTCCTTTTAGCGACACAAGCAAGCTCACTTTTGCAATAGTTGCATGTTGCTTTGGTCAGCACACCCCCTTCCAGGACCTTGGTAAAATGGTTCCAGACTTCAGACCATGGAGCCATTTCCTTCCTTTTCTTTGCATTTGCTGTCGTCTTCTCAACCTCAGTCATCTCCTTCTGCTACTGGTTCATGGGCTGCTGCCCATCATTATTGTCTTTCTTCGAGTTCAAAGCTGTGTAAGGGGAGGCGCCTGACACCGACATATGAGAGCTTTGATCTGCCATCTACAAAAAACAAATAACACAACTAGTTAGCCTAACATATTAGCAATAAGAAGAGATTAGCAGGTCAAAAGAAGAAACAATTTGCATTTTAACAATACATTTAAACTATATTTTAACAGTACATTTAATTAACAAATCTCAAGTCTGCTATCTGCATACACATGCTAGTAACATTCAAGTCTGCTATTTGCATACAAACACTATTTAAACAAATAACATTCAAGTCTGCTATCTGCATACACACACTAGTAATTAAATCAAGTATACAAATTGCAATTAAAAGTGGAACTACAAGTATTAGTTTTATCTAGAGCTGATACACATCAACACGTGACTACTGAATCGGGACAAAGTGAAATGGTTCTTAGTCTGAATCAGCACGCATCCGTTTTGACAACTTGAGCATATGAATCGGGACAAATTGGAACTTGGGGAGTGACAAAGTGAAGGCCTGGAGGGACTTACCACTCACGTTGATCACTTGATGTTGCTGCGGTGCTGCCGTCGAAGGTGCTTTGCGCGTTGACTCCGGCCCGACGGCTAGCATGTCTCCTCGTACAGCAACCGGTGGCTCGCGCGTCTACTCTACTACTCCAACAATTTCGGCTCCATCGGTGCATCGCTACAACAACAGCATCGCGAGCTCGTGCGGTGTGCCTCACGTGGTCACGACTCATGCCATCACGCGTCATGAGCAGGTGCAGGCACCACCATCTGCCATCGCTCGAAACTAGGTTAGGGCGAGAGGGAGGAGGGTCGAGGGAGAGGAGTGGTCGATTGGGATGCTTTTGTAAGCTGTGACTTGGGACTGGGAGGCTTTTGTGCGAGTAGGGAGTTGGGCTTGGGCCGGCAGGTTGCGTAGGTGCAAGCGTGTGTTGTGCTAACTTCAGTTAATATGGCTATTTTGGGTTTTCGAGACTGCTAACCGAACCCTTACCCGAAAACCGAATAGTCCTAAAACCAGAACCATACCAAAGACCGAAACCCAAATTAACGACATTTCGGGTATTACAATTTGGTTCAGGTTTGGGTAACGGTTTCGGGTACCCAAACGCCCAGGCGGACTTGTTGGGTTTGACACTCTTATTTATCGAAGAAGGCTACGAACGATCCCCTATACTTGTGGGTTATCAAGACCTTTTTTTGGCGACGTTGCCGAGGAGTTATAGCGTGGGGTGAATATTCTCGTGTGTGCTTGTTTGCTTTATCACTAAGTAGTTTTTATTTCCTGTTCTAAGTTGTTCTCTATATTTAGTTATGGATATGGAACACGAAACACCAAAACAATTAGTTGTGCCTGCTACTCATGGAGATGGGGAACCTCCTAAAACCCTCAATGCTCATTATGTGAAAGATATTATGCACTACTTTGATAATCCTAAGAAAACCCCATTCAACTATATAATGGGAGTAACCTTAGATCAACGTGAATACTTTAGGGATTATCGCTTGACTCATAAAGGGAAACTATTATGAGATCAAATTCATATATTGAAGTGCTATGCCTGGAATCTATGCTCTACATATGATTATACTTGTTGCTCTAGGATGAATACTCCACATATTCCCTTTTCATGCAAATTTAATGACAATGAAACCTTAGCTTCTCATGCTAATGGTATATATGATTATTATGATGTGGAATGAAGAAAACAATTTGTTGCTTTTAAGGGTGCTTGTGAAATTGAATCTTTGTTTAAAAAAGTTTGAAGATTTTGATGATTCAGTTTATAGACCTGAAAATCTTTCTATCCTTAAATATTGCTATGATAATTATAAATACAATTACGATATTGATGTGTTTATTGAGAAAGTCTCCACTGTCCAAGAAGAGACTAATATTTTGCAGGAGTCTATGGAAGAAGAAATTGATGAAACTGTGAGCTCATTGGATGAAAAAGATGATGAGGAAAGCAAAGAATAAACAGAGGGAGAGCGGATTAGCTTCCCTTGCCCACCTTCTAATGAGAGTAACTCTTCAACTCATACATTATTTAATGCCACTTCGTTCTTACTGAAGGATGAATGCTATGATAATTGCTATGATCCCGTTGATTCATTTGAAATATCCCTTTTTGATGAACTTGATGCTGGTTATGCTTGTGGCCAAGATGCCAATATGAATTATGTTTATGCAGATGAACTTGCTATAGTTCCTTATGTTAAGAATGAAATTGTTTCTATTGCACCCACACATGATAGTCCTATTATCTTTTTGAATTCTCCCAACTACACTATGCCGGAGAAGTTTGCTCTTATTGATTATATTAATGGGTTGCCTTTTACTATTTCACACAATTTTGATGAATATAATATGAATGTGCTTTATGCTCCTACTTGCAATTATTATGAGAGAGTAACTACATTTCCGCCTCTTTATGTTTCCAACACGATAAAATTGCAAGAAACTGCTTATACTATGCATTGGCCTTTACTTGATGTGCATGAATTGTTCTTGTATGACATGCCGATGCATAGGAAGAGAGTTAGACTCCATCATTGCTTGATATATGTTTCTTTGTGCTCACTACAAAATGCTAAATCATTGTTGATTCAAATTGGCTTTGATATACCTTGGGATCCGGGTGGATCCATTACTTGAGCACTTTATGCCTAGCTTAATGGCTTTAAAGAAAGCGCTGCCAGGGAGACAACCCAAAAGTTTTAGAGAGTCATTTACTTATGTTGAGTGCTTTTATAAAGTTTAAAAACAAAAAAATATAGAGGGGAACTTAAAACTTTTTCAAAAAGAGAAGCGATTGAAAGGTGATGCATTGCGGAAGTGAGGGTCGACCTTGAACACTTGTGTTCATGCTCATGGAAACAATGTAGAATTTTTCATGAATATTCTCGCAAAAATAATTATACCCTTCTAAAATTCCATTGTATTATAAAAATAATGTACCAAGGTTTGCCTTTAGGATGATTAGATTGCTTGTTGGTTTGTGCGGTGCAAAACAGAAACTTTGGCTGTAGTGCGCAATTTCTCATTTTTTACTGGAACGGCAAATGGTTCCAAATTTTTTTGTAATGTATTTATATACAAGTTTTTTATTTTTTCCTAATTGTCTATAATTTTTAGAGTTACATAATTATGGTGGATGTTCAAATCTTTACAGACTGTCCTGTTTTCACAGATTGCTGTTATAGCTTCATTATTTGCGTATGTTTGAATTCTTGTTGAAGCCTCCTTGAGTTGGAGCCATAGAATTGTGATATAATACAATGTTTAATGTTTTTTTGTAATTATACAATAATGTTACAGCAGTACATGATGGGATTTCATTTCCATATTCACTAACCCGGCCACTAAAAGTTCGGTTAAGTTTTGTGTGGATGAAGTGTTCGAAGATCGAGGAGGTCTCGATGTGAGGAGAAGGAGGAGAGGCAAGAGATCAAGCTTGGGGATGCCCAAGGAACCCCAATTAAATATTAAAGGATACTCAAGCATTTAAGATTGTGGATGCCCCGGAAGGCATCCCATCTTTCTTTAACAAGTATCAGTATGTTTTCAAATTCGTTTCGTTCACATGATATGCGTAAATTCTTGGAGCGTCTTTTGCGTTTATTGTTCACTTTTATTTTATGCACCATGCTGGTATGAGATAGTCCATAGTTGATTTATATAATTATCATTGCACTTCACTTATATCTTTTGAGTATGGCTTTATAGAATGCTTCATGTGCTTCACTTATATCATTTGAAGTTTGGATTGCCTGTTTCTCTTCACATAAAAAACCGTTATTTGTAGAATGCTCTTTTGCTTCAATTATACTTATTAGAGAATGGTATTTTGTATAAAGAATTAAACTCTCTTGCTTCACTTATATCTACTTAGAGAGTCAACAAGAATTGGTCATTTGCCTGGTTAGTCATAAAAGCCTACATAAAACTTATGGATCACTGGATATGATATGTTTGATTCCTTGCAATAGTTTTGCAATATAGAGATGGAATATGTGGGAGATACTAGTAAACAATTGTGGTTAGTAAGAATATCGATGTTAAGGTTTGTGATTCCCGAAGCATGCACATATAGTCTCTCGTTATGCTATGAAGTTGGAGCATGATTTATTATTGATTGTCTTCCTTTGCGTAGAGGTCGGGATTGCATGATGGTTAACTCCTACCAACCCTTCCCCTAGGGGCATGCATAGTAGTACTTTGCTTCGAGGGCTAATAAACTTTTGCAATAAGTATATGAGTTCTTTATGACTAATGTGAGTCCATGGATTATACGCACTCTTACCTTTCCGCAATTTGCTAGCCTCTACGGTACCGTGCATTGCCCTTTCTCACCTCGAGAGTCGGTGCAAACTTTGCCGGTGCATCCAAACCCCGTGATATGATCCGCTCTCTCACACATAAGCCTTATTATATCTTCCTCAAAACGTCCACCATACCTACCTATTATGGCCCTTCCATAGCCATTCCGAGATATATTGCCATGCAACTTCCACCGCTTCCGTTTTGATGACTTGAGCATTCATTGTCATATTGTTTTGCATGATCATATAGCTGAGATAGTAGTTGTGGCTCAGCCACTGTTCATCATTTTCCATACATGTTACGCTAGATCATTGCACATCCTGGTATTGCCAGAGGCATTCATATAGAGTCATACTTTGTCATAGGTATCGAGTTGTAATTTTTATTTCTTTTGAGTTATAAGTAAATAGAAGTGTGATGATCATCGTTATTCATTATTAGAGCATGCCCAAGTGAGGAAAGGATGATGGAGACTAGGATTCCCCCACAAGTCAGGATGAGACTCCAGACAATGAGAGAAAAAATGAAAAAAGAAAAAGAAAAAAATGAAAAAAAGAAAAGAAAAAAAAGAAAAATAAAGAAAGAAAGAAAAAGAAAAAAATAATAAAAAGAGAGAAGGGGCATGCCAGTTCCACACTTGTGCTTCAAAGTAGCACCATGTTTTTCATATAGAGAGTCTCCTATGTTGTCACTTCCATATACTAGTGGGAATTTTCCATTATAGGATTAGATGCACACCCAGTTAGTTTTCATATGGAGCTTTTATACACTTATAGCTCGTAGTGCATTCGTTGCATGGCAATCCCTACTCCTTACGTTGATATCAATTGATGGGCATCTTCATAACCCGTTGGTTAGCCGTGTCGATGTGAGATTTTCTTACTTTTTTGTCTTCTCTATATTTACCCCTATCATCATACTCTTTTCCACCTATGGTGCTATATCCATGGCTTGCGCTCATGTATTGCATGAGGGTTGAAAAAGCTGAAGCGCGTTAAAAAGGATGAACCAATTGCTTGCCTGACACCGGGGTAGTACATGATAAATACTTTGTGTTAAGAAGACAAAGCATGACAAGACTATATGATTTTGTAGGGATAGCTTTCTTTAGCGTTGATATTCTGAAAGACATGATTATTTGTTGGGATGCCTAAGTATTGATGTCTTTATGTCAAATTACAGACTATTGCTTTGAATCACTTATGTCTTAATATTCATGCCATGACTAGACATATGATCAAGTTCATGTTAGGTAGCATTCCACATAAAAAATTATCTTTTTTATAATTTACCTGCTCGAAGACGAGTAGGAATTAAGCTTGGGGATGCTGATACATCTTCATCGTATCTATAACTTTTGATTGTTTCATGCCAATATTATACAAGTTTTACATACTTTTGGCAACTTTTTATATGATTTATTGGACTAACCTATTGATCCAGTGCCTAGTGCAAGTTCCTATTTTTTGCATGTTTTTTGTATCACACAATATCCATATCAAACGAAGTCCAAATGCAATAAAATTTTACGGAGAATTATTTTGGAATATTTGTGTTTTGGGGAGTTGAAATCATCGCAAACGGAGGCCCACACAGGGCACAAGACACCAGGATCCGACCCTTGAGCTAGGCGTGTGGTGGTGGGTTGTGCCCACCTCGTATGTCGGTTGGAGCTCTACTTCGGGCGCAAGGAAGCTTATATCTAGAAACAAATCGTGTTAAAATCTCAGCGCAATTGAAATTATGGATCTCCGGGAATATAAGAAACGGTTTTCGGCCAGATCTGGAGAACGTGAAACAGAAGAGAACAGAGAGGGAGATCCAATGTCAGAGGGGCTCCCGCCCCTCCGCTGCCACAAGAGACCATGGACCAGAGGGGGAATTCTCCTCCCCATCTAGGGGGAGGCCAAAGAAGAAGAAGAATAAGTAGGGGGGCTCTCTCCTCCTCGCTCTCAGTGGCGCCGGAGTGCCGCCAGTGCAACGATCGAGACGGCGATCTACATCAACAATCTTGCCACCGTCAACACCAACTCTCTCCCCCTATATGCAGTGGTGTAACACCTCTTCTCCCCATTGTAATATCTACTTAAACATGGTGCTCAACTCCATATATTATTTCCCAATGATCTATGGTTATCCTATGATGTTTGAGTAGATCCGCTTTGTCCTGTGGGTTAATCGTGATCTTGGTTGGTATGGTTGTATATTTTATTTATGGTGCTGTCCTACGGTGCCCTACATTCTCGTGCAAATGCGAGGGCCCCCCACTGTAGGGTGTGGCAATATGTTCATGATTTGCTTATTGTCAGTGTTGCGGGGGATGACAGCAGCCCAAGCACAGATAAGTGGGTTATGGCGTATGGGAGTAAAGAGGACTTGATACTTAATGCTATGGTTGGGTTTCATGACCTTAATGATCTTTAGTAGTTGCGGATGCTTCCTAGGGGTCCAATCATAAGTGCATATGATCCAAGTAGAGAAAGTATGTTAGCTCATGCCTCTCCCTCATATAAAATTACAAGAATGATTACCGATACTTGTTATCGATTGCCTAGGGACAAATAACTTTCTTGTTGACAAAAACCCTTTTACTAAACACCTAACTTTTATTATCTTGCAAAGTACTTATAGTTTTATTCTTGCAAAATAGTTCTAGCATCACCCCAACAAAATAGTTCCATACTTGTTTTAGGTAAAGCAAACATCAAGTGTGCGTAGAGTTGTATCGATGGTCGATAGAACTTGAGGGAATATTTGTTCTGCCTTTAGCTCTTCATTGGGTTCGACACTCTTATTTATCGAAGAAGGCTACAAACGACCCCCTATACTTTTGGGTTATCAGAAAGCGAGTGGGAGCTCTATAGCGTTTCTAATATTATATGTGGATGACATATTGCTGATTGGAAATAATGTAGAAATGTTGGAATGCCTGAAGGAATATTTGAACAAGAGTTTATCAATGAAGGACCTAGGAGAAGCTGCTTTGATATTAGGCATCAATATCTATAGATATAGATCGAGACGCTTAATAGCACTTTCACAGAGAACATACCTTGACAAAGATTTGAAGAAGTTCAAAATGGACCAGTCCAAGAAGGGGTTCTTGCCTATGTTGCAAGGTGTGAAGTTGAGTAAGACTCAATTCCCAGTGACTACACAACATAGAGAAAATATGAGTGTCATCCCCTATGCTTCAGCCATAGGCTCTATCATGTATGCAATTCTATGCACAAGATCCGATGTCAGCCTTGCCATAAGTATGGCCGGAAGGTTTCAAAGTGATCCAGGAATGGAGCACTGGACGGCGGTCAAGAATATCCTTAAGTACCTGAAAAGGACTAAGGAAATGTTTCTCATTTATGGAGATGATCAAGAGCTCGTTGTAAAGGGTTACAACGATGCAAGTTTTGACACTGATCCGGATGACTCTAAGTCGCAAACCGGATACGTATTTATTCTCAATGGGGGAGCGGTAAGATGGTGTAGTTCCAAGCAGAGCGTGGTAGCCGATTCTACATGCAAAGCGGAGTACATCACAGCCTCGGAGGCCGAGAAGGAAGGTGTCTGGATGAAGGAGTTCATGATAGATCTTGGAGTAGTGCCCATTGCATTGAATCCAATGGCTCTGTTCTATGACAACACAGGTGCCATTGCTCTGGCCAAGGAACCAAGGTTTGACAAGAGGACCAGACACATAAAGCGACGCTTCAATTCCATCCATGATTACATCAAGGAGAAGGATATAAATATTTGCAAAGTGCACACGGATCTGAATGCCGCAGACCCATTGACTAAACCTCTTCCAAGGGCTAAACATGATCAACACCAGAACTGTATGGGTGTTAGATTCATTACAATGTAAGTCACATAGTGATGTGAGCTAGATTATTGACTCTAGTGCAAGTGGGAGACTATTGGAAATATGCCTTAGAGGCAATAATAAAATGGTTATTATTATATTTCCTCGTTCATGATAATCATTTATTATCCATTCTATAATTTTATTGATTGGAAACTCAATTGCATGTGTGGATGCATAGACAACACTGTGTCCCTTGTATGCCTCTAGTAGACTAGCTCGTTGATCAAAGATGGTCAAGGTTTCCTTTGCCATTGACATGAGATGTCATTTGATAACGAGATCACATCATTGGGAGAATGATGTGATGGACAAGACCCAAACTATGAACATAGCATATGATCCTATCAGTTTATTGCTATAGTTTTCTACATGTCAAGTATCTATTCCTGTGACCATGAGATCATGCAACTCACTGACACCCAAGGAGTACCTTGTGTGTATCAAACGTCACAACGTAACTGGGTGACTATAAAGGTGCTCTACAGGTATCTCCGAGGGTGTATGTTGAGTGGGCATGGATCAAGACTGGGATTTGTTACTCCGTGTGATGGAGAGGTATCTCAGGGCCCACTCAGTAATACAACATCACAACAAGCCTTGCAAGCAATGTGACTAAAGTGTTAGCCACAGGATATTGTATTATAGAACGAGTAAAGAGACTTGTCAGTAATGAGAACGAGATTGAACTAGGCATAGAGATACGACGATCGAACCTTGGGCAAGTAACATATCGAAGAACAAAGGGAACAGTATACGGGATTAACTGAATCCTTGACATAGAGGTTCAACTGCTGAAGAACTTCGTAGAATATGTAGGAACCAATATGGGCATCCAGGTCCCACTATTGGTTATTGACCGTAGAGGTGTCTCGGTCATGTCTACATAGTTCTCGAACCCGCAGGGTGTGCACACTTAACGTTCGGTGACATTTCGGTAGTATTGAGTTATGTATTGATAATCCCCAAGTGCAAGGAATCATCATAGCAATTTCCAAAGGTGGAAGTGATACGTATGGAGTGTCGAATCCACAAGGAGCTAAAGGTAAGATCAATATTCTCTCAAGTCCTATCTGCCACTGATACGACTCTGCGTACACCAAACGTTTGCTTCCATCTAGAAACGAGAAATAAAACTATGTTGTGGGTATGAAGAAGATAGCTTTGCATGATATCGGAGAACTAAAATATTAAAATAGGTGTTTTTAACATAAAGTTAGAATATATTACTATATATTGTAAATGGCGAGTGTGGAATAATGATGGATCAGTGTGCGGAATTATCCTAGGCAATTGTTAACAAGATCGGTAATCATTATTGAAATTTTATATGAGGGAGAGGCATAAGCTAACATAATTTCTCTACTTGGATCATATGCACTTATGATTGGAGATCTAGCAAGGATCCGCAACTACTAAAGATCATTAAGGTAAAACCCAACCATATCATTAAAGTATCAAGTCCCCTTTTCCCCATACACAACAACCCCTTACTCGAGTTTAAGCTTCTGTCACTCTAGCAACCCACTATAAGCGAATCATGAACGTATTGCAACACCCTACAACGGGAATCCTTCACGTGTGCACAACACGGAAGGCACCATAGGACAACACCAAAATAAAACATACAACTCAAACCAATATAGATCATCAATCAACCCAAAAGACAAAAGAAATCTACTCAAAACATAATAGGATGGCAACACATCATTGTATCATAATATGTGGCATAAAGTACCATGTTCAAGTAGGGGATTACAGCGGGGTGCGGGAGAGTGGACCGCTTAAAAGCGATGAGGAAGGTGATGAAGATGGTGATGTTGATGAAGACGATCACCGCAACGATGGTTCCCCGGTGGCACTCTGGCACCACCGATAGTGAGGGGGAGAGGGTCTGCCCCTTGTGCTTCCTCCTCCATGGCCTCCCCCCTAGATGGGGAGAGGTTCTCCCTCTGGTCCTTGGCCTCCATGGTGATGATGGCCCCTCCGGCTTCCTCCTCCATGGCCTCCGGTGATGATAGCCCCCTCTGGCAGGGTGCCGGAGAGGGCCTAGATTGATTCTTCATGGCTGTAGAGGCTTGCGGCGGCGGAACTACCAGTCTAGGGTTCTTTTCAGAGGTTTGGGTATTTATAAGAATTTTTGGCGGCGGTCTCACATCAAGGGGGTGCCCGAGGGGCCCACAAGCCCAAAGCACCTTCCTTGTGGGGTAGGGTGCGCCTAGAGGGCTTGTGGCGTCCTCGTCCACTTCCTGGCCCAACTCTTGTGCTTCTGGGGTCTCTTTTGGTCCATAAAAAATCACCGTAAATTTTCAGCCCATTCCGAGAACTTTTATTTCTACACAAAAAATGGTACCATGGTAGTTCTCCTAAAAACAATGCTAGTCCGGATTAGTTCTAATCAAATCATACAAAAAACCATATAAATTTGTTGTAAACATGGCATGAATACTTCATAAATTATAGATATATTGGAGACGTATCATGTATGTTGGTGACCGAAGGTTGTTTGGAGTCCCGGATGAGATCCAGGACATCACGAGGAGCTCCGAAATGGTGCAGAGGTAAAGATTGATATATAGGAAAGTGGTGTTTGAACTCCGGAAAAGTTTCCGACATTTGCGGCAGTGTACTAGGAGTGAAGAATGGGTTTTGGGGGTCCACCAAGTGAAGCAACCACACCCAAGAGAGCCACATGGGACTTAGGGTGGCACACCAGCCCCTGGTGGTCTGGGCGGCCAGCCCAAGTGGGCCTATGTGCTGGATTTATGGGGAAAGGAAAGTCCAAGTGGGGGAAGGGAAGGAATCCTACTAGGAGTAGGATTGTAGCTGGACTCCTCCACCTCCACCTCCTCCGGCCGACTCCTAGGAGGACCCCTACACTAGTAGAAAAAGGCCCATTTGTCCCGGTTCGTAAGGCCCATTTGTCCCCGGTTCTGGAACCGGGACTAAAGGGTCGGGACTAAAGCCCAAAACCTTTAGTCCCAGTTCTCTTACAAACCGGGACAGAAGGGGCTCCACGTGGCCTCTGCGGGGAGCCCAGGCAGGAGGACCTTTAGTCCCGGTTGTTAATACCAACCGGGACCAAAAGGAATCCACGTGTCAGCATCTAGCAGTTGCTGGGTTTTTTGAAAGGGAGGGGGGTTAGGGGTTTTTGGACGGTTAATTTGGGGTTTTTATATTGTTTTATCTAGCTAATTAATAGAGAGAAGTGTCCTCTCTTTCTTCATGCTTGGTCAACGCTAGCTGCTATAGAGAGAACTCGACAGGCTAGCTAGTAAGCAAATGAAGGAACCATTAAGTACAGAAGATTGTCATGAGCATATAGAGATAGAAGTCATCGACCTCTCTTTCTCCGAGAGATTGGTCATATAACAAGTTTTCGTATATATATCCGACGCTACTAGCTACACATATACAATATAAGATCTCTTACAATCCCTAACATCTAATGTCAACTTCCAGATGGTATTCTCCGGTTTTGTTTATGACGTGGTCAAGAAAGAATCCCACCAATTCTTCTTGAATTGCTCGTATGCGATCATGTAGTAGGAGTTCATCCCGCATCTGCCACATCTAATTTGAAGAAGGGGGTCAATACATATATATGGTAATAAAGAAAATTGTGAATATTATTGCTTACACACTTGAAATTGTTTTTCAGAGTAGCCCCGCTTAGGGGTCGTCGCGTTGTAGATGAACTCACAAACGTAGTATTCACATAAATTATTCCCGGTTTCCTGCCACAAGCACTTTACGAGAAATAGAGTTCAATCAAACTAATAATCAAGCATGATAAATGTTATTGATGAAACTAGAATCAATGGAAGATGTGTGGAACTAGCTAGTAGTACTTACTTTCGGGTGTGTAAATCGCAGCTCCCCCGGCAGTGCCGGAACAATTGTTGTGAACTCTTTCCAAACCCTGCCAGACAAAGAAAATAATTACTTGATATCAGGAAATGAACAAAGTTGCCGATATGATGCGGTAATGATCGATTGAACTTACTTCTGGAGAATTTTAGTCATGTCCGCATATTCCTGGGGATCTTTTCATTTCAAGTCTAAGACGGTTACTACTCCCCGCTCAAGCTGAATCTCTAGCAGAATAAAGTGGAAACTGCGCACGCATGCATAACTCATCAATTACATTACTAGAAACCTCGAGTAATAAGGGAAACCGAATATGCACAAGACAGTAACAGTCACTTGAAGTTGTAAGGAAAGAGTATTGTCCCTTTGTTTTGATTTTTAAGCAACGATTGTAGCAAGTTTTCCTCGATTTGTGTGGGATACTTTTGGAAATTATACTCATGTATGACATTTGGGTTAATGAACCCAATGTCATAGATTTGTGCTTTTCTGCATTGGACGATCTTCAATCTGCATAATATAGTAGTGATGATAATTATATATAGATGCAATGAAAGAGCTGATCTATATACATAGAGAGACTTAATTACAGAAGTAGTACTTACAAACAATAGCAAGTCATGATTGTTTTGTCGAGGGCCTTTTGATTGTAGAACTGGAATATCTCCTCAAATTCAATATTCAATAGTTCCATTCTAACGAGGTCGTGCTACCCTTTAATCAACAGTATCAAAGAATCCGTCCCGAACTCGCGGCAGGTTTTCATGTACCATTCATGGAATTTTCACATCATCGTTGTTAGAGGAGAATGACCAGGTTTGACGAGAGGCTGCCCGTGCCGGTAACGGAATTCGTCCACCTCCAACGGCTTAAACTGTACATCATCGCTCAGGTAATCACCAGGTTTGGTACCGGGCACCATCCGCAGATGATTAGCGACGATATCGCTAGACATCTTGAGCGGGGGACACAATTGGTTTGCCTGTTTGCCGAGCTGGGGATTTTTTCCCACTTCTTCGTTTTGCTAAACTTGCATGACTGGAAGTACTTCCCGACCGGCATGTAGCTTGATATGTCTTTTTAATACAATGATCAAAGTTGGAATCCGGCGGAGGCAGTGGTGGTCGCTTCAGCGCATCGATAGTGCACATCGCTTTAACTGGATCTATCTTCTCCTTCGGAGGTGGAGTTTTCTTTGCAAAATAGGCCCTCAATTCGGCCTGACATATCTCCTAGTTTTCAAACTCGGTCTTCTCATATGGTAACTTTTCCAGAGGTTTAAGAGATGGACCGTATCTGTATCCCCTACTTCCTATGCTTGTACTGCTAGCCGCCGGAGCAGCGGCGGCTCCCTTTCGTCGTTGCTTACTAGGCGCCAGAGGAGCCGGAGCGGTGGTGTATGTCTTTCGCCGTTGCCGTCGAGGCTGAGGAGGAGGTGTACTGCTCCGATGTGCCAAAGTAGGCGAAGGAGGAGGCGGAGTGCCCCCAGGCGTCGGAGGAGCCAGAGAAGGAGGTGGTGTGCCCTGATCACTCGCTAGAGGAGGAGGAGGAGGAGGAGGAGGAGGAGCTGGAGTGACCTGATTTGCTTGAGGAGAAGGAGGAGGCGGAGGCGTCCAGTTTGGAAGCTTGATGTACTCCTTCTGCCATAGACATGTACTTCTCAGGGCATGAACCAGCTTATTCTCTCCTTCACCTGTACAGTGGTCAAGCTCGAGCTCCTCAAATTCCTTCATTACTTCATCCACCATCACAATAGCATAGCCATGTGGAATCGGACAGCAGTGAAAAGTTCCATTGGGTTGAGGAGGTGCAACAGAACCGACAACCGCCTTGAAAGTGAGGTTCTGGCATTTCTTCATAAGCTCACAATGTTGAGCCTCCATGATAGTATCCACGGGGTAGCTAGGAGATGTGAAGTCAGGCTGAACGGGCTCTGTGGAAGCGACGCCGCTTCTCCGCTGAGATGGCGGGGTAGCTTCTGGGGTAGCTTCGTGCCGCTGAGATGGTTGGCCGGCAGCTCGCTGGCTCTCAGCTTCCTCTAGCTTTTGTAGTCTTGCATTGAGCTTCTGAATTTTGCTCAGCTCCGCTTTCCTCTTTCTCTCTCGGCTTCTGTAATCGCCTATGTCAGGAAACCCAACCTTCCACGGAATGGAGCCTGGTGTGCCTCGTGTTCGTCCAGGGTGCTCAACATTCCCTAGGGCCTTAGTCAGCTCGTCCTTCTCTCTGTCGGGAATGAACGTCCCTTCCTGTGCTGCGGTGATATACTTCTGAAGCTTGTTCATGGGTATTGCAAGTTGCTCGTCCGTCCAACGGCACTTCCCTGTTTCAGGGTCCAAAGTTCCCTCAACCCCGAAGAACCAAGTCCTTGAACAGTCTGGCCAGTTATATGTCTATGGTACGATGTTTTTAGCAATCAGGTCATTCTAAGCTTTGTCCCACAACGGCCGGGCTTTGAGGTAGCCACCTGACCCAGTGTGATGGTGGTACTGCTTCTTTGCAGCATTGATCTTGTTTGTCTCTAACATATTCTTACTCTTGTCCGATGTCTTGTAGTCCACAAATGCGGGCCAGTAATCTCTTATCTTCTCAAATCGGCCGGTGAATTCTAGAGTCTTCCCTTTGTCGACAAACTTTGTTTTCAACTCATTCTTCCACCTCCTGAATAGATCTGCCATATTCTTAAGAGCACATGCCTTGACCAGTGGCTCTATAACTGGCTTATTCGGATCCTCCTCTAGCGGTAGGGTGAAATTTGCCTTCAGCGCGGTCCAAAGATCATCTTTCTGTCTATCGGTGACATAATGACCTTCAGGGGTGCCGTCCTTAGGCTTATTCCATTGCTTGATGCTGAACGGGATGTTGTCCCTAACAATAGCTCTGCACTGAGCAGGAAATGCGTTCTTGGTCCACTTGGGTTCAATCGGATGGCCATCATTCGCGAGTGCTGTGATCGTGAACTTTTCATCCTTGCGCAACCTCTTATTCGAGCCTCGTCTCGTTACCGAAGTTTGGCTTGATCCAAAGGGCTATAAAATAAGAAATAAGAGTTAATTAATATATGTACATACCAAAATAATTAATGCATCAATTAGCTAGTCACCGGAGCCAATACTTAATTAATATATATACCTCATCGAACTTTGCAACAACTCCCTCCTCCGATCGGTCAGCGGAGCCATCATCATGGTCTCCTTCTTCCTCTAGCATTCGGTCACTGGAGCCATCATGATCATGTCCTTCCTCCTCCATTGTTCGATCACCGAAGCCGTCATAATCCTCTCCTTCCAGACCATCGGTGTCGTTGAGAAACGACAAGATATCACGTCCGCCATGGATTATGTCCCCCAACAACTGTTCTTGTTCTTCGTCTCTTGGATCCATAGTTTCTGCAAATATTACAACATGGCAATTAATATACAAACATGAATGTCCGAAGTCCGGACCGCCTCTCTCATGAATGTCCGACGGCGTCCCAGATAGGACAATTAATTAGCTTTTTGGTACGAAGTTCAACAAGAGCCTCCCGAATATCGCTAGTTGGTCGGGTAGGGACGGGGTAGATCAACAACGACACTCTTTCTTCTAGGGTTTGGGTGGCCTCGATAGTTGGTCGGGTGAGCGGACCACCTCTCTATCATGCATGTCTGATGTCCCCTCTCATGTCGAAGTTATCAAGGAGGGGGGGGGGGTATATCAACAACGACATACATTCCGGATCTGTTGGAAAGCTCTCGGGGAGCCGAGGCCAACGTGATGATAGGGGGCCGGGGTGCTCCCGTAGCCTTGTTGATAGATAGAGTCGATGCCAACGTGATGATAGAGCCGATGCCAACATTTTCATTTAACAAAAAATTACCTTCTTCAAAAAAAGACTTGCTTCGCCGCGGGTGCTCGGTGTGACGTGGACTCGGTGGAAAAACTTTATGAAAATGAGGTGGTGGCCGGGCCGGGCGGTTTTCTTTTCCTTCTTCATTTTTACTTTGATTTTTCTTATATTTTTGTTTTTGTTTTCACTCTACATTTTCGTACATATGAAAAACAACGAAGGCTTTTTACATGAACATATACAAACATATACATGAACATATATACATATACATGAAAAAAACATATACATGAACATATATATACATGAACATATACACACATGACACATATACATGAACATATATACATATACATGAAAAAAAACATATACACCATATACATGAAAAAATACAAGGGGCATCGGCGTTGGCTCACAGCGGGGGCGGGCGACGAGGGCGACGGCGACGGTGGGGGCGGGCTGGGGCAGGGGCGACGGACGGCGACGACATGGGCAATGGACGGCGTTGGCATGGGCTCGGGGGAAGGGCAGGGGCACGGGCGACGACGACGGCGTGGGCGGCGGACGGCGACAACATGGGCGGCGGACGGTGTCGGCGGGGGCTCGGGGGGCAGGGCAGGGGCATGGGCGACGATGACGGTGTCGGGGCAGCCTGGCGACGTCAAGGAGGTCGGCGTCGTCGAGGGGAACTGCGAGATGAGAAATGAAAATTCCTAAGTTCTATTTATATACCCAGAGCATTGGTCCCTGTTGGTGGCACCAACTGGGACCAATGCCCACCTTTAGTCCCGGTTGGTGCCACCAACCGGGACCAAAGGTCTCTTTTTGGCAGCCCAAAGAGCGGGAAGCAGATACCTTTGGTCCCGGTTGGTGGCATCAACCAGGACTAAAGGTGGGCATTGGTTCCAGTTGGTGCCACCAATCGGGACCAATGGTGGGTATTGGTCCCGGTTGTAGCCACCGACCGGGACTAAATGGTTGGTCTTGGCTGTGGTGGGAGTTTAGTCCCACCTCGCCAAGTGAGGGGCACTCGCACCGGTTTATAAGCCCACCCCTCCCTGCCTTATTGAGTTCCTCTCAAACTGAAAATAGATGCCCTTATGTGGGAAAATTTGACCTGAAATCAAACTGAATTTCAGTCTGATTTCCGGTTGAATTTTACTTACATAAGCGCATTTATGTTTATTTTTGTTATTTTTTTATGTTATCTAAAGGGATTTCATTTTTTGAACTTATTTGAACTCTATACTTTTTGTGTGTTCAAAATGCACCATTCAAAGCCACATCATCAATTTTCAACCCTTTCTGACTTCATTTGGTATTTTTCATGCACTTACAAATTTTTTGAGCTAAATAACCCTGAAATTGAAAAGCACTTGAAATGAACTCTAAAAAGATTGAAAGTTGGCATGGTATCATCATTTCACCCACATAGCATGTGCTAAAAAGTAGAGATGGTTACGGCAAAAACTGGATGCACTTTGTGTACAAAATGGACAATCTCTTACGAAGTATCACGGTTTTGGACAAAAACACATCTATTACAAATGGATTTCATTTTTTGAACTTATTTGAACTCCATACTGTTCGTGTGTTCAAAATGCACCATTGAAAGCCACATCATCAATTTTCAACCCTTTCTGACTTCATTTCGTATTTTTCATGCACTTGCTGTTTTTTTTGAGCTAAATAACCTTGAAATTGAAAAGCACTTCAAATGAACTCTGAAAAGGTTGAAAGTTGGCATGGTATCATCATTTCATCCACATAGCATGTGCTAAAAAGTTGAGATGGTTACAGTAAAAATTGGATGCACTTCATGTACAAAATGGACAATCTCTTTCGAAGTATCACAGTTTCGGACGAAAACTCATCTGTTACAAAGTGATTCCATTTTTTGAACTTATTTGAACTCCATACTTTTTGTGTGTTCAAAATGCACCATTCAAATCACATCATCAATTTTCAACCCTTTCTGACTTCATTTGGTAGTTTTCATGCACATACTAATTTTTTTGAGCTAATAACCCTGGAATTGAAAAGCACTTGAAATGAACTATAAAAAGGTTGAAATTTGGCATGGTATCATCATTTCACCCACATAGCATGTGCTAAAAAGTTGAGATGGTTACGGCAAAAACTGGATGCACTACGTGTACAAAATGGACAATCTCTTTCGAAGTATCACGGTTTCGGACGAAAACTCATCTGTTACAAAGGGATTTCATTTTTTTAAACTTATTTGAACTCCATACTTTTTGTGTGTTCAAAATGCACCATTCAAATCACATCATCAATTTTCAACCCTTTCTAACTTCATTTGGTAATTTTCATGCACATACTAATTTTTTTGAGCTAAATAACCCTGAAATTGAAAAGCACTTCAAATGAACTCTGACAAGGTTGAAAGTTGGCATGGTATTATCATTTCACCCACATAGCATGTACTAAAAAGTTGAGATGGTTACGACAAAAACTGGATGCACTACGTGTACAAAATGGACAATCTCTTTCGAAGTATCACGGTTTCGGACGAAAACTCATCTGTTACAAAGGGATTTCATTTTTTTGAACTTATTTGAACTCCATACTTTTTTTGTGTTCAAAATGCACCATTCAAATCACATCATCAATTTTCAACCCTTTCTGACTTCATTTGGTATTTTTCATGCACATACTGATTTTTTTGAGCTAAATAACCCTGAAATTGAAAAGCACTTCAAATGAACTCTGAAAAGGTTGAAAGTTGGCATGGTATTATCATTTCACCCACATAGCATGTGCCAAAAAGTTGAGATGGTTACGGCAAAAACTGGATGCACTTCGTCTACAAAATGGACAATCTCTTTCGAAGTATCATAGTTTTGGACGAAAACTCATTTGTTACAAAGGGATTTCATTTTTTTGAACTGATTTGAACTCCATACTTTTTGTGTGTTCAAAATGCACCATTCAAAGCCACATCATCAATTTTCAACCCTTTCCGACTTCATTTGCTATTTTTCATGCACATACTGATTTTTTTGAGCTAAATAACCCTGAAATTGAGAAGCACTTCAAATGAACTCTGAAAAGGTTGAAAGTTGGCATGGTATCATCATTTCACCCACATAGCATGTGCTAAAAAGTTGAGATGGTTATGGCAAAAACTGGATGCACTTCGTGTACAAAATGGATAATATCTTTTGAAGTATCACGATTTCGGATGAAAACTCATCTGTTACAAAGGGATTTCATTTTTTTGAACTTATTTGAACTCCATACTTTTTGTGTGTTCAAAATGCACCATTGAAAGCCACATCATCAATTTTCAACCCTTTCTGAATTCATTTGGTATTTTTCATGCACATACTGATTTTTGTGAGCTAAATGACCCTGAAATTGAAAAGCACTTCAAAGAATTCATTTGGTATTTTTCATGCACATACTGATTTTTTTGAGCTAAATGACCCTGAAATTGAAAAGCACTTCAAATGAACTCTGAAAAGGTTAAAAGTTGGCATGGTATCATCATTTCACCCACATAGCATGTCATAAAAAGTTGAGAGGGTTACGGCAAAAACTGGATGCACTTCGTATACAAAACGGAAAATCTCTTTCGAAGTATTCAGGTTTCGAACGAAAACTCATGTATTACAAAAGGCATTTCATTTCTTCACATGTCACTGCAATGATATAGTTGTGGAGAGAAAGTATTCACTTTTTCTTTGCTTGTGTCCTTTGCTTATTGCGCTGTAACCATGGATAATCTTCATCGTTTAACAGGGTGCTTGGGTCAGCCTTGACTTTGAAGGGAGGAATTTCATGAAACTTTTCATAATCTTCACACATGTCTGTCTAGCCCTCCAATCCCACGATGTCTCTTTTTCCTGAGAGAACTATGTGGCGCTTTGGCTCATTGTATGATGTATTCGCTTCCTTATCTTTTATTTTTCTCGGTATGGTAGACATGTCCTTCACATAGAAAATATGTGCCACATCATTGGCTAGGACGAATGGTTCGTCTGTGTACCCAAGATTGTTCAGATCCACTGTTGTCATTCCGTACTGTGGGTCTTCCTGTACCTCGCCTCTTGACAGATTGACCCATTTGCACTGAAACAAAGGGACCTTGAAATCATGTCCATAGTCAAGTTCCCATATGTCCACTATGTAACCATAATATGTGTCCTTTCCCCTCTTGGTTGCTGCATCAAAGCAGACACCGCTGTTTTGGTTGGTGCTCTTTTCATCTTGGGCGATCGTGTAAAATGTATTCCCATTTATCTCGAACCCTTTGTAAGTCAATACAGTCGAAGATGGTCCCCTGGCCAATGAGTACAGCTCATCAGAAACAGTGTTGTCACCCATGCGACGTGTTTGCAACCAACTGCCGAAAGTCCTGATGTGTTCATATGTAATCCAGTCGTCACACTGCTCCGGGTGTTTGGAGCACAGAATATTCTTGTGTTCATCGACATACGGGGTCACCAAGGTGGAATTCTATAGAATTGTGTAGTGTGCTTGAGACCAAGAATGCCCGTCCCTACATATTATTGAGTCCGCTCCTAGCATGCCTTTTCCAATTAGTCTCCCCTCATACCGTGATTGAGGGAGACCAATCTTCTTAAGTTCAGGAATGAAGTCAACACAAAACCCAATGACATCCTTTGTTTGATGGCCCATGGAGACGCTTGCTTCTACCCTAGCGCGGTTACAAACATATTTCTTCAAGACTCCCATGAACCTCTCAAAGGGGAACATATCGTGTAGAAATACAGGGCCCAGAATGACAATCTCGTCGACTAGATGAACTAGGACGTGCGTCATGATATTGAAGAAGGATGGTGGGAACACCAGCTTGAAACTAACAAGACATTGCACCAAATCAATCCTTAACCTTGGCAGGATTTCTAAATCGATCACCTTCTGAGAGATTGCATTGAGGAATGCACATAGCTTCACAATGGCTAATCGAACGTTTTCCGGTAAAAGCCCCCTCAATGCAACCGACAACAGTTGCATCATAATCACATGGCAGTCATGAGACTTTAGGTTTTGGAACTTTTTCTCTGCCATATTTATTATTCCCTTTATATTCGACGAGAAGCCAGACGGGACCTTCATACTAAGCAGGCATTCAAAGAAGATTTCTTTCTCTTCTTTGGTAAGAGCGTAGTTGGCAGGACCTTCATACTACTTTGTATGCATGCCGTCTTTTTCATGCACATGTTGCTGTTCCTCCCGTGCCTCCGGTGTATCTTTTGTCTTCCCATACACTCCCAAGAAGCCTAGCAGGTTCACGCAAAGATTCTTCGTCACGTGCATCACGTCGATTGCAGAGCGGACCTCTAGGTCTTTCCAATAGGATAGGTCCCAAAATATAGATTTCTTCTTCCACATGGGTGCGCGCTTGTCAGCGTCATTCAGAACAGATAGTCTGCCAGGACCCTTTCCAAATATTACCTGTAAATCATTAACCATATCAAGTATGAGATCACCAGTACGGAGGGCGGGCTTCTCCGGTGATCTGCCTCACCTTTGAAATGCTTTCCTTTCTTTCGACACTGATGGTTGGTCGGAAGAAATCGACAATGCCCTAGGTACACATTCTTCCTGCATTTGTCCAAATATATACTGTCGGTGTCATCTAAACAGTGTGTGCATGCGTGGTATCACTTGTTTATCTATCCTGAAAGGTTACTGAGAGCAGGCCAATCGTTGATGGTTACAAACAGCAACGCATGTAGGTCAAATTCCTCTTGTTCGTTCTCATCCCATACACGTACACCTCTTCCATTCCATAGCTGTAAAAGTTCATCAACTGATGGCCTTAGGTACACATCAATGTCATTGCCGGGTTGCTTAGGGACTTGGATGAGCACTGGCATCATAATGAACTTCTGCTTCATGCACAACCAAGGAGGAAGGTTACACATACATAGAGTCACAGGCCATGTGCTATGCTGGCTGCTCTGCTCCCCAAAAGGATTAACGCCATCTGCACTTAAACCAAACCATGCGTTCCTCGGGTCACCTGTAAAGTCGCTCCACTTTCTCTCGATCTTTCTCCACTGCGACCCGTCAGCGGGTGCTCTCAACTTTCCGTCTTTCTTACGGTCTTTTTTGTGCCATTGCATCAACTCGGCATTTTTTTCTATCTGAACAGACGTTTCAACCGTGGTATTATAGGAGCATACGACATCACCTTGGCAGGAACCCTCTTCTGGTGCGCTGACCCTCAACATCACCAGGGTCATCTCTTCTGATCTTATACTGCAATGCACCGCATACCGGGCATGCATTCCATTCCTCGTACTCACCGCGGTAGAGGATGCAATCATTAGGAGATGCATGTATCTTCTTGACCTCTAATCCTAGAGGGTAGACAACCTTCTTTGCTTCGTACGTACTCTCTGGCAATTCGTTATCCTTTGAAAGCTTCTTCTTCATTATTTTCAGTAGCGAACTAAATCCCTTGTCAGATACACCATTTTCTGTCTTCCATTGCAACAATTCCAGTGTGGTACCGAGCTTTTTGTTGTCATCTTTGCAATTTGGGCACAAACCTTTTTTGTGATCCTCTAACATGCGATCGAACTTCAACTTCTCCCTTTCACTTTCACATTCTCTCTATGCATCAACAATGACCCAGCGAAGATCAACACCGGGCACATCATCTGGTTCCTCTTGATCTTCGGCTTCCCTCATTGCAGCATCACCGTATTCAGGGGGAGGGTAGTTGTCGTCATCCTCTTCTTCTTCGTTGTCTTCCATCATAACCCCTTTTTCTCCATGCTTGGTCCAAACATTATAGTGTGGCATAAAACCCTTCTGAAGCACGTGGAAGTGAAGGGTTTTAGAGTTGGAGAAAGACTTTGTATTCTCACAGACAGTACATGGACAAGGCATAAAACCATTCTGCTTGTTTGCCTCAGCCGCTTCGAGAAAATTATACAGGCCCTTAATATACTCGGAGGTGCGTCGGTCACCGTACATCCATTGCCGGTTCATCTGCGTGCGTTATATAATAAAGTGTATTAAAACCATTACAACATATCATGAATAGAGAAGTGAACAATAAGAAAATTAAGAAAATCATACGAGTAAGTATATTTTATTTTAGCAAGAAGATAAGATCAAGAGGCTCACCACGCGCGGGCGATCGATGGCGGTTTCAGGACGGGGACGGGACAAGACAGACCGCCAAACCTAGACAAATCTTGACAAAAATGGAGTTTGGACAAGGAGCTTCGAGAGGAGAAAGCTTAAGTTTGGCTTAGGCATTTCATCAAACACCTCATGTGCATAGGAGGTGAGCTAGAGCACCACAAAGCTCTCCCCTCACCGGCCAAAAAAACAGAGCAGTGTGGAGTGCTCTGCTTGCTGGCGAGGGGGTATATATAGGCATTTCATTGGTCCCGGTTCGTGGCTGGAACCGGGACTAAAGGACCCCCTTTGGTCCCGGATCCAACCACGAACCGGGACCAATGGTTGTGGGCCAGGAGCGAGGCACATTGGTCCCGGTTCGTGTCTGGAACCGGGACATAGGTTCCAAACGAACCGGGACCAATGCCCCACGTGGCCCGCCCGCCCCCCTGGCCTCACGAACCAGGACCGTTGCCCCCATTGGTCCCGGTTCGTGACTGAACCGGGACTAATGGGATGGCCCGGCCCGAACCAATGCCCTATTTTCTACTAGTACTAGGTCGGCCAACCCCTCCCCTCCCTCCTATATATACTAGAGGGGAGAGAGGGTATCCGCACAAGAAACCCTAGCCACGGTGCAACCCTCTCTCGCCGATAGATCAAATCCTCTAGTTTCGGCGGTGCTTAAGCGAAGCCCTGCCGGAATAGTTCCACCACCACTGTCGCCGCGCTGTTGCGCTGCCGGAGAAGTCATCTACCTCTCTGCTCCCTCTTACTGGATCAAGAAGGTGGAGATCGTCATCGAGCTGTACGTGTGCTGAACGCGGAGGTGCCGTCCGTTCGGCGCTAGATCGGGACGGAACGTGATTGGATCGCGGGACGCTCGGCGATTTGGATCGCGAAGACGCTCGACTAAATCAACCACATTTCTTAAGGCTTCATGCTTAGCGATCTACAAGGGTATGTAGATTCACTCTCCCTCTCGTAGATGCTCATCACGTGCGTGTGCGTAGGATTTTTTTTTGTTTTCCATGCAACGTTCCCCAACAAAGGATCCACGGTATGAGCACCAAATGATGTTATTCTGTTATCCATGTGCAGTCTATTTTTCCAGTCCTCCAGTTTCACCAATTTGTATGAATCTAGTGCCATTTGGGAAACTGAATATTATGAACACCGGATTGATGTCTGACATGCAGTTATAATGGAGAAAAATTGTCACTAATTATAGCGGACAATGGACAAATAGATGAGGGATCCGTTCTGATTTGTGTAGGATTTTCATGTACGCTTGCTAATTTTATAGTAAGGTTGGCGCATGAAGCGAGTTGATATGTGATGAAACGATTACATGTGAGCCTGTGTACTTGGCAAGATTATGTTAATTACAACTTGTTCATCTGATGTTCTTGACATGTATTTCATGAAATCGATGAGGGGATCTATTCTGAAGCGCTTAGAGATGTTTTTGGTATCCATTTAAATTTGTTCATATTAAGGAAGGGCATTAACAATGTTCGATCGAACTTTCATTGTATAACTTCTTAAAAGTGCTCCCAAAATTGTTCTCCACAATCATATCGTTGCTTTTCTTTGACATAAAAATCTTGATAAGTGCTGCTTTGTTGTAGGTTACCAGTTCTGTACTTTTGGACGTGTATGTGATGTTTTGTCACTTTATTTGCATGAAAACAGGTAACCATGGAGTCAATGGCAAGTGCTGCTCTAAGTATTGGGTCAAGTACGGCAATGGGAGTTGAAGATGATGCTAGCAGCTAGCGGTAATTAATTTGTGCATTGGTTATGTATGGCACGCTGTTCTGTCACTTGATAGATTTTTGACCTGAAATTACTAGGGCACGATCCGGTTAGTCGAAAATGACGGAAATACCTACAACATGCCAAAAAGAACTATTAGTCTTCTGTTTTGTGTAAGTTTTTTTCACAGCGAGTGCATGACCTTCAGTTCATGAAATAAATAGCTATTATGATGCATTTTAAGGGGTCAACATATGAGCCTGAGTGTGATGATAACTTGAAGCCCATAATTGGCATGAAATTTGACACCTGGGAAGAGGGCATGACACTATACAAAATGTATGCTCATGAGGTTGGATTCTCGGTCCGCACATGGACAACACACAAAGATGATCAGGGTGTACCAGTGTGGAAGAGGTTTATTTGTGCAAGGGAAGGTTGGCGCAAGGTGGACAAAGACGAGGAACGGATAAAGCCTAAACGGAACTTCAAGTTAAGCAGGTGTGGCTGTGAGGCTATGATCGGATTCAAGATGCAAGATGACGGCAAATATGAGGTTGCCAGATTTGTCCAATCACACACGCACCAACTTATTTCGCCAACTAAGAGACATCTCATTAAGTCAAATAGAGAAGTAAGTAGGGAGTTGAGGACAGAATTACTTACATGTCATAAAGCATTGGTTGGCACATCTGCAGCATATCGCTTGCTTAGTGTAGAGAAGGGGGGGGGGGGCAAGCAAATGTAGGTTGCACAAAGCGTGACTTACAAAATTGCCACCGTGATTTTAAAAGAGCAATTAAGGGAGAAGATGGACAGATAATAGTAGATATCATGAAAAATAAGCAAGCTACCGATCCAGCCTTCTACTTTGATTACCAAGTTGATGAGAATGATAAACTTATAAATATTTTCTAGGCCGATAGTATATGCAGAAAAACCTACTCACTGTTTGGCGAAGTGGCGTCTTTCGACTCCACATACCGCTTTAATAGGTATGACTTGGTGTTTTCCCCTTTCACTGGAGTTAACAACCACAAATCTTGTGTTACATTTGGTGCTCCTTTTTTATGGAATGAGAAGACTTTCTTGAAAGCAATGTGTGGGGTTGCACCTAAGCTAATCATTACCTATGAATACCAAAGCATGAGAATAGGGATAGAACATGTTTTCCCGAATAGTATACATAGACTTTGCATGTGGCACATCCTCATGAAGCTTACTGAAAAAGTTGGTGCCACCCTAAAAAACAGTCAAGATTTCCATGAACGGTTTATGTCATGTGTATGGGGATCAGAGACACCAAACGAGTTCGAGTCACAATGGTGTTCAATAATTAAAGATTTCCGGCTACATGATAATACATGGTTGCAGGAGAAGTATGAGTCACGACGATCATGGATTCCAACATATTTTATGGATTTCCACCTTAGGGGAATCTTGCGTACTACATCAAGATCTGAGAGTGAGAATGCATTCTTCAGACACTTTACTAACCAGAACCTTGCCTTGATTGAATTTTGGGTTAGATTTGAAAGAACTTTAGAGGAACAACGACAAAAAGAATTGCAAGAAGATAATGCCAACCTTCATACACTGCCTATACTCAAGACTTGTTGGAGTATCAAGAGTCATGGTAGAGAAGTGTATACTCATGAGATTTTTTCTGAATTTCAAAGTCAGGTTCTAGCAGCTAGGGATTATTGTCATGTCAAAACAATCACGCAGATTGGTGAGGTCCGCACCACCAACATTAGCAGCAACAGTGGCAAGGTTAGACAAGTTAGTTTCAACACTAGCACTAAAGAAATACACTGTTCTTGTAGGATGTTTGAATCCTTGGGTATCATTTGCCGTCACATCATTGTTGTCCTAAAGAATGAGGGGTGTAATGAAATTCCTAGTCAATATGTGCTGCATAGGTGGACTAAAATGGTTGCACGACACCTTGCCTATGATGCCAACGGCCATGAGCTACATGGGCCATCTACATGTCTTCCACCTGCTATAAAGAAGTTGTATGCGGAAACATGCTCAAATTTCAGCTTGGCTGAGATTGCCTATGGAATACCTACTTATTGTCATAATTATCCATCAAGAAATATAGTCGATAATTATCCATGTCTTATTCTCAGGAATATTTGTAGCTGGATGGCAGTTCTGCAATAGCGAATTGATCAAAACTGACACCAGGCCTAAAGTTTGAGAAATCTCAAAATGGGCAATGCAGTAGAATATGTAACATTATAGATGTATGAAAATATGTACTGCTTTTCAAGTACCAGCATTACTGGGTTGTAGATTGTACATCAAGGAATGTCACATCTTTATTTATATATTTTTTTGACCGAGTTTTTGTTTTAAATCGTGCATAGAACCTGATAAAATTGATAGATGTGCTCTTGTATCAGCTAATGTAACTGTTGCGTGATTGCTCATTGCTGACTTTGGCAAACAAATATGTAAAATTTCCATGTAATATATTTTTTGTACAATAAGAAAGCTGAAGCAACTTTACAAATAACTATTTGTGATGAGGTGTTTTGTAACTGAACCAAAGAGCTTTTATTTTCTAGCATTTGATGGAATTCGAGTGATTTTGAGCTCCCTGTAGTGATTCTTGAGAAGCCTGTGAATTGCATTTCTTGAATCCCATGTGCGGCACGATCCAGGATGTGGAAGGTTAGGGAGATGACCCGAGTGCCGGCGGAGGTCAAGTTGCTTGATTTAATTACACTACAAGGACCTTTTAGAAAATGTACCAGCAGGCCCATCTTCCAGCTGATCTTGTCCCTGTCTTTTGCATCCAATGGCCCATATGTTGCTGGTGCACTCGGTGCACTAGTTCCCCCGTTTCACCAGATACATTCTCCTGTTAGAGGCATTTATATGTAGTCATATTGCTTTTCTGTTTTATCTAGTTATGAGTATAAAAGAAGTGTGATGGTCATCATTATTAGAGTGTTGCCCTACCTATGAGGATATATGAAAAAAGAGAAAGGCTGCAAAATAGTCAATCAAAAAAATGAGAGAAAAAGAGAGAGGGGGCAGTATTACCATCCTTCTTAAGCACTTGTGCTTTAAAGTAGCACCAAGTTTTTCATATATAGAGTCCTCATGTTTAGTCATTTTCATATACTAGTAGGAATCAATATAGGACTCATCTTGCATATTTCATTTATGGGTTCCTCAATTGCCCGAGTTCTTCACGATGCAAGTAGGTTAGATGCACACCCACCTAGTTTCAGTAGAAAAATTTCATACAATTATAGCTCTGGTGCATCAAAAGTTGCATGGCAATCCCTACTCCTCGCATCGATATCGATTGAAAGGCATATCCATGGCCTAATGATCCGCCGATTTGATGCAAGACGATCATTATTTTTGTCTTCTCCTATCAATCCCTACCATCATGCTGTTTCACCTAAAGTGACAAAAGTCCAGGGCTCACACTCAGGTATTGAATGAAGTTGAAAAGGCCGAAATGCATGAAAAATTACGAGTCAAGTGTTTGGTTAGGCACCGGGGTGATCATAATTTATACTTTACGTTAGGAAGACAAAGTTATGCCATTGCTTACATGATTAAGTGAATAGGGATAACTTTCTTTAGTGTTGTTATTTTGAAAGGTGACAATCATTTGCTAGTATTCATCTTTATTATCATTTCAATATTTACTAAGTCATCATTTCTCAATATTTATACCTAAAATATGTTGGAAATATGCCCTAGAGGCAATAATAAATGAGTTATTATCATATTTCCTTGTTCATGATAATCGTTTATTATCCATGCTATAATTGTATTGATCGGAGACTTAGATGCATGTGTGGATACATAGACAAAACCATGCCCCTAGTATGCCTCTAATGGACTAGCTCGTTGATCAAAGATGGTTAAGGTTTCCTAGCCATGGACATGAGATGTCATTTGATAACGGGATCACATCATTAGGAGAATAGTGTGATGGACAAGACCCAAACTACAAACGTAGCATATGATCGTGTCAGTTTATTGCTACTGTTTTGTGCATGTCAAGTATATGTTCCTATGACCATGAGATCATGCAACTCACTGCCACTGGAGGAGCGCCTTGTGTGTATCAAACGTTGCAACGTAACTGGGTGACTATAAAGGTGCTCTACAGGTATCTCCGAGGGTGTCTGTTGGGTTGGCGTGGACCAAGACTGGAATTTGTTACTCCGTGTGACGAAGAGGTATCTCAGGGCCCACTCGGTAATACAAAATCACAATAAGCCTTGCAAGCAATGTGACTAAGTGTTGGTCATGGGATCTTGTATTACGGAACGAGTAAAGAGACTTGCCAGTAATGAGGTTGAACTAGGTATACAGATACCGACGATCGGATCTCGGGCAAGTAACATACCGAAGAACAAAGGGAACATCATACGGGATTAACTGAATCCTTGACATAGAGGTTCGACCGATAAAGATCTTCGTAGAATATGTAGGAACCAATATGGGCATCCAGGTCCCGCTATTGGTTATTGACCGTAGAGGTGTCTCGGTCATGTGTACATAGTTCTCGAACCCGCAGGGTCTGCACACTTAAGGTTTGGTGACGTTTCGTAGTATAGAGTTATGTATGGTGGTGACTGAAGGTTGTTTGGAGTCCCGGATGAGATCCCGGATGTCACGAGGAGCTCCGGAATGGTCCGGAGGTAAATATTGATATATAGGAAGTCCTATTTTGGTCACCGGAAAAGTTTCGGGCTCATCGGTAGTGTACCGGGAGTGCCGGTAGTGTACCGGGAGACCATCGGGAGGGGTATTTCGACCCAAGAGGCTACATGGGCTGTGGCAGAGTGAATACCAGCCCTTTGTGGGCTGGTGGAAGTCCCACACAAGGCCCATGCGGCTGGGAAGAAAAGCCCAAAGAGAAAAAGGTGGAAAAAGGCAAAAAAGGGTAAAACAAGGAGGAGTCCTAGTCCTACTAGGATTGGAGGAGGAATCCTCCAATCCCACTAGGTTCGGCCGACCCAAGGGCTGCCTCTTTGGCAGCCAAGCCTCCTCCTCCTCTCCTCCTATATATACTAGAGGATTTTAGGGTTTTGGCACAAAATTTTCAGCCACGTGCTACCTGTTCCTCTAGTGCATAGTTTCTCCTCTAGATCAGTTTTCTGGAGTGCTTAGGCGAAGCCCTGCCGGAATAGCTCAACCTGTTGGCGAACGTCGCATGGGAAACACAAATTTTCCTACGCACACGCAAACCTATCCATGGTGATGAGCATCTACGAGAGGGAGAGTGGATCTACGTACCCTTGTAGATCGCTAAGCGGGAAGCGTTAAGAAACGTGGTTGGTGTAGTCGAACATCTTCGCGATCCAAATCGCCGAGCGTCCCGCGATATCATCACGATCCGTCACGTGATCCAATCACGATCCGTCCCGCGAACACATCATGATCCATCCCGCGAACTCATCACGATCTGTCTCACGATCTTGATCACGATCTGTCCCGGTAACTCATCACGATCCGTTCCGTGATCACATCACGAACCGTCTCGCGATCTCGATCACGGTCCTTCCGATCTAGCGCCGAACGGACGGCACCTCTGCATTCAGCACACGTGCAGCTTGATGACGATCTCCACCATCTTGATCCAGCAAGAGGAGTTGGAGAGGAGAGAGAGTTCATCGGCAGCGTGACGGTGCTCCGGTGATGGTGGTGGAGCAATTCCGGTAGGGCTTCGCTTAAGGACTGCAGAAAACCGATGTAGAGGAGCACCGATGAAACGGGTAGCACGTGGCCGTAAACTGTGTCCAAACAGCACCCAATCCACCAGTATATAAAGGAGGGAGAGAGAGGAGGGCTGGCGCAAGGAAAAACTCCAATAGGAGTCGGCCAAACTAGAGGGGGAGGAGTCCTACTCCTCCTCCACTCCTAGTAGGAGTAGGACTCTTCCTTTTTAGCCTTTTTTCCACCTTTTCCTTTAGGACTTTTGCCTCCTGCACCATGGGCCTTGGTGTGGCTGTTTTTCCAGCCCAATAAGGGCTGGTTATTATTCTCCCACAGCCCATGGACCTCTTGGGGTCGAAATACCCCTCCCGGAGGTCCCCCGGTACACTACCGGCACTCCCGGTACACTACCGATGAGCCCGAAACTTTTCCGGCGACCAAACTGGGACTTTCTATATATGAATCTTTACCTCCAGACCATTACGGAGCTCCTCGTGACGTCCGGGATCTCATCCGGGACTCCGAACAACCTTCGGTCACCACCATACACAACTCTACACTACCGAAACGTCACCAAACCTTAAGTGTGCAGACCCTGCGGGTTCGAGAACTATGTAGACATGACCGAGACACCTCTACGGTAAATAACCAATGGCGGGACCTGGACGTCCACATTGGTTCCTACATATTCTACGAAGATCTTTATCGGTTGAACCTCTATGTCAAGGATTCAGTTAATCCCGTATAACGTTCCCTTTGTTCTTCGGTATGTTACTTGCCCGAGATTCGATCGTCGGTATCTCCATACCTAGTTCAACCTCGTTACTGGCAAGTCTCCTTACTCGTTCCGTAATACAAGATCCCGTGACTAACACTTAGCCACATTGCTTGCAAGGCTTGTTGTGATGTTGTATTACCGAGTGGGCCCTGAGATACGTCTCCGTCACACGGAGTAACAAATCCCAGTCTCGATCCATGCCAACTCAACAGACACCATCGGAGATACCTATAGAGAACCTTTATAGTCACCCAGTTACGTTGCGACGTTTGATACACACAAGGCACTCCTCCGATATCCGTGAGTTGCATGATCTCATGGTCATAGGAACATATACTTGACATGCAGAAAACAGTAGCAATAAACTGACACGATCACATGCTATGTTTGTAGTTTGGGTCTTATCCATCACATCATTCTCCTAATGATGTGATCCCTTTATCAAATGACATCTCATGTCCATGGCTAGGAAACCTTAACCATCCTTTGATCAACTAGCTAGTCCATTAGAGGCATACTAGGGACATGGTTTTGTCTATGTATCCACACATGCATTTAAGTCTTCGATCAATACAATTATAGCATGGATAATAAACGATCATCATGAACAAGGAAATATGATAATAACTAATTTATTATTGCCTCTAGGGCATATGTCCAACAGTCTCCCACTTGCACTAGAGTCAATAATCTAGTTCACATCACCATGTGATTCGCATTGTTATGAATCTAACACCCAATGAGTTCTGGGGCTCGATTATGCTTTGCATGTGAGAGAGGTCTTATAGTCAACGGGTCTGCAATATTCAGATCTGTGTGTACTTTGCTAATCTTTATGTCAAACCGTAAACACTGCTACCACACTCCACTTGGTACTATTTCCAAATGGCTGCTCCACTATACGTATCCAGATTGCTACCACTAGTCATCCGGATAGGTGTTAAAGCTTGCACCGACGTAACTCTTTACGACGAAATCTTTATCACCTCCATAATCAATAAACATTTCCTTAGTCCTCTGGTTACTAAGGATAATTCCGACCGCTGTCCAGTGATCCACTCCTGGACCACTCTTGTACCCCTTGACAGACTCATGGCAAAGCACACACAGGTGCGGTACACGGCATGGCATAATATAGAGCCTATGGCTAAGGCATAGGGGACGACTTTCGTCCTTTCTCTTTCTTCTGCCGTTGTCGAGCTTTGAGTCTCACTCAACTTCACACCTTACAAATCAGACGAGAACTATTTCTCTGGCTGATCCATTTTGAACTCTTTCAAAATCTTGTCAAGGTATGCACTCATTGAAAGTCTCATCAAGCATCTTGATCTATCTCTATAGATTTTGATGCTCAACAATTAGGTAGCTTTATCCAGGTCTTCCTTTGAAAAACACTTTTCAAACAACCTTTTATGCCTTCCAGAAATTCTACATTATTTCCGATCAACAATATGTCAACCACATATACTTATCAGAAACTCTATAGTGCTCCCACTCACTTTATTGCAAATACAAGTTTCTCGTAAACTTTGTATAAACTACAAAAACTTTGATCACCTCATCAAAGCGTATATTCCAACTCCGAGATGCTTGCTTCAGTCCATGGAAGGATCACCGAAGCTTGCACACCTTTTAGCATCCTTAGGACTGACAAAACCTTCTGGTTGTATCACATACAACCTTTCCTCAAGTAAACCGTTAAGGAAACGATGTTTTGACATCCATCTGCCAGATTTCATAATTGAAAACAGAACAACTGCTAACATAATTCCAACAGACTTTAGCACCACTATGAGTGAGAAAGTCTCATCGTAGTCAACTCCTTGAACTTGTCACAAACATCTTTGCAACAAGTCGAGCTTTACAAATAGTGACATTCACCATCAGTGTCTATCTTCATTTTAAAGATCCATTTGTACTCAACGACCTGCTGTCTAACGAGCAAGTCTACCAAAGTCTATACTTGGTTTTCATACATGGATCCTATCTCGGATTTCATGGCCTCTAACCATGTGTCGGAATTCGGGCCCATCATCGCTTCTCCATAGCTCGTAGGTTCATCGTTGTCCAACAACATGATCTCCAAGACAGAGTTGTCATACCGCTTAGGAGCAGTACACATCCTTGTCTACCTACGAAGTTCGATAGTAACTTGATCCTGAAGCTTCATGATCATCATCATTAACTTCCTCTTCAACTAACGTAGGCTTCACAGAAACATCTTTCTGCGCTGCGCTACTCTCTGGTTGAACAAAGGTTTAACAACCTCATCAAGTTCTATCTTCCTCCCACTCAATTCTTTCGAGAGAAACATTTCCTCGAGAAAGGATCCGTTTAAGCAACAAACACTTTGCACTAGGATCTGAGATTAAAGGTTCACCCAACTGATCTTAGGGTATTCTATGAAGATGCATTTGTCCGCCTTGGGTTCGACCTCCTTAGGTGAAAACATTTTCCACACAAGTGTCACAGCCCCAAATATTAACAAATGACAGCTTAGGTTTCTATCAAACCATAATTCACACGGTGTCATCTCAACGGATTTAGATGATCCCCTATTTAAAGTGAATGTAGTTGTCTCTAATGCATAACCCCAAAAATTATAGTAGTAAAACGATAAGAGACAGCATAGCACGCACCATATCTAATAGAGCATGACTATGATGTTCGGACACACCATCACACTATGGTGTTCCAGGTGGCGTTAGTTGTGAAACAAATTTCACATTGTCTTAAGTTGTATGCCAAACTCGTAACTCAGATATTCGCCTCCACGATCATATCGCGGTCATTTTTATCTTCTTGTCACGATGATCTTAAACTTCACTCTGAATTTGCTTGAACCTTTCAAACGATTCAGACTTGTGTTTCATTAAGTAAATATACACTATATCTACTCAAATCATCAGTGAAGGTGAGAAAATAACGATATCCACTGCACGCTACAAGACTCGCTGGATTGCATACATCAACATGTATCATTTCCAATGAATCACTTGCCCGCTCCATCCAACGGGGTCCTTTAGTCATCTTGCCCAAGAGGCATGGTTCGCATGTCTCAACCGATTTGAAATCGAATGAGTCCAAATATCCATCGGTATGGAATTTCTACATGCGATTTATACCAATATGACATTTAGCGGCAGTGCCACAAGTATGTGGTACTATCATTATTAACTTTGTATCTTTTGACATCAATGTTATGAACATGTGTACTACTATGATCAAGATTTCAACAAACCATTCTCACTGGGTGCATGACCATTGAAGGTATTATTCATCTAAACAGAATAACCATTATTCTCTAACTTAAATGAATAATCGTATTGCAATAAACATGATCTAATCATGTTCATGCTCAATGCAAAACACCAAATAACATTTATTTAGGTTCGTCACTAATCCTGAAGGTAGAGAGAGCGTGCGATGTTGATCACATCAACCTTGGAAACATTTCCAACACATATCGTCACCTCACCCTTAGCTAGTTCCCCGTTTATTCCGTAGCTTTTATTTCGAGTTACTAACATTTAGCAACCGAACCGGTATCCAATACCCAGGTGCTACTAAGAGTAGTAGCAAGGTACACATTAATAACTCATATATCAAATATACTTCTATCAATGTTGCCAACCTTCTTATCTACCAAGTATCTAGGGTTGTTCCACTTCAGCGACTGCTCACCTCATAACAGAAGCACTTAGTCTCGAGTTTGAGTTCAACTTTGGGTTGCTTCACTGGAGCAGCAACTGACTTGCTATCCATGAAGTTTCCCTCCTTGCTCTTGCCCTTCTCGAAACTAGTGGTTTGATTAACCATCAACACTTGACGCTCCTTCTTGATTTCTACCTTCGCGGTGTCAAACATCGCGAACAGCTCAGGGATCAACATTTCTTTCCCTGGCATTTTATAGTTCATCACCAAGTTCTAGTAGCTCAGTGACAGTGACTTGGAGAACTACATCAATCACTATCTTATCTGGAAGTTCAACTCCCACTCGATTCAAGCGATTGTAGTACCCAGACAGTCTGAGCACACGCTCAACGATTGAGCTATTCTCTTTCATCTTGCAGGCAAAGAATCTCGTTGGAGATCCTATATCTCGCAACTCGGGCACGAGCCTGAGATCACAATCTCAGCTCTTAGAACATCTCATATGTTCCGTGACGTTCAAAACATTTTGGAGCCTCAATTCTAAGCCGTAATGCATGACGCACTAAACTATCAAGTAGTCATCGAAACGTGCCTGTCAGATGTTCACAACATCTACAGACGACGCTAGATGGGGTGGCGCACCGAGCGGTGCATTAAGGACATAAGCCTTCTGTGCAGCAATGAGGACAATCCTCAGATCACGGACCCAGTCCGCAATTTTGCTACCAACATCTTTCAATTCTATTTCTCTAGGAACATATAAAAATACAAGGGAGCTACAGCGCGAGCTAGTAATCTACAACATGATTTGCAAAGACACTTTGACTATGTTCATGATAATGAGTTCAATTAATCATATTACTTAAGAACTCCCACTCAAATTGACATCCCTCCGATCATTCGAGTGATACATGATCCAAATTCACCAACTCAAGTCCGATCATCACGTGAGTTGAGGTGGCTGCAATGGTGAACATCATCATGTTGATCATATCTACTATATGACTCATGTTCGACCTTTCGGTCCATTGTGTTCCGAGGCCATGTCTGTACATGCTAGGCTCGTCAAGTTTAATCCGAGTGTTCTGCATGTGCAACACTGGCTTGCACCCGTTGTATGTGAACGTAGAGTCTATCACACCCGATCATCACGTGGTGTCTCAACACGACGAACTGTCGCAACGGTGCACACTCGGGGAGAACACAATTTATCTTGAAATTAAGTGAGGGATCACCTTATAATGCTACCGTCGTCCTAAGCAAAACAAGGTGCATAAAAAGGATTAACATCACATGCAAATCATAAGTGACATGATATGGCCATGAACTCATGCTTTTGATCTCCATCTAGAAAGCACCGGCATGATCTCCATCGTCACTGGCATGACACCATGATCTCCATCATCTTGATCTCCATCAACGTGTCGCCATCGGGGTTGTCATGCCCTGCATGCTTCTACTACTATTGCTACCGTTTAGCGATGAAGTAAAGCATTACATAGCGCTTAATGATTGACACGCAGGTCATACAATAATTAAAGACAACCCTATGGCTCCTGCCGGTTGCCGTATTCATCGACATGCAAGTCGTGATAATCTATACATCACATGATCATCTCATACATCACATATATCACATCATGTAATTGGCCATATCATATCACAACATACCCTGCAAAAACAAGTTAGACGTCCTCTAATTGTTGTTGCATGTTCTACATGGCTGCTACGGGTATCTAGCAAGAACAATTCTCACCTACGCATAAACCACAACGGTGATACACTAGTTTTCTTTTCAACCTTCTCAAGGACCGTCTTTGTCGAATCCGATCCAACTAAAGTGAGAGAAACTGTCACCCGCAAGCCATCTAGGCAACAAGCTGCGTCGAGGGAACCGGTCTCTCGTAAGCGTACGAGTAATGTTGGTCCGGGCCGCTTCATCTCACAATCCCGCTGAACCAAAATACGACCAAGGGAGGAAGCAATCTACGCATCAACGCCCACAAACCTTTTGTGTTCTACTCGAGATCTCATCGAACCATCAACCTAGCTCTGATACCACTGTTGGGGAACGTCGCATGGGAAACAAAAATTTTCCTACGCACACGCAAACCTATCCATGGTGATGAGCATCTACGAGAGGGAGAGTGGATCTACGTACCCTTGTAGATCGCTAAGCGGGAAGCGTTAAGAAACGTGGTTGGTGTAGTCGAACATCTTCGCGATCCAAATCGCCGAGCGTCCCGCGATCTCATCACGATCCGTCATGTGATCCAATCACGATCCGTCCCGCGAACACATCATGATCCATCCCGCGAACTCATCACGATCTGTCCCGCGAACTCATCACGATCCGTTCTGTGATCACATCACGAACCGTCTCGCGATCTTGATCGTGGTCCTTCCGATCTAGCGCCGAACGGACGACACCTCCGCGTTCAGCACACGTGCAGCTTGATGACGATCTCCACCATCTTGATCCAGCAAGAGGAGGTGGATAGGAGAGAGAGTTCATCGGCAGCGTGACGGCGCTCCGGTGATGGTGGTGGAGCAATTCCGGTAGGGCTTCGCTTAAGGACTGCAGAAAACCGATCTAGAGGAGCACCGGTGAAACGGGTAGCACGTGGCCGTAAACTGTGTCCAAACAGCACCCAATCCACCAGTATATAAAGGAGGGAGAGAGAGGAGGGCTGGCGCAAGGAAAAACTCCAATAGGAGTCGGCCAAACTAGAGGGGGAGGAGTCCTACTCCTCCTCCACTCCTAGTAGGAGTAGGACTCTTCCTTTTTAGCCTTTTTTCCATCTTTTCCTTTAGGACTTTTGCCTCCTGCGCCATGGGCCTTGGTGTGGCTGTTTTTCCAGCCCAATAAGGGCTGGTTATTATTCTCCCACAGCCCATGGACCTCTTGGGGTCGAAATACCCCTCCCGGAGGTCCCCCGGTACACTACCGGCACTCCCGGTAGACTACCGATGAGCCCGAAACATTTCCGGCGACCAAACTGGGACTTCCTATATATGAATCTTTACCTCCGGACCATTACGGAGCTCCTCGTGACGTCCGGGTCTCATCCGGGACTCCGAACAACCTTCGGTCACCATCATACACAACTCTACACTACCGAAACGTCACCAAACCTTAAGTGTGCAGACCCTGCGGGTTCGAGAACTATGTAGACATGACCGAGACACCTCTACGGTCAATAACCAATGGCGGGACCTGGACATCCACATTGGTTCCTACATATTCTACGAAGATCTTTATCGGTCGAACCTCTATGTCAAGGATTCAGTTAATCCCGTATAACGTTCCCTTTGTTCTTCGGTATGTTACTTGCCCGAGATTCGATCGTCGGTATCTCCATACCTAGTTCAACCTCGTTACTGGGAAGTCTCTTTATTCGTTCCATAATACAAGATCCCGTGACTAACACTTAGCCACATTGCTTGCAAGGCTTGTTGTGATGTTGTATTACCGAGTGGGCCCTGAGATACGTCTCCGTCACACGGAGTAACAAATCCCAGTCTCGATCCATGCCAACTCAACAGACACCATCGGAGATACCTATAGAGCACCTTTATAGTCACCCAGTTACGTTGCGACGTTTGATACACACAAGGCACTCCTCCGATATCCGTGAGTTGCATGATCTCATGGTCATAGGAACATATACTTGACATGCAGAAAACAGTAGCAATAAACTGACACGATCACATGCTATGTTTGTAGTTTGGTTCTTATCCATCACATCATTCTCCTAATGATGTGATCCCGTTATCAAATGACATCTCATGTCCATGGCTAGAAAACCTTAACCATCCTTTGATCAACTAGCTAGTCCATTAGAGGCATACTAGGGACATGGTTTTGTCTATGTATCCACACATGCATTTAAGTCTTCGATCAATACAATTATAGCATGGATAATAAACGATCATCATGAACAAGGAAATATGATAATAACTAATTTATTATTGCCTCTAGGGCATATTTCCAACACAACCACCATCGTCGGAGCACCGTCACGCTGCCAGAGAACTCTTCTTCCTCTTGCAGGATCAAGACGGCGGAGATCGTCATCAAGCTGTACGTGTGCTGAACGCGGAGGTGCCGTCCGTTCGGCGCTAGATCGGAAGGACCGTGATCAAGATCGCGAGACGGATCGTGATGAGTTCGCGGGACGGATCGTGATGAGTTGACGGGACGGATCGTGATGAGTTCGCGAGACGGATCGTGATGAGTTCGCAGGACGGATCGTGATGAGTTCGCGAGACGGATCGTGATGAGTTCGCGGGACGGATCGTGATTGGATCGCGGGACGGATCGTGATGAGATTGCAGGACGCTCGTCGATTTGGATCGCGAAGATGTTCGACTACACCAACCGCGTTTCTTAACGCTTCCCGCTTAGCGATCTACAAGGGTACGTAGATCCACTCTCCCTCTTGTAGATGCTCATCACCAGTGATAGATCTTGCGTGTGCATAGGATTTTTTTTGTTTCCCATGCGACGTTCCCCAACAGTGGTATCAGAGCTAGGTCTATGTGTAGATGAGATCTCGAGTAGAACACAAAAGGTTTGTGGGCATTGATGCTTAGATTGCTTCCTCCCTTGGTCGGATTTTGGTTCAGCGGTATTGTGAGATGAAGCAGCCCGGACCAACATTACTCGTACGCTTACGAGAGACCGGTACCCTCGACTGCAACTTGTTGCATAGATGGCTTGCTGGTGCCAGTTTCTCTCACTTTAGTTGGATCGGATTCGACAAAGGCGGTCCTTGAGAAGGTTGAAAAGCAACTAGTGTATCACCGTTGTGGTTTTTGCGTAGATGAGAATTGTTCTTGCTAGATACCCGTAGCATCCACGTAAAACATGCAACAAGAATTAGAGGACGTCTAACTTGTTTTTGCAGGGTATGTTGTGATGTGATATGACCAATTACATGATGTGATATATGTGATGTATGAGATGATCATGTGATGTATAGATTATCACGACTTGCATGTCGATGAGTACGGCAATCGGCAAGAGCCATAGGGTTGTCTTTAATTATTGTATGACCTGCGTGTCAATCATTAAGCTCTATGTAATGCTTTAGTTTATCGCAAACGGTAGCAATAGTAGTAGAAGCATGGTGGGCGCGACAACCCCGATGGCGACACGTTGATGGAGATCATGGTGTCATGCCGGTGACGATGGAGATCATGCCGGTGCTTTCATGATGGAGATCAAAAGCACAAGTTCATGGCCATATCATGTCACTTATGATTTGCATGTGATGTTAATCCTATTATGCACCTTGTTTTGCTTAGGACGACGGTAGCATTATAAGGTGACCCCTCACTTAATTTCAAGATAAATTGTGTTCTCCCCGAGTGTGCATCGTTGCGAAAGTTCTTCGTGTCGAGACACCACGTGATGATCGGGTGTGATAGACTCTACGTTCACATACAACGGGTGCAAGCCAGTGTTGCACATGCAGAACACTCAGGTTAAACTTGACGAGCCTAGCATGTACAGACATGGCCTCGGAACACAAGAGACCGAAAGGTCGGACATGAGTCATATAGTAGATATGATCAACATGATGATGTTCACCATTGTAACCACCTCAACTCACGTGATGATCGGACTTGAGTTGGTGAATTTGGATCATGTATCACTCGAATGACCGAAGGGATGTCAATTTGAGTGGGAGTTCCAAGTAATATGATTAATTGAACTCATTATCATGAACATAGTCAGTAGCGTCTTTGCAAATTATGTTGTAGATTACTTGCTCGCACTGTAGCTCCCTTGAATTTTTATATGTTCCTAGAGAAATAGAGTTGAAAGATGATGGTAGCAATATTGTAGAATGGCTCAGTGATCTGAGGATTGTCCTCGTTGCTACACAGAAGGCTTATGTCCTTAATGCACCGCTCGGTGCGCCAACCCCTCTAGCATCGTCTATAGATGTTGTGAACATCTGACAGGCACGTTCTGATGACTACTTGATAGTTTAGTGTGTCATGCATTACGGCTTAGAATTGAGGCTCTGAAACGTTTTGAACGTCACGGGACATATGGGATGTTCTAAGAGCTGAAATTAGGATCTCAGGCTCGTGCCCGTGTTGCGAGATATGAGATCTCCAACAAGATTCTTTGCCTGTAATATGAATGAGAATAGCTCAATCGTTGAGCATGTGCTCAGATTGTCTGGGTGCTACAATCGCTTGAATCGAGTGGGAGTTGATCTTCCAGATAAGATAGTTATTGATATAGTTCTCCAAGTCACTGTCACTAAGCTACTAGAACTTGGTGATGAACTATAAAATGCCAGGGATAGAAATAATGATCCCTGAGCTGTTCGCGATATTTGACACCGCGAAGGTAGAAATCAAGAAGGAGCGTCAAGTGTTGATGGTTAGTCAAACCACTAGTTTCGAGAAGGGCGGGAGCAAGGAGGGAAAACTTCATGGATAGCAAGTAAGTTGCTGCTCCAGTGAAGCAACCCAAAGTTGAACCCAAACCCGAGACTAAGTGCTTCGATTATGAGGAGAGCGGTCGCTGAAGCGGAACAACCCTAGATACTTGGTAGATAACAAGGCTGGCAACGTCGACATAAGTATATTTGATGTACGTGTTATTTATGTGTACCTTGCTAGTACTCCTAGTAGCACCTGGGTATTGGATACCGGTTCGGTTGCTAAATGTTAGTAACTCGAAATAAAAGCTACAGAATAAACGGAGCACTAGCTAAGGGTGAGGTGACGATGTGTGTTGGAAATGTTCCCAAGGTTGATGTGATCAACATCGCACGCTCTCTTTACCTTCGGGATTAGTGACGAACCTAAATAAATGTTATTTGGTGTTTTGCGTTGAGCATGAACGTGATTAGATCATGTTTATTGCAACACTGTTATTCATTTAAGTTAAAGAATAATGGTTATTCTGTTTACATGAATAATACCTTGAATGGTCATGCACCCAGTGAGAATGGTTTGTTGAATCTTGATCGTAGTAATACACATTTTCATAACATTGATGCCAAAAGATACAAAGTTAATAATGATAGTACCACATACTTGTGGCACCGCCGCTAAATGTCATATTGGTATAAAGCACATGAAGAAACTCCATGCTGATGGATCTTTGGACTCATTCGATTTCGAATCGGTTGAGACATGCGAACCATGCCTCTTGGGCAAGATGACTAAGGACCCCGTTTTCTGGTTTGATGGAGCGGGCAAGTGATCTATTGGAAATGATACATGTTGATGTATGCAATCCAATGAGTCTTGTAGCATGTGGTGGATATTGTTGTTTTCTTACCTTCACTGATGATTTGAGTAGATAATATTGTATATTTACTTAATGAAACGCAAGTCTGAATCGTTTGAAAAAGTTCAAGCAAATTCGGAGTGAAGTTTAAGATCATCGTGACAAGAAGATAAAATGTCCGTGATATGATCGTGGAGGTGAATATCTGAGTTGCGAGTTTGGTATACAACTTAAGACAATGTGAAAGTTGTTTCACAACTCACGCCACCTGGAACACCATAGTGTGATGGTGTGTCCGAACGTCATAGTCTTGCTCTATTGGATATGGTGCGAATTATGATGTCTCTTATCCTTTTACCACTATCGTTTTGGGGTTATGCATTAGAGACAACTACATTCACTTTAGATAGGGCACCATCTAAATCCGTTGAGATGACACCGTGTGAATTATGGTTTGATAGAAACCTAAGCTGTCATTTCTTAATGTTTGGGGCTGCAACACTTATGTGAAAAAGGGTTTTTCACCTAATGAGCTCAAACCCAAAGCGGACAAATGCATCTTCATAGAATAACCTAAAGACAGTTGGGTAAACCTTCTATCTCAGATCCAAGCATAAAATGTTTGTTGCTAAAACTGGGTCCTTTCTCGAGAAAGAGTTTCTCTCGAAAGAATTGAGTGGGAGGAAGATAGAACTTGATGAGGTTGTTGAACCTTTGTTCAACCAGAGAGTAGCGCAGCGCAGGAAGATGTTTCTCTGAAGCCTACGTTAGTTGAAGAGGAAGTTAATGATGATGATCATGAAGCTTCGGATCAAGTTACTATCGAACCTTGTAGGTCGACAAGGACGTGTACTGCTCCTGAGCGGTATGACAACCCTGTCTTGGAGGTCATGTTGTTGGACAACGATGAACCTACGATCTATGGAGAAGCGATGATGGGCCCGGATTCCAACAAATGGTTAGAGGCCATGAAATCCGAGAAAGGATCCATGTATGAAAACCAAGTATAGACTTTGGTAGACTTTCTCGTTGGACGGCACGTCGTTGAGTACAAATGGATGTTTAAAATGAAGACATACGCTCATGGTAAATGTCACCATTTGTAAAGCTTGACTTGTTGCAAAGAAGTTTACGACAAGTTCAAGGAGTTGACTATGATGAGACTTTCTCACTCGTAGTGATGCTAAAGTCTGTAGGAATTATGTTAGCAGTTGCTGCATTTTTCAATTATGAAATCTGGCAGATGGATGGCAAAACATCATTTCCTTCCTTAAGGAAAGATTGTATGAGATACAACCAGAAGGTTTTGTCAGTCCTAAGGATGCCAAAAGGTGTGCAAGCTTCAGTGATTCTTCTATGAACTGAAGCAAGCATCTCGGAGTTGGAATATACACTTTGATGAGGTGATCAAAGTTTTTAAGTCTATACAAAGTTTACGAGAAACTTGTATTTGCAATAAAGTGAGTGGGAGCACTATAGAGTTTCCGATAAGTATATGTGGATGACATATTGCTATTCGGAAATGATGTAGAATTTCTAGAGAGCGTAAACGGTTTTTTGAAAAGAGTTTTTCAAAGGAAGACCTGGATAAAGCTACCTAATTGTTGAGCATCAAGATCTATAAAGATAGATCAAGATGTTTGATAAGACTTTCAATGAGTACATACCTTGACAAGATTTTGAAAGAGTTCAAAATGGATTAGTTAGAGAGAAGTGTTCTCGCCTACTTTGTAAGGTGTGAAGTTGAGTGAGACTCAAAGCTCAACAACGGCAGAAGAAAAAGAAAGGACGAATGTCATCCCCTATGCCTTAGCCATAGGCTCTGTATAGTATGCCATGCTGTGTACCGCACCTGTGTGTGCCTTGCCATGAGTCCGTCAAGGGGTACAAGAGTACTCCAGGAGTGGATCACTGGACAGCGGTCAAGATTATCCTTAGTAACTGAAAGACTAAGGAGATGTTTCTCGATTATGGAGGTGATAAAGAGTTCGTCGTAAAGAGTTACGTCGATGCAAGCTTTAACACCAATCCGGATGACCCGCAGTAGCAATCTGGATACATATAGTGGAGCAGCCATTTGGAATAGTACCAAGTGTAGTGTGGTAGCAGTGTTTAAAGTTTGACATAGAGATTTGCAAAGTACATACGGATCTGAATGTCGCAGACCTGCTGACTATAAGACCTGTCTCACATGCAAAGCATGATCGAGCCCCAGAACTCATTGGGTCTTAGATTCATAACAATGCGTATCACATGGTGATGTGAACTAGATTATTGACTCTAGTGCAAGTGGGAGACTATTGGAAATATGCCCTAGAGGCAATAATAAATTAGTTATTATCATATTTCCTTGTTCATGATAATCGTTTATTATCCATGCTATAATTGTATTGATCGGAGACTTAGATGCATGTGTGGATACATAGACAAAACCGTGCCCCTAGTATGCCTCTAATGGAGTAGCTCGTTGATCAAAGATGGTTAAGGTTTCCTAGCCATGGACATGAGATGTCATTTGATAACGGGATCACATCATTAGGAGAATGGTGTGATGGACAAGACCCAAACTACAAACGTAGCATATGATCGTGTCAGTTTATTGCTACTGTTTTCTGCATGTCAAGTATATGTTCCTATGACCATGAGATCATGCAACTCACTGAAACTGGAGGAGTGCCTTGTGTGTATCAAACGTCACAACGTAACTGGGTGACTATAAAGGTGCTCTACAGGTATCTCCGAGGGTGTCTGTTGGGGTTGGCGTGGATCAAGACTGGGATTTGTTACTCTGTGTGACGGAGAGGTATCTCAGGGCCCACTCGGTAATACAACATCACAATAAGCCTTGCAAGCAATATGACTAAGTGTTGGTCATGGGATCTTGTATTACGGAACGAGTAAAGAGACTTGCTGGTAACGAGGTTGAACTAGGTAGACAGATACCAACGATCAAATCTCGGGCAAGTAACATACCAAAGAACAAAGGGAACATCATACGGGATTAACTGAATCCTTGACATAGAGGTTCGACCGATAAAGATCTTCGTAGAATATGTAGGAACCAATATGGGCATCCAGGTCCCGCTATTGGTTATTGACCATAGAGGTGTCTCGGTCATGTGTACATAGTTCTTGAACCCGCAGGGTCTGCACACTTAAGGTTTGGTGACGTTTCGGTAGTATAGAGTTATGTATGATGGTGACCGAAGGTTGTTTGGAGTCCCGGATGAGATCCCGGACGTCACGAGGAGCTGCGGAATGGTCCGGAGGTAAAGATTGATATATAGGAAATCCTATTTTGGTCGCCGCAAAAGTTTCGGGCTCATCGGTAGTGTACCGGGAGTGCCGGTAGTGTACCGGGAGACCATCGGGAGGGGTATTTCGACCCAAGAGGCTACATGGGCTGTGGGAGAGTGAATATCAGCCCTTTGTGGGCTGATGGAACACCCACACAAGGCTCATGCGGCTGGAAAGAAAAGCCCAAAGAGAAAAAGGTGAAAAAAGGCAAAAAATCCAAAAAAAAGGAGGAGTCCTAGTCCTACTAGGATTGGAGGAGGAATCCTCCAATCCCACTAGGTTCGGCCTACCCAAGGGCTGCCTCTTTGGCAGCCAAGCCTCCTCCTCTCGTCCTATATATACTAGAGGATTTTAGGGTTTTGGCACAAAATTTTCATCCATGTGCTACCCGTTCCTCTAGTGCATAGTTTCTCCTCTAGATCGGTTTTCTACAGTGCTTAGGTGAAGCCCTGCTAGAATAGCTCAACCACCATCGCCGGAGCACCGTCACGCTGCCAGAGAACTCTTCTTACTCTCCGCTCCCTCTTTCTGGATCAAGACGGCGGAGATCGTCATCAAGCTGTGTGTGTGCTGAACGCGGAGGTGCCGTCCGTTCGGCGCTAGATCGGAAGGACCGTGATCAAGATCGCGAGACGGATCGTGATGAGTTCGCGGGACGGATCGTGATGAGTTCGCGGGACGGATCGTGATGAGTTCGCGAGACAGATCGTGATGAGTTCGCGGGACGGATCGTGATGAGTTCGCGAGACGGATCGTGATGAGTTCGCGGGACGGATCATGATTGGATCACGGGACGAATCGTGATGAGATCGCGGGACGCTCGGCGATTTGGATCGCGAAGATGTTCAACTACACCAACCGCGTTTCTTAACGCTTCCCGCTTAGCGATCTACAAGGGTATGTAGATCGACTCTCCCTCTTGTAGATGGTCATCACCATGGATAGATCTTGCGTGTGCGTAGGAAATTTTTTGTTTCCCATGCGACGTTCCCCAACAAAATATTACAAGATAGAAGGTAGCATTCAACGTCAAAAAAACGTTTTTATCATTTACCTACTCGAGGATCAACAGGAATTAAACTTGGGGATGCTGATACGTCTCCAACGTATCTATAATTTTTTATTGTTTCATGCTATTATTTTATCAAGCTTGTATTCTTGATATGCCATTTTATATCATTTTTGGAAACTAACCTATTAACTTAGTGCCCAAGACCAGTTGGTGTTGTCTATATGTTTTGGATTTTAGGAAAACCTGTACCAAACGGAGTCCAAATGTGATGAAACTTTTTGATGATTTTTTCTGGACCAAAAGAAGACTTGGAAGCTTTAGAGGGAGACCATATGCCGTATGAGGGAGCGATAAGGGCATGGGGCACGCACTGCATCCTTGTGCCCCTTGTGGCTCCTTTGTCGGTCCTATAAATTCACATAATTATAAAAACCCTAGAGGAGGATCCAAAACAAATTTTCGATTTGAGTCACATAGAGGAGCGTCCGGTTCCATCCAATCGAGATGGCTGGAGTGCGTAGGTCCACATGAGGTGAGGGTTGGGATCAAGACCATCCGTGCGCTGGGATCGACCGGATCCGGATCGAGCCTATGCAATCCAGCGCGTGAGGGAGGTGCGCGAAGGGATCAGCGGAGGCGCACGATGGTGTCAAGAAAGGTGGGGGCAAAGGCGATAATGGCAGACGCCTCGTCTTCTTGAAACTGCTCTGCTCTCTCTTCAAGCACACAATCCGGGCTATTCATGGCTGGTAATGTTGCAATCCTTTCATATGCCTAGTGGTACTATATAATGCTTCCCCCATGCTAGTCTATGCACACCCTCTATGCACCGGTGTTGTGTTTCGCTTCCCTATCCTCTGGGAAACAAGCCAGGATTGATGTGAGAGAAGGGGGGAGGTCACTGCAAGAATAAGGAGATTCGTGCGAGGGCCTCGTCGATTGATGCGGATCTCCTCGCATGCCGAAGAAGGTCTTCGATGGTGGAGGTGTGTTACTCGCAAGCACCGCCTCTACGTGATAGCGATGGACGCTTGAGCTTTATTGGCAATAAGCCGTGGCACCGTGTCTGGGACGTCTAGCGCGTGTATGGGCGTGGGCGCGCGCTAGGCGTGTCGGGCACGTCGGGCCCGTGGCGTAGGTGTGTGTGTGCGTGTGTGTGATGCACGGGGGTGTTCGTGCGGGTGTACACCGTGCGTGTGTGTAGGCGCATGCCGTTGGTGAGCTTAGGGGGTGCGTTGAGTTGATCCGCCATGGGACTCGGCACGCCCGGACGTGTGCTTGCATGTCGGGAGGGCGCACGGGCAGAGCGGAACGGATTCGCGCTCGATGTGGACAGAGTCATGGGTGCGGGCCCTGATCGACCCTGGGTATAAGACCCCCTGTGTGTGCGTTGTAACGGTGTGGCCAGGGGAGACGAGTTCGTGCTCGGGAAAAAGAAAGGTTCGCCGTCGTTGCAGCGAGGCGTACGTGCGCCAGAAAAAACCTTTGTGTCCACCTCGTCTCTCCTCTGTCTCTCTCCCGTTCTTCTTCCTCATCATTGGTTCATGCCAGTGAGTAAGAGAGTGATCGAGAGGGAGAGCTCAGGCAAGAGGGCAAGGCTACGACAATAACATTTGGTATCAGAGCTATCAGGTTCAGGGCGACCGTGGCATGCGGCGGCATCGACGATGCGCGCGGCATGCGCGGCCGACATGGAGGCATCGGCTGCGGTGCACGGCAAGCGTGTGGCGACGGCGACGCGCGGCGAGTCCGCGGCTGTGCGGTGTGATGTCGTGCGTGCGAAGAGCACGGCGGTCGCGGAGACGAGGAGGTCGCGGAGGACTTGCGTGGTGGCACAGAGGTCGCGGCGGCTCGGCGCGACAACCGTGGAGGTGCTTGGCACGGAGACACGATGCAGCGGCGCACGAGACCGCGGGCTACTGTAGCGGCAGCGAGCGGCGGCTCATGCCGGAGGCGCGCGGCGACATCCGCGGCTTAGGGCGTGAGTATTGGCAATAAGCCGCGGCGCCGTGTCTGGGACGTCCACGTGTATGGGCGCGCGCTAGGCGTGTCGGGCGCGTCGGGACCGCGGTGTAGGTGTGCGTGTGTGCGTGCGTGTGATGCACGTGGGTGTTTATGCGGGTGTACATCGTGCGTGTGTGTGTAGGCGCAGGCCGTTGGCAAGCTTAGGGGGTGCGTTGAGTTGACCCGCCGTGGGACTCGGCACGCCTGGACGTGTGCGTGCATGTCGGGAGGGCGCGCGGGAAGAGCGGAATGGACCGACGCTCGACATGGACAGAGTTGTGTGTGCATGCCCTGGTCGACCCTGGGTATAAGACCCCCTGTGTGCGCGTTGTAACGGTGTGGCCAGGGGAGGCGAGTTCGTGCTCGGGATAAAGAAAGGTTCGCCGTCGTTGCGGCGGGGCGTATGTGCGCCAGAAAAAAACTCTGTGTCCACTGCGTCTCTTCTCTGTCCCTCTCCCGTTCTTCTTCCTCGTCGTTGGTTTGTGCCAGTGAGTAAGAGAGTGATCAAGAGGGAGAGCTCAGGCGAGAGGGCAAGGCTGCGGCAAGAACATTTGGTATCAGAGCTATCGGGTTCAGGGCGGCCGTGGCGTGTGGCGGCGTCGGCGGCGCGCGCGGCGTGCGCGACCGACATGGAGGCATTGGCTGCGGTGCACGGCGAGCGCGTGGAGACGACGACGCGCGGCGAGTCCACGGCTTGTGATGTCGTGCGCGCAAAGAGCACGGTGGGCGCGGAGACGAGGAGGTCGCGAAGGACCTGCGTGGTGGCGCAGAGGTCGCAATGGCTCGGCGCTACAACCGTGGAGGCGCGTGGCACGGAGACGCGGTGCAGTGGCGCACGGGACCGCGGGCTGCTGCAGCGGCAGCGAGCGGCGGCTCGTGCCGGAGGCGCGTGGCGACATCCGCGGCTTAGGGCTTGAGTATTGGCAATAAGCCGCGGCGTCGTGTCTGGGAACGTCCAGCGCGTTATGGGCGTGCGCTAGGCGTGTCGGGCGCGCCGGGACCGCGGCGTAGGTGTGCGTGTGTGTGCGTGCGTGTGATGCACGGGGGTGTCTGTGCGGGTGTACACCGTGCGTGTGTGTAGACGCAGGCCGTTGGCAAGCTTAGGGGTGCGTTGAGTTGATCCGCCGTGGGACTCGGCACGCCCGGACGTGTGCATGCATGTCGGGAGGGCGCGCGGGCAGAGCGGAACGGACCGGCGCTCGACGTGGACAGAGTCGTGTGTACATGCCCTGGTCGACCCTGGGTATAAGACCCCCTGTGTGTGTTGTAACGGTGTGGTCAAGGAAGAAGAGTTCATGCTCGGGAAAAAGAAAGGTTCGCCGCAAGGCGTACGTGGGCCAGAAAAAACCTCAGTGTCCACCGCGTCTCTCCTCTGTCCCTCTCCCGTTCTTGTTCGTGCGAGTGAGTAAGAGAGTGATCGAGAAGGAGAGCTCAGGCGAGAGGGCAAGGCTGCGGCAACAACACGCTTGAGCTCTTCCTCATCACCCTTCGGGCTTGCTTCCCTTCTCCATCCCCTCTAGGCCGAAATCCCCCATGGCGAACACACGAAGTAGCGCTCATTCTAGGAGGCCAACAACAGTGCCCGCAAACCGGCTGATGTCGAGACAAGGTATCTACCATTTTTTTTGCCAATTCAGGACAACCAAAGCAAGGATAAGAGAAGATCTTGCTTTTACCTTCCTATATTTGCTCCCGGTGTTCATGTTTTTTGCACATTTCCTGATCCAATCTGCCATGAATGTGATTTGTGTTTACTTCCATTGATAAGTCAGGCATCCGCGTCCTTCGAGATGATTGCTATGGTCTATTCTTATTAGCACATTTATGACTGTGAGTTTTCTTTAAATGAATTGTCCCATGCCAATAGAAATGTATGCTTATGTCTCATGTCCCAGTCTTACGATTTAGATGGTAGATTGTCTAGCATGTTTTAGCCACTGGTTTATTTCCACATTCAGATAAAAGCACCCTTATTGGGTTGTAACCTGAGGGAAATAAAAGTTTCTGATTCTATGATGTACGCTGGATGTTTCTATCAGGTTGTAGTATGTTTTGTTCATGCGATACTTATACTTAATTCCTTTGCAATCTAACCAGGTGTTACACAAGCATACCAAGACGATGCTCTCCATGAAGGAGCTGTTCAAGGACACGCTCAAGAATCGGCGCATGCACGGAAGCGCATCGTCGAGCTGCGTCTAACAGGTCCTGTGGATGCCCAACACCAACCTGAAGCTTCCTTCAGCATTTATTTGTTCTATGTATGACTATGTTCTCTTTTGTGGAATAACAGAAGAGGAAGCCAACTTGCTGAGGCTGTACGTCAACCAGCCTGGTTATGTTGATCTCCATTGGGTATGATCCTATAAGAGTCTTCTTGTTGGTGCCATGCAAGGAAGCTCGGTATTTACTTATTTCCCTGCTACTTTGACTAATGATTTTTGTTTCTAGATTGAGTTGTTACCTCTATATTTTTACAGTGCATTTGCAAGGGCAAGATGTTTGCTCGGTGCACCTGAAGCTCAAAACAGATGTGTCATCGGGATTCCATTTTGTTTTGTGAGGAAAATGGTGGAGAGGAGGAAGTAAGTTTTCTTTGAGTTAAAAAACATGGCTTCAATTAACTTTTTTGCAGGTAGCTGAAAGTTTTCAAAGTTCAGAAGCTACCTACAAGCGTTTGAAGTTCAGAATGTTCAGAACAGAGCAAGCATAGCAAAGCAGAGGAAAGGGTGAGAAGGAACGACTAGGATGCAAAGCTTTCAGCAGCGGCTCAATCGGTTGACGGCATAAAATCTTGCTTACTCAATGTATTCCAGAACTCCAGATTATGTGTAGTTTGCACCTAATTGCACCTAAGAGTGCTCTATATGTAAACAGTGTTTAATCACTGTAAACCAAACTTTGGCACGTGCTCTTTTTTGAATGAAAGGCACGTGCTCTTCGGTATAAAGTGCAGTGCGAGGGCTGATGGGAGGCAAAGCTATTAAAATTTTGAAATTTATTTCCAATTCACTTCGTTCTTTCCATTCTTACGGAAATTGCTTTTGGAGGCTGAGCTCCATGAAGGCCTCTAAATGCAAACTATAAATTTCGTGAAAATTCGTATTTTAACATTTCAAAACATTCTGAAAAAATATATAGATAGATAAAGGTATAATACACAAGTGTGTAAATTTTTAAAACAAAATACGTTGAAACGAGCAAAAAAGACAAATATGAGGCTTTTTAACACATGACACTATTCATCTTTTCATACCACAAATTTGTTTATTTAGTACAGGTCGTGTTTTAAAGTATTTCGACCTGAAATTTTACACACACACACGAATCACACACTTGTTTAGTTGTATAATTTTTTTCAGATTTTTTGAAATCAATTTTTTTGAATTTTAATTTTTTCAGAAATTTCGGCCTCCATGGATCCCAGATGCCAAAACGCCATTCTCCCATTCTTGTTTCTTTTCTGTCGTAGTGTAGCATGTATCTTGTACCAATCAATTTACATCCATCCTTGTCCAGTGACTCCTCCTCTGGCTAATAATCCGGTGGAGGTCCTGACAATTTGCTGACATAACGTACGTTGCTGTTTGGGGTTGCTGGCCTGCACATTTTCCACACCTTGTTGCGGGTTTTACGGGCTAACTAGCGTATCCAATATACTTTAAACATGTTTATGTGATTATATGTTTTCTCAGTAATCATGCAATTAATTTCTAGACGAAAAAAAACAAAGCCATTTGACCTGAACGATTTTTTTAAAAGCTTTAATTACCTTGCGATTGGTTGGTGATATTGCTTGCCTATATTGAGGAATCGTAATGTGAATTTTTGAAAAAGAACTAGAGATTTCTGGTGCATCTATTTTGTCATATATTTCTAAGATATTTTTGTTAAAATGGATGGGCGCAGCAACACACGCCATCAATGATCTAATTAACGAGTATAAGGACACTACTAGGGAAAAGCCTAGCAGTAGTGCAGGCCTTAGGTGTATCAGTAGCGCAGGTACCCGCGCTACTGATACGACGCTACAACTAACTTTTAGCAGTAGCGCGTGTTGACCCGCGCTACTGCTATACATAGATATCAGTAGCGATCTTTATCGGGACGCGCTCCTGTTAATAGCTGTAGCGCTCTACAGTAAGCTGCGCTACTGCTAACTTTACTCCCCTCGCTACTGCTAGTTTTATTAGTTTCTGATTTTTTCTACATATTTGTTTTGTATTTATACAGGCTTTATACAATAATCTCTAGCATATCATATACATACAAATGTAATCATAGCATTAACATACAAATAGTCTCATCAAATCATGTCATCATCATAATCATCATCCAACATAAAGTGGTCTCTCGTCATCATCTCAAAAATAGCGATACAAGTCTCGAATACTTGCAACTACATCATCATCCATCTAAACAATGATATACACGAGAAGAGATATCACTATGAGTGAGAGCGGAACTATGCAGTACATGAGGCGGCAGTTATAAGTCCTCTCTCGCGCTAGCGTGAACTTCAAGTAACTAGCTTCCGCTTCTTGTCTGCTTTTGTATGGCTGGCGCCCGAGACCCGCTCCACTTGCGCCTGACACTCGGGCCACTCCTCGTACACCCCCAGAACCTTCCGTTTGTACACGACATAGCACTACTTCGCCATGAAGAATCTAGGTACCTATTAGAGATGCATCTTCATCAAGAGAATGTACAATCATATGCAACAAAATATACTTGAGCAACACGAAAAAGAAAGGGTTAGCAACTAGATGCAACATATAGTAAACATAATTAATCAACACAGATTCATCGTCCCCAAACTAATTAACTAGTGTACGCAGGTCATCGTGTAGCCAAACTAACAAACCAGCATTACGCAAGTTCAACAGGACCGTTGACATCACAAAGTTTCATCGCCACGTAAAGTACCAGTTCAATCGATACACCATCATCATCGGCATTGTCAATCATTACTAGAAGTTCCATCCGTCCATATCATCAAGGACATCTCCTAGCTTCTTGAACGATGCGAGGTCCTGACGTTGCATCCCTATGCGAGTTCGGAGGTCAGCTTGCGATATAGGGCCATGGTGGAACACCCCCTTATCTTCGACGACTTCTTTCATGATGATCATCGCAATGTCCCTCTGGATGCGAAAGAAGTCGTCTCTAAGTTTATAATCCGCTTCTCCTTGAGATTCTACCCACTTGCGGATATGATCATCGTTTCTGGTTGTCATGCGAAGCTTTTGGTGATCCCTTCTGAACACCTACTTGGTTTCGGGACATGGATGCAACAGAAGTTAGTTTTATGCGAGAAACCCGTCTTGCGGTTCCTTTGTTTTCTGATCTCCAGGTGGCCACCCCTCAAAATGAAGCCTTGGAGAGCATCATCTAGAATATTAATTACGTGGGTGTAGTCCTTCTTCTTGTAGTTTCTGCTAGGGTCGAAATACACGACGTGGGAGACTCGCGGGTAAAGAACGATAAGGATGGCGCGCCCGTTGCTACGGGGAAAAGAAAAATTATTCTCCATATGAGGGAGAAGGAATTGTTGAAATGTACGAAAGGGTTGTCCGGTACCGACTTACTTTGGATGATAAAGCAGGAGGACAATTTCCTGGTCCTTATTCTGTACCATGAAGTTTTTGAGGTACTCCCCAGCAGTTTTATGCTCAAAGTCACCGAGACTCAAGAAGGACTCGTGCATGTAGTATGGATCCGCCAGACAGATTTGCGAGACTTGTTCTCTCTTCATGACAGAGCTCATATGTAGCAAAAAGGCGGACGATTGTAAAATCGAGCCGCCTTGTCAGAAACATCTCAAAGATGTGCTCAAACCGCAGGAAGAACACCTCCGCGGGCAGTGTGTCGATGCAGCACTTCCCCTCAGGCACACGAGCCACGTATGTTGGATATTCTGGATCCTTCGAGGCTAGTAGGCTTTTCTCACTCGACAACACATGGTCGTGCAGTCTCCTGAGATCCCCTGATATTGCCTCAAGCGGTTTCAGAGGTATCATCGGCTCGCCAGTGACATGGAACATGGCCGCACCTTTGACGGGTACACACTCTTCAAAATCCGTCGTCTGGTTGTTATGTGCTCTGGCTTGTTGGTAGGCAGCAGAGCCTTTCTTTGCCGGTCTCCTCCTCTCCTTTTTCTTGGGCTGACGTTCCAGACCCTTCCTTAACCCATGCCCCAGTGTTGTCGGGCTAAGTAGTGTACGACCCTCGGCTAGTTGAGCCTGTGTTGAGGCGGCATGTTTAGGCGTGTCCTGTGAGGATTGCATGAAGAGAGACTTCTTGTAATCAACCCTGCTAGGACGTTCCTGCCCGGGTAGATCATCCATCTCCTCATCAGCATGCTGATAGCCCGAGTCGTCATATGATTGACTCATCAATTCTAGGTCATCTTCATAGGCACCTGTATTGAGGAACCAAAGAAGGTCCTCTTCCATCTCATCATCCATTCTTTGTTCTACGGGGGCGATTACATCAGCCACTATTGGACCCCCTTCCTCGCATCGTCCGCCGCTCTCACCTGGCACTACAGGCGCTAGTAATTGCGTAGGCGGGGTGGTGGTGTTCATACCTGCTTGCTGATGTGTGGTTATTGGTGTGCTCTCGGCCGACTCCAGACGAAGAAGATTCTTCGACCATAGCAGCACCCAACCCTTGCAATTTCCAAGCCGCGGCGGGGTCTCGTCATCCTCTCCCCCTAGCCGTACTGGAGAAGGAAAATCCTTGTGCCCCGATTTCACACTCGACAAGGTAACCCTGAAGTGCCCACCGGGCATTGGCTGGCCATGGAACATGAGTTCCAAGGGCTTCATTATCACCGCCTTTCCCACGTCCACCTTCTGGCCTTTGATCAAGTAGAGTACGGTGCACGGGGCTTCGTCGGCCTGCAAAGACATGTCTGTGGCGTAAAACATCCAAAAGGCAATGAAAACGAAATATTCTAGATATATGCCAGTGCGACATGTAATTACCGTGAGGGCGTCGAGCTCAGACAAATACGAAGTCCCACCTAGCACGCTAGAGACTGATGACGGAATACTATGAGCGGGTGCGTGTGCGGGAGCAGGTGCGGTTGCGTGAGCAGGTGATGGTGTGGTTGTGTTGTTCACTGAGTTGCCCCCGATGAAGCTAGGCATGGGGAAATCATCTACCGTCTTGTCTGGATTTTCCTTCAACCAGTTGATGGTAGCCGGGATCAAGTTAATAGCGAAATCATTTCTGCAAGCATCTACAGATGCAACGACTCCTATTGTAGCAACTCATTTATCTCCTCGGTAGCTTTTTTCGCGTCCTCGGGTGCTTTTTTCTCAAACGCAAGCTTCACCTTATCGTCAATGTCCACCTGACTGAACTTCTTTTTCTACTTCTTGGCCTCTGGGGCCTCGTTGTAAAAGACCTTCCAAGGGGCACCGTCTCCAGCGCCGTTCACACGTCCATATTGCGGCCGCTGGTCCAAAGGGAGTCCCTTAAGTTTGTTCGAGGCCCGGTTGAGAGGGGTGTCCCACTTGGGCCTCATCGACAAAGACTAGCTTTTGGCTGCAAGCTCGTGTTGCTTGTACTCCTGCAGAAGGAACGTGAACCATTTACGAATGTGTAGTCGTCTTGATCAGAAGCTAAATGTAAGGTGGCAAAATAATAATTACCAGTATTCTAATCAATATCCTTGTGATCTTGTTCGTGTAAAAAACCTTCTTTTCCTTGTCCCACTTGTAGCGGGCCTTGATGAAATCATGCTCCAAGGGGTTGGTGAACTTCGCGAAGGGGTGGAGCCCCGCGGCTTCACGTTATGCGTCCTCCTTATCCCATATGGGCCTTTTGCCAAGGTAGCCACGACTTCTGAGGCATTGGTTCCCCGTGTTCCTTTGCTGAAGGCTCTTGAATTTCGCAACCTTAGCCTTGGCTGCCTCGGTAGCGCAAGTGTCCTTAAACTTTTGGAACTCCTCTTCCATAAGGGTCGGATTTTCCTCCAGAATCTTGGACAGGGGTTCCTCAGCCTCAATAGCCTATTTCACCCTCCCTTTCCAAGAGGCCAAATCATTGCTGAACATGCACATGGCACGATTGTTAATATTTTCATCTTTGGATCGTTCCATAGGTGTTCTATGTCGTCATCCCGGTAGGGGAACTTAAATCTCTTGTGCAACTTCGTTAGGAGCAACTGCTTCAAATGTTCTTTACCCCTTAAGTCATTGTCGTTGATGCTCGCGCATTCCCATAGGATGCATCCGATTTGGCTCCCGTAGAACTTGCGAGGTTCTTCCGGCTCTAATGTCTCACACTTGCCAGGGGCCATCTTTGTGATCACCGGCGTCGGTACCTTCCCCGCCGGTCTCGACGCTGCCATCGGTGCCGGCGCCGTTGGTGTCAATGTTGGCGTCAGTATCATCACCGAGGTCGCACTGCAAACCTTGAGTGTGCTTAGCAGACAAAAAGGTGAGGTACTATTGTTCACCCTCATAATCCATCTCGTCTGCATCGGGTTTAGAAGGCCCAATTTCTTTGTTGTTCGACATGTTTCCTACAATTAAGTATCATTGTTTAATTCTTAAACTACAATAAAAATGAGGAAGGACATAAGAAAAGGTCTATGGTTTGCCAGAATATCAATTCCGAGCATATCCCGACACTCGATATGCCTACTTTCTAGCACAAGTCATGCCAAAATTCACGGGAAATTTTGGCATGACCTTTGCTAAAAAGCGGACATATTAAGCACCTGAAATTCACCGGAACAGAAATGAATCAACATTCCGGCGAAACATAGGACATTCAGATCATTTACCCTAAACATAACCATCATTTTCCTAACATCACATGTCCAAAATACCACATGTCCAAATTCCAAACATCACATGTCCACATATCATATGTCCACTTCAAATCTGCATATAACAACAAGAAAAATAGAACTTGAAGAAAATTCAATAAGTCCTCTTTCTTCACAATATTTGAAACTAAATTCAGCCTACCTAAATTTTTGTCCTAATTTGAAAGCTAGCTAAATTTCTGTCCTAATTTGAAAACCTAGTTAATTTCATACTAATTAACTAGGTTCATACTACCTAATCTGTCCCAGGGTTCATACTAATTCATGTAGGGTTAATTAATTCTATTTTATATTTAAATAGCAACAAGTGCTTTAACTAAAAAAATACCTAGAATTCTATTAACTACACCTAAAGCACCTAAAATACCTAGAAGTCATTTAACCCATACTAATTCTTCTTTTTAACCAGGGTTCATACCAACTAATTAACTATAGGGATCATACTAGCTATTTCATCAACTCATTTTCTGAAATTTGAATTCACAATTTTTTGAATTTTTAATTCACAACATCATTTCCTAACACCAACCTAATTCACCTATTGTTTTTAAATTGTAAATTAAACCTAGCTATTTCATGAACCCTAGAACCCTAGAACCTAACTACATGACCCTAGAACCCTTAGGCAGATAGACAAAGAGAGAGAAGGAGGGATAAAGGACTTACAAGGGGCTAGGGGAGACGTCGACGGTGAGGTGGAGCTTGGGGGAGATGCCGACGGCAAGGTGGAGCTCGGGGGAGACGGTGCGGGTGTAGGAGCGGGCGACGACGGAGGACGCGCGGGCGGCGACGGACGGGGTGCGAGCAGGCGACGAAGGACGGCGACGGATGGGGCGCGGGCATGCGACGGAGGGCGGCGACGGACAGTGCACGGGCAGACGACGAAGGGCGACAGCGGCGTCGAATGATATGGATCGAATGGGTAATGGGATGGAGGAAAGAAGTGGTGGAAGCCCGCGCGGGGGTTATGTCAAGATAGCAGTAGCGTGTTTCTATAAAACACGCTATAGCTAAGGTAGCTATAGCGCGTTTTAGGAAAACATGCTACTGCTACTTGACATAGCTATGGCGTGTTTACAGAACCACACTACTACTATCACTCCTCAACTAGAGCTACTGCTCTTCTTTTCTTTTCCTATTTGTTTCTTCTATTTTCTTTTCCTTTCCTTTTCTTCTTTTTCTTTTTTTCCGAGAGCATGAACGAAGGGAAGGTGATATAATGTATATAACTAAGGCGATATATCTTGCATCATTTGACGGTTAAGTGTGTATACAAAATAGGAACATATATATTACATCATTTGACCCATGCATAACGGTTAAGTGTGTACACAAAATAGGAACGTATATATTACATTATTTGACCAATAACGGTTTCTCGATCAGCATCGATGTTTTTGTTTTTGAGTGAGCTTCTTCCCTTTCTTGTTCGTTGACGAATTATTGAGCCCCTCATTGTGACTTTTCGTTTTCCATGGAGTACGATATTTCTTAGGTAATGTAGTATTGATTCTTCTTTTGACGTGTACTTCATCGTCATCGTCATGTTCCCTCATCAGGTTGTCGTACTGGTCGTAGTCTTCCTCGTTGGCGACTCCATCCATTCTTATGATGTTCCTTTTGCCTCTCCTCACGACAACACGACTGAGATTGCTCGGGTTAGTTATGAAGAAGCATTGTGTCACATCCTTAGCGTGTACCCATGGCTCGTTTTATTGCGATGGCGTTCATGGTAGCGCTCTTGGCGTCAGGTATAATCATGGTAGTGAAATACCGGTTTTCTCTTTCGACATTCTTAGCCCATATGACACGGAATATCGTTGCGCTGTGCAGTCCAGAGTAGTCAAGCTCCTAGATCTCCTCGACCCTTCTGTAAAATCTCCCAGTTGCGCCGTTGTCGCTGCCGGTCATGCATTCCATCATCACCCCTGAGTTCTAAAAATCACTATTCATATCTTTGGCCTCCATGTAGAAAGTGTATCCGTTGATATCGTATGCCTGATAGGTCGTGAGGTTGGCCGAGGGGCCATGTGCTAAGGCGTATATGAGAAATCCGTCCTTAGAGCTCTCTTCCGGGGGATTAGCAAGAATATGCTCTTTGAACCAATGTAGGAAAGTGGAGTTGTGCTCTCTAGTAACTTCGACGTCCGTCCTTCATAGCCCCCGGCCACCACACTTTTTTGCGAGGGTTTCTTTGTGCCGTGACATGAAAGGATCTACCTCGTCTAGGTGTTGTAGCACTGCTAAGTTTTCTCTGTCAAAGTCGTTGCGTCGATCCGAGTAGGCCACATGCAGTTCCCTACGACCGTTGGAGTGACCTTCTCCTTCGAGCCTCCCAAGGTGCTTCTTAACTGACAAACCTACACCAGGACGGTCTCCGCCATATAGATAATTCTCACGGAAAGAGATGCACTCTTGCGTCAGATAGCTCTAGACGATGCTTCCATCCGGACAGACATGTTACGAATGAATCCTTTGATGACCCCATTCATCCTCTCGAACGACATCATGTTGTGCATGAATGGCGGCCCCTGGTCTATTATGTCATCAACAATATGGACACATAGATGCACCATGATGTCAAAGAAGGCGTGCCTGAAGTAAATCTCAAGCTCATTTAGTATCACAACGATCTTTTCCTATATACTTCGGAGCTGCTTCACACCGATCGACTTTCGAGAGATGACGTCGAAAAATTTGCAGAGACCAATAAGCGTGTCACGGACGTGCTTGTCCATTATCCCTCTAAGGGAAACAGGTAGTATCCGCGTCATCATCACATGACAGTCATGGGACTTCATCCACTCAACCTTTTCTTCTTCGTGTTTAGAAATCTGCTTATCTTCCCACAGTAACCGGAACTAACTTTGATTCCGGTAAGGCACTTGAAGAATTGATCAATCTCAGACGGACTTAAGGTGAAGCAAGAAGGGGGGAAATAATCCTCTTCCTTCACTTTTTTCCCCTTCTACTCCCGTGCCTCCATCTCTGTCTCTATCTCCTCTGACTTTTTACGGTGCGACATGTGTAGATCTGCCCTGATATTCAAATCTTGCAAGTCTCTTCTTGCCTTTGGCCCATCCTTGGTCTTATGCAGCATTTTCATCAGTCTCGCAAGAAAACTCTCAAGGACATTCTTATAGATATGCATTTGATCAAGGCAATGTGGCGTGTCGAGTTTGTGCTAGTACTCCAAGTCCCAGAAAATAGACCTCGCCTTCCATACCTTCAGCAGTGGCCCTGGCGCCTTTTTCATCGTCTTTCCCGGTGCGGGGCACTATTCCCAGTTTTCAACAGCTCATCGATTTTGGTGCCGCTCCGCTTACGTGGAGGTCCTCGATGCTTAGCCTCACCATTGAATATATCTCCACGGTTTCTCCACGGTTCGTCCCACGGGTCGTCCTTCTCGAGCCATCTTCGATGCCCCATGTACACGATTTTCCCAGACCCGCCATCTTTCATTGACTTTAGCTGCTGAGACGTCGTATCATCCATGCACCGCGTGCATCCACAATATCCGTGACACACCTGGCCTACGACATATCCGTAACCGAGATAGTCGTGCACCTTCGTGATCAGCACGACTCTCATATAGAAATACTCGCCTTTGCTGGTGTCCCATGTCTTGGCCGGTGTTTTCCAGAACGTGTCTAACTCTTCTTGAAGTAGCCCCAGATATAGATTAATATTATTTCCCGGTTGTTTCGGCCCTTGAATCAGCATGCTCATGTGTATGTACTTCAACTTCATGCACAACCAGGGGGGATGTTGTAAATCCATACAAACATGGGCCATGTGCTATGGTTGGTGTTCTAGTTGCCAAATGGATTCATGCCATCGGCACACGTGCCAAGCACGATGTTCCTTGCAACACATGCGAAATATCGATATTCGCCGTTGAATGATCTCCATTGGCTTCCATCCACTAGGTGTCTCAGCTTCGGATCATCTCCATAGTCAGGCTTTGTCCTCTCCGCGTGCCAACGCATGAGCTTTGGTTCATTGGGATCTACAAAATAACGTTTCTGACGGGGAGTGATCGGTAAGTACCATACAACTTTCTAGGGAGATTTATTCCCGGCGTTCTTGTATCGAGAAGCATTGCACACCGGACAATTAATTTTTTCTACGTGCTCCTTCCGATAAATTATGCAACCGTTGATGCATGCATGGTATCTAACGTGCGGAAGATGAAGAGGGCACACGGTCTTCTTGGCCTCATCCACACTAGTAGGACATAGATTCCCCGCAGGAAGAACATCCTTTAGGTACTTGAGAAGCTCATCAAGGCTAGTGTCGGTCCATTTGTTTTTAGCCTTTGTCTTCACAAGTCCGAGTGTGAAACTCAAGCGTGTCACCTCGGGATCGCAACCATCATACAATGGAGTGTTCGAGTCTACCACCAGTTGCTGCAGCTTGGCCTCCTCTCTAGAAGCAGCTCTGTTAGTACTCGTCTCCTTGCGAAGCAGTTCTTGAACATGAGGGTCCCGCATGATTGAACTTAGTACAAATGAAGTGTGCGGCGTGGAGTGCATGTTTTTCCGCCGCCATGTCTGGCCTCTTCCCCGCCGTCATGTCCGACCCCTTCTCCGCGGCCATTATCGGTCATCTCTTGGTCTTGCCCCGTGTCGTTATTGCCTTCCCTGTTGTCGTCGTCCTCCTCCTCCTCATCTTCAATTATCCACCGAGTATAGCCATCCATGAAACCAGTCATGAGAAGGTGTGCCATCACACGACCATCCTCACAGGGGTCGAGCCAAACTCCTCCTTTGCATCTTCGACACGGACATATAGTCTCTGTCTGGTTATTTTCATTCATGTCCTACACCGCCGACCGCAACCACCTTTCCATCATCATTCCAGTGACCATCATGAATGCCTACACGGTAATAATAAACAAATTGATTATAAAAATGCATGCATGCATCAAAGTCATACAAAAATTTGGCATGACCTTCCCTAAAAATAGGACATATAGAGTTTGCCCGAAATTCGCTGAAACAGAAATAAATCGACATCTCGGCAAAACATAGGCAACTCAAGCACAATTCGGCGGCAACTCATGACACACACACACACAATTTCCATCATCTCGCCCGATTATGTCATATCACACACATACACATATTCCCATTCTCGTAAAAGCACAAAATTTTAACCACCTATCTGAGATCGAGCATGGTGATGATGATGTCGATCGGTGTCACTACACACCTAGGGAATGATCAAAAGTGGACAAAGCTTACTTCTTGACATGGATAGATCTATTTAGGGAGGTAAATAGGTCACTTCACTAAATGCTAGATCTACCTATCTAGTTTGGGAAGGAGATGAGTTCAACTACCTAGTGGAGGGGGAAGGAAAAAGAGAAAGGAGATGCGTTAACGAAGGTGGTGTAGTTAGCTAGGAGCAATAAAGAGAGAGAGAGAGAGGGAGGTAGAAGAAGGAGAGTAATGGAGGGGGGAGAAGTAGTGAGGAATAAGCAAAGTGAGGGAGAGAGGAGGTGGGAGCTAGGGGAAAGTGAAGGAAGAGAGGATGGAGGAGGGGGAGGAAAAAGGTGGTGGTGGTTTAGGAGTAGCACTGGGTAGTAAAACAGGCTGCTGATAAAAAGATAGCAGTAGCGTGCCCCCTAGGAGAGGCGCTACTGCTAAGTGGGGCCCTCCATGTGGCCAGGTTCAAATTTAGCCGTAGCGCCCTACCCCAAAAACGCGCTACTACTATTCTGTTAGCAGTAGCGCGGTTATCTGGGGCGCGCTACTACTAAACCTAGCCTAGCGGCAACGGTGGGGAAATATTAGTAGTAGCTCTTTTTTAACGGCGTGCTACTACTAAGTAGTTAGCAGTAGCACCTGTTCTAGACACGTGCTATGGCTATGTAGCAGTAGCACTGCTTTTTGTCCAACACTACTACTAAGGTTCTGTGTATAAGGTTTTCCCTAGTAGTGGGGGCTTGACAACCGTCTTGCTAGTGTTGGGTCCAAATATTTGCTCTTGTGTGTGCAAGAACCGTTGATCATTTGTTTGGTTAAATTTTGCTACTTGTGAGCTACGTTGGGGTTTTCCCCGAAGAGGAAAGGTGAAGCAATGTAGTAGAGATAAGTATTTCCCTCAGTGATAACCAAGATTATAGAACCAATAGGAGAACCACAAAAACTTGTCTTAAACAGCACACGCACACACAAAACTAAATAGTTGCACCCAACGCATGTAAGAGGGTTGTCAAGCCCCTTGAACTTGTTACTTGCAAGGATTACTTCTGATAGTGGTAGATGATGTCTACTACAAAACTTTATTCTTGTAGATTCTTGTTGGGCCTCCAAGCACAAAGTTTATTAGGACAATAGCAATTTACCCTCAAGTGGATGACCTAAGGTTTATAAATCCGTGAGAGGTGCAGGATGAAGATGCTCTCTCTCAAACAACCCTGCAATCCAATACAAACAATCTCTTGTGTCCCCAACACACCCAATACAGTGGTAAATTGTATGGGTGCACTAGTTCGGCGAAGATATGGTGATACAAGTGCAATATGGATGGTAGAAATTAATTTGTTTTTGTAATGTAAAAAATATAAAAACAACAAGGTAGCAAGTAGTAAATAGTGAGCAAAACGTTATACCAATGCTTGGAAATACATGCATATGGTTCATACTTTCACTAGTGCAATCTCTCTACAATGCTAACATTGTTGAATCATATAACCATCCCTCAACACGCGACATAGAATCACTCCAAAGTTCCTATTAGCGGAGAACATAACATGAAATTATTGTAGGTAGCAAAACCACCTCAAAGTTATCCTTTCTGATCAATCTATTGAGCCATCCCTGTAAGTGTCACAAACAACCCTAGAGTTCGTCTAGAATAACACCTATGATACGCATCAATCAACCCTAATTTCACCTAGATACTCTAATGTCACCTCAAGTATCCGTGGGTTAATTATTTGACATTGATCAAAAAAATTCAGATTCATCATATTCAATCCAACACAAAGAACTTCAAAGAGTACCCCAAGATTTCTATGGGATAAAGTAGGATAAGAACGTGTATCAACCCATATCCATAGATTACCCCAATGTCACCCCGGGAATACGGCAGTTGATTACCAAAACATATATCAAGTGCATCAATAGAATACCCATTGTCACCATGGGTATCCACATGCAAGACATACATCAGGTGTTCTCAAATCCAATGTATCCAATCCAACATATCGAGATCTCAAAGGGAAAGACTCAATTCATCACATCAATATAGAGAGGGAAGGACACCATATGATCCAACTATATTAACAAAGCCTGTGATACATCAAGAACGTGCCATCTCAAGAACACGAGAGAGATAGAGATTTAACACATAGCTACTGGTACATACCCTCAACCCCGAGGGTGAACTACCCCCTCTTCAACATGGAGACCGCTGAGATGATGAAGGTGGCATCCGGTGATGATTTCCCTCTCCGGCAGGGTATAAAAAGGGCTTCAGATGAGATTTCTTCGATATAGGGAGTTGCGGCAGCGGAGTGGATGTTCTAGGTTAATTTTTGAAGGTTTATGAATATATAGGAATTTTTGGCGTTAGAATCACGCAAAAAGGTGCCACATGGGCCCCATAAGGTAGGTCAGCATGGCCACCCCCCCGGGCATGCCCAGGTGCCTTGTAGGACCAGTGTGGGTCTTTTGGTACTCCCCCGAAGCTTCCCAGTTCCCCTTTTGTAACAGCCCAAGAGTACCTCTCCAAACCTTGTAACATTTCCATGTATGAACCTTGTATGCCATGCCATCTTTTGGTTTGAGTTAATAAAATCTTCTTCATAACATTCATTTGTGCATCATGGCATCCATTCCATTTTGTTGCATCATGGTGCATTTGAGTGAGTGTATGTGTATGATGATGTGCTTGCAACCCTAGTGGTATGTTCATGTATGAAAACCACCCCTACAAATTCTTTGGGAAAATACCTCCACCGCTCTTTAATGCAAATTCATGAAATGTTGTGATTTTGCTTTACCCAAGTCCTTCCTGGAAATGTTGCTAAGTTCTCAAATATTCTAGTTGGGTTTTTAAAATCTATCTTAGCCATGTGCAACCTCCCCACCTTTTGTCATTAACATATATGCTTGGTTTAATAAATAAAGGGCAGTTTATTTTCTCCATCTTAAAAATGCCCAAACCAATCCTACTAATTAGTGCATGTTTTTATGAGCTCAAAACTATTTTTAATTCAACTTTAGCCCCTTCCATTCATATGGTTCAAATTGTTTTGAAACAATGTTTTATTAAAATGTGAAGGTTGTTTTTCTGTGGAGCAGCAGCGCAACGTAGGAGCCCAGCAGCAGTCGTGGCTCAGCCAACTAGCCCGCTCGCTCTCGCACTCCATTTCCACGTGGATGCCGGTTCTGGCCTCACTTGCCAGTGACCGAGCACCCCAGCTTTCCCTTTCCTTGCGCCCTCGCGCTCTCATAGGAAAAACTGCGAGAGGCAGAGGCACATGGCCACCATGCCCATGGCTCTGCATTGTGCCCAACCTATCAAGTGCCCCCGCGAGCCTCTAGGGTTTCCCCTCTCCCTCTCTTCCTCCTTCGCGCCGCCTCCGGTTCTCCTCTACCTCGCCTCGCTTTGCTCCCGCTGTCTAGTAGCAGATCCATGGAGCACCCCCATCGGAGCTCGTCGCCAACGTGAAGGGACATACAGGCCGCCCCAACCTTGTCCTCAAGCTCCGCATCGACGCCACGGGCCGTCCTCTTCTTCCTCGGCGTCCTCTTCTTCCTCTCAGTCGTTTGCAGATCGGGACCGGAACTGCACCGCTGTTCGTCGGTTCGCCGCCGTCGAGCCTGATCGCGTTCGGCCTCGTGTGCGTGTCGAAAAGGACCCTGGATGAGCAGGACATCTGTTAGATTTCGGGCTCTGCAAAACCCAAGAGGTTTGAACATAGGGGCGTGTGCGAAGATCACCTGCAGCCTTGCCCTACGTATCTCGGTACTCGATGATTTCTATGACGAACTCGCACGATGACGAGGAAGCAGATGCACACGATGATTTACCTAGGTTCGGGCCGTTGAGAAGCGTAATACCCTACTCTTGCTTTGGTGCATTGCCTCACGAGGAGGTCTGTGCATGAACTAGTATAGTGGTGGCTTGCCTCGCGAGGGGGCACTGGTGCTGTTGCCTCTCTCTCTTGTTGCCCCCTCTACGGTGTTGCCTATCTTCTATTTATAGTGCCCCGGGTCCTCCTCCCTTATCGCCTTGGCAGGAAGGGGTCCCATGATACATCTCCGTCGTATCTATAATTTTTGATTGTTTCATGCCAATATTATACAACTTTCATATACTTTTGGCAACCTTTTATACTATTTTTGGGACTAACATATTGATCCAGTGGCCAGTGCTAGTTCCTGTTTATTGCATGTTTTTTGTTTTGTAGAATATCCATACTATTGGGGATATAACCCTGTGGTGAGACCCGCCCAGGTGGGGCCGGGTTATACCTGGCGGCTCATATACCAGACCAAGGCCGATGGGCCTGGAGACGTAAGCTTAGACATATGGTGGTTTACCAAGATGGGCCTGGGCAAGGCCCGGACCAAGAAGGCATAAAGACCCGGGCGGTTAAGCCATCGGGAGACGGCTTTCCCAGGAAGGCAAGGCGACATAGAGATAGAGTCGGATACATTGTAAGAGTCGGTCTGAGACTTGTAACTCGTGGTCTTGGCCTCCTATATAAGGGCGTGACCCTGGGCGACTTAGACAGGAACCAATCAATCGAGAACTAGGTCAAGCGAATCCGCTCCCTTGTAATCGATACTCCAATCAATACAACACAAGCAGTACATAGGCTTTTACCTCATCCCGAGGGGCTGAACCTAGGTAAAATCATGTCCTTCGTCCCAACCAACCCCTTTGAGTCCATCGCCTTAGCGATGGCCTCGAACATAAGTCCTCGGACATCTGCCGTGATAAAACCACAACAGTTGGTGCCCACCGTGGGGCTAGCGCTCGGTGGTGTTGAGTTCTCAAAGGGCTCTCTTCTAGGGATCGAGGGATACATTGTCGGAAGGATGAACAAGAGTCGCCGCGGCCGGCTCTACATCGATGACGCCGACCGGGGCCCCGAGGCCGACTCTGTCGAGTATGGCTTTTGAGTCCCCTTCGGTGGGATCCATGTTTTCATCGGCAAGGTCGGCGGATCTACACCCAGGCCGAACGTCTGCACCAACATTGTCGAGCCGGCTTGGCACACGCAAAGCATGTCTTCGTCGGTTTTACTCAAGGCGCGAATCTATAGGGGTCCATGTACAGGAAACTCTCGTCTGTTCGGGGGATGAATCTTCGAGCGGAGAGACAGAATCAATCTACCTGCTTCACAATGGCAGGCTGGGGGGCTACGACGAGCTTTAGCCCTAGTCGGAGGACTATGGCCGCCAATGCATGCGGCCGTCTTCATGGCGGGTTCAGCACCAGGCACGAGCAGTACATCCGCTGGGGCAGTCGGGTCGGGGGCTGACCCGCCGCCGGCTCAAGTTCTCCTGGATCTGATGAATGAGCTCACAGCCTTGATGGCAACTAAGGTCACACCGGAGAATCAAGCCGCTCGGAACGCAGAGATCGCCAGGATAAAGGACGAGATGACTGAAGTTCAGGAAGGGATTAACATGCTGAACGCCCAAATGGACGCAGAGGCAGAACGCCTTAAGGCAAACGCTTTCTGCCTTGAACTAGAGCAGCAATCCGCGGCGGCGGTTCAGCGGATGAGACATCAGTCCTGCTTGCCAGAACAGTTCGAGGCCAGGAATCTTTTTAACATGCTAGGGGCGGGACGGACCATGAAAGCACCAGAGAGTCGGCCGGCGGCTCGACAGCAGCGCCCTAACCCACCCCAATGGGACCATCCCTCACCAATGGATTTTCCAATGTCGGCGGGTCACTATTCAAACCCGGCGGAGAACATGGTGGCGGCGGCTACCTAGCTCGGTACGATTCCTATCCCGGACGAGGCACCCTTTGTAGAAGAGGTGAGGAACGCTATTGGATACCTGTAGACGGCGATGGCCCAGCAGGAGAAATACACCTACAGCTGAAGTCGTGTGCACTCAAACACCATCCCTAGCCACAGCTTCAGCCGGCATTTTCTAGTAGTGACTGACACCGGAACCCGCCACGAGACGATTAGGCGGTTCTGGATGCTCAGGCTTTGGTGGACCGGGCAAGGGCACGACGCGAGGAAGCGGCCCTGGCGACGGCGGCGGCTCATCAAGAACCGACACCTTCTATCTCAGTAGGAGCAGGAGTAACCACCAGGGCCGTGGGAGTGTCATGCTTGGTGTTGCCTTTAAGGGCTCTCGCAAGGTCCCAAACTATATTGCTTATCTACCTCCGGAGGAATGGATTGAGAGCTATGAGCTAGCGATGGAGATGTTAGATGTGAGTGACGCAGTGTGTGCCAAGTATTTTATCATGATGCTGGAAGGGTCGGCTCGTACGTGCTTGAAGGGCTTGCCACCCAACACCATTAATTCCTGGGCCAAGTTAAAGGCGAATTTCATAAAAAATTTCGAGGGAACGTGCAAGTAGCCCATGACGATTGTGGATTTGGATCATTGCGTTCAGCAGGAGAATGAGTCGGCTCATCATTGGGTCCGACGGGTCTCAACCATCATCCATTCGTCTGAACAGATTACGAAGCTCAAGCAGTTTTGATTCTAGAGAAGAATTGCCACTTCACGCCTCTGAAGCAGAAGCTTGGCCGGCTCAAGCGCTCGTGTCAGGACATGGGGGAGCTCATGCCGGCTCTCACAAAGTACGCTGACTTTGATAATACGAAGGATCCAGGTTCTAACGAGGAGAAGCCTGGTTAGGGCAAGAAAAGTAACAATGGCAAGAATCCGGTAGGCAATGGCAACCAAGGCAAGAGGAAGAATCTGGACGGCGGGTCAGAATTGGTGGCCAACGCCAGCACCCGGAACAATCGTGCTAAAGGAAATAGGAACTTCAGACATCCCTTTAATAAGGGTAAAACTCCTTTTAGTTTGGAGGAGATTATCAATAAACCTTGCCTAGAGCACAGCCGACCCGATAAGGTGGCGAATCACTCATGGAGAAATTGCCACATTATGCACAAGTTTCGGGATTACAGTGTGCGGAAGCATAACAACAATGGAGGAGGCCCGCCAGGCAGCTCAGGGCCAAGCGGGTCAGGTGCCGGCTTGGGGTCTGGCGGTTCAGGATCCGGCTACCAGAGCCAGGGCAGCCAAGGAGGGCATCATCAGCAAACCAATGGCAATAATCAGCAGCAAAATAATCAATCTGGGTATTAGAGTAATCCGAACAACTCAGTTCGGGTCCGTGTCACATTTTCACAACCAACCTTAATAGGCGGGACCAGAAGTTGTCCAAGCAGGCAGTCAATGCCGTCACACCGGCTCTCCCGCAGTACTTGAAGTGGTCAGAGTACGACATAACCTGGAGCAGAGAGGATCACCCGCTGCGTGTTGATGACCTAGGACAGCTGGCGTTGGTAGTTGCCCGCCAAGTTGGAGGATATGTGTTTACCAAAGTGCTTATGGATGGTGGCAGCAACATCAATATTTTGTACTACGACCCTTTCCGCCGGATGAAGTTGCTTGATAAGGATCTTAAGCCCTCCTCAACAGTTTTTCACGGTGTGGTGCCTCGCAAGTCAGCTTATCCAGTGGGGAGGATTTCTTTGGAAGTCACCTTCGGCGACGAATACAACTACAGGGTAGAGACCTTGTGTTTTGAGGTGGTCAAGATCAAGAGTCCGTATCATGCTCTGTTTGGACGTCTGGTTTATGCCAAGTTCATGGCTAAGCCTTGTTATGTGTACTTGCAACTCAAGATGCTGGGCCTAAAAGGAACGATTACGGTGCATGGTGATCGAGAGACGGCTACAATGTGAGGAAGTAGATGCGGCTTATGCAAAGTCAAGTTCCGCGGAAGCAGAGCTTAAGTTCTATAAGGAAAATGTTGACCCGAAGGACATGACTCCGCTCAAAAAGCCCACCACGGAATCTGGGCCGCCCCTCAAGTTCTTGCCGGATGATACCAAGCTAGTGGATTTTACTCTAGGCGACTCATCGCAACAGTTTACTATTGGGGCCAATATGGATCCCAAATAGGAAAATGCGCTCATCGAATTCATCCGTCAGAATCGGAACATCTTTGCATGGAAGCCTTCTGACATGCCGGGTGTACCAAGATAGTTCGCTGAGCACCACCTTAATGTGTATCCTAAATTTAAGCCGGTCAAACAGTTTCTACGACGGTTCAATGAGGAGAGGCGCAAGGCCATTGGGGAAGAAGTGGCCCGGCTCCTGGCGGCGGGTTTCATCATTGAAGTGTTTCACCTAGAGTGGCTTGCTAACCCGATGCTAGTGCTTAAGAAGAATAGCACGTGGCCTATGTGTGTGGATTACACGGATCTTAATAAAGCCTGTCCGGCTGACCCGTTTGCTCTCCCCCGTATCGACCAGATCATCGATGCAATGGTGGGTTGTGAGAGCTTATGTTTCCTGGATGCTTATTCTAGCTATCATTAGATCAAGATGGCAGTCAAGGACCAAGAGAAGACGGCTTTCAGCACGCCTTTTGGTGCCTTCTGCTATGTTTCTATGCCTTTCGGGCTCAAGAGTGCCCAGGCGACTTACCAGCGTTGTGTGAAGAACTACCTTCATAGACAAATTGGACGCAACGTTCATGCATATGTGGATGACATTGTGATTAAATCCAGGAAGAAGGAGACTTTTCTTGATGACCTAAAGGAGACCTTTGACAACTTACGAGTCTACAAGATGATGCTTAACTCGGCTAAGTGTGTTTTCGGTGTTCCTGTAGGAAAACTCTTGGGATTCCTAGTCTCTAAGTGTGGCATTGAGGCTAATCCAGATAAGATCAAGGCTATCACTTCCTTGTCTGAGTGGACATGCATCAATGATGTTCAGCGCCTGGTGAGACGGATTGCTGCATTAAGCCGGTTTATAAGCCGCCTTGGTGAGAAGGCCATCCCTTTGTACCAGATGATGAAGAAGACATACCACTTTGTCTGGAGTGCTGCGGCGGGTGAAGCATTTGAGGCCCTCAAGAGGCAGCTCACAGAGCCGCCGGTTTTAGCAGCTTCGACTGAGAAGGAGCCTTTGCTCTTATACGTGCCGGCTAATAATAGGGCAGTCAGCGCCACGATCGTTGTTGAGCATAAGGAGGCAGGGAAGGAATATCCGGTTCAAAGGCCGGTTTATTACATTAGTGAAGTCTTGACAGAGTCCAAGCAGAGGTATCCACATTGGCAGAAGCTAGTATATGGGGTGTTCATGGCCAATCGTAAACTGAAGCATTACTTCTTGGGACACCAGATCACAGTGGTCAGCTCTGCCCCGTTGGGAGATATAATTCAAAACAGAGAGACCACCGACATGATTGCTAAGTGGGCGTTGGAGCTTGGACCTCTTAATCTGAAATAGGTGCCTCACACGGGGGTCAAGTCTCAAGCCCTGGTGGATTTAAACGACTGGACAAAGTGTCAGGCACCCGAGGAAAAGCTGGATAACACATATTGGACAATCCACTTTGATGGGTCCAGACAACTGGAAGGATTGGGGGTAGGAGTTGTCTAAACTTCCCCCAAAGGTGACAAGTTCTTTTATGTGTTAAGGTTGATGTTTCCTTATACTAATAATGCAGCTGAGTACGAAGCTCTGCTTCATGGCCTCCGGGTGGCTAAGGAGATGAACGCGAGCCGGGTTAGGTGTCTCGGCGACTCAGACCTGGTGGCCCAGCAAGTTTCAGGCACTTGGGATTCTAAGGACCCGCGAATGGCGGCTTATCGTGAGGCGGTGGATGTCATCGCTGGTCATTTCAAGGGTTATCAGGTGGATCATATTGATCATCGCAGGAACGAGGCGACTGATGCCCTGTCAAGGCAGGGGTCTTAGCGTAAGCCGGTACCGCCTAACGTTTTCTTAGATGTATTGCATCACCCATCGGTTAAATTACCTTCGGAGGAAGACTTGTCCATACCTGACCCGAAGGGACAGCTGGTGGCGGCTCTACATGCTATTCCCGATTGGACCATGCCTTACTTGGCGTATTTGACTCTTGGCGAGTTACCTGATGATGAAAATCTGGCTAGACAAATCACCAGGCGGTCTAAGTCTATGACTATAATCAATGGTGAGTTACATAAGTGTAGCGTCACCGGCGTCTTCTAACGTTGTGTTTCACCTGAAGAGGGTAAGGAAATCTTGAGTGAAATTCATTCTAGCGATTGTGATCATCATGCCGGCTCAAAATCTTTGGTGGCCAAAGCTTTTCGACATGGTTTCTTCTGGCTGACGGCTCATAGAGATGCAAAGGATTTGGTTTGCAAGTGCGATGGATGTCAGAAGTTCGGTCGGCATACTCACGTCCCGGATCAAGAGTTGCGCATGATTCCAGTTACTTGGCCGTTTGCAGTCTGGGGGCTTGATATGGTTGGGCCTTTCAAGAGATCCAAAGACAAGAAGACAAACCTCTTGGTGGCGGTGGACAAATTTACCAAGTGGGTAGAAGGTGAGCCGGTCAGCAAGTGTGACGCGGTTATGTATATTCAATTTATTAAGAAATTGATCTACCGCTTCGGTTATCCTTACATTATCATCACAGATAATGACATGAACTTATCCAAGGGGCTATGCAAGCGTTCTATGAAAGTGAGCACATCCAACTTGATGATTCTGTGGTGGCTCATCCGCAATCAAATGGTCAGGTAGAATGTGCTAATCAGGAAATCTTGAGGTATCAAACCCCGGCTTATGGTTCCTTTGCAGCGCACGCCGGGTTGTTGGGTGGAGGAGTTGCCGTTCGTCTTATGGAGCATCAGAATCACTCCCAACAGATCAACAGGTTATACACCTTTCTTCATGGTTTATGGCACAAAAGCCGTATTACCAAGCGATATCCGTCATGACTCGCCACGAGTGGCGGCTTACGTTGAGGAAGATAACGAAACAACACATCAAGACGCGTTGGATGCCTTGGAGGAAGAACGTGATCTCGTGGCGGCTCGATCGGCGATCTATCAGCAAGACCCGTGTCGCTACCATAGCCGCAGGGTTAAGACCCACACGTTTCAAGAAGGCGACTTAGTGTTGCGGTTGATTCAAGATCAGACGGATGGACACAAGTTGCCCCCTCCATGGGAATGGCCTTTCGTGGTCAGCAAGTATCTCAACAACGGGTCATATTACCTCATTGATGTTCGGGACGACTCAAATACTTCAGGGCAGGAGACCCGTCGGCCGTGGAACATAGCTCATCTGCGGCCTTACTACACCTGAGTCGTTGAGACTCGACATTGTACACCATCGTTGTACATATCATATATATATATATATATATATGAATAAAGTTGGCATCGCTGCAAGTCGGGGCCTCTGCTGTTTCACATATTTCAGTTGTGCAAAAAAAGGTCGTCTAGGGGGCTTCCAACCCCTTGGGTTTAGCTTATCACACCCTATCGATCAGCTCTCATGCTAAAAAGTTGATTTCGTCAACAAAGCTCATCTAGGGGGCTTCCAACCCACCGGGTTTAGCTTATCACACCCTGTCGATCGGCTCTCAAGCCAAACAGTTGATTTCGTCAACAAAGGTCATTTGGGGGCTTCCAACCCACTGGGTTTAGCTTACATACCCTCTTGATCGGCTTTTAAGCCGCCAGAGTTAAACCTGCCCGTTTGCAACTTGCCACTCCACCAGGTGACCCGCCGAACTCTTACGAGTTAATCTCGCTTAGAGACCCTGAGCCGGTTCAAAGAAATTGACTGCCAATCTCGTTAGAGACCTTGTACTGGCTAAGGTTAAATCGGCGGTTCTTGTCACGTGAGGGCTGGCTTATGGAAACAGAGGATAAACTCTCTCATCTACCACAGACTCTCCGCTATGTGGCCCGTTCGTACTCTTAGACAGTCAATCTCTTTAAGACCCTGAACTGTTTAAGGTTTAAACGACAGATTTATGTCACGTGAGAGGCAGTTTTTGAGTTACTAGGGTACTCATGCCCTGTTATGTCTCTCTCTTGGACGCTACACTTCCTATCAGTTAATCTCGCTTAGAGACCCTGAGCCGTTCTAAGAAATTGACGGCCAATCTCGATAGAGACCCTGTACTGATTAGGACTTTTAATTAGCGAGTCCATCCAGAAGAACCGACACATGAGTTAATTTTTTTTCAAAAAACAAATCTGGAAAGACATAACATCTCTAGGTTACGCGGTTTTAAGACGCCCTACTAATCAGTATGGAACATATTTTGTTTCCATAGGTTGGTTATCTCAAGAAGAGCCGCCACGACATCTGGTATGAATTGGATCACTACAATATGTTAAAGTAGTGCACGATGGCACAGTTCAAGCAAGGCAAAGTTTTTACTAAGAGCCTATTACAATGCTCTCCAGAAAGCTCAAAAGCAAGGACTTTTTTTACACGCCCCAAAGTACGGCGAGTCATGAGAGCCGGATTATTCGTGGCACTATCAAAGGGCTCAGCTGATGGTGGGTCACCCTGCACCGGGTCTTCGACCTCCTCAATCTGGAGATTGTCCACGTCCCAGTTGCATTTGGTTAAAGCTTCAAAGGTTGCCTCTTCAAATAGGGGAGACGGGCCAAGCTCAGGAGCAAATAAGTGCTTACGACGTACAAGAATTAAGTCCGTGGCCTCGAAGGTTGGGCCGCGCACTCGCTTGTTCTTGGCATTGTAAGCCGCCCGATATGTTGACAGGTTCACTTCTTCCGCCAGAACCGATGCAAGGACTCTGGAGGCCTTCACGCAATGGGCGTAGTCGGCTTCTGTGAACTCTGAGCCGTCGTCCTTCTTTGATGGAAACCCATCCATCATCTCCTCGGGAGTTAGCTCTGGGGCGAAGGCTAAAGCCCGGCTTATGGCTGCAATGGCTCCCTTTCTGGCGGATGATTTATTGAGCTCTTGGATTTGCTTGGGCAGAGTGGACAACATTTCTACAACTCCCTTCATGGACTGTGGGAAACTCTCTTTGTTAAGCATCGCTTTGATGGTGTAGAGTGTTCCATAGTATAAATGTTTTGATAGAATATAGACAGCTTTCAGAGACAACAGACTGTCAGCAGTGAGTTGACGGCTCCTTGGACCTATGTAAGACGGAGTTTTTTTATAAGCCGTCTGTATAAATCTTCATACAAGGATACTGGCTAAAGTACTTACCAAAGATGGCAGCAGACGTCTTTGCAATATGGCATTTTAGGGCGTGCAGTTCATCGGATACTTCCATGAGCCGCTGATCAGCATTATCTGCACGCTGAGCCAGGGCAGTTTTCTCCGTCTTAGCAGCTTTCTTGAAGGAGGTGAAATCAGCATTAGCTTTTACAAGCTCTTCGACCGCAAGCCGACATTTTTCTTCTGCTGCACTCCTAGCGGCCTATTGGGAGGCTAGATTGCTCTTCAAGCCGGTCAGTTCAGACTCAACATTATTTAAAGCTTCCTATGACAAACAAAGGTACAAGAAAGGTAAGTCGCCAGAATAGCATGTCGTCAGATGGTTAAATCAGTAAATATAATGCAAGTCTCCAGCAGATTGCAAGCAATATACTTGACACTTGGGGGCTAATGTCTATTTGCTCTCCAAGACTACAAGTTACAAGACTACAAGTATGTTCTGGCTCATCTTTATCAAGTTAAGCCGGCACGTGAGGGCTAATGTCTATTTGCTCTCCAAGACTACAAACTACAAACCACAAAGTAAGTCCTGGCTCAGCTTTATCAAGTTAAGCCGGCACTTGGGGGCTACAATTGACTCTTTGTTCAAGTCTACATTGAAGTTCCGGCTCATATTTGTCAAAGATAAGCCGGCACTTGGGGGCTACATTTAGCTCTTTCCATGAGGAAATTCGGCCCATTATTTCTATACTGACCCGAACTTGGGGGCTACAGCTGATCAACTACTTAAAATTGAGTACCAGCTCAATATTTGCATATTAAGCTGATACTTGGGGGCTACAGGTTAAGTGGTTCTACTTAAGGCATGATTTGGAAGACCCAGTTTACAATTAAACAAATACTAAACCGGCTCTTGGGGGATACATAAGGATATAAGGAAAGGAAAGAGTACCTCGTATTTTTTATTCATCAGGTTGACGAGCTTGAGTTCCATGTTCCGGCTTGTGGTGAGGCGGTTCAGATAACCAGCATGCAGCTCGTCAGCATTTAACTTCTCCAACACGGGGAGTTCAAGGTCCAGCCTGTCAGCGGCTTTAGTTTTCTCAGTATGTTTTGTCAACACAATAGGGTCAGGAGTTTGAAAGCCAGTCCCGGTGATGATGACATCTGGAGTAGTTGAATCGTCAGCGGCCGTTGAAGGACTCAACAACTTAGAATTGTTCCTCGGAGGGCTCTCAGTGGCCGTCTCATGGTCCGCCGGCTCGGCAGAAGGACGAGTGTCTTCAGGGGCATCCTTTGAGGCAACAGAAGGATCAGCATGTGCAACCAGAGAGTCCCGCTTAGCAGCCTCCGGCTCTTGAGCAATGGGGGCCGAGGTAGACCCGACGGTTTTCCTTCGCTTTGCTTGAGCCCTGGAAGGCATATAAAGGTAGTATATAAAGTCTAAAGGATAATAAAGGATAGGATGCAAATAAGAAAGCGCATACTCTGGGTTGATCTTCAGAGGCGGCAGCTTGGTTGTCGTAGAGTCGCCTGAAGAAGGAGGTGGTTCCTCAAAGCAGTTAAAGCATTGTAAAGACAGAGTAAAATTGTAAGGCAGGATTGACAAAATTAAGCCAAGTGAAACAGAACCTCAGATGGCTGTTTCCACTGAACCGGAGAGTGAGATAACCCGGCCATAAGGTCTTTAGAGCCGGTGCTCTGGGTCTGGCATCGGGAGACTTGCTGTTGCTTTTTCAAAATAAAGTTGGGGTCTAAGTAAGCAAGAGGATGAGAAAAGGGCACTTTTCGGACGACCCGCCGTATCTTTTATGGTGCAAGATGTTCTGAGTCAGATGAGACATAAGTTACCTCAGGGGCGTTGGCATGGCTTGTCTCTGTCTCGTCCTGTGAAGTTATTGTTGTTAGTAAAGTATATGAAGAGACGACCAAGAGAGTCAAGTTTTACCTCTGAGTCGTTAGCCTCAGGCTGTTCTAGAGGTGCAGGTTTCTTCTTTCGGCCGACGGCCTTTTCCTTCAACTTCTTTGGAGGAGGAACGCACTTCTTTTTCTAGAAGCCAAAGTTCGCCTGGAAGTAAAAGCAGCGAAAAGAGGGTAAAGATCATAAAACATACATGGATAGCTAAACGTGGAAGTCAGGAGGTTGAGAGTTGCCCTTACGTCCGGGGCCGGGTTTGCGGCGTAGAAAGGTGGTAATCCAATGGCGCGGCAAGAGCCTTGGGATTCATGGATAAGGCTTTTGATAGCAACAACAATGTTGTCTACTGACAAAGTGGTAGAGTTAAAACAGAGGGGATCGTTGGCATCACCCGTATATTCTCACATGAGGCGATTTCTCCGGCTTAGAGGCATGACTCACCACGACACCCAGCATTGGGTCAGATCAATCCCTGTCAGACCATTGGCCATGAGGGCTTTAATCTTGGCGTAAGTCGGAGCATATTTCGCTCGTTTAGAGGCTGACATCCGGTCAGGGAGTTCAATTGTTGTCTTGAATTGGGACGGGCGATAACCCGACAGTGGATGTTCTCCCTCTAGAGAGGTATCTTTGCAATAAAACTAGGTTTTGTTCCAGTCTTTGGGATGACTTGGCATCCGAACAGCCAGAAAGCTCATGCCCCGTCTTCTTTGGATGGAGATCCCACCAAGCTCCAAGCTTGGGCCAGCTGCACTTCTTTCTGGCGGGTTGCATAGAAGAACTTGCGGAAGAGGTCAACAAACGGCTCTTCTTGTAAGTAAACTTCATAGAGAATTTGAAAGTTCCACATGTTTGAGACAAAATTAGGTGCAATATCCTGGGGATGTAGCTTGAAGAAGTGAAGGACATCTCGGAAGAATTTTGAGCCGGGCGGGCTGAAACCACATATAAGGTGGTCTGCGAATACAACCACTTCGCCTTCTTGGAGGATGGGTTTCTTTTCTTTGCCTTGAACCTGCCAGTGAATGACATCTTTTGTTGGCAAAGTCCCTGCTTGTATGAAGTCCTTCAAAAACTCTTAAGTAATGGCAGAGCCGACCCAGTTATAGGAATTGGAGGCATGAGGCATAATGGCATCCTAAAAGCTATGGAAAGTAATAGCGCGTGGCGAGTTAGAAGGTGACAGACAAACTAACGGCGGGTGGTGAAATCTAAGTTCTACGAGGCTGAGCCGCCCGTGCAGTTTAGGGCAAAAGCCAGAAGTTTAATGGTGGCTTACATTGCAGGGCAATGGAGCAAAATACCACTAAGTGTGGAAAACAGGTTTTCACAGGCTATTTATATAAATGTGGATCTACAGACAAAGGAAAAAGCAAGTTTGTTCTAAACATAACCACAAACGGAGGAACAAGCAAGCGGCCGAAGACAGTAAAAGGGGGGCAACTACAGATCTGTATTGCACTATTCTTTGGTTTCCTATGATTTACCGCAGTGGAAAAGGGATACTTGTCAGGTTCGCTGATCTACATGTCGACTGGCATTACGAAGAAGCTCGTGTTCCAGCGGACGAAAGAACTCCATGGATTCACTACCCTAAACTATAGATCTAGGGAACAAAGAAGGACGTATCGGAGGAAATGCGACAGGCGGGGATGATGCTCTGGTCCGTTCAGGTCGATGCAGCAGCCTCGGGCGATGACGACGTAGGTGATTCGCCGGAGGGAGAGAGCTCGGGGGCGGCGGCGTCGAGAGGAATAAGAAGAGGCGTAGGTTGTGCAGGAAATGAGAAGGACTGTTCGCGGTCCTATTTAAGAGGCTGAAAGGAAGAAAACAGGCGCGAGAATCCAGGCAACCGAAACTGACCGACCGAGACGGACGCCTCGATTTTCGGGCCACCGGTTTAATGATGAAAGATCCTTTGTGCTCGTCAGGGAATATTTTTGGCATGTCCAATATGACGTCACGGCGGGTTACATTTTCTTACTTTGAGGTGTTGAAGGAAGAGACTCGCCGCCAAGTAAAATGTACGATTGACATGAGCAAGCTCAAATCAATATGCGCCTAATGTTGGGGATATAACCCCATGGTGAGACCCGCCCAAGTGGGGTCGGGTTATACCTGGCGGCTCATATACCAGACCAAGGCCGATGGGCCTAGAGACATAAGCTTAGACATATGGCGGTTTACCAAGATGCGCCTGGGTGAGGCCCAAACCAAGAAGGCATGAAGACCCGGGCGGTTAAGCCACCCGGAGACGGCTTGCCCAGGAAGGCAAGGCGACATAGAGATAAAGTCGGATACATTGCAAGAGTCGGTATGAGACTTGTAACCCATGGTCTTGGCTTCCTCTCTAAGGGCGAGACCCGGGGCGACTTAGACAAAAACCAATCAGTCGAGAACTAGGTCAAGCGAATTCGCTCCCTTGTAATCGATACTCCAATCAATACAACATAAGCATGACCTAGGCTTTTACCTCATCCCGAGGGGCTAAACCTGGGTAAACTCGTGTCCTTCGTCCCAACCAACCCCTTTGAGTCCATCACGTTAGCGATGGCCTCGAACATAAGTCCTCGGACATTTGCCGTGATAAAACCATGACACATACCAAACAAAGTCCAAACGCGATGAAAAATTCCAATTTTTTTGGAATATATGTGATTTTTGGGAAAAAGAATCAACGCGAGACAATGCCCAAGGGGTCCACAAGCCGTATGGGCACACACAACCCCCTGGGCGCGCCAGGGTGGCTTGTGGTTACCTCTTAAGGAGGTTGGGATCGTTCTTTCGCTGCAAGAAATATAATATCCGGATAAAAGTTGTGTTAAAATTTCAGCCCAATCGGAGTTACGGATCTCCGAGAATTAAGGAAACGGTGAAAGGCCAGAATTTGGGAACGTAGAAACAGAAGGAAACAAAGAGAGAGAGAGATCCAATCTCGGAGGGGCTCTCGCCCCTCCTCCGCCATGGAGGCCAAGGACCAGAGGGTAAACCCTCCTCCCATCTAGGGGGAGGGAAATCAAGAATAAGTAGGAGGGCGGCTCTCTCCCCCTCTCTCCCGATGGCGCCGGAATGCCGCCGGGGCAATCATCGTGTGACGGCGATCTACACCAACACCTCCGTCATCTTCCCCAACATCTTCATCGCCTTCCCCCATCTATATTCAATGGTACACTCTCCCACAACCCGCAGTACCCTCTACTTGAATATAGTGCTTTATGCTTCATATTATTATCAATTGATGTGTTGCCATCCTATGATGTCTGCGTAGATTTTTGTTGTCCTATCGGTGATTGGTGAATTGCTATGATTGGTTTAATTTGCTTGTGGTTATGTTGCTCTCCTTTGGTGCCCATCATATGAGCGCGCGCATGGATCACACCATAGGCTTAGTTGTATGTTGATAGGACTATGTATTAGATGGCAAGGGTGATAGCAGCTTCAGCCTAGCATAGAAATTGATGCATACGGGATTGAAGGGGGACCAATATATCTTAATGCTATGGTTGGGTTTTACATTAATGATCATTAGTAGTTGAGGATGCTTGCTAATAGTTCCAATCATAAGTGCATAGAATTCCATGTAAGGGATGACATGCTAGCAGTGGCCTCTCCCACATAAAACTTGTTATCGGTCTAGTAACGTAGTCAATTGCTTAGGGACAATTCCGCAACTCCTACCACCACTTTTCCACACTCCTTAAACTAACTTAATTGCTACTTTATCTAAATAGCCCCTTGTTTTTATTTGCATGTTCTTTATTATCTTGTAAACCTATCCCGTTACACCTACAAAGTACTTCTAATTTCATACTTGTTCTAGGTAAAGCGAACGTTAAGCATGCATAGAGTTGTATCGGTGGTCGATAGAACTTTAGGGAACATTTGTTCTATCTTTAGCTCCTCGTTGGGTTCGACACTCTTACTTATTGAGAAAGGCTACAACTGATCCCCTATACTTGTGGGTTATCAAGAACTTTTCCTGGCGCCGTTGCCGGGGAGCAATAGCGTGGGGTGAATATTCTCGTGTGTGCTTGTTTGCTTTATCACTAAGTAGATTTTGTTTGTTGTTATAAGTTGTTTCTATCTTTAGCTATGGATACGGAACACGAAATACCAAAAAAATTAGGTGTACTTGTTACTCATGGAGATGGGGAACCTCCTAAAACCCTCTATGCTTGTTATGTGCAAAATATTATGTACTACTTTGATAATCTTGAGAAAACCCCATTCAACTTGATAATGGGATACACGTTGGATCAACGTGAATAATTTAAGGATTATCGCTTGACTCAAAAAGGGAGATCAAATTCATATGTTGAAGTGGTATACTTGGAATCTATGTTTGAGATATGATATTACTTGTTGCTCTAGGATGAAGGCTAAACACCTTCCCTTTTCATGTAAATCTAATGATAATGAAACCTTGGATTCTTATGCTAATGATATATATATGATTACTATGATGTGGAAGAAATAGAAGAGTTTGTTGCTTTTAAGGGTGCTTATGAAATTGAAGCTTTGTTTGAAAAGTATGAAGATTATGATGATGCTTTTTACCGATCTCAAAATTTGGCTATGCTTCGTTATTGTTATGCCAATTATGAATATAATGCCCATATTGATCAATTTATTGGGAAAGTCTCCACTATCCAAGAAGAGACTAATATTTTGAAGGAATCTATGGAAGAAGAAATTGATGACACCGTGAGCTCATTGGATGAAAAAGATGAGGAGGAGAGCGAAGAACAAAAGGAGGAAGAGTGGATTAGCTACCTGTGCCCACCTTCTAATGAGAGTAACTATTCAAATCATACATTGCTTAATTTCCCTTCGTTCTTACCGAAGGATGAATGCTATGATAATTGCTATGATCCCTTGGATTCGTTTGAAATATCCCTTTTTGATGAACTTGATGCTTGCTATGCTTGTGGCCATGATGCCAATATGAATGATGCTTATGGAGATGAACTTTCTATAGTTCCTTATGTTAAACGTGAAATTGTTGCTATTGCACCCACACATGATAATCACATTATCTTTTTGAATTCTCCCAACTACATTATATCGGAGAAGTTTGCATTTATTAAGGATTATATAGATGGGTTGCCTTTCACTATTACACATGATGATTTTGATAGATATAATATGCATGTGCTTGCTGCCCCTACTTGCAATTATTATGAGATAGGAACTACATCTCCACTTCTCTATGTATCCAATATGATAAAAATGCAAGAAACTGCTTATGCTATGTATTGGCCTTTACTTGATGTGCAAGAATTGTTCTTTTATGATATGCCAATGCATAGGAAGAGAGTTAGGCTTCGTTGTTGCATGATATATGTTAATTTGTGCTCACTACTAAATTACAAATCATTGTTAATTTAAATTGGCGTTACAATTTGTTTCATAATGTTTGGAGTTACATAAGTATGATAGATGTTCAGATTACTATAGACTGTTCTGTTTTTGACAGATTCTGTTTTCTATGCACTGTTCTCTTATTTTGATGGATCTATGGGTAGTATCGGAGGGTATGAACCATGGTTAAGTTGGAATACAGAAGATATAACGCTAATATGAATTTGGAATGATATTAAAACAATACTTAAGGTGGTGATTTACTTTATTATACTAACGGATCTCACAAGGGTTTTGTTAAGTTTTGTGTGATTGAAGTTTTCAAGTTTTGGGCAAGATCACGATGGATGAAGGAATAAGGAGTGGAAAGAGACTAAGATTGGGGATGCCTAAGGCACCGCAAGGTAATATTAAAGGACTCCTAAGAAAATAAGCTTGGGGATGCCTCAGAAGGCATCCCCTCTTTCTTCTAACAACCATCGGTAATTTTACTTGAGCTATATTTTTATTCATCACATGATATGCGTAAATCTTGGACCGTAGTGTGATTTTTTTATTTTTATTTTAATAATGCACCATGCCAGTATGATAAAGTCCTTGGTTAATTTATAGAAGTTTCTTTGCACCTCACTTATATCTTTTGAGTATGGCTTTATAGAATGCTTCATGTGCTTCACTTATATGATTTGAAGCTTGGATTGCCTGTTTCTCTACACATAGAAAACCGCCATTTGTAGAATGCTCTTTGCTTCACTTATATTTGTTAGAGCGTCGGAATATATTTTGTAGAAAGAATTAAACTCTCATGATTCACTTATATCTATTTAGAGAGTTAACAGGAGTTGGTCATTCACATGGTTAGTCATAAAATCCTGCATAAAACTTGTAGATCACTGAATATGATATGTTTGATTCCTTGCAATAGTTTTGCGATATAAAGATGGTGATACTAGAGTCATTCTAGTGAGTAATTGTGCATTGGTATAAATACTTGTGTTAAAGTTTGTGATTCCTGTAGCATGCACGTATGGTGAACCGTTATGTGATGAAGTCGGAGCATGATTTATTTATTGATTGTCATCCTTTGTGTGGAAGTCGGGATCATGCGATGGTTAACTCCTACCAACCCTTCCCCTAGGAGCATGCTTGTAGTACCTTGTTTTGATGACTAATAAATTTTTGCAATAACTATGTGAGTTCTTTATGACTAATGTTAAGTCCATGGTTTATACGCACTCTCACCCTTCCACCATTTCTAGCCACTCTAGTACCGTGCAACTTCCGCCGGAGGCATTCATATAGAGTCATATTTTGTTCTAGTATCGAGTTGTAATTCCTTAGTTGTAAGTAAATAAAAGTGTGATGATCAGCATTATTAGAGCATTGTCCCATGTGAGGAAAGGATGATGGAAGCTATGGTTTCCTCACAAGTTGGGATGAGTCTCCGGACTTTACAAAAAAATTAAAGAGGCCATAGAAGCCCACAAAAAATGAGAGAAAAGATACTATTCCTTTTTCCACACTTGTGCTTCAAAGTAGCACCATGATCTTCATGATAGAGAGTCTCCTATATTGTCACTTCCATATACTAGTGGGAATTTTTAATTATAGAACTTGGCTTGTATATTCCAATGATGGGCTTCCTCAAATTGCCCTAGGTCTTCATGAGAAAGCAAGTTGGATGCACACTCACTTAGTTTTTAGTTTGAGCTTTCATACAATAATAGCTCTAGTGCATCCGTTGCAGGGCAATCCCTACTCTCTTGCATTGATATCGATTGATGGGCATCTCCATAGCCCATTAATTTGCCTAGTTGATGTGAGACTATCTCCTTCTTTTTGTCTTCTCCACAACCTCCACCATATTCTATTCCACCTATAGTGCTATATCCATGACTCACGCTCATGTATTGCCTAAAAGTTGAAAGAGTTTGAGAATACTAAAGTATGAAACAATTGCTTGGCTAAAACCGGGGTTGTGCATAATACTTTGTGTGATGAAGATAGAGCATAGCCGTACTATATGATTTTGTAGGGATAACTTTCTTTTAGCCTTGGTATTTTGAGAATACATGATTGCTTTATTAGTATGCTTGAAGTATTATTTTCTTAATGTCAAATGATAGACCATTGCTTTGAATCACTCGTGTCTTAATATTCATGCCATGACTAGATTATATGAACAAGATTATGCTAGGTATCATTCCACATATTTTTTTTATCATTTACCTACTCGAGGACGAGCATGAATTAAGCTTGGGGATGCGAGGGATCACTGAAGAGTGTCTAGAGGGGGGGTGAATAGACTACTAGCAGAAAATTAAAACCTAACCTTTTCCCAAGTTAATTGGTTGTCCAATTTTAACAGTTTTAGCAAGACTAGCAAGTCTATATACCCAACACATGCATGTCAATAAATATGGCAGCGGAAAGTAAAGACATTGCACATGAAGTAAAGAGTTGAGATATGGAGATCAAACGTAATTGGAGACGCAAGGATTTTTCCCATGGTTCCGATAGGTGGTGCTATCATACATCCACGTTTATGGAGTCTTCAACCCACGGAGGGTAACGGCCGTGAGAGTCTACGGAGGGCTCCACTCTTAAGGGTCCACGAAGTTTCAACCTTGACTATTCCATAACGGCTTCCGTCCACGAAGGACTAGCTTCACTATGGATAGATCTTCACGAAGTAGGCGTTCTCCTTGCACGTACAAACTTCTTGGTTCAACTCCACAACACGAAGTAGGAGGCTCCCAAGCGACACCTAACCAATCTAAGAGGCACCACCCTCCAAAAGGTAATAGGCTCGGTAATGCGATGAACTCCTTGCTCTTTTGCTTCAAGATGATAGACTCCTCAACACACAATCACTCTCTCACATATTTGACATGGTAGAATAGATGGGATTGGAGGAAAGCAACTTGGGGAGACTAGAAATCAAGATCCATATGATTTGAGTGGAAGAGGTTGACCTCAACACAAGGATAGGTGGTTCTCTCTCAGAAAACTGATAGGATATGTATGGAATAGTCCTGAGTGCTTCACCCTCGAGTAGGTGGTGGTGGAGGGGTATACATAGGAATCTCCAAAAATCCAACCGTTACACACAATTAGTCATACTCGATGGAACCGACCTGTGAATCTCGGTTGTACCGAAGTGACTTAAAGGTAGCAACTTTTGAATCTTGGTGAGAGCGATATAGGAATCTCGGTTGCACCGATAAGGTGGCCAACGGTCAGAATGTCCAATCTCGGTGATGCCGATTCAACAATCCCGGAGGGAGTGAAACTGTGAACTTGCATAATAGAAAGTTGGCAGCCCAACTCGGTGGCACCGGTATGGAATCGGTTGCACCGAAGTGGCTAGGGTTTGGCTGAGTTTGTCTAGGGTTTGGAATCGGTGGCACCGAGTGTGGAATGTTGGTTGCACCAATTTTGAGTATTTGCTTTTGCACACACTTTGGTGGGAGTGTTTGTGGGTATTTTTGGTGACTATCACTTGTGCACGCATGAGCATTTTGTTCACCAACAAAACCTTACCCCCTTTTAATAGTATTGGCTTTCCTATGGACTCAAAGTGATTTCTCACAAATGTAAAATGTAGAGTCCTCTTGCTTGAAGTTTGGCCAATCTATTTATTCTCCTTATTCTTCATTGGGATACTCTCCACACTCCTTTTTGCCAACCCAACTCTCCATTGACTATTATCTGAAATTCACTAGATAAAAGTATTAGTCCAAGAGACAATGTATATTGTCATGAATTATCAAAACCACCAAGGGAGAATGTTGTGCTTTCAAGCCCCCCTTTTTGGTAATTGATGACAACATACAATCAAAGCTTCAAATAAAGATATGCTTGGATATAATGAAGACTTTGAGAGACACATGACTTAGATTTGCTCCCCCTAAATGTGTGCAGTCTTTTAAAGGATAGTTGCTTTGGAATGCATGGACACACATATAGTAGAAGGGATATAAGTCATGTGTATCTTGGCTATATGCATCAAGTATATGTGAAAGAGTTGTATCCTTGTTTAAGACTTCATTCTTGCAAACAATATGTGCAAGAAGCTAGAGATCATCTTGATCAAAGATATGATGCATATACTTACCTTGAGTTCTTGAGCATTCTAGTAGTAGAAACACACTTGAGAAAACAATGTTAGGAAACACAAGAGTATTCTAATAATATAAATACCATAGAAATCAAAGATACCAAGATGAGGAGAACATATAGAAGATAGTATTCTTTTAAAATTGATATGTCTCCAAGATCATTTAGAACTTTCTCCCCTTAGATATGAAAGTAGTAGTTCATCCTCTCCCCCTGAATCTCAGCATGTAGATATTGGGATTGGATAGGGTGAGAAAATTCTAACATGAGAAATCAAATGAAATAAACACATCTTTATCCAAAACATATTTTTCTCCCCCTTACTTTGGTCATTCTCTCCTTGCTTATGTAAGTATGAACTTTTGATATCCTCCTCTCCCCTAAATCATATCTCCCCCTTTGCATAAGCATGTAACTGTCCCTTTACCATGAAGCTTTGTTATTATTCTCCCCCTTTGGCATTAATTTCCAAAAAGGTCAAATTTAGGAGTAGGTACAGGAATCATTGACAAGGAAGGGATCCTTGAGAACAAGCGTCATTGAAAGTAAGGTTCATAGAAAAGAACCGAGGGAATCATAGAAGGTAACTTCTCTCCCCGTGACAAATAGTAGTGAGGTCTTGTTGAGTCTTCTCTTCCTTTGAGCTAGGGATCCTTGAATAAATAATTTCTCCCCAAAAGTTTTGCTTGTTATTCTCCCCCTCAATTTTTTTAGAAGGGATCATCGAAGTAACAGAAGAAGAACAGATAAGAGAAATACAAATCAGTGACTCCAAGACAGATATATCGGTGGTACTGAGATTTTGTAGTGCAGCTTGTCTGCAATTTCGGTAGAACTGAGATATCTGAGTCGGCAGCTCCGAGGCTAAAACAAATAGAAATGAATAAGGGACCAAGTTTCTGTTTTCAAAGAGTCAAAAGAAATATTTTCAAAGAGAAAGCGAAGGACATCATCTAGAGAAGATCTGGGTGGTTACGAGAGAACATGCAAATAGAGAACAAATCACACAGGATTTTTAACTAGATGATGGGCGGTGACTAGGTCACCTATATTAGAGTATGTTGACTTAGGATCCAAGCAAGAATACCTGATCATAGGTCATACTCTATGTTAAGCTCAAAATGGGGTTACCATTTTTCAACTAAGCATTTTAATGTCTTCATATCTCTTGAGTTGCTTTAGCTCATGACTTAGAGTAAAGACTTTTCAAGTATATGAGTGCATACCTTTGAGTGATGTTGATGACATTGCTCGTAGGTGAACTTCTTGAGGATGCTCGAGGTTGATCAAAAACATCTTGAGTTGGGAGCAATCCTTCTCGTTCTTGTACACTTGTTACCTACAAAGGTTAGTCATGCAAGGAAGAACAATAGGTATATCCATTTGACATGATACCAATTAAGATTTTGTAATAATGATCAAGTATATGTTTTTGTTGTCTTCTTCCTTCCATCATCAAGTGGGGTTGTGGATACTTGGTCAAGAGAAGATTGCTTATGATTAGAGTTGATTGCAACCTCGTGGAATGAAGTTCTTCCAAGTACCTACAAATGGTTAGATGCAATACAAGGGAGCATAGAATTCCATGGCATAAGATAACATGTTAGGAATATCATGGAAGTACCAAGAAATCTCATGCCCTTGCAAGCATCCGAGTGAGTCTAGCTCAAGTTTGAAGCATCAATGATGTTCAACTAACTTCTCAAGCGACAAAAAGTTTTCTCATCAAGTGTATTTGTAAAGATATCGGCCAATTTCTTGTTAGTGCAAACATGCTTAAGATTAATATCTCCTTTGGCAACATGATCACGAATGAAATGATGTCGAACTTGAATATGCTTAGTTCGAGAATGTTTCACAGGATTATGACCAATCTTAATAGAACTTTCATTGTCACAAAGTAATGAAACATTTTAAACATGGATTCCATAATCCTTAAAGCATTTGTGTCATCCATAGTAATTGCTCACAACAAGATCCAGCAGCAATATACTCATCTTCGGCAGTAGATAGAGATACCAAGTTTTGTTTTTGGAGGACCAAGACACAAGAGATCTACCCAAAAATTGACAAGTACCCGAGGTAGATTTTCTATCAACCTTGTCACCAACATAGTCTGAATCGGAATAGCCAACAAGGTTAAAAGAAGATCCCTTGGGATACCAAATGCCAAAGTTTGGTGTTTGTATGAAGTATCTCACAATACGTTTCAGGGCCAAAAGATGACACTCCTTAGGTGCAGCTTGATATCTAGCACACATGCAAACACTAAGCATAATATCGGGACGAGATGCACATATATATAGCAATGAACCAATCATAGATCGATAAACCTTTTGATCAACCGGTTCATCCTCCTTGGTAAGATCAACATGTCCACTAGTTGGCATGGTAGTTGTCATACCTTTGCACTCCTGCATGTTAAACTTCTTGATCAATTCCTTGGTATACTTAGTTTGAGAGATGAAAGTTCCTTCTTTTGATTGCTTGATTCGCAATCCAAGAAAGAATTTCAGCTCACACATCATGGACATCTCATACTTCTTGGACATCAACCTTCCAAATCTTTCACTAAATTGAGGGTTAGTGGAACCAAAGATAATATCATCCACATAGATTTGGCACACAAATAGTTCACCATTAACTCTCTTAGTGAAGAAGGTTGCATCAATTTTACCAATTTCAAAACCTTTTTCAATGAGAAACTTCGTTAAGCATTTGTACCAAGCACGATGGGCTTGCTTAAGACCATAAAGGGCTTTACGAAGCTTGTAAACATGATTAGGTTTCTTAGCATTCACAAAACCAGGTGGTTGCTTAACATAAACCTCTTCTTCAATTTCACCATTTAAAAAGGCACTTTTAATGTCCATTTCATAAAGCATGATATCATGGTGATTAGCATAGGCAAGAAGAATGCAAATAGCTTCAAGTCTAGCGACAAGGGCATAAGTCTCACCATTTCGACTTGAGTATATCCTTGGGCCATGAGACGTGCCTTGTTGCGTACGACTTGACCATCTTCGTCTTGCTTGTTCCAAAAAAACCATTTGGTTCCGATGATGTTGTGCTCATCCTCGGGCTTCTCCACGAGTGTCCACACTTCATTCCTTTCAAAGTTGTGAAGCTCTTCATGCATGGCGTTCACCTAATCCACATCTTCAAGAGCTTGTTCTACCTTCAAGGGCTTAATGCTAGAGATTAAATAATAATGCTCACAAAAGTTAGCTAGACGAGTTTTAGAGCGAGTGATTCTCCCGGTTTGGATGTCACCAAAGATTTGGTTTAGGGGATTGTTCTTGGTCACTTGTGCTCGAACTCGGGGTATCTTGGGCTTGTTAGACGGTGGAGCTTCTTCTTCATCATCATCATCTCCTCCATCTTTATTGTTGTTGACGGTGTCGTTTCCTTGAGGTGGTGGTGAAGGAGTTTGTGGTGGATCTTCATGATGTACTTCCTCCTCTTCATCATCTTGCCGTGTACCGCTTGTGGATGCCTCCATGTCATGTTGTGGTTCACCTTGTCGTGAAGTAGGGGCTTCCACTTGAGTTGATGAAGTACTTTCCTTCACCTCCATGGGACGAATCTTGCCGATGGGTAAATCTAGGATATCTTCCGAAGGGTCCTTATCACCTACATCATTTGGCATTTGTTTAACTTGCGAACCATTAGATTCATCAAACTTCACATCTACCATCTCTTCAACTTTTCGAGTGAAGTTGTTGTAGACATGGTAAGTGTGAGAATTCGATCCGTAACCAAGTAGGAATCCTTCATGAGATTTAGGAGCAAATTTAGTACGACGATGCTTGTCAAGAATGTAGCACTTGGAGCCAAATACCCAAAAGTATCCAACTTGGGGTTCGTTACCGGTGAGTAGCTCGTATGCCGTTTTACCGAGAAGCTTGTGGAAGTAAAGTCGGTTTGTGGCATGACATGCTGTTTCCACGACTTCTGCCCAAAAGTGTCTTGGCGTCTTGTATTCGTCAAGCATCATTCTATCCATCTCAATAAGCATCCGGTTCTTCCTCTCAACAACTCTAGTTTGTTGAGGCGTGTACATAGCCGAGAAATCATGTGAGACACCTTATTCGTCAAGAAAGGTATCCACATGGGTGTTCTTGAACTCTGATACGTTATCGCTTCGAACCTTCTTGATCTTCATTTCAAACTGATTTTGTGCTTTACATGCGAAGTTCTTGAATATCTTTTGAACCCGTGACTTATCATCAAGGAATAATACCCACGTAAATCTGGAAAAACCGTCAACTATAACTAGACCATAGGAATTTCCATCGAGACTCTTGTAAGCATTGGGACCGAAAAGATCCATGTGAAGTAACTTGAGTGGTCTCCTAGTAGTCATGATATTCTTAATAGGATGACTTCCACCTACTCGCTTTCCAGCTTGACAAGCACTACAAAGTCTATCTTTGTGAAAGATAACATCTTTAACACCAAGTATATGATCACCTTTGATAAGCTTATCTAAATTACACATGCCAACATGTCCTAATCTTCTATGACAAAGCCAACCTTTAGAAGATTTAGCAATTAAACAAGTGCGAGGCTTGGATATCTTAGTGAAATCAACAATGTATAGATCACCTCTACGGATATCGGTAAAGACCATGTTATGATTATCTTGACGAAACACTTGGCAATCTACTTTCGTGAATAACACATTGAAACCGAAGTCGGTAAGTCTAGATACGGAAAGAAGATTGTAGCCAAAAGATTCAACAAGCATAACATTTTGAATAGAGATATCATGGGATATGGCCACTTTACCAAGACCAAGTACCTTACCCTTGGAGTTGTCTCCAAACGTTACGTACCTTCGCGGTCCATCGTTTGGTGTGATCTCTTCAAACATTTCTCTATCTCCAGTCATATGATCGGTACATCCGCTATTGAGAATCCACTCTTTTCCTCCGGACATGTAATCCTTGAAGTTTGCCATGAGACTTAGAGTCTTCATGGTCTTCTCATACTCGATGTCGAACATCTCATCTTCATCATAGTAGCCATGCTCCACATTGTCATCATCAAATGGGAAATCCTCGTCATAAAGAACAAGAGATTCGTTAGGATGGTGATCATGACAATGTTCATGTTTATCAATACGAAGGGCCTCTATAATAATATTGTTGATAGTTGTGACATCTCCTTTAGCACGCATGAGGTCTCTAAGCTCAAATAGGGAACCATCAAACTTAGGATCACTAAGCTTCATATTGTGAAAAGCAATAGTTTTATGAAGAATTTCATCAAGATTACTTAATGAAAGATTGGGATATCGTTTCTCCAAATTAGTCCACAAAGTATAAGCACATGCAAAGTTCTTCAATTGAGAAAGCACGAATCGTGGTAAGCCTCTAACAATAAGATTGGCAGTTCTAAGATTGCATAACATATCAATTTCCTCTTCGTGTGTGGGATGCAAGGGATCAATAGGAGGCTCATAGGGGCACATAACATATTTTCACAATTGAAATTCATTAAACATCTCAAGCATCAAAGTTTTCGATTGACTATAATACTCTCTATCAAGAATAGGCACTCTACAACTCAAACTCCCTATACTAGACACATCCATCTTCCTCCTCGGCGATTAAACCGAAGCAATGGAGACCAAAGCTCTGATATCAATTGAGGGATCACTAAAAGAGTGTCTAGAGGGGGGGTGAATATACTACTAGCACGAAATTAAAACCAAGAGGGGGGTGTCTAAAGGGGGGGGGATTTTAACAGTTTTAGCAAGACTAGCAAGTCTATATACCCAATAGATGTATGTCAAAAAATATGTCAGAGGAAAGTAAAGACATTGCACATGAAGTAAAGAGTTGAGATATGGAGATCAAACGCAATTGGAGATGCAAGGGTTTTTCCCGTGGTTCCGATAGGTGGTGCTATCGTACATCCATGTTTATGGAGTCTTCAACCCACGGAGGGTAACGGTCGCGAGAGTCCACAGAGGGCTCCACCCATAAGGGTCCACGAAGTAGCAACCTTGACTATTCCAAAACGGCTTCCGTCCACGAAGGACTAGCCTCACTATGGGTAGATCTGCACAAAGTAGGTGATCTCCTTGCCCGTACAAACTTCTTGGTTCAACTCCATAATAGGAAGTAGGAGGCTCCCAAGCGACACCTAACCAATCTAGGTGGCACCATACTCCAAAAGGTAATAGGCTCGGTAATGCGATGAACTCCTTGCTCTTGTGCTTCAAAATGATAGACTCCTCAGCACACAATCACTCTCTCACAGGTTTAACTTGGTAGAAGAGATGGGATTGGTGGAAAGCAACTTGGGGAGTCTAGAAATCAAGATCCATATGATTTGAGTGGAAGATCTTGACCTCAACACAAGGATAGGTGGTTCTCTCTTAGAAAACTGATAGGTAGATATGGAATAGTCCAGAGTGCTTCACCCTCGAGTACGTGGTGGTGGAGGGGTATATATAGGCATCTCCAAAAATCCAACCATTACACACAATAAGTCATACTCAGTGGAACCGATGTGTGAGTCTCGGTTGTACCGAAGTGACTTAAAGTTAGCAACTTTTGAATCTTGGTGAGACCGATATAGGAATCTCAGTTGCACCGACAAGGTGGATAACGGTCAGAATGTCCAATCTCGGTGACGCCGATCCAACAATCTCGGAGGGACCAAAACTATGAACTTGCGTAACAAAAAGTTGACAGCCCAACTCGGTGGTACCGTATGGAATCGGTTGCACCAAAGTCGCTAGGGTTTGGCCGAGTCTGTCTAGGGTTTGGAATCGGTTGCACCGAGTGTGGAATGTTGGTTGCACCAATTTTGAGTATTTGGATTTGGACACACTTTTGAGGGAGAGTTTGTGGGTGTTTTTGGTGACTATCACTTGTGCACGTATGAGCATTTTGTTCACCAACAAAACCATACCCCCTTTTAATAGTATTGGATTTCCTATGGACTCAACGTGATTTATCACAAATGTAAAATGTAGAGTCCTCTTGCTTGAAGTTTGGCCAACCTATTTATTCTCCTTCTTCTTCATGGGGATACTCTCCACACTCCTTTTTGCCAACCCAACTCTCCATGGACTATTATCAGAAATACACTAGATAAAAGTATTAGTCCAAGAGACAATGTATGTTGTCATGAATTATAAAAACCACCAAGGGATAATGTTGTGCTTTCAGGATGGTGATACGTCTCGGTCGTATCTATATTTTTTGATTGTTTCATGCCAATATTCCACAACTTTCATATACTTTTGGTAACTTTTTATATTATTTTTGGGACTAACATATTGATCCACTATGTAGTGCTAGTTCTTGTTTCTTGCATGTTTTTTGTTTTGCATAATATTCATACCCAACGAAGTCCAAATGCGATAAAATCTTACGGAGATTTTTTTGGAATAAATGTGTTTTTTGGGAAAAAGAATCAACGCGAGACGATGCCCGAGGGTCCCACAAGCCGTAGGGGTGCGCCCTACCCCCCCTGGGCACACTAGGGTGGCTTGTGGTCACCCCTTAAGGTGGTTGGGGTCCTTCTTTCACCGCAAGAAAGCTAATATCCTGATAAAATTCTTATTAAATTTTTAGCCCAATCGGAGTTATGAATCTCTGGAAATTTAAGAAATGGTGAAAGGCCAGAATCTGGGAACGGAGAAACATAGAGAGAGAGAGATCCAATATCGAAGGGGCTCTCGCCCGTCTATTGCCATGGAGGCCAAGGACCAGAGGGGAGACCCTTCTCCCATATATGGGGAGGCCAAGGAAGAAGAAGAAGGAGGGGTCTCTCTCCCCCTCTCTCCCAGTGGCACCGAAACGTCGCCGGGGCAATCATCGTGTGACGGCAATCTACACCAACACCTTCGTCATCTTCCCCAACATCTTCATTGCCTTCCCCCATCTATATTCAACAGTCCACTCTCCCACAATCCGCTGTACCTCTACTTGAACATGGTGCTTTATGCTTCATATATTATCCAATGATGTGTTGCCATCCTATGATGTCTGAGTAGATTTTTGTTGTCCTATCGGTGATTGGTGAATTGGTATGATTGGTTTAATTTTCTTGTGGTTATGTTTCTGTCCTTTGGTGCCCATCATATGATCGCGCGTGTGGATCACACCATAGGGTTAGTTATATGTTGATAGGACTATATATTGGGGGGCAAGGGTGATAGCAGCTTTAGCCTAGCATAGAAATTGATGCATACGGGATTGAAGGGGGACCAATATATCTTAATGCTATGGTTGGGTTTTACCTTAATGAACGTTAGTAGTTGCGGATCCTTGCTAATAGTTCAAATCATAAGTGCATAGAATTCCAAGTAAGGGATGACATGCTAACAGTGGCCTCTCCTACATAAAACTTGTTATCGGTCTAGTAACGTAGTCAATTGCTTAGGGACAATTCCGCAACTCGACCCACCACTTCTCCACACTCATTAAACTAACTTAATTGTTACTTTATCTAAACAACCCCTAGTGTTTATTTATGTGTTCTTTATTATATTGCAAACCTATCTCGGTACACCTACAAAGTACTTCTAGTTTCATACTCGTTCTAGGTAAAGCAAACGCTAAGCGTGCGTAGAGTTGTATCGGTGGTCGATAGAACTTGAGGGAATATTTCTTCTACCTTTAGCTCCTTGTTGGGTTCAACACTCTTACTTATCGAGAAAGGCTTGATACGTCCATTTTGCACCATGATTCTATATTGATATTTATTGCATTATGGGCTATTATTACACGTTATGGTACAATGCTTTTGCCTTTTCTCTCTTATTTTACAAGGTTTACATGAAGAGGGAGAATACTGGCAGCAGGAATTCTAGACTGGAAGAGAAACAAATACAAGATGCCTTTTCTACACAACTCCAAAAGTCCTAAAAGTTTACGGAGAATTATTTTGGAATATATAAAAAATACTGGGCAAAACAGATACACGAGGGGGCCACTAGGAGGCGACAAGCCTGCCAGGCGCGACCACCCCCTGCCCGCGCCTAGCAGGCTTGTGGCCCACTTGGTAGGCCCACGACACCCATCTTCTCCTATATGTTGGGTTTTGACCTGAAAAAAATTATAAGAGAGATTTCGGGAGGAAGCGCCGCCATCTTGAGGCGGAACTTGGACAGAACCAATCTAGGGCTCTAGCAGGGCTGTTCTGCCGGGAAAACTTCCCTCTCGAAGGGGGAAATCGAAGCGATCGTCATCACCAACGATCCTCTCATCGAGAGGGTGTCAATCTCCATCAACATCTTCACTAGCACCATCTCCTCTCCAAACCCTAGTTCATCTCTTGTATCCGATCTTTGTCTCAACACCTCAGATTGGTACCTGTGGGTTGCTAGTAGTGTTGATTACTCCTTGTAGTTGATGGTAGTTGGTTTACTTGGTTGAAGATCATATGTTCAGATCCTTTATGATAATTAATACTCCTCTTATTATATACATGAACATGTTTTGTGAGTAGTTACGTTTGTTCCTGAGGACATGGGATAAGTCTTGTTATAAGTAATCATGTGAATTTGGTATTCGTTCAATATTTTGATGAGATGTATATTGTCTCTCCTCTAGTGGTGTTATGTGAATGTCGACTACATAACCTTTCACCATTATTTGTGCCTAGGGGAAGCCATTGGGAAGTAATAAGTAGATGATGGGTTGCCAGAGTGATAGAAGCTTAAACCCTAGTTTATGCATTGCTTCGTAAGGGGCTGATTTGGATCCATATGTTTCATGCTATGGTTAGGTTTACCTTAACTCTTCTTTCGTAGTTGCGAATGCTTGTGAGAGTGGTTAATTATAAGTGGGAAGTTTGTCCAAGTAAGGGAAGCACCCAAGCACCGATCCACACACATATCAAATTATCAAAGTAACGAACGCGAATCAAATGAGCATGATGAAAACTAGCTTGACAGAAATTATCATGTGTCCTCGGGAGCGATTTGCTTTATATAAGAGTTTTCCAGGACTGTCCTTTGCTACAAAAAGGATTGGGCTACCTTGCTGCACCTTTGCTACACTTGTTACTTTTTACTCGTTATGAATTGTCTTATCACAAATCTATCTGTTACTGATAATTTCAGTGGTTGGAGAGAATACCTTGCTGGAAACCGCTTGTCATTTCCTTCTGCTCCTCGTTGGGTTCGACACTCTTACTTATAGAAAGGACTACGATAGATCCCCTATACTTGTGGGTCATCAAGACTCTTTTGTGGCGCCGTTGCCGGGGAGTGAAGCACCTTTGGTAAGTGGAATCTGGTAAGGAAAAATTTATATAGTGTGCTGAAATTTATAGTCACTTGTCACTATGGAAAGTAATCCTTTGAGGGGCTTGTTCGGGGTATCTTCACCTCGACTGGAAACACAAAGAGTTGTCCCTCAACCTACTGAACCTACTGAAAATATTTATTATGAAATTCCTTCGGGTATGATAGAGAAACTGCTGGCTAATCCTTATGCAGGAGATGGAACACTACATCCTGATTTGCATCTAATATATGTGGATGAAGTTTGTGGATTATTTAAGCTTGCAGGTCTACCCAAGGATCACGTCAAGAGGAATTTCTTTCCTTTATATTTGAAGGACAAGGCATTTACATGGTATAGGCTATGTGATGATATTGGATCATGGATCTACAACCGATTGAAAATGGAATTTCATCAGAAGTTCTATCCTATGCATCTAGTTCATCGTGATCGGAATTATATTTATAATTTTTAGCCTCGTAAAGGAGAAAGAATTGCTCAAGCTTGGGGGAAGCTTAAGTCAATGTTATATTCATGACCCAATCATGAGCTCTCAAGAGAAATTATTATTCAAATTTTTTATGCTCGACTTTCTCGTAATGATCAATCCATGCTCGACACTTCTTGTGCTAGTTCCTATATGAAGAAGGATATTGACTTCAAATGGGATTCATTGGAAAGAATTAAAGGCAACTCTGAAGATTGGGAACTCGACGAAGGTAAGTTGACAGCTATGAACCTTAAGTTTGATTGTGTTAAATCCTTCGTAGACACCAATGTTTTTTGTGAATTTAGCATTAAATATGGACTTGACTCTGGTATAGTAGCTTATTTTAGTGAATCTTTTGCTGATCATGTTGACCTCCCCAAGGAGAAGTGGTTTAAGTATCATCCTCCCATTGAAGTGAAAGTAGTTGAACCTATTAAAATTGAAGAGAAAACTATTACTTATAATGTTGATCCTATTATTCTCGTTGCTTATATTGAGAAACCACCTTTCCCTGTTAGAATAAAGGAACATGCTAAGGCTTCAACTATGGTTCGTAAGAGCTGTGCTAGTACACCTACACCCCCTGAGCAAATTAAAGTTGAGCCTATTATTGCTATGGTTAAGGATCTCTTGGTTGATAATATTGATGGGCATGTTATTTAATTTTGTGATGAAGCTACTAGAATTGCTAAAACTGATGCTAAAAATAAACATAGACCCATTGTTGGCACGCCTGTTGTTTGTGTTAAAATAGGAGATCATTGTTATCATGGCTTATGTGATATGGGTGCTAGTGTGAGTGCAATTCCCTTTTCTTTATATAAAGAGATTATGGATGATATTGCACCAGCTGAGTTAGAGGAAATTTATGTTACAATTAGGCTTGCTAATAGAGACACTATATCACCAATTGGGATTATTAGAGATGTTGAAGTCTTGTGTGGAAAAATAAAATATCCTATTGATTTTCTTGTTCTTGTTTCCCCACAAGATGATTTTTGTCCCATTATATTTGGTAGACCCTTGTTGAATACCGTTAATGCGAGGATAGATTGTGAGAAGGAAATGGTTACCGTAAGTTTTGGGGACACGTCTCATGAGTTTAATTTCTCTAAATTTCGTAGACAACCTCATGATAAAGAATTGCCTAGTTAGGATGAAATTATTGGTCTTGCATCTATTGTTGTGCCTCCTACTGATCCTTTAGAGCAATATTTGCCAGACCATGAAATGAGATGCATATGAATGAAAGGAATGAAATAGATAGGATTTTCTTTGATCAACATCATATTCTGAAACACAACTTTCCTTTTGAAATACTTGGGGATCCTCCTCCGCCCAAGGGTGATCCCGTGTTTGAGCTTTAAACAATTACCAGATACTCTAAAATATGCTTATCTTGATGAAAAGAAGATATATCCCGTTATTATTAGTGCTAACCTTTCAGAGCATGAAGAACAAAGATTATTGAAAACTCCGAGGAAGAACTGTGCTGCTATTGGATATACTCTTGATGATCTTAAGGGTATTAGTCCAACTCTATGTCAGCACAAAATTAAAATGGAGCCTCATGCTAAACCAGTTGTTGATCACCAACGACGGTTGAATCCTAAAATGAAAGAAGTGGTAAGAAATGAAATATTAAAGGTTCTGGAGGCAGGTATCATTTACCCTAGTACTGATAGTAGATGGGTTAGTCACGTTCATTGTGTCCCTAAGAAAGGAGGTATTACCGTAGTTCCTAATGATAAAAATAATTTGACCCCGTAGAGAATTGTTACAGGTTACAGAATGGTAATTGATTTTAGGAAATTAAATAACGGTACTAGAAAAGGTCATTACCCTCTACCTTTTATTGATCAAATGCTAGAAAGATTATCCAAACACACACATTTCTGCTTTCTAGATGGTTATTCTGGTTTCTCTCAAATACCTATGTCAAAAGAGGACCAAGAGAAGACCACCTTTACCTGTCCTTTTGGTACCTTTGCTTATAGACTTATGCCTTTTGGTTTATGCAATGCACCTGCTACCTTTCAAAGATGCATGACTGTTATATTCTCTGATTTTTGTGAAAGGATTATTGAGGTTTTCATGGATGATTTTTCCGTTTATGGAACTTCTTTTGATGATTGTTTGAGCAACCTTGATCGAGTTTTGCAGAGATGTGAAGAAACTAATCTTGTCTTGAATTGGGAGAAGTGTCACTTTGTGGTGAATGAAGCCATTGTCTTGGGACATATATTTCCAAAAGAGGTATTGAAGTTGAAAAGGCTAAAGTTGATGCTATTGAAAAATGTCATGTCCTATGGATATCAGAGGTATAAGAAGTTTCCTTGGCCATGCTGGTTTCTATAGGAGATTTATTAAAGATTTCTCTAAGATTTCTAGGCCTCCCACAATCTTTTGCAAAAATATGTTCGATTCGTTTTTTACGATGATTGTGTAGAAGCTTTTGAAATTCTCAAGAATGATTTGATTTTTGCACCTGTTGTTCAACCACCTGATTGGAACCTACCCTTTGAAATTATGTGTGATGCTAGTGATTATGACGTTGGTGCTGTTCTAGGACAAAGAGTTGATAATAGTTGTAGAATAATGGATCGCGTTTCCACCTTCCCTATTAAAATTGAATAGCTATTAAATATCTGGTTAAAACTTTACACTTAAATATCTGGATTCCATTATGATGGATTTTGAAGTCGTTTGATTTTGAATCATCTGACACTTGCAACTTTCCTCCAAAAAGGTGAACTAACTAAAATACCATTCACAGGCCATAAGGAACGAGCAAAGACCTTATTAGTGATCATACATTTGATGTATGTAGTCCGATAAATGTTGTTGCAAATAGTGGATTTGTCTACCTTAAAAATGACTCAAGTAGATATATGGATATTTACTTGAGGAGACATAAGTCTGGATCTTTTGAAATCATTCGAAAGGTTTTCAAGAATGAAGTAGAAGTTATTGTACCAAGAAAATTATGTTTCTGCAATTTGATTGCGGAAAGGAATATTTGAGTTACAAGTTTAGCGAATGTCTGATGAGTTGTGAAAAAGGTTTCATAACTTGCACCTCCCAGAACACCATAGCAAGTGGAAAGTCCGTGAAGATGTAATCGAACCATTTATGACATGGTAAGATCAAAGATGACATAAATAGATTTACCATTATCTCTTTTATAGAGTGATGCTTTAGAGACTGCGGTTTTTACACTGAAAAGTGAACCATCAGGTCTGTTGAAATGGCGCCATGGTATGGTATGCCCAACCATGTTATATCTTTTCTTAACATTTGGAATATGGGGCTTGTGTAAAAGGTTACAAACCTATTCCAAATTAGACAAGTGCTACTTTGTATGGTTATCCCAAGTCATTTGGTATTCCGCCACCACTATACCGAGGCAAAGGGTTTTGCCACAAAATGGTATGCTTTTAAAGAGAATAGTTCTTACAAAAGGTGAGTGGGAGGACAGTGCAACTCGACGAGATAACCAGTATCTTCGTCATCAGTTCAAAGGAAAGAAACCCTGGAAGTGATTCCGTTGTTTCCTACTACGACTGATACGGAAGTCTCTACAATAAAATGTATGGACTTCGGTCGAACGTGCAGCTGAACCACATAGGCAAAGCTCATGCAAACCTATCAGGTGCGCAAACGAGATATTGTTGTTAGACAACAGTATACCTACAATACACAAGGAAGCATTGATGGGCCCTGACTCCGGGATTGGCTAAATGCCAATACAATCCGAGATAGTTTCCATATAAGTGATTCAAGATTAAAACCTTGATACACCTTTCAAAGGACTTAGAGTCCAACGAATATTTATGGAACTAAAAACTGATATGGATAAAAATTGTTTTATCCATAAAGCTCGACTTGTTGAAATAACAAGGTCAAGGAGTTGACTACGCTGAGGTTGTTTCACCGTAGCGATGCTTAAGGTCGGTTTGGGTTGAACTAGCAATTAATACATATATAAATCATGAGATACGAAACATGGATGACAAAAGGATTTTCATCTGATGGAAATGAAACCTAGGACTTGTATGTGCTATAGTCCAAAGTAATTTGTCAATCCAGAGGATGCTAGTAAGTATGCAAACTTCAGAGTTCCAGCAATGCATAGAAGAGAGCAAAATGGAGTTGGAATCTTCGTGGTTTGATGAAATGGTCAAAAGGGTTTTTTGATTTTGTCAATGGGTAACGAAGATGCTTGTGATTCAAGAAAGTAAGTGGGAGCATAATAATATTTCTAAAATGGTGTGTGCTTGACACATTGTTAATTGGAAATAAATTTCTTGACACGAATTAGGACTTCATTTGAAAATAGTTTTGCGATGAAGTTCTTAGGCTAAATAGCCTCAATATTAGGCATGATGATCTATGGAGATGGATTTACCTAATGGGGCTAAGCAATGAATACATATTGACAAGGTGCTAAAACCTTTTAGCATTTAAAAACGCCAAGGAGTGATTCTTGCCGAAGTCACATGGAAAGAGTTTTTGCAAGACACAGTGTCCCAAAACACTGACGAGTAAAATACATGATGGAGATTCCACACACTCTAGTGTTTGGATTAAATCATGTATTCCATGGTATGTAAAAACAACCAGATATGTCCGATACTCCCAAGTTGTTGCGAGTATAGATACCAAAGTGATCAAAGCACTGATAATGGGACAGTAGTGAAAGATGTTATTAAGTACTAGAGTAGTGCTGATGACATGTTTTCTCGCAAGCAGAGATTATGAAGTGCTCATTGTAAGTAATTACATTGATGCAATCTCAATCAATGCTCCATGCGATTTTCGATTTAAGTTAAGTGATTTGTGTAATACACAATATGGTGGCACAGTAGCTGGAAATTGTTCCAAACAAGATACTGTGGCGAATTCTGTAACAAAGGAGAAGTATGTTGATGCTTTGGAAGCGACAAACAAGTTGTTGAATCATATAGTTCATTCTTGAACTTAGTATGGTTCCAAGATGGCTTTGGTCTATGAGACACTATTGCAAATAGTTGCTCCATAGCTCAGTCTGAGGAATCAGGTTTCGACCAGTGATTCACACATATGCAAAGCCAAGTTCACACAAAATACGAATTTTGTGATAGCGTGAAAACGCGAGGATATGCATAGTTACACACGGAGCTGAAGTTGTCAGATCCGTTGGACATCAGGCTATACCACAAGCGAAGCATATTTTACACCAGTATGCCATAGGTGTAAAGTGCATTAGCATTGACTAGATTATTGACTCTAGTGCAAGTGGGAGTCTGTAGGAGATATGCCCTAGAGGCAATAATGAATGTTATTGATTATCTCCCTGTTCATAATTAGGTTTATGTTCCATGCTATAACTGTTATGGTTCTCGAGTCTACAATAACCACGAGGCTTGAAGAAAGACTCATATGCACATGTGGAATAATAAATGGTAAATTGTATTCCTAGTCTGGCCTCTAAGACTGGCTCAAGTATTGTATGATGATCCTCTTTTCCTGATCATGGGCATGGCTATGCCGGCAATTTTGAGGGCACAATGTTAGAAGAACATTTGTGTTGAATCGACCCGAATTGATGTTATGCTATGAGATACATTCATCATAAGTTAATGGTTAATAACACAGAGAAGTTAATGTTTGCATAATTCCTTAGACCATGAGAGTATCGAGTTTCTACATGCTTGCTTCATGAACTTTGGGGTTTGTTAAACGTCATCCGTAAATGGGTGGCTATTACGGCGGCTTACGGGTTCATGGAAAAGTATGTCAAGTAACTTGGTAGCTCAAGATTGGGATTTGATCCTCCGACGATGGAGAGATATCTCTGGGCCCTCTTGGTGTTACGGTATCCATCATCGTCTGGCCAGACACTTTGTGATTTGATCACGGGGATGTCGGAACACAGGAACGAGAAAAGAGCACAATACCGGTAACGAGGTAACTAGCATAGTGGACAAGTTGTTGATCCACGGGGATGCCAACATGTCTCACCTCAGGTATTTGTAACATATCGCGAAGCAACAAGAATAGCACACGACAACTAGAGGTTCACTCGAATATTCATTCGTGTGGGTATAGGGGTCAATATGGGTGTCCACGACTCCGATATTGATCATTGATCGGAAGGGGTTCCGGGTCCTGTCTATGCTTCACCGAACCTATAGGGTCACACACTTAAGGGTCATCTATCTGTTGAAAACTAGACAGGGAGTCTGAGAGAAAATCACCGGAAAAGTTTCGCACAGCGGAAAAGTTGCGCAGAGAGAACACCAGAATAGTTCCGGTGAAACTGAAAAGTTGTTTCAGGGGATACCATAAAGTCAAATTGGTTTCGGCACAAGCCTGATAATTCTTGGAGGGTACTAGAATCGTTCTGGAAACTTTCTAGAATTTTCCGGAAGAAAAACCGGAAATGTTCTGGAGCTGCCGGAACCACATCAATTGCTTTTCACAGATGAAAATCACTAATCCGGAATTGTTCCGGATCGCATTGAAAATTATTTTAGTGGGTGCTGGAAATGTTCTAAGCCCACATAAATATTTTCAGTTTGAACGGACGCTGGAAAATGTCGTCATGAATAGTGAAAGTGTTTTTTGGGAGAAAATATCTCGTGCAGTGTGGAAACACTATTATGAATAGTGGGAAACACTATTGGGAGAAAAATATCCCATGACTAGTGAAAACACTATTATGAAGTAGTGGAAAACACTATTGTGAATAGTGGAATCACTATTATGAATAGTGAAAATCTGAGGGCATTTTGGTATTTTTACCATAGTCTCTCACCCTATAAATAGGGTGAGGAGGCAGCCCAAAAACTTACTCCTTCTCACATACAAGTGCCATTGCAATGATCTGGCTTCTTCTCTCCCTCCCAGCGAAATAGTTTCGTAGAGCCGAAAGGCTGTCTGGGTTCCGGCAGGAACTAGTTCTAGACAGCGAAGCCCTGCCGGATAGATGACACCGTATGTGTGCAACTTTGTAGAGAGATCATAGTTTCGGTCTTAGTTCGAGAGTGCCTCCTGAAGGGCTGTCCGTGTGACCGTCCAAGTTTTGGAGGTCCTCCCGAAGGGCTGTTCGCGACACCGTTCGGGGGACTGTTCGACCGCCTCCCAGAGGGCTATCCGCGGGGCAGATGAGGGTATACATCCTCGTGGTTGGGAGGTTGTAAATCCTAGCTGCGGGGATCTGCATTGCCGATCGTCATCGACTTAATTCCGCTGCGCTACGAGTCGGTAACGAAATAGATCAAACCTTGTATGCAGTCTCCATAGTGGTCCTGGGATGGTGCGTAGGTCTGAATTTTTTTTGTTTTCTGCTACGTTACCCAATAGTGGCATCAAGAACCGTGCTATGCGTAGATGCAGGTTGCGATCTAGAATACATAGAGATGTCTGGGTGTTGCACAATATAATTAGGTAGTAGATGAGATCTATTGCTGAAAATTATTTGTGCAGGTAGCATATGAAATCTGTTACCCGATGTTGCTTTTGCTTCCCCTGAATTTGCATAGTCCTGATCTTGAAGGAATGGTCGAATCTCAGAAAGTTCTGGCAATCCGCGATCCTTTCATGCTGCTCCTGAGTATGCTGATTGACGGATCAACGAAGTGCTAACAGTTCTTTGGGTTCCACCATAGTTGAGAAAGATGGATGTTTCGCAGACGAAAGGGCAATGCAGATGTGATCTACACGGGGGTCATGCGTATGATGAAGTTTAGTATGGGGCTCAAGATTTTATTATCTCGTGTTTTATACACCCTGGAAAGGTAATCTAGCAACTTGAATTATCATACTTGATGATGGATGTTGGTAGATTCGGTTTTTTCAAAACCTTAGAAGCCACGTAAAACAAGTTTTTGCATGAACCGATTAGAGGCGTCTAACTTGGTTTTGTAGGATGGTTTGCATGTGCATATGATGTGGTATAGCAATGCTCATATTACTTTGATTATGTATGAGATGACTATATGGTGTAATATTAACATGACCTGCGTGTCATGATTTAGCATGATGGCTGGAGCCATATGATTGTCACTTTAATGACCTGTGTGTCAACCTTAAGTAATGCACTTATTTTATTAGCTATAGAGATAGCAATATTATCTGGTGCATCGACAAGGTGGTGGCAATCTTCGCAAAGGTGAACACCGACGCGAATGCCGAAGACGAAGGAATGAAAGACTTCTCCGTCAGAAAGGGCTATACCATATCATGCTATTATGAATTGCCTGAGATGTTTATCCCTCTTGATGCACCCTTCTTGATTGCGCGGTAGTCGCTTTTTATTAGGGTGATCTCTCACAAAATATCAAGTAGTTAGTGTTCTCCCAAGTGTAGCACCGTCACGGTACCTATCTCTTCGGGGTATCACATGGTTACATGGGTATGAACGATTAGAGAAGTGTGAGGCAGGTGAGTTGAGACCTCACAGCGAGATCACTTGGTTTTCTTGACGTTCAGGCATGAAAGTCATGATCTCGGAACACACGCATCAAAAGATGAACAAGAGTCACATAGAGATGTGATTGGCAAGTTGGCCTACCAATTGAAATTCTCGTCACTTGAGATGGTAACATCCTTGACGTTGAATTGAAAGTTGGGTCTTGCATCACTCAAAATCAATTATGAGAGATATTGATTTGAGTGGGAGCGCATTGTAGAATTAATTTTTTTTAATTCTCAGTGCAATTAATTTTGAACAATGTCTAAGTGTGATTTGCATAATAGTTGTAGAATAATGGCTCGTGTTTCCACCTTCCCTATTAAAATTGAATAGCTATTAAATATCTGGTTAAAACTTTACGGTTGTTAACATAATGTGAGGATTGTCCTCAAGAGTGCCGAGAAGGACTTTGTCCTATCGCATGCTTTTGGTATTCTCCCTCTAATGCTATGGATCATGTGACTCTCGTCCTTCGATCCAAAAGCTAGAAATCCTTTTCAGTCAAAGTGCAATATGGTTGCTTCCATGAGACCCGAACTTTGAAAGTTTGGATAGTTATGTGATATTCATGGAATCTGAAAATCATTTTTAGAGACAGACAAAGTCTAAAAGATATGAGATATCCAAAGAAATGTTTGTTTGCAAACTACTAGTAAAGAAGTTTACTATGCATTAGACTGATAAGAGAGGGATCCAGGAGAACGCCTTTCATATGATGAAAGGTGAATAAAACAACAACTTAAAGAGAAAGGAAGTGTCCGAAGGGTGTTAGTGAGACTTTCAAGCCTAGGAAGTCCAGGGCTAACGCTACTCTTAAGTTGGATGCTTCTTCTGAGAGTAGGAGAAACACTGAAAAGTTAAACTGTTAGAAGTATAATGGCAAGAGGAAAGAAGACTGGAATATCCAGCTCATGTATGAATGTCATACAAGTTTTTGATGTATAGAAGGCTGGTCAAAGATACAGTTCTTGGGAATTATGGTTAAACATGTTAATCACTAATTCTTGGGTATTGTGAGTTAATCACAAAGATACCCGCTCGATTGCATTCTGTTGCAACTCGATGTAAGAACTACTATGGCCTGAAAGACTAGCCAGGGATGAGGTTTATATACACACAGGGAACATTGTAAATGTTACTATGCCTTCCATCGGTGTATTCCCTATGTATTAAGTTTCATAATTCATTTTAGAGTTTCACACTCTAGCCCTTTGCATAAGGTATCTTGCAAGAACGTTGTTCATAAGAGAACTTTTCATGTTCGGTGTTATGAATAACATAAGAGCCAGACTTTCATTATGAATGAGACGTATGTTATGAATATTGATAATATTACATTACCTCTGGGTTTACTTTTATAATTCATTTTAGAGTTTCATACACTCTAGCCCATTGCACAATGTTTGTTGCAAAAGAGTTGTTCATAAAACCAACAATTGTTGTTCAGTATTATGAATAACATGAAGGGCCATGCTTCCATCCTAGATGGGATGTATGTTATGAATATTGATGGAAATATGATACATCCATAACACTGACGCTAAATGTCGCAAGACTAAAAGAATACCACATATGTGTGGCACTGCATTTGGTCACATTGGAGAAACGTGCATGGACAACTCCATTATGATGGATTTTGAAGTCGTTTGATTTTGAATCATCTGACACTTGCAACTTTCCTCCAAAAAGGTGAACTAACTAAAATACCGTTCACAGGCCATAAGGAACGAGCAAAGAACTTATTGGTGATCATACATTTGATGTATGTAGTCCGATAAATGTTGTTGCAAATAGTGGATTTGTCTACCTTAAAAATGACTCAAGTAGATATATGGATATTTACTTGATGAGACATAAGTCTGGATCTTTTGAAATCATTCGAAAGGTTTTCAAGAATGAAGTAGAAGTTATTGTACCAAGAAAATTATGTTTCTGCAATTTGATTGCGGAAAGGAATATTTGAGTTACAAGTTTAGCGAATGTCTGATGAGTTGTGAAAAAGGTTTCATAACTTGCACCTCCCGGAACACCACAACAAGTGGAAAGTCCGTGAAGATGTAATCGAACCATTTATGACATGGTAAGATCAAAGATGACATAAATAGATTTACCATTATCTCTTTTATAGAGTGATGCTTTAGAGACTGTGGTTTTTACACTAAAAAGAGATCCATCAGGTCTGTTGAAATGAAGCCATGGTATGGTATGCCCAACGATGTTATATCTTTTCTTAACATTTGGAATATGGGGCTTGTGTAAAAGGTTACAAACCTATTCCAAATTAGACAAGTGCTACTTTGTATGGTTATCCCAAGTCATTGGGTATTCCGCCACCACTATACCGAGGGAAAGGGTTTTGCCACAAAATGGTATGCTTTTAAAGAGAATAGTTCTTACAAAAGGTGAGTGGGAGGACAGTGCAACTCGACGAGATAACCAGTATCTTCGTCATCAGTTCAAAGGATAGAAACCCTAGAAGTGATTCCGTTGTTTCCTACTACGACTGATACGGAAGTCTCTACAATAAAATGTATGGACTTCGGTCGAACGTGCAGCTGAACCACGTAGGCAAAGCTCGTGCAAACCTATCAGGTGCGCAAACGAGATATTGTTGTTAGACAACAGTATACCTACAATACACAAGGAAGCATTGATGGGCCCTAACTTCGGGATTGGCTAAATGCCAATACAATCCGAGATAGTTTCCATATAAGTGATTCAAGATTAAAACCTTGATACACTTTTTAGAGGACTTAGAGTCCAACGAATATTTATGGAACTAAAAACTGATATTGATAAAAATTGTTTTATCCATGAAGCTCGACTTGTTGAAATAACAAGTTCAAGGAGTTGACTACGATGAGGTTGTTTCACCGTACCGATGCTTAAGGTCGGTTCGGGTTGAACTAGCAATTAATACATATATCAATCATGAGATATGAAACATGGATGACAAAAGGATTTTCATCTGATGGAAATGAAACCTAGCACTTGTATGTGCTACAGTCCAAAGTAATTTGTCGATCCAGAGGATGCTAGTAAGTATGCAAACTTCAGAGTTCCAGCAATGGATAGAAGAGAGCAAAATGGAGTTGGAATCTTCGTGGTTTGATGAAATGGTGAAAAGGGTTTTTTGATTTCGGCAATGGGTAACGAAGATGCTTGTGATTCAAGAAAGTAAGTGGGAGCATAATAATATTTCTAAAACGTTGTGTGCTTGACACATTGTTAATTGGAAATAAATTTCTTGACACGAATTAGGACTTCATTTGAAAATAGTTTTGCGATGAAATGCTTAGGCTAAATAGCCTCAATACTAGGCATGATGATCTATGGAGATAGATTTACCTAATGGGGCTAAGCAATGAATACATATTGACCAGGTGCTAAAACCTTTTAGCATTTAAAAACGCCAAGGAGTGATTCTTGCCGAAGTCACATGGAAAGAGTTTTTGCAAGACTCAATGTCCCAAAACACTCACGAGTAAAATACATGATGGAGATTCCACACACTCTAGTGTTTGGATTAAATCATGTATTCCATGGTATGTAAAAACAACCAGATATGTCCGATACTCCCAAGTTGTTGCGAGTATAGATACCAAAATGATCAAAGCACTGATAATGGGACAACAGTGAAAGATGTCATTAAGTACTAGAGTAGTGCTGATGACATGTTTTCTCGCAAGCAGAGATTATCAAGTGCTCATTGTAAGTAATTACATCGATGCAGTCTCAATCAATGCTCCATGCGATTTTCAGTGTTTTGTGTAATACACAATATGGTGGCACGGAGTTGGAAATTGTTCCAAACAAGATACTGTGGCGAATTCTGTAACAAAGGCTAAGTATGTTGATGCTTTGGAAGCAACAAAGAAGTTGTTGAGTCATATAGTTCATTGGTGAACTTAGTATGGTTCCAAGATGGCTTTGGTCTATGAGACACTATTGCAAATAGTTGCTCCATAGCTCAGTCTAAGGAATTAGGTTTCGACCAATGATTCACACATATGCAAAGCCAAGTTAACACAAAATACGAATTTTGTGATAGCGTGAAAACGCGAGGATATGCATAGTTACACACGGAGCTGAAGTTGTCAGATCCGTTAGACATCAGGCTATACCACAAGCAAAGCATATTTTACACCAGTATGCCATAGGTGTAATGTGCATTAGCATTGACTAGATTATTAACTCTAGTGCAAGTGGGAGTCTGTAGGAGATATTCCCTAGAGGCAATAATAAATGTTATTGATTATCTCCCTGTTCATAATTAGGTTTATGTTCCATGCTATAACTGCTATGGTTCTCAAGTCTACAATAAGCACGAGGCTTGAAGGAAGACTCATATGCACGTGTGGAATAATAAACGGTAAATTGTATTCCTAGTCTGCCCTCTAAGACTGACTCAAGTATTGTATGATGATCCTGTTTTCCTGAACATGGGCATGGCTATGCCGACAATTTTGAGGGCACAATGTTAGAAGAACATTTGTGTTGAATCGACCCGAATTGATGTTATGCTATGAGATATATTCGACATAAGTTAATGGTTAATAACACAGAGAAGTTAATGTTTGCATAATTCCTTAGACCATGAGAGTATCGAGTTTCTACATGCTTGCTTCATGAACTTTGGGGTTTGTTAAACGTCATCCGTAAATGGGTGGCTATTACGGCGGCTTACGGGTTCATGGAAAAGTATGTCAAGTAACTTGGTAGCTCAAGATTGGGATTTGATCCTCTGACAATGGAGAGATATCTCTGGGCCCTCTCGGTGTTACGGTATCCATCATCGTCTGGCCAGACACTTTGTGATTTGATCATGGGGATGCCGGAACACGGGAACGAGAAAAGAGAACAATACCGGTAACGAGGTAACTAGCATAGTGGACAAGTTGTTGATCCACGGGGATGCCAACATGTCTCACCTCAAGTATTTGTAACATATCGTGAAGCAACAGGACTAGCACACGGCAACTGGAGGTTCACTCGAATATTCATTCCAAGTGGGTATAGGCGTCAATATGGGTGTCCACGGCTGCGATGTTGATCATTGATCGGAAGGGGTTCCGGGTCATGTCTATGCTTCACCGAAACTATAGGGTCACACACTTAAGGGTCATCTATCTGTTGAAAACTAGACAGGGAGTCTGAGAGAAAATCACCGGAAAAGTTTCGCACAGCGGAAAAGTTGCGCAGAGAGAACATCGGAATAGTTCCGGTGAAACTGAAAAGTTGTTTCAGGGGATACCATAAAGTCAAATTGGTTTCGGCACATGCCTGATAATTCTTGGAGGGTACCAGAATCGTTCTGGAAATTTCTAGAATTTTCCGGAAGAAAAACCGGAAATGTTCTGGAGCTGTCGGAACCACATCAGTTGCTTTTCACAGATGAAAATCACTAATTCGGATTGTTCCGGATCGCATTGAAAATTATTTTAGTGGGTGTTGGAAATGTTCTAAGCCCACATAAATATTTTCAGTTGAACGGACGCTGAAAAATGTCGTCATGAATAGTGAAAGTGCTTTTTGCGAGAAAATATCTCATGAATAGTGGAAACACTATTATGAATAGTGGGAAACACTATTGGGAGAAAATATCTCACGACTAGTGAAAACACTATTACGAAATAGTGGAAAACACTATTGTGAATAGTGGGAAACACTATTTATGAATAGTGGAATCACTATTATGAATAGTGAAAATATCTGAGGGCATTTTGGTATTTTTACCATAGTCTCTCACCCTATAAATAGGTGTGAGGAGGCAGCCCAAAAACTTACTCCTTCTCACATACAAGTGCCATTGCAATGATCTGGCGTCTTGTCTCCCTCCCAGCGAAATAGTTTCATAGAGCCGAAAGGCTGTCTAGGTTCCGGCAGGAACTAGTTCTGGACAGCAAAGCCCTGCCGGATAGATGACACCATATGTGTGCAACTTTGTAGAGAGATCGTAGTTTCGGTCTTAGTTCGGGAGTGCCTCCCAAAGGGCTGTCCGTGTGACCGTCCGAGTTGTGGAGGTCCTCCCGAAGGGCTGTCCGAGTGACAGTCCGAGTTTCGGAGGTCCTCCCGAAGGGCTGTCCGCGACACCGTCCGGGGGACTGTCCGACCGCCTCCCGGAGGGCTGTCCGCGGGGCAGATGAGGGTATACATCCTCGCGGTTGGGAGGTTGTAAATCCTAGCTGCGAGGATCTGCATCGCCAATCGTCATCGACTTTACTTCCGCTGCGCTATTAGTCGGTAACGAAATAGATCAAACCTTGTATGCAGTCTCCATAGTGGTCCTGGGATGGTGCGTAGGTCGGAATTTTTTTGTTTTCTTCTGCGTTACCCAACATAAATAAGTTATTTTCCCTAGATTTGGAGTCCCCAGATATTTAATGATTGATGGTGGTTCACATTTTATTCATGGTGCTTTCCGTAAATTGCTTGCTAAGTATGATGTTAATCATAGAATTGTATCCCCTTATCATCCTCAGTCTGGTGGTCAAGTAGAATTAAGCAATAGAGAAATTAAATTGATCTTGCAAAAGACGGTTAATAGATCTAGGAAGAACTGGTCTAAGAAACTTGATGATGCATTATGGGCTTATAGAACTGCTTACAAGAATCCCATGGGTATGTCTCCATATAAAACGGTTTATGGTAAAGCATGTCACTTACCCCTAGAGCTAGAGCATAAAGCTTATTGGGCAATCAAAGAGCTCAACTATGATTTCAAACTTGCTGGTGAGAAGAGGTTATTTGATATTAGCTCTCTTGATGAATGGAGAACTCAGGCCTATGAGAATGCCAAGCTGTTTAAAGAGAAAGTTAAGGGATGGCATGATAAAAGTGTACAGAAGCGTGAATTTAATGTAGGTGATCATGTCTTGCTATACAATTCTCGGTTAATTTTTTTTGTAGGAAAACTTCTCTCCAAATGGGAAGGACCTTACATCATCGAGGAAGTATATCGCTCTGGTGCCATCAAGATCAACAACGCCAAAGGTGGTAAACGGGCAAAGAATCAAACATTATATTTCAGGTACTCCCATTAATGTTGAAACCAATGCTATCAATACCATAACTCCGGAAGAGAATATTAGGGAGACTTACCGGAACATTTCAGATTCCGAAAAGGAATAGGTACATGGTACGGTAAGTAAACCGACTCCAAAAATTTCCAATTAGCAATTTTATTCAGTTTTGGAATATTTAAAATATTAGGAAAATAAAAAGTAGTCTGAAGGACGCACAGGGAAGCGACATGCCTGCTAGGCGCGGCCACCCCCTGGTCGCGCCTAGGGGGCTTGTCACCACCCCGTGCGCCTCCCGGACTCCGTTTTCTTGTGGAACATCCCTCTGGGTCGGCAAAAATTCATTATATAATCTCCCGAAGGTTTCGACTTTCGTATCACGACAATACCTCCTGTTTTTGTTTTGAGCTGTTTCTGTAGCAGATCTAGATCGTCATGGTGTCCCCCGGTGCTCCGAAGGACAAGTTTTTCGAGAAGGTCACCAACCCTTATCTTGCGGAGGTGCTGCAACACCCTCAAACCATTGAGATGCGTGAGGGGGTACTTCTCATCCGTGACGTTGAGAGGCCAAAGAAGAACGGAAGCGTGGAAACAAGGCTCGAAGCAATGGAGCAACAAGTCTTCAAGTGCTAAGGGACGATGGAACATGGAGTCATTGCCAATCATATGATGATCTCGGAGTTTACCCATTAACACAAGCTAGACACCAAGGACATCGGGGAGCACATCTTCAAGCTTAACAAGAAAATTGAGCATCTCCAACCCCAGATCTATGATCTGCAAAACAAAAACTGTGAGTATGAATATAGATTTAAGAGAATGAGTTTGGCTGTAGATTTGAGGATTCTGGAGACTCGTTCATCTTTTTACGATGGTGATCCTATGCCTTGGAAGACGGAGGACAAGCTTCCATCCTCATCAATAACTCCACCACCATCACCTCCCAAGAAGGACACTTGAGCACATGGGTATGGGCACTCCCCTTAGCTTGTACCAAGCTTGGGGGAGGTGACTCGATATCGTATCACATCACACCTTTTTCCTTTTTCATTTGTCTTGTCTTTCTTAGTTCGATCATTGTTTATTTTGTTTTGATCTAGTAGAATAAAGTTTTAGTATGATTTAGTTTTAGTTTTTTGCTTTTGCTCCCCTTATGTAAGCAAGTCCGAGAGTTATATAATAAAAGTAGTTTGGATGAGAGGGCTTTGCTAGATTACTATGCTCTTGGCAGTAATGAATAAAGTATAATAGAATAAAAGCAAACAGTATACATAATGATCTTATGGGGAGTGATGACTTCACATATAAAAATTATGTCGACTGAAATTTGTTGGGAGTTAACAAACATAGTAATTGGTCATTGGTACAATTGAAAGGAAGTGATAAAGAAAGAGAGATTCACATATAAATATATTATCTTGGACATCTTTTATGATTGTGACCACTCATTAAAATATTGCATGCCAAGAAGTTGATGTTGGACAAGGAAGAAAACATAATGGGTTATGTTTGCTTGCCTCTGGATAGAAGTTATATGGTTTTAGATCCTCCAATATGTAGTGCTTGATTCCACCTCATAATAGCCAAAACCTCCGCACCGTACATACATATGGATTGAATAAGATCCTTCAAGTAAGTTGTCATTGGTGCAAAAAGGCAATAAAAATTGCTCCTAAATATGTGTGATCTTTTATTGTAAGGGAAATAAGAATTTTACAAACTTGTGATAGTAAAGAAATAAAAGCAACAGACTGCATAATAAAGGTTGCTACCACAAAGGGCAATACAACATGATGTTCCTTTGCACTAAGAGTTTGTGCATTCAAAAACAAAAAGCGCATGACAACCTCTGCTTCCCTCTGCGAAGGGTCTATCTATTACTTTTACCTTTTAGTACTTACCTTTATGCAAGAGTCATGGTGATCTTCACCACTTCCTATATTTCGCATCTCTCTTGGCAAGCATTGTGTGTTGGGGAATGATCTAGACGCATATATCCACTCGGATGTGGGTGATCATGAGTTATTATTGTTGACATCACCCTTGAGGTGAATAGTTGGGAGGCAAAACTATAAGTCCCTATCTTCCTTTGTGTTCGATTGAAGCTTTGATCTCGTGCGTACCACGTGAGTGCTAGCAATTGTGAAAGACTAAAATATGATTGAGTATATGGATTTGCTTTACAAGCTCTTATATTGACTCTATCCGATGTTGTGATAAATTGTCAATTATTTCAATGACTGAGATCATAGTTTGTTGGTTGTCAATAGAGTTCTTGGTTCATACTTTATCTTGTCAATGAATTGGTACTCTAGCTAAGAGATCTTATACAATAAGCTGTTCTAAAGATGTTCATGTTGCCCTCATGTCTGTATTTTATTTTATCGATACCTCTATGTCTAAACATGTGGACATATTCATCGATCTCGGTTTTCACTTGAGGGCAAGCAGTGTCTAAGCTTGGGGGAGTTGATACTCCATTTTGCACGATGATTCTATATTTATATTTATTGCATTATGGGCTGTTATTACACATTATGGTACAATAACTTATGCCTTTTCTCTCTTATTTTACAAGGTTTACATGAAGAGGGAGAATGCCGGCAGCTGAAATTCTGGACTAGAAAGAAGCAAATCTGAGATGCCTATTCTACACAACTCCAAAAGTACTAAAAATTTATGGAGAATTATTTTCGAATATATAAAAAATACTAGGCAAAACAGATACCTGAGGTGGGCCACCGGGAGGCGACAAACCTGCTAGGCGCAGCCACCCCCTGGCCGCGCCTAGCAGGCTTGTGGCCCACCTAGTAGGCCCCCGACACCCTTCTTATTCTATATGTTGGGTTTTGACATGAAAAAAAATCATAAGAGAGCTTTCGGGACGAAGCGCCACCGTCTCGAGGCGAAACTTGGACAGAACTAATCTAGAGCTCCGACAGGGCTGTTCTGTCGGGGAAACTTCCCTCCGGAGAGGGAAATCCAAGCTATCGTCATCACCAACGATCCTCTCATCAAGAGGGGTCAATATCCATCAACAGCTTCACCAGCACCATCTCCTCTCCAAACCCTAGTTCATCTCTTGTATCCGATCTTTGTCTCAACACCTCAGATTGGCACCTGTGGGTTGCTAGTAGTGTTGATTACTCCTTGTAGTTGATGCTAGTTGGTTTACTTGGTGGAAGATCATATGTTCAGATCCTTTATGATAATTAATACTCCTCTGATTATGAACATGAACATGTTTTGTCAGTAGTTACATTTGTTCCCGAGGACATGGGATAAGTCTTTTTATAAGTAATCATGTGAATTTGGTATTCGTTCGATATTTTGATGAGATGCATGTTATCTCTCCTCTAGTGGTGTTTTGTGAACGTTGACTACATAACACTTCACCATTATTTGGTCCTAGGGGAAGGCATTGGGAAGTAATAAGTAGATGATGGGTTGCTAGAGTGACAGAAGCTTAAACCCTAGTTTATGTGTTGCTTCGTAAGGGGCTGATTTGGAACCATATGTTTCATGCTATGGTTAGGTTTACCTTAACTCTTCTTTCGTAGTTGCGTATGCTTGCGGGAAGGGTTAATCATAAGTGGGAAGTTTGTCCAAGTAAGGGAAGCACCCAAGCACCGGTCCACACACATATCAAATTATCAAAGTAACGAACGCGAATCAAATGAGCATGATGAAAACTAGCTTGATAGAAATTCCCATGTGTCCTCGGGAGCACTTTTCTTTATATAAGAGTTTGTCCAGGCCTGTCCTTTGCTACAAAAAGGATTGGGCTACCTTGCTGCACCTTTGCTACACTTGTTACTTGTTACTCGTTACGAGTTGTCTTATCACAAAACTATATGTTACTGATAATTTCAGTGCTTGCAGAGAATACCTTACTGGAAACCGCTTGTCATTTCCTTCTGCTCCTCGTTGGGTTTGACACTCTCACTTATCAAAAGGACTACAATAGGTACCCTATACTTGTGGGTCATCGAGGCTATAACTGATTCCCTATACTTTTGGGTTATCATCCCACAATTGCCAAATTCGAAGGGGGATAGGAGTACATCTTTATCCAGGCGAAACGTGGTCTTCACCTGCAAAGTAGCTATTGATGATGCAGAGTTGGGCTCGGCGATGACATCCTTCCTGCTGGGCTCGTGGTCGTGGTGTTGTTGCACGGGAATGGAAACCTTTGGGCGACGCTTTGGGAACCCTTTGCACCAAAGGGGAAACTGTCCGCCTGGCGCGCTGGTGCCCGCCTATCCTGCCTTGCGTCATCCCCGGCCTCCCGAGGATAGGTGCTGCATAGAGATCTCCACCGCTTCGGAGGAGTCTTGAGGAGTACCATCCTTGTTGGTCTTGATGATGCTTCCCTCACGAGCTTAGGCCCGCACGAGGGCCTTGTCTTGAGTGCGGTTGTGCTAGGCCATGCCTTGCTGACTAAGTGGGCCATGCCCTGGGATGCAGGTAGGTAGGTCTGGATACCCCCATTCCCAAAACGCTGACAATAGCCCCCGGGCCCAAGGTGCACACGAGCTGGCTTCTAGGCAAAGCCGTTGAGGACAGCCTGAAGCGCCGCGGGCCCAAAATGCTTGTGGGCCAGGCTCGACATGCGTCGCGAGCCTAGTGAATGTTGTCTCTACTCCCGAGGTCATCAGGGACCTCCCAAGTCAAACTGATGCAATGCCTGCACGTTGCGCCGACCATCGTTACCTTTTCTGGAATGCGGCTGCTCCCCTGGCCTTCTCCCTTTGGGCCACACGGATGTGACCCTTTGGGAGCTGACGAATTGACGTGGAGGAGAGCCGCACGCCACCCGGGCCTGCACCACAGCGCCCAAGGAGCGCCCGATGGCCGTACTTCCCACGATGCTCCGGCTGACAAGGGCTGGGATGCGCAACGGCGTCATCATTGCCCGGGATGCAAGGGGGCGCCGGTTGTCCCCAAGTCATATATAAGTGGGTGAGGGCGAGAAAAACCCTCAGCGCATCTTCATCTTCTTCGCCTCCCAATCTTTGATCTGCCGCTCTCCCAGTCATGACTCCAGTGAGGAAGTTTTCCGCTGTCGAGAAAGGGAAGGCCTCCGAGGAGATCCTTGCCTCGCCGTCGCACAGGAGGGGCCGTGGTTGTCCCCGGAAGTACACCACGACACCGGTGTTGGTTCCCCGTGGGTGTGGGCGTGCTCCAACGTGGCCCGTGGTTACCATCGGCAGCCGTGGGGAGGCTCCGTACAGTGTGGGCGGCCGTAGTAGTTGTTGTGGTGGTGCCCACGATGGGAGCCTGGCGGTGGCCACCCGGCCGCCGCGCTTGCAGATGCATTCAGCCGACACAGCCCTGGAGTTCGTGGTGTGTGCGGAGAGGCTGGCGACCGCTTGGTGCCAACTCCTGTGCTCCTTCGCGGCTGCGCTGCCTGCCAGAGGGCCTACTGGCCTATGGCTGCTGCAGCGTGGCCTCGCGGGTGGACGTCGAGGTCACCCCAGGGGGTTACGTGTATCTGAACCACAAGTGGCAGACATTTGCCCACGCCCGTGGAATGAAGGGGAGGTGCACCCTTCACTTCAAGTACGATGGAGAGGCGATGCTCTTCGTCAAGATCTTCGAAGGAGAGGACAAACGTACCTTGCACTCGCGCCTGCTCCTCCTCCAGCCAGTAGAAGTCGTGCTTGCCGCCGTCGTGGATAGAGACCTCCTCCTCAAAAAGCTTATGCTGCTGGGAGTTCCCGTCCTGCCACATAAAGCGAAAGTCAAAAGACGCTCAAAGAGATCTGGCCCGACTGCCCGTCAGCCAGTCAACCGGCCCGCATCTCGAGGGCTACACCCAGTGGGTGCGCTTGCGAGCCCCCACTTAAAAATTCGACAAAGACAACAATGCTTACCTCTGCGTGACGCACAGTGGTGTCGACCGCCTCCGCGAACCGGGCCAGCTTCTGGCGGCACTGATCCAGGACGCTCCCCAACTCCCCGAGTGTCGTGACCGGGCCACCTGTCGAGGAAGCCGGAAGGGTTGGGAGACGCGCTAACGCCTCCTAGTCCTGGATCACGTCCTGCATGGACGTCCGGGCCCGGCTGCCGTCACAACCCGTCCCTACACTCGCCATGGTGCCGGCCGCTGGGGTAGGATTGATGATGGCAAGGGCACGAGAATCGGTCCCTAGTGGCCCCTCGCTTGCCGCTCGCGCCACCTCCTCCTCCTGCCGGCCCAACGCGGAGACCGCGGCGGACGGTGTCTCCGTCTCCGTGGCGGCTCCCACCGGCGCCACCTTCAACGCCGCCTCCGAGGCCGCCGGCACGTCGACCCGTGCTGGCTCGGCCGCGGACGGTTTCACGTTCGGCACCTCTGGTCGGGTCGCCTTGGGGTCCGGCTCCGTAGCCGCCGCCTCCTCCATGGACGGGGGGGGGGGGCAGGCGGCTCCATAGGCGCCCCTCGTGGCTCGCTCGACGGGGGCCTCGACAGATGGGTCGATTCCGCCGCCGAGTACGATGCCCGAACGGGGTCCGTGGACCTCCTCCGCCTCCCGCCGCTCTAAGTCCCGGAATGCAAGGCCCCGCCTCACGTTCCGAAATTTGAGGCTCGCAGCTCCGCGAGCCTCCTCTTCTCGTCCCGCTGCATGGCTGCATACTTGCGGGCCAGCCGGCAGGCGGCTTCCATCGGGTCCACCGCCGACTCCACTTCATGGAGCTCAATGGGGTCCCTGTGATGCACAAGGGTCAAACACCCACCGGCCCACGACTCGGAAAGAAATACACGCAAGGAAAAAGAAGACACTTACCCGATGACGACGGGTAGAGCCCGGTTGGCGTGCGCGGGCGGCTTCCGTGCAGCCACCTTCACCCGCTTATGGACAGGCAGCGGGGCCGCCAGCTCCTCCTAAGCCGGCCTCTTTGCCCAGCTGGTGGCTCTGGCCGCCGGGGCTTGAGCCGGCCGCTCCTCGCTTCGCCCACTCCGGCCCTGCTGAACTGAGGGGGGAGGCGCGTTCAGGATCATCACATCATTATCATCGTCATCCTCATCATCGGTCCAGTCCCTGATCGTGGGACCGATAGGGAACTCACCAGCTCCGCTGGACTGCCCGGCTACGCCGGACCATCCGGCTCCGTTGGGCTCGCCGGCTCACGGGTCTGCCGGCTCCTCGACCCCTCCCGAGGAGTCAAACCCCTCTTCGGGCGGTCCTCACCACTCGTAGTCTTCGGAGTCAGAGTGGTCGTGCTCCTCCTCGAAGATTTGGGGGTGTGGGCCGTCCCGCGAGTTCTGTCACACGAACAACTGCGGTCTGCATGGAGAAGTAAGGTCCGATGCCGGCTGCCGGCTGGAAAGAATCAAATGAAAAGAGCCGCCTCGACAAAACATACCAGGGGAGGACGTTTGATGCAGTCGTTTGGCTCCATGCCAAAAGTCCACGACGCCGACGCCAGCTTGAACGTCGTGATGGCGTTCACCCGCGTTGCCACCTGAGCTGGCGTCAGGTCGACGGTAGTTAGCCGGCAGGGGTCCCGGCGGCCGGACATGTCACAGATCCGGTGCAGCCTCATCTGAAGAGGCAACACCCATTGTGAGATGAAGGCCGCCACCAGATCGGAGGCGACCAGCTCCTCAGCGGTCCTCAGTTGCACGAGCCGGCCGAGCTCCGCCAAAGCCACTACACGCGGAGCGGCTCCCGACCAGTTGACTCCGGTGGACTGCGCTTCGATGAAGGGAGGCAGACGGATGTAGTTCTGCTTTGGGTTGACGTTCTTCACGTAGAAGAACATTCAGTGCCGCCCTTTGACGGAGTTGATGAGGGAGAAGTGCAGGAAGTGCGTGCCGTGGCAGCACACCACCGCGCCCCCGCAGGCGTTGCTCTTCAATGACTTGAGGTAGAAGAGAGAGTTGAAGAGCTCGAGGAAGGGAAGAACCCCCAAGTACCCCTCACATAGCGTCACGAAGCCGGCAAGGTAGAGGATGGTGTTGGGGCCAAGATGGTGCGGCTGCAGGTTGAATGTGTCCATCATCAGCCGGAAGAAGTGGCTCACCGGGAGCCCGAAGCCGCGGGAGAAATGCCAGAGGAAGATGACAAACTCCCCTGGCCGTGGCGCTGGCACCACCTCGTCGCCCGGCGCACGGGCAATCACATGCTTCGCCGGCGGCAACATGCGTGCGCGGCGGAGGTCCACGATGGCGTCCTCGGTGACTACGGACCCGACCCAGCTTCCTCCATGCCCATTGGCCATTGCGATGGTAGGATGGCGTGCAGGCGCGGTTGCGAGCTTGAGGAGCAGCGATGCACGAGGGAGCAAGGGAGGCGAAGAGAAGAGGCAACAAGGGGGCAAGAGGGGTGCGGGTATATCTGCCCCTACCCTTCCTCCCCTTTTAAATGGGGAGCCCACGACCGGGGGACGTGGGGATTAACTGTGCCCACTCCCCCGGAATTCCCGCGCACGTGTGGGCGGCCCGGGCCGTAACCGCCGTTTTGAGGCGCAGAAGATCCTTGCCTGCGCCCCGAGGCCTACTAGGCTGCCCCGAGGCCTAGCCAACTAGGGCCAGGGTGACGCCCCATCTGCCCGCGTATGCGGAGCCCGTGACATCATTACCCACCGTGTGGTGCGCGGCAGGCCGGCTCGGGGCCCGGGGCGTAGCGCCAGAACCCGATGCGTTAGGTTCGACTGCCGACCGGCTAGCCATTTGGCTTCACACCAGAGGCGGGCGTCGCCAGGGAGAAGCCGCCGGCTCCCCTCCTTCTGTTGGACGTGGGCCCCCGCCGGTTTTGGGGACTACTGACGGGGTTATTACGCCTCGGTATCGTGATGTAAGTCAATTATTCCTTGCATCATAGGTGTTGCTGCGTCTTGAGATCCTAATTGCCATGGTTCCGCAGCATCACAAAGAGCGATTGTGAGGAATCGACATTCTAATGCACGAAGAATCATTGGAATTTCCCATCTTTTTCAGCTCTGCTCCCGAAAAGAGAAAGGAGACTGATCTTGACGTCGGCGTTGGTTTTTCCAACGAAAAACAAGAACAAGTAGGCCAAAGCAACGGGGTTCTCCTCCCCGCTTCGAAGAAAAAGTACGTGACCGGCCGGCCCCGGCCGGCTGGAGCGCAGCCGGTAGGTGCGATTGCCGGCTGGCTCGGGGACGGCTGGTCAAGGTACCGACTCGGCCCCTGCCCGGCTGGGCCTGACCGGCTGACCACGGTCCGCCTCCTCCGTTGACCCTGGGGCATACAAGCAACGCCCCTTCCCTCTGCGCGTGGGTACGGCGACACGACATGACCGCAATGACGGGCGCCATTGTAGCCACAGTGGATGCTCACACATGGGTGCGCATGGCTACAATCCGACCGTCCAGGCCGCTGACCTTGGCGACCGCGACCGGGTGGGGAAACAGTGACGACATGCCCCCGCCCACTCGATTACCTACCCCGGCGTGGCTATAGTGCAGCTGGCCGTACCAAAGACTTCGGCCGGTTGGCACTAGACGACGCCACCCAGGCGGCCCGTGCCGCGGCAGGTGGGTGGGGACAATCACGGAACCGGCTGGCAGGCCCCAGCGGGTGATGGGACCACGTAGCCGGTGGACCCTACAAGTGATGAGACGGCTCGAGGGGCGGGACCCCCTGGTCAGCCGGAGAGGCTGCCAACCGGGTCCCCCCACTTATGTACCTCGGGAATATTGTAAGCCGGGGGTTGGCTTATAACCCCCCCGAGCCCCATGCAACGAGGACGACAAGCCTCACGCACACGCCTATGGGATACTTCACACACTCTCTCACACTTCATAGCAGAGGAAGGTGAGCCGGCTTCTCCCTCTTCCTCCTCTAGACACAGCTCCAGGAGCAACCTTGTAAACATACCCATCCATCAAACTAGACCAGGCAGGACTAGGGGTGTTACCTTGCACGGAGGGCCCTGAACCTGGGTACATCGTGTGTCACCACCGCTTGTACCCGATCCCGCTCCCGGAGCCCGTCGGCGTCCTTCGGCCCCAACCACCTACGATAAGCCAACCCATGGTATCTGTCGTGAGAAAACGACGACATGGAAAGATCTTTCCTAACTTGCAAATCAACTCCGGCGCCAACTCTTCCAGTTCATCTAGCATGTCAGGAGATAGTTCTTTCGCACCAAGAGCATGGAAGAAATAGATCACCTCTGCCAGTACTAGCCATTCATCCTAAGGGATAAAGCCAAGCAACATCACCGGCATTACCCGCTCAAGCCATATGTTCCAATCATGACTCCTGAGACCAAATATTTTCAATTTTTCAAAACTTGCTCCCCTCTTTAGATTCGCTGCATACCCATCGGGGAACATCAACTACATTTTCACCCACAAGAGCATTTCCCTCATAGCTGGCCTTCCAAGATTGAACCATGCCTTTGGCTTCCTCCAGTTCTTCTTTCCTTTCGGTTGTCATATGTTTTGTAACGGTCTATCACATAGAGCCTCTGGATCGACTCTAGCCTTAGGATTATCCTTTGTCTTTCCCTCTATGCCGAACAGTGTACCAAAAAGGGCCTCAGTGATATTCTTTTTAGTGTGCATCACGTCGATGTTGTGTGGGCAAAGGAGGTCTTTAAAGTAAGGAAGATCCCACAAGCATATATTGTGAGTCCAGGCATGTTTCCAATTATACCCTTTGAAATACCCTGGACCATTTGGATCCGGCTCGAGAATGTTTATCTGATCCAGGGTCTATTGGCCTGTCAATGCAGGTGGTGCAGAGTTTTTGACAACTCTACCTTTCCTAAAATTCTTCTTATCTTTTCTGAACTTATGGCGAGGATCCAGGAACTGTCTATGAAAGTCGAAGCAAGAATACTTGTGACCCGCCTGCAGCCAACAGAACTCAAGAGCTGCCTTGCATGTGGGGCACGGGAACCTTCCATGCACACACCAGCCAATGAATAGGGCATACGCTGGCAAGTCATGCGTCGAGTACATGTACCACACATGTATTTTGAAGTTTTTTTGTAGGGGCATCATATGTCTTGATCCCATTATCCCAAGCTTCTTGCAATTCATCCTTAAGTGACTGCATCTACATATTCATATTCTTCCCTGGATAGTTGGGCCCTAGAATTATCAACGTCAAGAAAACGTTCTTTTTTTCATAATCTCTCCGCGGGGAGATTGAGTGGAATGAAAAATATAGGCCAACAACTGTATTGGGTTTCCATCATACTAAACACTTGGAACCCATCTGTGCTGATGGTGACTCGAGGATGCCCTGGATCTACCGCTTTTTACTTATGTATTGCATTGAAGTGCTTCCACACAAAAGCGTGTGAAGTGTGTCCCAACATCAGATTCCCATTTGCATCTAGTTCGGTTCTTTTGCCCAATTTATGCCACATCATCTGTCTAGCCGTCTCTTCGACCATGAAAAGAGGTTGAAGCCTTGGTATGATTGGCTTATACCGAAGAACCTTAACTGGGATTTTGGTCTGACTCTTCTCACCCATACTGTTGTCTACCACAACATACCTGGAAGAGTTGCAAATGGGACAATAGTTCAAGCCCGCATACTCAATCCTAAATAAGGCTCATCCATTCTCACAAGCATCTATCTTCTCATAGGGCATCTTAAGCGCATGTAGGATTTTGTCCGACTGGTACATGTTTGCTGGCAATACATGGCCTTTGTGCAGAAAGCATCGAAATATCGTCATCATCGCGTCGTGGCATTCTCTGCCTAAGTTGAACTGAGCCTTCAGAGCCATTACTTCCGTGATGGCATCCAGCTGACAAAGCTCAGTATTCTCGTGGAGATGACATTTTGAAGACTCCAACATTTCATGGAAGGCCTTTGCAGATTCCTCCATCTCATCATCCAAATCCCGAGCATCATCAAAGTCTTGCACCATGTCTTCGATCCCGATACCATGCTCATTGGTGCGACGACGAACAATCTCAGCTCTGACACGTTGGGCAGACTTACCATGAAATCTCCACACCGTATAATCTGACGTAAAACCCCACTTCTGCAAGTGTTTACCCATTTCAACCTGTGTCCACTTTTTATGGTTGTCGCACCGGACACAGGGGCACCAGGTTACTTCTTGGCCATTTGCAAATGCGGCGCTCAGAAACCCCTTGGTTTTTGTTAACCATTCAATGGTCATTTCTTTCTGACTAGGGTGACCGGTGTACATCCAAGCACAAGCACTCATCATGCCTACCTACTAAACACACAAGAAATATATATATATATAATTCATCATATATATTCATCTGTTAATCAAGTTTGTCAGTTTTATTACGTCCATGCAACCTACACGCTAATAGGTAGAGATAGGTCCTAATCTCACCCGAGTATGTGTAAATTGGGTTTGTTCTCCCATGCGCTGCTCGAGATCCGACGTAGAATTTTGGTAGCACCTCCCCGCTATTCTCTTGATACACGTCTCAACAATAAGCAGAGAGGATGTGTACCCAGAGAACAATAGGGAGGCACTGGCAAAATTCCGCATCGGATCCGGAGCAGAGCATACGGGGAAACGAACCCAATCTACACATACTCGGGTTGTCCATGGATAACGTTGGACAATTCGAAAGGATGGCAGTTATAAATATGCAAAGATACGCATATTTATAAATGCCGCCCTTTGAAATGGGACACACATATTGGTCAGGCATACTGATGATTGAAGACACCTATAGCTAGCAAGTTTCATCGGCACGAAGACCGGAACCGAGCAAATTAAGGGGGGCGGGGGAGGATATGTCATTTGTGCTCACCAACGAACGCATTAGGGGAGCTCGTCAAATGCACGGGGAGGTCGTCGAACAATAGACCCTCATAGTGATGAAACAACTGCACATTGAAATGAAACTCGATCAACACAAATATGATGTTTTTCATAACAGCTAGAATCGGAATATATATATATGACCTAACTCATAATTTACAAAACTATGACCCCGTCGGCCTCTGGAAGGCCGAAGAGGTGTCGGGTTCGGGGGTCAGGGGATAGTGGTGTCGGGGGCGGCATATTAACAGCTGCACAGGGATGTGGTGTCTTGGTGTTGCCGGGACGTCGTGCTGTGGTGTCGCTGGGGTGTCGAGAAGGGGGATCACCCGAGGGGCATCGCTGGGGGTGTCGTGTAGGGGGCTCACCGCAGAATTCTTCTTCTTGTTGTTTTGCTTTTTCTTATTTTTTTCTTCTAGGTTTTTCTTTTCTTTTTTTCTTCTAAGTTCTTTATTTTCTATCTATGTTCTACTAGGTTTTTCCATTCCTCCTCTCCTATTTCTTCTTCTTCTTCTTCTTCTTCTTTTCCCTTCTCCTCCTCCTCTTCTTCTTCTTCTTCATCTTCTTCTCCTTATTCTTTTCCTTCTTTTTTTCTTCTAGATTTTTATTTGCATCTTTTTCTTCTAAGTGTTTGTTTTCCATCTAAGTTTTTCTACCTAATAAACTAATTAACTAACTTAACAGAAGAAAAAATGAAAAAAATAAAACATGGTGGTGGCCAGGAATGGGGGGCTCACCGGAGACGGTGGGGGAGGTCGGGGCGTTGGGAACATGGCGTCCGGGGGCAGGGACGGCCGATGACAAGGACATGAGGCAACCGGACGGGGCGGAGAGGTGGAGGCATTGCGTCGGGGGCAGACGGAGCAGCGAGGGCGGTCAGGCCGCGGTGGACAACGAGGGTGTGGCGTCCGGTGGCGGGGGCGGGGGTGGGGGCGGAGGCGGCCGGTGGCGACGAGAGGAGGCAGCCATACAGGGCGGAGGTGGTGGTGGGGGTGGCAGGGATGGCAGGGGCGACGAGGGGTGGAGGTAGGCGGCGGGGGCGGGGGCGGAGGGGGCGGCGGGGGCATGGCGTACGTTGGCCGGGGCGGGGGCGGAGGTGGCCGACGATGAGGATAGGAGGCGGCCAGGGCGGTGGGGAGACGACGGAGGCGGCCGGCGGTGGGCGTCGGGGAGAGAGGGGATCCAGAATGGGAGTGGGTGAGAGTGAGAGAGAGGGGCCAGGGTTGGGCAAGGAGGGCCGTTAGTACCCGTTAGAACATTCTCGTCTACTAGCGGACGGCAAAGAGGCTAGCCTCTTTGCCGTCTGCTTTAGGACTCTTTGTCGTCCGCTAGCAGACGGCAAAGAAGTCACCAAGTTTAACCTAGCCACCACGCGGTCAAGTGGGGCCCAACTGCTTCTTTGCCGTCTGCTGTGTGGCTCTTTGACGTCCGCTAGCAGACGGCAAAGAGCTGACTGACGGCAAAGAAGTTCTGTGCCATCAGCCAACCATTTGCCGTTTGCCAGCTGACAACTAACCCCGAAGACCCTCTTTGCCATCTACCAGCCGACGGCAAAGAGCTGGCAGACGGCAAATAACTAAATTCAAGTAGTGGCCGGCAGGAGCCAAAATATTGTCATTATATTGTATAACGAACTGCGTTTCGACTTGTGATTCTGTGTAAATTCATTACTAGTTGTAGTAGCTGGAGAACAGAGACCAAGTTCAAAGCTTTGGTGTCCCGGCATGACAAACAAGATGGAGTTCCTCCTTGGTCATCAAAGTAGGGGCCGACCATGGAAGGACGCCCATGAAGGAGCCATACTATTTCACATATTTATGTTTATATGTGATGGATATTGTTTCTTATTTCTATGCATGTTAGTATGGTAGAAAGATCCCTCATTAATATCAAGCATATTGTCAAGTATGTATGGTAGTAGGCTCATAAAATTGAGGTGCTAGTAGGTGTCCTTGAACTGGAGGGTTCGTGCCAGACACAGACATGCACAGCATCAGGTTAACTTGACAAGGCTATCAAAACAGTTTTGGGCCTTGTGGCAAAGAAGGTTGGGAGCCGGGGTATAAGATACCTACCCGACCGACAGGAGTCCTATAGAGATACGATTAGCAAGGTGTTGCTTACCGGATAGACAAGTTGGCTAGCAGTGATGCTAAAGCTCACCAGTCGCTCACGCTAGACGGGTCCTGAATTACTAAGAGTTTGCGGACGGATGCTGACTTCAGTGGGAGTAGTTATGTTTAAGGCTTGAATTACTTGAAAGCACATTTCCTCCTTGGTAGTTTTGGTAATTCATAACAACATATAAGTCATTGAACTAATGTTTCCATCAAGTATGTTTCAGGAAAAGTTCAATGATGGTTTCGCAAGGAGATTGTGGAATACCCAAAGATGCAAGGAAATATGTTGGAAAAGCTTCAAGCAAGAGGACTCTACATTTTATATTTGTGAGAAATCACTTTGAGTCCATAGGAAAGTCAATACTATTAAAAGCGGGTAAGGTTTTGTTGGTGAAAAAAATGCTCATACGTGCACAAGTGATAGTCACCAAAGACACCCACAAACTCTCCCACCAAAGTCTGTCCAAAACCAAACACTCAAAATTGGTGCCACCAAAATTCTACATTCGGTGCCACCGATTCCAAACCCTAGACAGACTCAGCCAAACCCTAGCCTTTCAGTGCAGCCGATACTGCATTCGGTGCCACCGAGTTGGGCTGCCAACTTTCTGTTATGCAAGTTCACAGTTTGGGTCGCTTCGAGATTGTCGAATCAGCGTCACCGAGATTGAGCATTCTGACCGTTGGTCACCTTATCGGTGAAACCGAGATTCCTATATCAGTCTCACCAAGATTCAAAAGTTGCCACTTTTTGGTCACTTCGGTACCACCGAGATTAACATATCAGTGTCACTGAGTCTGACTTATTGTGTGCAACGGTTGGATTTTTTGGGGATGCCTATATATACCCCTTCACCACCACCTACTCGAAAGAGAAGCAGTCAGAACCATTCCATACCTATCTTATCATTTTTCTGAGAGAGAACCACCTACCCTTGTGTTGAGGTCAAGATCTTCCACTCCAACCATATGGATCTTGATTTCTAGCCTCCCCAAATTGCTTTCCACCAATCCCATCTATTCTACCAAGCCATATCTGTGAGACAGTGATTGTGTGTTGAGGAGTCTATCATCTTGAAGCACAAGAGCAAGGATTTCATCGATGGTATCGAGCCTATTACCCTTTGGAGGGTTGTGCCTCCTAGATTGGTTAGGTGTCACTTGGAAGCCTCCTACTTCGTGTTGTGGAGTGAACCAAGAAGTTTGTAAGGGCAAGGAGATCGCCTACTTCGTGAAGATCTACCCCGAGTAAGGCTAGTCCTCCGTGGACGTAGGCCGTCATGGTATAGTCAAGGGTGCTTCTTCGTGGAACCTGCTACTTCTCGAGCATGCGTTGGTTTCCCGTTAACAGGAACAGTTTGATGCAGCAGAGTAGATAAGTATTTCCCTCAGTTTTTGAGAACCAATGTATAAATCTAGTAGGAGACACAAGCGAGCCACCAATATATATACTTGCACAAGGAATCAAACTCTTGCACCCAACTCTATAAAGGGCTTGTCAATCCCTTCACGATTATTTGCAAGGATGAGATCTAGAACAGATAGATATAATAGGATACTTGGACGGAAAGTAAAACTAAAAGTGAAAATAGGGAAGCAAGTATTTTTGGTGTTTTTGGTTTTAGATCGAAAAGTATAATATGCAAAATAGACTCGGGGGCCATAGGTTTCACTAGATAGCTTCTCTCATGATGGCAATTATTACGGTGGGTGAACAAATTACTATCGAGCAATTGATAGAAAAGCAAATAATTATGACGATATCCAAGGCAATGAGTATGCATATAGGCATCAGGTCCATCTCAAGTAGACCGAAACGATTCTGCATCTACTACTATTACTCCACACATCGACCGACTCCTGCCTGCATCTAGAGTATTAAGTTCATGAGGAACAGAGTAACGCATTAAGTAAGATGACATGGTGTAGAGAGATAAACTCAAGCAATATGATGAAAACCCCATCTTTTTACCCTTGATGGCAACAATACAATACGTGCCTCACCACCCCTACTTTCTCACTGGGTGAGGACACCGCAAGATTGAACCCAAAACTAAGCACTTCTCCTATTGCAAGAATTACCAATCTAGTTGGCCAAACCAAACCAATAACTCGAAGAGACTTGCAAATATATGAAATCATGCATATAAGAATGCAGGAAAGACTCAAATAATATTCATGGATAATCTGAAAATAAACCCACAATTCATCGGATCTCGACAAACACACCGCAAAAGAGAATTACATCGGATAGATCTCCATGAAGATCATGAAGAACTTGGTATTGAGAAGCAAAGAGAGAGAAGAAGCCATATAGCTACTAGCTATGGACCTGTAGGTCTATGGTGAACTACTCACGCATCATTGCAGTGGCAATGGAGTTGATGTAGATGCCCTCCATGATCGAATCCCCCTTCGGCAGATTACCGAAAAAGGCTCCAAGATTGGATGTCTCGGGAACGGAGGCTTCTGGTGACGGAAAAGTGTTTTCGTTGCTCGTTTCGATAATGATGGAATATTAGGGTATTTACAGGCCAAAGATTACGGTTAGGGGAGTTGCCAGGGGCCCACAACCCTGCCTGGCCCGGGTGGCCCCACTGGCCGCAGCAAGCGGGCTTGTGGCCCTGTGGCAGCTCCTCTGCCTTGGTTCTCAAGTCTCGTGGCTTCCATATTTTCCAGAAAAAATCATTCCGGAAGTTTATTCCGTTTGGACTCCATTTAATATTCCTTATCTACGAAACTCAAAAACAAGGAAAAAACAGAAACTAGCACTAGGCTCTAGATTAATAGGTTAGTCCCAAAAATAATATAAAATAGCATATTAATGCATAAAAACATCCAAAACAAATAATATAATAGCATGGAACAATAAAAAATTATAGATACGTTGGAGATGTATCAGCATCCCCAAGCTTAATTCCTGCTCGTAATCGAGTAGGTAAATGATAAAAACAGAAATTTTGATGTGGAATGCTACCCAACATATTTATCCATGTAATATTCTTTATTGTGGTATGAATATTCAGATCTCTTAGATTCAAAAGAATTGTCTAATATTGACATAAAAACAGTAATACTTCGAGCACGGCAACAAGGTAGTCGTGTCCTTCGAGCACAACCCCGAACAAGTCAAGGAATTGTTTCACACTTTTGGTGTTCTCAAACCTTTTCAACTCTCATGCAATACATGAGCGTGAGCCATGGTTATAGCATTATAGGTGGAATATAATATGGTGCGGTGCAAGGGAAAAAGGAGAGATAGTCTCACATCAACTAGGCATATCAACGGGCTATGGATATGCCCATCAATATATATCAATATGAGTGAGTAGGGATTGCCATGCAACAAATGCACTTAGTGCTATAAGTGTATGAATGCTCAAAAAGAAAACTAAGTGGTCATGCGTAATGAATATCCACTAGTTATATGAAAGTGACAAAATAGGAGACTCTCTATCATGAAGATCATGGTGCTATTTTGAAGCACAAGTGTGGAAAAAGATAGTAGTAATTGCCCCTTCTCTCTTTCTCTCATATTTTTTATTTTGGTGGGCTTCTTTGGCCTCTTTTTTTGTTTGGGCTTCGCTGGCCTCTTTTATTTTTTGCAAAGTCCGGATACTTGTCCCAACTTGTGAGGGAGTCATAGCCTCCATCATCCTTTTCTCTCATGGTACAATGCTCTATTAATGAAAAATAATCATAGTTTTATTTACTTATAACTCAAAGAAAAATAAATTACAACTCGATTCCTATGACAAGATATAACTCTATATGCAATATGAAGTGATGATGCAAGTCATAGAAAACCTACATGGTGGAAGTTGCATGGCAATATATCTTGGAATGGCTATGGATGCAATAATAGGTAGTTAGGTGGCTGTTTTGAGGAATATATGGTGGACTTTTTGAGGAAGGAGGGTTTGATGTACTGGCGAAAGTTGCACGGTACTAGAGAGGCTAGCAAAGATGGAAGGGTGAGAGTGCGTATAATCCATGGACTCACATTAGTCATAAGGAACTCACATAATTATTGCAAAATTTTATTAGTCATCAATCAAAGCATTAGACGCATGCTCCTAGTGGAGAGGTTGGTAGGAGTTAACCATCGAGCGCTCCCGACCCTCACAAAAAGGTCGACAATCATTAGACAAGTCATGCTCCGACTTCGATACATAACGGTTCACCATACATGCATGCTATGGGAATCACCAGCTTTAACACATGTATCTCTTCATTTCACAACTACTCACTAGCATGACTCTCATATTACCATCCCTACTATCTCAAAACTATATGAAAGGAATCCAACTTCTCATAGTTATTAATGCAGTTAATATGAAAGTTTTTATTATATCCCTCTTGGATGCCATTATATTAGGACTAAATTCATAACCTAAACAAATTACCATGCTGTTTTAAGAAACTCTCAAAATAATATAAGTGAGGAACGAGAGTTCAATAATTTCTATAAAATATAACACCACCATGCTCTAAAAAGATATAAGTGAAGCACTAGAGCAACATTGCCTAGCTCAAAAGAGTATAAGTGAAGCATATAGAGTATTCTAACAAATTCACGATTAAGCGTGTGTGTCTCTAAAGATGTGTGCAGCAAGTATTATTTTGGCAAACTAACAAGCAAAGACTCATATCATACAAGACGCTCCAAGTAAAACACATATCATGTGGTGAATAAAAATATAGCCTCAAGAAAATTTACCGATGGATTGAAGACGAAAGAGGGGATGCCTTCTGGGGCATCCCCAAGATTAGGATTTTTGGTATCCTTGAATATGACTTGGGGTGCCATGGAAATCCCAAAGCTTAGGCTCTTTCCACTCTTTATTCCATAGTCCATCAAATCTTCACCGAAAACTTGAAAACTTCACAACACAAAACTCAACAGAAACTCATGAGATCCGTTAGTACAAGAAAAATAAATCACCACTTTAGGTACTGTTGTGAACTCATTCTTTATTTATATTTGTGTAATACCTACTGTATTATAACATTTCCATGACTCATACCCCCCGATACGACCCATAGATACATCAAAATAAGCTAACAACACAAAGAAACAGAATCTGTCAAAAACAGAACAGTCTGTAGAAATATGTAAACTTTGAATACTTCTGGAACTGTAAAACTTCTGGAAAATTAATACAACCAGGGAAATTTTTATATAAATCCTGTGTAAAAATTTCAGATCAATTTGACTCTCTGAAAAATTCAGAAAAATCCTGGACTGGACGCAAAAGTTTCTGTTTTCCAGCAAGATCAAATCAACAACTACCATAGATCACCCCAAAGGTTTTACTTGGATCAAACACTAATTTAAACAAAAAAACACAATTACTATAGAAGTAATAATTTGCCAAACACACAAAAACAGAATCAAAAATCTGAAAGCAAAATAAAATTGGGTTGCCTCCCAACAAGCGCTATTGTTTAACGCCCCTAGCTAGGCATAATGATTTCGATGATGCTCACATAAAAAGTAGTAATTGAAATACGCAAGAAAGCATCATGAATCTCATGACAAGCACATTTAAGTCTAACCCACTTCCTATGAATAGGTTTGTTGTGAGCAAACAATTTATGGGAACAAGAATCAACTAGCATAGGAAGGCCAACCAAGCATAACTTCAAAACTTTGAACACATAGAGAGGAAACTTGATATTATTGCAACTCCTACAAGCATATGTTCCTCGCTCATAATAAATTTCAGTATCATCATGAAGGAATCTCACAATATAACCATCACACAATGCATTCTTTTCATGAGCAATTATAGCATATGTGTCATCACAAAAACTTGGGAAACAAAAATATCATCTTTATCAAGCATAGCATCCCCAAGCTTGTGGTTTTGCATATCATTAGCATCATGGATATTCAGAGAATTGATAGTAACAACATGGCAATCATGCTTTTAATTCAAGTAACTATCATGAATCTCCTTACAAATTTCATCTTTCAACACTTCATCAAAAAATTCAGATTCATGATTTTCAAACAAAACTTCATAGAGATAATCAAGTGCACTCAACTCACTAGCAATTGGTTCATCATATTTTGGTGTTTTGAAAAGATTAGCAACTGGATGAGGATCCATATCAATAGATTTTTATCAAGCGAAGATGCAAGCAAATAGAAGGCGCATGGCAACACAAGCAAACATAGCAAACAAGAGACGAACGGAAGAAGGGTGAACAAAAAGGCAAATCTTTTTGGTATTTTCTGAAAATCGTTTTGGAAGCAGGGAGAGGAAAACGAGAGGCAAACGGAAAATAATGTAAAGGAAAGAGATGATTTGGTGATGGGTACTTGGTATCCTTGACTTGCTATGTATCACCCCAGCAACGGCGCCAGAAATCCTTCTTGCTACTTCTAGAGCATGTGTTGGTTTCCCGTGAAGAGGAATGGTTTGATGTAGCAAAGTAGATAAGTATTTACCTCAGTTTTTGACAACCAAGTATCAATCTTGTAGGATACACAATCGAGCCACCAATATATATACCTGCACAAGGAATCAAACTCTTGCACCCAACGCTATAAAGGGGTTGTCAATCCCTTCACGGTTATTTGCAAGGATTAGATCTAGTAGAGATAGATATAATAGGATGCTTGAAAGGACAGTAAAACTAAAAGTGAAAATAGGGCAGCAAGTATTTTGGTGTTTTTGGTTTTAGATCGGAAAGTATAATATGCAAAATAGACCCGGGGGCCATAGGTTTCACTAGATAGCTTCTCTCATGATGGCAAATATTACGATGGGTGAACAAATTACTGTCGAGCACTTCTCCTATTGCAAGAATTACCAATCTAGTTGGCCAAACCAAACCAATAACTCAAAGAGACTTGCAAAGATATGAAATCATGCATATAAGAATTCAGGAAAGAATCAAATAATATTCATGGATAATCTGAACATAAACCCACAATTCATCGGATCTCGACAAACACACTGCAAAAGAGCATTACATCGGATAGATCTCCGTGAAGATCATGAACAACATGGTATTGAGAAGAAAAGAGAGAGAAGAAGCCATCTAGATACTAGCTATGGACACTTAGATCTGTGGTGAACTACTCACACATCATCAGAGGGGCAATGGAGTTGATGTAGATGCCCTCCGTGATTGAATCCCCCTCCGGTAGATTACCGGAAAAGGCTCCAAGATTGGATCTCTCGGGAACGGAGGCTCCTAGCGGCGGAAAAGTGTTTTTGTGGCTCGTTTCGATAACTATGGAATATTTGGGTATTTATAGCCCGAAGATTAGGGTTAGGGGAGTTGCCAGGGGCCCACAAGCCTGCACGGCGAGGGTGGCCCCCCTGGCCACGACAAGCGGGCTTGTGGCCCCATGGAAGCTCCTCTCCCTTGGTTCTCAAGTCTCGTGGCTTCCATATTTTCCAAAAAAAATCATTCCGGAGGTTTTATTCCATTTGGACTCCAGTTAATATTCCTTATCTGTGAAACTCAAAAACAAGGAAAAAACAAAAACTAGCACTAGGCTCTAGATTAATAGGTTAGTCCCAAAAATAATATAAAATAGCATATTAATGCATGAAAACATCCGAAACATATAATATAATAGCATGGAACAAAAAAAATTATAGATATGTTGGAGACGTATCAGAACCCTCCGTGGGTAGAGCCGTCCGTGCACTCTCGCGACCGTTACCCTCCGTGGGTGGAAGACTTCATGAACGTGGATGTACGATAGGGCCACCTATCAGAACCACGGGAAAAATCATCGTGTCACCAATTGCATTTTCTCTTCCTACCCTCTCTTTACTTACATGTGCAATGTCTTTACTTTCCGCTGCTATACTCTTAGACATGCATGTGTAGGGTGTACTTGACATAAAATGAATGCTAAATTCTGCCAAGAATTAAAATTGGGAAAATGTAGATTTTTATTTGGCCAAGTAGTCTAATCACCCCCCTCTATACCTACTTTTGATCGTACAAGTGGTATCAAAGCTTTGGTCTCCATTGCATTGGTCTCACAACCTAGGAGAAGTATGGCGTCTAGTGAGGGAAATTATCACCATAGAGGTCCGTACTTTGATGGCACTATTTTTGCCAGTTGGAGGCACAAAATGAAAATGCATTTGCTTGGTCATAACCCCGCCGTTTGGGCTATTGTTCGTGTTGGCTTGCAAGGTGAATTCTTTGCGGAAGGAAAGGAAACCGATCGTGAAGCGACCGCGGATGAGTTGAAGATGTTGCAATTAAATGCTCAAACATGTGACATTCTCTTCAACTGTCGATGCCCCGTAGAATTCAACAAAATCAGCCGTCTTGAACATGCAAAAGAGATTTGGGATACTTTGGTTGATATGCACGAAGGAACTGAGTCTGTGAGAGAATCCAAGTTGGATGTTCTTCAAGGTCAACTTGACAAGTTCAAGACGAAGGATGGTGAAGGAGTCGCTAAGATGTACTCTAGGCTAGCTCTCATCACCAATGAGATTGCCAGATTAGGAAGCGAAGAAATGACTGAAAAATTCATCATAAAGAAGATACTTTGATCTTTGGATGATCGATATGACATCGTTTGCACATTGATCCAAATGATGCCCAACTACAAAGATCTCAAGCCAACGGAAGTGATTGGTAGAATTGTTGCTCATGAGATGACACTCAAAGACAAGGAAGGGCTTCACCTAAAGTCTAGCAGTGCTTACAAAGCCACAAGTGATGCTCCCGCTACCTCAAGTGACAACCTTGTCACAAATGAAGAGAAAAGCCTCATGGTCAAGAAATTCAACAAGTTCTACAAGAATAGAAGCAAAGATCGAAGATCCAACTCAAGATATGAAGAGAAGCTTTCGTCAAGTCGTGACCAAAACAGCTACAATTGTGGTAAGCCCGGACGCTACTCAAATAAGTGTACGGCTCCCTACAAACGAAGAGAAGAGTCACCGAGAAGACGAAGCTCAAGAGACGAGTCACCTCGAAGAGAGAGAAGGAGTAGAGATGATCGTTATGAACGAAGACCCTCAAGGAGAAGTAGGGACTCGGAGAAGAAGGACAAGTACACCAAGATCGACTCAAGAAGGAAACATCAAGCTCATGTTGGTGAATGGATTTCCCGCTCCGACTCCGACAACCACTCCGAGAGAAGCTATCTCTCCAACTCCAACTATAGTCAAGATGAAGGTGTTGCCGGAATTGCACTAGTGACTATGAACTCCTATGATCTATTTGATTCACCAAACTAAGGGAGTGGAAGTTGCTTCATGGCTAAAGGCCCCAACGTATCACACCCTGAGTATCTTGATTTCAAAAGTGATGAAGATGACTTGTTAATTGAAGATGATTTGCTATTTGACAAAACTAGTAATGTTAGCCAAAATGAACTTGTTAGCACTCACTCTAGTGTAGATAAGTCGTGTGATGATGATAAGTTGGAAATAGAATGACTAACTCAACAACTAAAAACTCTTAAGTTAGCTCATGAGTCAACTCTAGAAGATCATAGAGAGCTTGTAAGGACACATGAGAAGCTACGCTTCGAGAAGATCAATTTAGAGCAAGAGCATGAGTTCCTTAAAGCTATCAATGACAGTATTCGAAAGAATACTTCCTATTATCTAGACAAATGACTTCTCTTATCTACATTCGTGCCTCAAGTTAAGTCTAAGCAAGCTAGTAACAAAGTAAATAAAGGTTATTCAACTAGTAGCAATAAAAATGATAAATCCAATGATATTGCTTCTAGTAGTTCTCTTTATCCCACTAAATTTTCTCTTAGCCAAGTTACACTTGAGCAAGAAAATGAACTCTTGAAAGGGATTATAGAGAAAGGTATCTACAAGAGTCTTAAAGGGTGCAAACAATTTGAGGAGATTATAGGCAAGCATGGAGGATACTGGAAGAATCGTGGTGTTGGCTACTTCAACACAAATGGAGTTGAATGGGAAGAAGGTCAATACCCCAATCCCAAGTTTGTTCCTCAAAAGGAGAAGTATGAAAATACCCTTCCCAAGGGAACAAAAGCTCAAGATGACCTTCCACCACAAGACACCAAGCTCAAGGACAAGAACTAGCTTCAAGAGGACATTGAATCATATGAAGATGAATCCCAAGCTTTGGTGAAGTGGGTTCCCAAGGCTACTACAAGCTCAACTTCTACAAGTGCTACTTAAACACCAAGGATCCCCATCAACTTGATGTGGGTTCTCAAGAAGAAGAACTAGAGAGATCTTGAGGGGTGACTCCGCCAATAAAATTCACTCAGATTCATTATTGGCAAGAACTAATTGCAAACAACATCAACATTATGCAATAGTTCAAGGAGTCACACATTCCCTCAAAGGTAAGCAAGGGACAAGGTAATCAACAAATCAATGGACATCATCACATATGCTTTGCACTCCATGTCCATAGATATCCTTGTATTTGTCTCTTGTGTTTTTGGACTAACCCATGTAGGTCAGAAGAGTAATGAAACAACAAGGATGCTCCCAACTCTTGGTGATCTTCATCAACTTTGAGCGTCCATCACTACCTCACCAACATGAAGTCTTCTTCAACAAAACCCAAGGTTAGTTTATCCCTATTATGGGGTGATGTCACATCTAGGGGGAGCTTTACTATAAAACTTGAGTTGAAGCATCTCATAAGAATGTGACAACATTAAATGCCTTATGTGAAAGCGGTAACCCCACTTGTGCTTAAACGATGAGCATGACCTATGATCAAGTATTCTTACTTGGCTCCTAAGTCAATATATTCATATATAGATGACTCCATCATCGCCAAAGTTATTGTTAGATGCTATTGTGTTTGTGCATGTTTGCCATGATTTCATTTGACATCTTATTGTGTGAGCATGTTGGTCTGCATTTATTTACTCATTCAAGAATATCCAACTGTTTCTATTTGTCTTTTCATATTTATTTGCCAAATTGATATATCAGAATGCCTAGGACCACCTCTTTAGCTATCTATGCTTTCCCACCTTATACTCTATTCATGATGCATCAAAAAATTTGAACAAGTGCTTCTCGACCCCTCTGTGTGTGGACCACTCGGAGTAACGCATCGACAAGGACTTACCATTAAAACCTCCCAAGTGCATCTCGGTGGAACCAACCCAGAATTCTCGGTCTCACCGTATACCTAGGGTTGATCTAGATTTCTTGCCTCGGTACTACCAATTCCATATTCTCGGTTACATCGAGTTTCCCTATCAGCTGACACTGGAGAAACTTGGTGACACCAAAAATTTAGAATCAGCGTCACCGACAGTGAAGTGTATATAATCGGTGGACCCTGACGCTTTGAATTTCATTCGTCAAATCATAACGCCCCAAGCCCTAAGCTGCCGCAGAAGGACCCCTGGTCATCGCCCTTGTCTTCCTGCACTCCTCCACCGCTGGGAATCATCATCGTCGACGGAATCTTCGCCCCCATCGCCTCAGTAGCAGATCCGTCACCGAGCTAGGGTACGGATTCGGCCCCCTCTTGTGCTCCAACATCCGATTCTTGTGCATTAGGCTTTCTCCATTATCTAACCATAGTTTGAGATCGATCTATCCACAACACAAACTCCATAGTCTAGTGAATCGAAAATTCTAGGTTTAGTTGCCTGTGAAGTTGCATCTCGGTGAAACCGAGTCAGAAAAATCGGTTCCACCGATTGCCTTTTTGTGCTACCGAGGATAGAACTCGATGAGACCGAGTGACATGTTTTGGTCTGACCGAAATTGTTGCCAAGTTTCGGTTAAGAGTGTTGTGAGTCTCGGCAGCACCGAAATGTTTGACTCGATGACATTGAAATCCAATTTTGTAGTGAACTACATCTATAATTTTTCTGTTCAAACTTTCAAAAACCAGCTGCATTTTGTGATGACTCATCCTATTCCACTCTTCTATACTCTCTTCATAGGGTCAGCATGTCAGGGTCAGACAATCAGAACTTGCCAGAGCAGAATGTTGAGATGAGTTCAGGCACTAGTCCTGAGTCCGGCTCTTTTTCAGATCCAGGCTCTCCCAGTTCTCATGGGTTGCCTAAGGCTGCAACAAGGACCAGGAAGAAACTCAACTCAGATGAAGAGTATTCAGATTTTGTCCCATCAGAGATTCTTTCCAAAAAGCAAGAGAAGTCTGCTAGGAAGGATGCCAATGAGGCCACCTCATCTAGGAATGCGGTCAGCAAAGTTTATGCCCCTGCAATAACCTTCAAAGCACATGAGAGTGCTAGGGAAACTGTGTTTGTTGAGGTCCCCAGGAAGGTTGTGCCAAAGAAGACAGCCAGGAAGAGAATCATCCGTGTGCAGGGCAGGCCTACCTCCATGTTTGAGGATCCAGAGGAGGCTGTTGGTGCTGCTGCTGAGGAGGAAGAGGAGGAACCTATTTCTTAGGCCCCTCCTAAGAAAAAACCCAAGAAACTGTTGGCTGATGCTATGCGCAAGCCATCCCCCTCCAAGAGCACCAAGGCAACTTCAAAGAAAGTTGCTGCACATAAGTCCAAGAGGACTACCAGGGATATACCTGCTTCTGAGAAGAACAAGAAGTCCACTTTCAGAGAAGCCGATGATGATCATGCTAGGTCTGTTCTGATGAAGCTCAAACCTTACCTTCCAATTCATGATGCTAACCACCTAGTTGCTGAGGATATGAATAAGAGGAGGGATTCAGGATTGAGGGCATGGAGAGTTGTTGGTCCATATGCCCATAGTAGAAAGACTACCGTTGATTACAGATTTTATACCAAAGAGTATCAAGACTTCTATGCGACAGTTTTGCTTGATAAGAGCCCTGCAATTAGTGACATGAGATATGTCAGACTGGAAGTACATCAAGGAGAATGAGAATTACTTTGCACGTGTCCAAGACAATTTTCATTGCATTGTACTTGATGAGTTTGTTGGCAGAGAGTTTACTCCTTGGAATAATTAGATGATCATGCAATTCTACTCCACTTCACATTTCTATGGAGATGGTAGGATTGTGTGGATGATTGAAGGAGCAAGATATGAATCTATTGTTGATGAGTGGGCTACCATCTTAGGAGTCCTAGAGGTTCAGGATGGAGATTTGGATGTCTACACAGAATCCAAGGAGAGCCACAATGCCGTGAAGGACATGTATAATCCTATCCCTGCAAACAAAGTGCAATCTCACAAGCTTAGTTCTATCTACTTTGTCCAGCCAGGCCTCCGTACCATCAACACTATCCTGAGGCATACCTTGATGCCCAACTCTAGAGATGAGAAGATGATTCGTGGATACTCCATCAACATGCTCATCCATCTTGATCGTCACACCATGATTTGAGTGATGGACTTTTTTGTAGGGACTATAAAGAGGGTTGCTCCTGATCAGAAGCGCTCATGCTGCTACACACCCTATATCTAGATGCTCATCAACTCTTAGCTTGAGAAGCACATATTTCCTCTGGACAGTTCCCATTTGCCACTTTAGCCGAACATCGAGGATAACGTTGTGGTGATGGACCCAGATCATCCCACATCAGCTACAGCTCAGGCACATGTAGAGGTAGAAGCAGAGGCAGCTCGAGCCACTAGTGCTCAGGTTCCCAGGTCAGGAACGAGCAGACGGATGTTTTGATCACCACTGTCATGGAGATGAAGAAGGATATCAAGACCATCATGGATACTCAGGAGAGCCTTGCAAACATTATTGAGGATAGAGTGAAAACTCTGAATGACAAGGTTGATGGGCTGACTAAGACAGTCAATGAGCTCAAGAAGGAGGTTGATGAAGCCCCAATCTATTGCCACTCCTTAGAATCTGATTCTTCTTCTGATGATGAGGAAGATAGTGCACCTGTCACGACGACTGCCCAGTTTATGACTAAGGCCAGGACTCCTACAGTACCAGCTCCAGAGAAGAGGCCTTCATCTTCTGCTCCAACCACAGTATCTTCAGCTCCATCAGCTCCAGTGCCTCCAGTATCTACTCCAGCTCCATCCAGGACTTCAAGGGAAGTCTTCGCTGACGCAGTTCTCTCGACTCCGGCATCGACGACTTGAGTAGATCAGCCGCAGAACGATTAGATATATGCCTTTGAACTTTTTCGTAACTTGTTGCCAAAGGGGGATAAGTTGTATATATATCTAGGCTTTGAGTGAGAGAGCGTCTATCTTTTATCGCTGTTTTTCAAAAAACCAAAAGAACATTACTTGTTTGACGTGAGATACTTTTGTGTTTGTGTGTGATCATACACTGTTATGTGTGTTGCTACTATTTCATCATTTGATGATTATGTGATGATCACTCACATTGCTTAATTGTGCTGTGCTATTTTGTTAATTCTAATTATTCTCACACACCACCAAGATGTATGTGACATGGAAGAAGTGCCCCATGTACCTACTTGATTGTGCGTTTGCATTCAAATGCAAATTCAAAATAATGCACAAATTTAGGGGGAACTCTTGCTTATCACATACTTCTCAAAGTGACGATTATATTCATTTATTATATCATATGTCGAGGCTTTGATCTATATGTTGTCATCAATTACCAAAAAGGGGGAGATTGAAAGCACATTTTCTCCCTTGGTGGTTTTGGTAATTCATAACAACATATAAGTCATTGAACTAATGTTTCCATCAAGTATGTTTCAGGAAAAGTTCAATGATGGTTTGGCAAAGAGATTGTGGAATACCTGAAGATGCAAGGAAATAGGTTGGCAAAGCTTCAAGCAAGAGTACTCTACATTTTATATTTGTGAGAAATCACTTTGAGTCCATAGGAAAGCCAATAATATTAAAAGGGGGTAAGGTTTTGTTGGTGAACAAAATGCTCATACGTGCACAAGTGATAGTCACCAAAGACACCCACAAACTCTCCCACCAAAGTCTGTCCAAAGCCAAACACTCAAAATTGGTGCAACCAACATTCTACATTCGGTGCCGCCGATTCCAAACCCTAGAGAGACTTAGCCAAACCCTAGCCTTTCGGTGCATCTCATACTTCATTCGGTGCCACCGAGTTGGGCTGCCAATTTTCTGTTACACAAGTTCATAGTTTCGGTCCCTCTGAGATTGTCGAATCGGTGTCACCGATATTGAGCATTCTGACTGTTGGTCACCTTATCAGTGCAACCGATATTCCTATATCGGTCTCACCGAGATTCAGAAGTTGCCACTTTGATACCACCGAGATTAACACATCGGTGTCACCGAGTCTCACTTATTGTGTGTAACGGTTGGATTTTTTGGGATCCCTATATATACCCCTTCGCCATCACCTACTCGAAAGAGAAGCACTCAGAACCATTCCGTACCTATCCTATCAGTTTTCTGAGAGAGAACCATCTACCCTTGTGTTGAGGTCATGATCTTCCACTCCAACCATATCGATCTTGATTTCTACCCTCCCCAAGTTGCTTTCCACCAATCCCATCTCTTCTACCAAGCCATATCTATGAGAGAGTGATTGTGTGTTGAGGAGTCTATCATCTTGAAGCACAAGAGAAAGGAGTTCATCGACGTTAGAGAACCTATTACCTTTTGGAGGGTGGTGCCTCCTAGATTGGTTAGGTGTCGCTTGGGAGCCTCCTACTTCGTGTTGTGGAGTGAACCAAGAATTTTTTAAGGGCATGGAGATCGCCTACTTCGTGAAGATCTACCCCGAGTAAGGCTAGTCCTCCGTGGACGTAGGCCGTCATGGTATAGTCAAGGTTGCTTCTTCATGGAACCCTCCGTGGGTAGAGCCCTTTGTGGACTCTCGCGACCGTTACCCTCCGTGGGTTGAAGACTCCATGAACGTGGATGTACGATAGTGCCACCTATCGCAACCACGGGAAAAGTCATCGTGTCACCAATTGCATTTGCTCTTCCTACCCTCTCTTTACTTACATGTGCAATGTCTTTACTTTTCGCTACTATACTCTTAGACATGCATGTGTAGGGTGCACTTGACATACTATGAATGCTAAAATCTGTCAAGAATTAAAATTGGGAAAAAGTAGATTTTTATTTGGTCAAGTAGTCTAATCACCCCCCTCAAGACCAACTTTCGATCCTACATTACTCTACATAAACACATTTCTTAGTGATTGCATATTTTTTGTTGTAGATCAATGGCACCACCTGCTCAACCCAACTTTGCATTGAAATCAATTCTAGAAAAGGATAAATTGAACGGAACAAACTTTACCACCTGGTATAGGAATTTGAGAATTGTTCTAAAACACGATAAAAAGGAACATGTTCTAGAGGATCCACTTCTAGAGCAACCTGCCGAGAATGCTAATACCACAACCAAGAATGCCCACCAGAAACTCGTTGATGAATCAAATCAGATCAGCTGCCTCATGCTGGCTTGTATGGAGCCCGATTTGCAACAGCATTTCAAAAACATTCAGGCTTTCGATATGATCAAGAGTTTGAAGAGCATGTTTCAGGTGAAAGTTAGGACTGAGAGGTTCAATGTCTGGCAATCCTTGACGGATTGTAAGCTGAAAGAGGGTGATCCACTGAGCCCGCATGTGATCAAGATGATCGGGTACGTGCAAGCTTTGGATTGGTTAGGCTTCCCACTTGGGGGCAAGCTTTCCACAGATGCAATTTTGGGTTCTCTTCCACCTAGCTATGGGACATTCGTCTCAAACTATCATATGCACGACATGGATAAGAATCTCACTAAATTGCATGGGATGCTCAAGGTGACAGAGCAAGATATTAAGAAAGGCACGCATCAAGTGTTGATGGTGCAGAACTCGGCTAAGTTCAAGAAGAGTTGGTCCAAGAAAAAGGGTAAGGCAAAGGGCATGAAGAAGGTTGTCTCCGCCGTTGAACTGAAGTTCGGACCGAATTCAAAGACCATTTGCTTTCACTCCAAGGAAGCTGGTCACTAGAAGAGGAACTGTAGCAAGTGGCTTGCTGAGCACGGCAAGAAGGCTGGAGATGCTTCTTCAGGAAAAGGTACACTTGTTACATATGTTATAGACATGTACCTTGCTGGCATACCTAATATCTCTTGGGTATTTGATACCGGATCGGTTGTTCATATTTGCAACTCGATGTAGGGGCTAGTAAGTCTTGATAACCAACAAGTATAGGGGATCGCAACAGTTTTCGTGGCTGGAGTATTCAACCCAAATTTATTGATTCGACACAAGGGGAGCCAAAGAATATTCTCGAGTATTCACAGCTAAGTTGTCAATTCAACCACACCTGAAAGACTTAATATCTGCAGCAAAGTATTCGGTAGCAAAGTAGTATGGAAGTAACGGTAACGATGGCAAAAGTGACAATAGCCGTTTTGTAGTGATTGTGACAGTAGCAATGGAAAAGTAACTTAGCAAAGATCAATATGTGGAAAGCTCGCAGGTAATGGATCGGTGATGGATAATTATGTCAGATGGCATTCATCATGCAACAGTTATAACATAGGGTGACATAGAACTAGCTCCAATTCATCAATGTAATGTAGGCATATATTCCATATATAGTCATACGTGCTTACGGAATATAAGTTGCATGACATCTTTTGTCCTACCCTCTTCTCACCTACATGCATGAAGATCACCAAGAGTTAGGAGCATCCTTATTGCTTGCTTACTCTTCTCACCTACATGGGTTAGTCCTAACACACAAGAGATAAATACAAGGATATCTATGGACATGGAGTGCAAAGCATGTGTAATTATGTCCATTGATTTGTTGATTACCTTGTCCCTTGCTTACTTTTGAGGGAATGTGTGACTCCTTGATCTTTGTCATAGGGTTGATGTTGATTGCAAATAGAACTTGCCAAAAATGAATATGAGTGAATTTCATTGCCGAAGTCACCCTCAAGAACTTTCTAGTTCTTCTTCTCTGGGATCCGCATCAAGTTGATGGGGATCCTTGGTGTGGAAGTAGCACTTGTAGAAGTTGAGCTTGTAGTAGCCTTGGGAACCCAGTTCACCAAAGCTTGGGGTTCATCTTCATAAGAGTCAAAGTCCTCTTGGAGCTTGTTCTTTCCCTTGAGCTTGGTGTCTTGTGGTAGAAGGTCATCTTGAGTGTTTGTTCCCTTGGGAAGAGTATTTTCATACTTCTCCTTTTGAGGAACAAACCTGGGATTGGGATATTGACCTTCTTCCCATTCAACTCAATTAGCGTTGAAGTAGCCAACACCACAATTCTTCCGGTATCCTCCATGCTTGCGTACAATCTCATAAAATTGTTTGTACCCTTCAAGTCTCTTGTAGATACCTTTCTCTATAATTCCTTTCAATAAAGCATTTTCTTTCTCAAGTGTAACTTGTCTAACAGAATCATCATTAGTGGAATCAATAGAACTACTAGGAGCAACATCATCAGGTTTAGCATTTTTATTGTTGCTACTAGATGAAGAACCTTTCTTTCCTTTGTTACTAGTTTGCTTAGATTTAACTTGTGGCATGAATGTAGACAAGAGTAGTCTTTTGGCAATATAAGATGAAGTCTTCTTTCAGAAATCGTCATTGATAGCTTTAAGAAATTCATGTTCTTGCTCCAAATTGACCTTCTCGAAGCGTAGCTTCTCATGAGTTCTTACAAGCTCTCTATGATCTTCAAGAGTAGATTCATGAGCTAACATAAGAGTGTTGAGTTCTTTCGTTAGTTCTTCTATTTTCATCTTATCATCGTCAATTGACTTATCTTGACAAGTATGACAAACATAGAGTTCATTATGATTGACATCATTAGTTTTATCACATAGCAAGTCATCATCATAAAGAAAAGCATGTTCATCACTATCAAAATCAAGATCTTTGGGGTTTGATACCTTGGGGCCATTAGCCATGAAGCAACTTCCACCTCCTTCATTTGGTGAATCAAATAGGTCATAGGAGTTGGTTGTCACTAGTGCAATTCCGGCAACACCATCATCTTGACTATAGTCGGAGTTGGAGTGATAGCTTCTATCGGAGTGGTTGTCGGAGTCGGAGCCGGAAACCCATTCACCAACATGAGCTTGGTGCTTTATTCTTGAGTAGCTCTTGGTGTGCTTGTCCTTCTTCTCCGAGTCCCTACTTCTCCTTGAGGGTCTTCGTTCATAACGATCATCTCTACTCCTTCTCTCTCTTCGAGGTGATTCATCTCTTGAGCTTCATCTTCTTGGTGACTCTTCTCTTGGTTTGTAAGGAGCCGAGCACTCATTGGAGTAGTGTCCGGGCTTCCCACAATTGTAGCAGTTTCGGTCACGGCTTGAGGAACGCATCCCTTCATATCTTGAGTTGGAGCTACGATCTTTGCTTGTATTCATGTAGAACTTGTTGAATTTCTTGACCATGAGGCTTATCTCTTCATTTGTGACAAGGTTGTCGCTTGAGGTAGCGGGAGCATCACTTGTGGCTTTGTAAGCACCGCTAGACTTGTGATGAAGGTCTTCCTTGTCTTTGAGTGTCATCTCATGAGAAACAATTCTACCAATCATTTTTGTTGGTTTGAGATCTTTGTAGTTGGGCATCATTTGGATCAATGTGCACACGGTGTCATATCTGTCATCCAAAGCTCGAAGTATCTTCTTGATGATGAACTTGTCAGTCATTTCTTCGCTTCCTAAGCCAGCAATCTCATTTGTGATGAGATCTAGACTTAAGTACATCTCAGTGACTCCTTCACCATCCTTCATCTTGAACTTGTCAAGTTGACCTTGAAGAACATCTAACTTGGATTCTCTCACGGACTCAGTTCCTTCGTGCATATAAACCAAAGTATCCCAAATCTCTTTTGCGTGTTCAAGACGGTTGATTTTGTTGAATTCTTCAGGACATAGGCAGTTGAAAAGAATGTCACATTCTTGAGCATTGAGTTGCAACATCTTCAACTCATCCGTAGACGCTTCACGATCCGGTTCCTTTCCACCCGCAAAGAATTCACCTTGCAAGCCAACACGAACAAGATCCCAAACGGCTGGATTATGACCAAGCAAATGCATTTTCATTTTATGCTTCGAACTACCAAAATTAGTGCCATCAAAGTACGGACCTCTACGGTGATAATTTCCCTCATTAGATGCCATACTTCTCCTAGGTTGTGAAACCAATGCAATGGAGACCAAAGCTCTGATACCACTTGTAGGATCGAAAGTAGGTCTAGAGGGGGGTGATTAGACTACTTGACCAAATAAAAGTTTTACCTTTTTCCCAATTTTAGTTCTTGGCAAGTTTTAGCATTCATAGCATATCAAGTAACACCCTACACATGCATGTCTAAGAGTCTAGCAGCGGAAAGTAAAGACATTGCACATGTAAGTAAAAGAAAGGGTTAGGAAAGCAAACACAAGTGATGACACGATGATTTTTCCTGGGATTTCGATAGGTGATGCTATCGTACGTCCATGTTCATGGAGTCTTCAACCCAAGGAGGGTAACGGTCGCGAGAGTCCATGGAGGGCTCTACCCATGGAAGGTTCCATAGAGAAGCAACATTGACTATTCCATGCGGCTTCCGTCCATGAAGGACTAGCCTTACTATGGGTAGATCTTCACGAAGTAGGCGATCTAATTGCCCTTACAAACTTCTTGGTTCACTCCACAAGACGAAGTAGGAGGCTCCCAAGCGACACCTAACCAATCTAGGAGGCACCACCCTCCAAAAGGTAATAGGCTCGGTAATGACGATAAACTCCTTGATCTTGTGCTTCAAGATGATAGACTCATCAACACACAATCACTCTCTCACAGATTTGGCTTGGTAGAAGAGATGGGATTGGTGGAAAGCAACTTGGGGAGGCTAGAAATCAAGATCCATATGGTTGGAGTGGAAGAGCTTGACCTCAACACAAGGGTAGGTGGTTCTCTCTCAGAAAACTGAGGAGTATAGGTATGGAATAGTTCTGAGTGGTTCTCTTTCGAGTAGGTAGTGGTGGAGGGCTATATATAGGCATCCCGAAAAATCCAACCGTTACACACAATAAGTCAGACTCGGTGACACCGATGTATAAATCTCGGTGGTACCGATGTGACCAAAAGTGGCAAGTTTTAAATCTCGGAGGGACCGATCTACAATTCTCGGTTGCACCGACAAGGTGACCAACGGTTAGATTTACCAATCTCGGTGACGCCAATTCACCATTCTCGGTCGGATTGAAACTGAGAACTTGCGTAAAAGAATATTGGCAACCCAACTCGGTGGCACCGGGTGCAGTGTCGGCTGCACTGAAGTGTTAGGGTTTGGCTAAGTCTGTCTAGGGTTTAGAATTGATGGCAACGGAATAGGAATGTTGGTTGCACTGATTTTGCATGTTTGGCTTTGGACAGACTTTGGTGGGAGAGTTTATGGATGTTTTGGTGAATATCATTTGTGCATGTTTGAGCATATTGTTCACTATCAAAACTTTACCCCCTCTTAATAGTATTGGCTTTCCTATGGACTCAAAGTGATTTGTCACAAATGTAAAATGTAGAGTCCTCTTGCTTGAAGCTTGGCGAACCTATTTCCTTGAATCTTGGGGGTAATTCCACAAACCTTCCGCCATCCCTAACATTGAACTTATCCAGAAATATACTTGGTGAAAGCATTGTTCATTTACTTATATGTTGTTATTAATTACCAAAACCACCAAGGGAGCAAATGTGCTTTCACAAACCCTAATAAAACTAACTCGATTCCATGATAAATCTCATCCAACCCATCACCGTCCAGCAAGACTACGATAAGATTAGTCACAAACGGTGGAGAGCATCATGGAATTGGTGATGAAGGATGGTTGGTGATGATGATGGTGGCGATTTCCCCTCTCTAGAGCCCAAAATAGACTCTGGATCTGGCCTCCTGAGGAAGAACAGCAGGTGGTGGCGGCTCCATATTGTGAAACGCGATGAACACTTCTCCTTCATTTTTTCTCCACGAATAGGAATATATAGGGTTGGAATTGAGGTCGAAGGATCCACAGGGGGCCCACAAGCTTGCCAGGCGCGGCAAGGGGGTGGCCACGCCTGGTGGGCTTGTCACCTGTGGGTGGCCCCCCTCTGGTTGATTCTTTCGCCAGTATTTTTCTTAATTCCAAAAATAATCTTCATAAATTGCTAGGTCAATCCGAGAACTTTTATTTCTGCACAAAAATAACACCAAGGCCATTCTGCTGAAAACAACGTCAGTCCGGGTTAGTTCCACTCAAATCATGCAAAAGAGTTTGGAAAAGTGGATAAGATGGAGACATGTCAACTCCCCAAAGATTAACCCATTGCTTGTCCTCAAGCAATGCAGTTGATAAACTAAAAATGACAAAGAAAAACTTTTACAAACTCTGTTTGATCTTGTTGTTGTAAATATGTCTAACTGATGTTTAGAATTTTAGCTAAGATTATAGACTAACCACGTTCATAATAACATTTAGGTCTCACATTTACTCATATCATGACATAACCAACTAGCAGGCAATAATAATAACTCTCAGATGACAACACTTTTATCAAAACAATCATGATACAATATGATATAATGGTATCTCGCTAGCCCTTTCTGAGACCGCAAAACATAAATGTAAAGCGCTCCTAAAGAACAAGGACTGACTAGACATTGTAATTCATGGTAAAAGAGATCCAGTCATACTCATACTCAATATCAATTAATAGCAAAGCATACTATTGGATTTCGGGATCCGCAAAACCCTTAAGATTCGAACACAGGGGCGTGTGCAAAGATCCCCTGCAGCCTCGCCCGACCTAACTCGCTACTCGATGAACACAACAAAGAATGCGCACGGCAGTTTACCCAGGTTCGGGCCGCTGCGAAGCATAATACCCTACCCTTGCTTTGGTGGATTGCCTCTGGAGGAGGTGAGGTGGATGAACAAGTAAAGTGTTTTGGGGCCTCTTGAGGGCTCTCGGTGGTGTTCAAGGATCCTCGTGGTTTGGTGGGCGATGAGTGATGGAATCGGACGATTAGGTTTGGAACGGATGGATCTCCCCCTCTACGAAGCAGCCTACCCTCTATTTATAGTGGTGGCCCGAGTCCTCTTCCCTTATCGCAATTGCGGGAAGGGATCCCACAATGGCCAATTTTGAAGGGGGGCAGGGGGTCGTGCTCGACCTGCCCAAAGGCGGTCTTCACCTACGAAGTAGCTATCGACACCACAGGGATGGGCTTAGTGATGACATCCGCTCTACAGGATGGGTGGTTGTGGTTTTCTTGCACCGAAATGGAAAGCTTTGGGGTGCTTTGGCAACTCACGTACGTCCTTGATCCCTTTGCACCAAAGGGGGAACTGTGCCGCTTGGCGTACTGACGCTCGCGTGTCCTTCCCTGTGTCATCTTTGACTCTCGAGGCCGGGCCTTGCATAGATATATCTGCCGCTTTGGAGGGGTCCTGAGGAGGCCCATCCTTCGCGGGTCTTGTCGGTGTCCTTCCTCGTGAGGCTAGGGCCCTCGCGAGGGCCTTCTCTCAAGTGGGGCCTCGTCTGGTCCCATTTGGTCGATGAAGTGGGCCACGTCATGGGCCGTGGGCAGGCAGGTCTGGGTACCGCCGTTCCAGAACGCCGAGAGTAGCCCCCGGGCCCACAACATGCTCGGGCCGCACTCGGGGTAGAGCCCTAAGGGCGGCCAGGAGTGTCGCGGCCCCCATATGCCTGTGGGCCAGGCCTGGCACGTGTAGTGCGACTGATGTCGGGTGCCCCTCGCCCTTTTTTCCTCCGCTCAAATTGCCAAGACCCCGACTTCTAGCATTGGGCCATTATTGCTTTCCCTTACTAGGCTCCTACTCTTTCTTCCAAAATCTCCCACTCTTAGCAGGCGTCTCTCCATATCCAGCACTGCTCCGTCCTTGCTAGCTTTGAGATGGCTCCCGCCGGCAAGCAGAAGCCAGAAGCACAGAGTTCTGCTTCTGCTCCCACTTTGCTGGCACTCTTGGGGTCCACCATTTCTAAGGATGAGGACCTCCTCACCATGCTCCCATGGACGATGGATGGGTCCAACGAGAATGGGCGGACCCTGATCTGGGGTGGCTCCTCGGCGAAACGACCCTCGTCCAAGGCAGTCTACCCCTTCTTCCTTCATAGCATCTTCGCTGGGCTCGTTCCGCCCTTCTCTGTGTTCTTCACCGCCATCCTCGACCACTACGGGATCCAGGCTCTTCACCTCCAGCCCAATTCCATCTTGCTCTTGTCCATCTTCGCCTTCTACTACGAGGCCTTCAATAGCCCTCTTCTTCATTTCTTTAGCTTGCGCTTGCATGATGGCGCTCAACGGTCGGCGTGTGTCTCTTTCGTTGCGGTCCAGAGCGGCAACATGCTCCTGAAGGCCGGGAAGAAGGTGGAGAACTTCAGGCATCGGTGGGTCCTCATGGACCTCAAGGACACCAACCCTCGGTTGGATCTGCCGAAGGGCTGTCGGAGAAGACTTCTGCATGGAGCTCCCCGAAGCTTTCCGACCCCTGGGCCGAGCCCGTCCTAGAGTGCTTGACCTGCGATATCTGCGACAAGAAGTTGACTGGTGGGATGATAGTGAAGGAGTTCTTGGTTTAGCACCAGGCGCCCCTTCAGGCCAACTCTAGGCCCTTGTGGGACTATCAAGGCAGCAACGACAACCTCCGGCTTCGCTCTGCGCATATATCCCCTAGGGAACTAAGCAGGGCTGTGACGACCTTGCTCGGCGGTGACCCTGGTGACCTTCCCGAGGCTCACGCTTCGCTGTACTACCGCGACAACGGGGCCGACCTGGTTGCCATGATGCCTATCTTCAACGAGTTGGGGCTCTTCCCAGCTAAGGGACCTGGTCCGGTGGTGGTGTAGTGCGGTGATACCTCGTGCGGGGAGGACTCGGAGAAGACCGCCGATGATGGTCCGGTGGGGGCGTCCCCCCCGTCGCAAGGTACCCTCCTGCGCGAGCTTGAAGATGATGATGACGTTGGTGAAATTTCCGCTGCAGGCTCCTCACGCGCCACTAAGGCCTCCAGGGGGTTGGGGCACGCGGTCCACGTGCGTGTCGACTCCCCGGAAGCGTGGCGCCGAGTCTCCTTCGGTGCGCCCTGCCTCTGCTGGTAGGACGATCGAGGTGCCGGTGTCTCCCCCGCTTGAGTCGCAATCAGCAGGCAAGGTGGGCGAGGATGGGGCCCTGGCGATCTCCTCCGCGGCCGCCTCGGCCGTTGGTGACTCTTCTCCTCTACGCGGTGTCCCCTTCTCCATGAGGATCTTGGGCGCCCCTGTCGATGCCGGGACAGAAAGAAAGAGGAAGTGGGTCGACGTCGAGGAGTAAGTGACCCGACTTGGCTTGGCTCACATGTCTATGGCTTGTGCACTGCTGACCTCCCCTTGCTTGGTGACCAGGGATGTCGCTATGTTGAAGATGAGGAGGAAGAAGGTGGGCGTTAAGCCAAAGGTGGCTCCCAACGCGCCGCCTGCGCTTGCCAACACGCCGCAACCTGCTCCTAAAGAAGAGGGGGCTCACGAGACGATCCCTCAGAGCCCCCATCTCCGAGCCCCCTGAGCCCCCGATGCTTGTTGACGTGATCACTCTTGCCCTTGGGGGCGAGGTTACGCCGATGTCCGAAGGGCCAACACCTGAGGGCTTGCTTCTTGTTGATTCGTCCGTGCCTGCGGTCGCTGAGTGGCCTCGGGAGCCTCCTGTCCTTCGTGGCACCATTTCCCCGGGGGCGCCCCTTGCGACCGCGCTAGGAGCTCCTCAGGGGGAGACCTTGACGCCTCCGATACCTGTCCACCACGTCCTGGTCGGGGCCTTCGCTACTCTGGATCAGGTTCGTGATGCCTTCGGGAGTGCCGATGATCGCCTCGTGGGTGGACGCCTTGAGCTCCTCTTAGGGTGGCTCCGGGCCGCCGCAGCCGATGTGGTGATGTGGGGTCAGGCCGCGGCTGCCGCAGCAAAGAGCGAGGACGAAACCATGGCCGCTCGCGCCGCGCGCGAGGAGATGGACGCCCATTTGAAGACCTTCCAGGAGGAACATGCCAAGCCTCCGGTGCAACTTCGTCAGCGGACGGAAGAACTCAAGGCATTTACGCAAATTAATGCAAACAGCAAATTTAAGTATTTCTAACATGTGTGAAAGTTGGATATTGTGAATCTACACAAAATTCTAGTAATTTTTCATATATAAAGTTTTTACATATGGTGCACGGTTAATTATATATTAGTTTACAAGGCGCTAGATAGCTAAACGGCGCACGGGTTGGGGGTTAGGCTAGCTCACCATGGGCCTGTGGGCCGGTCGGTGGGGCTGTTGGGCCTGCACGGCCCAAGCGCTAGCGAAGGGCATTGCTCTCGTCCGCTCGACCCCCAGCAGGAGACCGGCGGCGGCGGACGTCAACGGCAGCGAGTGGCTGGCGGCAGGCATGGGGACGTGCAGGGCGGCTGGGATCGGGCCGGGGGCGACTGGATCTGGCGATCCTCGGCCGGATCTGGGCGGCGCGGCAGAGCTCCGGCTATGGGGGCGGAATCTGGTGACCTCCATGGCGGGGCTGCACCTGCGGGAGAGAGAGGGGGGGGTGAGGTGCAGGGGGAGGAGAAGGGGAAGGAGGAGAGGGAAGGGAGGAGGAGAAGGGCGGGGAGGTCCGGGCGGGCGCTCACCGGGGACAGGGCTCCGGTGGCCCTCCGGTCAGGCGGCGGGGTCGGGAAGTCTCGGGTGATGGAGCTCGGGAGCGAGCTGCGGTCGGGGCTGCTCGGGCGCTTGTGAGCGGTTCGGGCCCGAGGCGGGCCCGGATGGGCTTCGCGGGCTACGGCGGCTGGAAGGAGGGCAGCTGCGGATTGGCGGTGGCAGTGCGGAATTCGAGGAGGTTAGGCTAGCGTTGCCCATTTAGGCAGAGGAGGGGGATTAAATAGGAAATGGGGCTAGGTTAGGGGGATTTTTGCGCCGTTTCGAGCCATACGATTGAGATCGGACGGCTCCGGTCGTGGGGTTGGGTCCGGTGGGCTAGGTGGCTGTGTATAGAGGGTTGTGCCAAGAAGAGAGGGGAGAATTGCGGCCCGTGACACAAGTTTTAAAACACCAAAAATGTCCGGTAATAAACCGATGACCACACTGCAACGACTGACCGACGGGGTATCAAACGAACTCGGAATGCGACGAAATTTGACAGGCGGTCTACCTACAATATAAGAAGACCGCACGCCAAGTTTCGACCCAATCTGAGAATATATTTCGCCCACTTTAAAAACATTTTTTTAAACGATGCCGCGGGCGCGTGCGTGTGTGCTTGGTCTCGAAATGGGCAACGGCAAGAACGGAGAGAACCGGCGACTACAAATGGATGCAAGTTTTTGAAAACAAGTGACGATGCTATACCGATAATGCGAATGATGCAATGATGAATGCGACAATAAAATGAATCACAGATGAAAACAGAAATAAAAGGGGAATCTTCTGGTGCATCGGTCCCGGGCTATTACAACTCTCCTCAACTACACAAGGATCTCATCCCGAGATCTAGAAGGCGAAGGGGAAGATAAAGAGCAAGAGGAAAGGAAGAGGTAAAACTTAGTTGCTTTCTTTGACAAATGAGTGAAACCAATGAATTTTGAAGGATGCAAAGAGATGAAGAATGAAAGGAGGAACAAGCAAGAATTCACAAGAAATTTCGGTAGCACTTCGGTAGGATAGAGGGGCAAAATTTGTAAGAAGGAAAGAACTTGAACATAGAACACAACACTCCAGTAAAATGAATAAGCAAAGAAGGAACATGATCTTAACAAAACGAGATGAAGGGTCGAAGAGAGCAACATCACAATGCCTCCGGAAAAAAGAATATAAGTTAGATCATTGGAGAGCAAGAATGGAGAAGAACATGACAAGTTCTACTACCATTGAATTTGAAAAGCTTGGATGAAGGGATTTTATGGAGAATCAACAACGAAAATAATAGCTTGTTATGGGCTTATGAAAAACAACTCAAAATTATGACGTGACAACCTGCCACGAATAGGAACAATTGATTACTTGAGAGCAACAAGATATTCAAAACTTCTTTCACCAAGAGGTGGAGGAGACACTTGAATCAATTATAACACCATGATAGCAAAAATCCTTAAGAAATAACTTAGGTTAAATCCAATCCAAGATAACTTCGAGAAAGGAATGATGGGTTTACTTATCTTATTCTTGACAATTTTCCTTCGAGACTCCTCATAATCAAGAATTTAATAATACCATCTCAAAAGACAATGGAGAAGGAATTGAACTTAGAAATCCAAGATAAAGAACACTTGAGCACCTCCCACAAGAATCTTGATGAATACTTAGAGAAGAATTACATCCTTAACAAACCACCAAGAAGGACCTCTTGAAGAACACCGGAATGAAAGGATGATAGAAAAGAAGTGAAGGTTGCAAAAGAACAAGATTGGGGCCTTACAATGATTTAGATGAAGCTTCGTGATGAGATACTTGAGAAAACATGGAACTCTGAAAAGAAAAGATGAAAAATTATAACCAAGAATTTGGTGCCATGAACACTCCGGGAGAAGGATTGAAATCACCTTGCTAAAACTAGAATAAGAATAATGTTATGCTTATCCTTCATCAAGTTAAATTGATGACAAGAAATGGATTTCGCACACCACTTATTCTTCTTGCAAAGAACTGAAGAGAGAGAGAGAGAGAGAGAGAGAGAAATCACAAACTTGAAGAAGTCTTAAACGAGAACACCGGTAAGAATTCACAAATGAATGAGGATCCCATGAATGAATGGAGATACCTGAGAATGAAGAGATCAAGATCCACTTGGTAGAAAACTCAAACGAAGCACTGAAATACTTGAGAGACGAACGAAGAGACAACAATTGGGAAGAATTTGAGAACGAAAGCTGAAAGCTGAGAACGAAGAAATCTTCTAAAATGATGGCCTTCGGAGGATCGAGAAATGAAAACAATATGAAATGCACCGGATAGATAAGGATGGAATTACTCATGGTCAAAACAATTTGAGATGAAATCAACAACCTGAAACCATGAATCTTTGGAAGAACGAACAACAATTTAAGAGAAACTCTCCTTCTTTCTTCAATGCTAAGAATGATGACGAGAAACACCACCACGAATTACTGCGACACTCTGGAATAATGAATAAAGAAAGGTTGAGCCAACAATGAAAATGATTTAGAAGCGATCTTCGAGAAGGCATATGGATTACGTCATATTAGAAGAGAACTTGAGAACATCTTCGGAAAGATTAGAAAAGTCGGGTAAGATCCTGGGGAAAACACCTGTGGGTTATGGGCTCACTCAAAGAGATCACCATTGAAACAATTGCTTAGAATGAGAGATTGCACCGGTACAAATTAAGAACTTGCTGAGGTGAGAACCTCAAAATAATTAAAGAGGATATGAATGGAAATGAAAGTCTGCTAAGATATCTTCCGCACTTCGGATGGAACAGAGAGAGACGAAAAACAAGAGATACTTGGACAGTATTTCTGACCTGGAAACAATTGAACGAATGAGAAAGGACATGATGAACACCGAGAGCTCGAATTGAATCCACCAAGGAAGAATAACAACAAGAACAAAGAATTTGAGGATAGATTTTGAAAATGAAACGCTTGAGAATCTCCACTAGAATTAGCAATCACATGGAAATATGCGAACACCATTTAGGAAAGATATGAAATCACCACTTGACATCGAAGCACCTCAAATTACTTTATAAAAACAAAACAAAGGATGGGGCTTATGAAACAAGCCAGAACAAATGCATAACAGAGATTTCGCTCGATATTTTCGTGGTAAGGTTTGCACGGGCTCGATCGTACATTGGATTGTCATATTGAAATGACGCTCGAATATGCTCCCTAGGCATAGCGAACTACAAGGGTTGACGAAGAAATAAATTGAGACTGTCCTCTATAAGAAAGACCGTGAACAAATGAATCCACTAGATGTCGAACCCCAACCTCACATCATGATCTGTTGGAAGATAGCCTAGGTAACTACTTGAATTCCCACCTAATAACTTCCGAAAACTTTCTGGTTATGCAATACGGTGTTGGGGATACAAGGAGGACATATCTCACACAACTAAGAAACCTACACCCCAACTGTATCCATCCTTCAACACATAACCAAAGGCTTTTGCAAGTCCATCTAACTCGAATCCTCTAAAGCACAACAATACTAACCATGGTGGTACCCCAGCCGCCACCCCAGTACTGGGTGACTCCGACCTTATCTCATCACGACAAGTATTGAAGCAATTCCGAACACCCTCCATCATGAGATACTAAGGAAGCTGAATGATAACGATGTGACAAGAATTCCCTGGAGCTCGACTCCCCGGAAGAAATCAAGTCAGACCCAAGACAGAACTCCGTCACATCGGTATCATATAGTTTCCAAAATACCCGCGTGATCCTAAAAAAATTTGAGTGAGAAGAGGAGTAGAATGAAAATTCCTAAGTCATAATTCCTCACCAGAGCATAGAAGAGGAGTAAAAAGAATCCTACTCTCCGATATAACTAGACTCAAAACAGTTTTTCACTAGACATGACTTGGTCAAGTTCGATCAATCAAGGGGGCTCCTAGGTCGGTAAAGGCTCTGATACCAACTTGTCACGCCCAAGATGCGACCCTATCCTTATTTTGGCTCGAGGGCCTAGACAGGGATAGGAGCGCATATCGTCGTGTTGCAAGAATGGATATCATTACAAGTACATGTACAAAAGAGATGAGTATATGGAATTGGCTTACACTCGCCACAAGCTACATCAGAGTCACATCAATACAAGAACATCTTCACACATCATACAAAAGAGGAGGGTCCGACTACGGACGAAAACAAATGACAAAATGACATCCATCCTTGCTATCCCAGGCTGCCGCCTGGAACCCATCCTAGATCGATGAAGAAGAAGAAGAAGAATAACTCCAAATCAAACAAGCATCGCGCTCACGTTAAAGAATCACATTACCTCTACTTGCAACTGTTCTTGTAGTAATCTGTGAGCCATAGGGACTCAGCAATCTCATTTCCAAGGGTATCAAGACTATTAAAGCTTAATGGGTGAGGTATGGTTAAGTGGTGAGGCTCCATCAAGCGACTAAGCATTTATTTGAGTGGCTAACTTATGAATACTAAAAGTAATGTATGGTGGTCTACGCATAACGGACGTTAACTAGTAATGATCGCTAACTGATCGTGAAGACCTACTTACGTCAAACATAACCCCACCGTGTTCTCTCCCGGATAAGGACACATGAGAAGAGACAGCCACGGTTATGCACACAGTTGGTGTATTTTATTAGAGTTTACTTCAATTTTGCTATGACCGGGTGTTAAACAAAGTATCCAAGTTTGCCACATAACCACGAGCATGGCTTTTTGAAAGATTTAACCCTGCAGGGGTGCTCCAACTCATCCATCACAAATTAACCACACGTCGCGGGAATAACCTCGACCACGGATCTCGTGATCATCCTAGGCAATTCCAGAGGAAATCCGACACCTCGAGATAGCCCGAAGAAGATCAGAGTTCTTCATGCAAGACGTTCGAGAAAGGTAAAACAAATCCAGCAAGGCCGCCCAATGTGTCGACGAACCCGATAGGAGCCGTCTATCTCGTTCTTAGGGCACTACCGGATTGGCTAAGTTTCTGGCTAGCACACCCGTTGGTGGCAATGGCTACTGCCAGTTTGGACCAACACTCATGAGGAGCACTGGCCAGGGTTGTTATTTAATTATCCGCGGGTGCCGGCGGGTCCCAATGCAATTTTATTAGTTATTAAGCAAATGTAGTACCAAAGTTGGGCCTTGCCAGACAAGCTTTATCCTAAAACGAAAATCAAGGGGGCCCCATAACAACCCCGAGCATGTCAGGAGTGCTCAATTATGGAACATCACACCGGTTCACAAGTAACTAGGGGTGGCAAGAGTGGAACAAAATACCGAGCAAAAGGCCAAGCCTTCCACCTTTTACCAAGTATATATGTGCATTAAATTAAATAGCAATAATATTGTGATAAGAAAAGAATGTCCATGTTGAAAAATGGAAGCAATTGCACCTGTAGCTAGAAATGCTATAAGAAGGGCTGAGCAAGCGGTAACATAGCCAAACAATGGTTTGCTGGGATGTGGAGCGGTTAGAGGTTTATCATGACAATGTTGAGAGGCTTGACAAACGAGTGGTAGGTAACGAGACATAATGATGGAAGCAAGACAACTAGCATAGCAATGATAGTAGTGGTATCCAGGGAAATGTGTCATCTTGCCTAAGATCCCGCTCGGAAGAAGAACGAGTCCATGAAGAAGATGAGCCAACATAGTCGAACGAATACTCACACTCCGGACGCTTTCGAAACTCTATCGAGAAGGACCAAACTGGAAACAACAATCAACACACGGTGCACCACAACATATGCATGACATGATGCACAAACAAATATGATGCATGTCTGGTTTAATATGCAACGCATGGCATGCCATGGCAAGCACAACAAACAACTACTACCCATTAAAGTGAAGCTCAATATGCAACGAGATGCATATTGACGAAACTTCACATTCAGTTATTTAGTTCACTCTTGTTTAGGTACTTATCAATATGAAATGTTGTTAAACATGGCAACAGGTGAAGCAATAACATCTATATCATCTAGGCATTTAAAATCAGGCCGGAAGCAATATATATCATTTCCGAAACAACCCCATATGCATATTATGAATTTGGTCCAGATCTGTCCTAACACAATTTTATATTTATTAAACATGTAAATAAAGTGTGGCATGAGATTCTACACGTTTTTCTAGTCAAGTTACATATGTGGATCATTTTTATCGGAGCTACAGTTAATTAGTTATGAAATAAATCATTTTAACAAAGCATTTGTGCAAATTAATGCAAACAGCAAGTTTAAGTATTTATAACATGTGTGAAAGTTGGATATTGTGAATCTACACAAAATTCTAGTCATTTTTCAAATATAAAGTTTTTCCATATGGTGCACGGTTAATTATATATTAGTAATTTAAAAACAAGGGGTTTTGTGTAAAACTGTAAATCCTGGATATTTAGCTAAATTCGCCAGACCAGGAAAAAAATGAATCGGGCCGAATCTGGAACCGGGCTAACAGTTTACAAGGCGCTAGATAGCTAAACGGCGCACGGGGCGGGGGTTAGGCTGGCTCACCATGGGCCCGTGGGCCGGTCGGTGGGGCTCTTCGGCCTATGCGGCCCAAGTGCTGGCGAAGGGCGCCGCTCTCGTCCGCTTGACCTCGAGCAGAAGGCTGGTGGTGGCGGACGTCAACGGCAGCGAGCAGCTGGCGGCAGGCACGGGGACGCGCGGGGCAACTGGGATCGGGCCGGGGGTGACTAGATCCGGTGATCCCCGGCCGGATCTGGGCGGTGCGGCGGAGCTCCGGTTGCGGGGGCGGAATCCTGTGACCTCCATGGCAGGGCTGCACCTGCAGGAGAGAGAGAGAGAGAGAGGGGTGAGGTGACGGGGGAGGACAAGGGGAAGGAGGAGAGGGAAGGGAGGAGGAGAGGGGCGACGAGGTCCGGGCGGGCGCTCGCCGACGACGGGGCTTCGGCGGCCCTCCGGTGAGGCGGCGGGGTCGGGAAGGCTCGAGCGATGGAGCTCGGGAGCGAGCTGCGGTCGGGGCTGCTCGAGCGCCTATGGGCGGTTCGGGCCCATGGCGGGCCTAGATGGGCTTCGCAGGCCGCGGCGGCTGGGAGGAGGGAGGCTGCATATTGGCGGCGGCAGCACGGAATTCGAGGAGGTTAGGGTAGGGTTGCCCAATTAGGCAGGGAAGGGAGATTAAATAGGAAATGGGGCTAGTTTAGGGGGGGTTTTGCGCCGTTTTGAGCCATACGATCGAGATTGGACAACTCCGGTCATGAGGTTCGGTTAGGTGGGCTAGGTGGCTGTGTAGAGGGGGTTGGGCCAAGAAGAGAGGGGAGAATTGCGGCCTGTGACAGATGTTTTAAAACACCGAAAACGTCCGATAATAAACCGATGACCACATTGCAACGACTGACCGACGGGGTATCAAACGAACTCGGAATGCGACGAAATTCGACAGGCGGTCTACCTACAATATAACAAGACCGCCCGCCAAGTTTCGACCCAATCCGAGAATATTTTTCAAGCGCTTTAAAAACGGTTGTTTTAAACGATGTCGCGGGCGCATGCGTGTGTTGTTGATCTTGAAACGGGCAACGACAAGAACGGAGAGAACCGTCGACTACGAACGGATGCAAGTTTTTGAAAACAAGTGACTATGCTATGCCGATGATGTGAATGATGCGATGATGAATGTGACAATAAAACGAATCATAGACGAAAACGGAAATAAAAGATGAATCTTCTGGAGCATCGGCGTAGGGCTGTTACACTCCGGCACTACCACAGCAAGTGGATACGACCACTCTCCTTCCGCGAAGGGTACCTGGTTCTCAGGCGGATCCAACAGACAGCCAGACAGCACAAGTTGTCCTCCCCATGGGAGGTCCCGTTCATCATCAGCAAAGCGCTGCAAAAAAACGCGTACTACCTAATAGACGCCCAGAATCCACAGAAGCGCAAGAGAGCCGCCTCCGGCGAGGAGATCGAGCGCCCATGGAACACGACGCTCCTCCGTCCGTTTTACTGCTCAAAAGACCAGTGTATGTATGTATCCCTCCCCTTTTGGGCTTATGAATGCAATGGGTGCCCCAGGTCGGCTCTTGGGGCACGCCCTTTTCATTTCCCTCGAAGGTCTCCTCACTCACCGGCTCCCCGACCCGGCTACCGGGTCCGAGGGCTCGTCGGCTGGTCCTAGGTCGCCTCTCCCAAAAATTTACCAAGTCGTGTGAGTTGAGCAAGCCCTCCCACCCCTCCTAGCTACAGATCCGGCTCCCAGATGTCCTCCTGAAGGGGCCTTGGGGCGGCAAAACTTAGCACACTCGAAAAATCGATCGCAAAGGGGATGCCGGCTAGGTCCAGTCGGACCACCGCCTCCCCTACGCCACTCTACTTACCCAAAAAAGCTCTCGCAGTTCCTAAGTTCAGTACCGGCTCCCTCGAGGTGGACGCCCCGACCCAGCTACAGACCGGCTCCCTGCTTGCGGGCTGGCAGGGACGAAACCAAAGGGGCAAAGGGGCAGAACAGACGGAACCAAAGGGGCAAAAAAGGGTAATGACGAGCAGGCACACGCAATAAGGCAAACACATCAAACATTCAGAATGGGAGTTTTAAGATAAAAGTGGCCCACGGCCATCATGGTTCATTACATTACACCCCCAATGGGTGGACTTAAAGCCTAACATGTAGGAAAGTTAAAAAAAGATAAGATGCCCAGGGGCTCAGGCCACCAGCGTGTTGCCAGCCGGTGCGCCTCCAGCTGGTGCATCGTTGGGTGGCTCGACTCCCATCCCAGAGGTGGTTGCGGCCTTCGGGTCAGCTTTCTTGGCCTTTGAGGTGGCCTCCACGGTCTCAGCTGTCTCGCCGCTGGAGTCGGTACTCTCGTCGGCAACCTCCTCGTCCTCCGGACCTTGGGGGATGTCGAAGGAGTCTTTGGTCACCAACTCGCCATCCTCGCCAAGGGCCGGCAAGAGCTCGTCCGAGCTCATTGGCATGGAGGGCAAGGACTGGCTCATGGGCCGCCCGCTCCTTGGTCGGCTTGTCCCGCATGGTGGCCAAGCAGTACAAGTCTACGTCGTGGTACCACGAAGTTACGAACCGGAGCGCCATCTGTGCCCCGTCTCGCGCTGCTGAGGCCTTTCAGACCTCAAACCGGTCCACGGCGTGCTCCAGCCACAGGGCCACACGGTTCTCCGAAGGCTCTCCTCAGCCCGGCCAGAAGGCAGCGATGATCTCCTTGTCGGCCGTCTTCACCCGCTCCACGCTTTGCTCGAGGTGGATCAGCCGGTTTTCAATGGCAAGCCCAAGCTCCGCCACATCCCATGCGGTGTCCTCCTCGATGAACTGGTCCCCACTGGCCCCTCGCGCGGCGCCAACACTGCCTCCTCCTCCCGCCGACCCGATGCGGTGGCCATGACGGATGGTGCTTCCGTCTCCATGGCCGGCGCCTCCGACGCTGCCTCTGATGCCCTCGGAGCCTCCGGCACGTCGGCCCGGGCCGGCTCGGCCACGGGCGGTGTTACGTCCAGCACCTCCGACCGGGTCACCTCAGGGGATGGCTTCGTAGTTGTCGCCCCCGCTCGGGCTGCCTCCTCCGCAGACGGGGGCACAGGCGGCTCCATGGCCACCCCTCGTGGCTCGCTCGACGGGGGCCTCGACAGACGGGTCGACTCAGCCGTCAAGTCCGACGCCCCGTGCGGGGTCCATGAACCTCCTCCCCCTTGCACCGCTCGAAGTCCCGGAATACCTCGATGGCAAAGTGGAGTGACGAGTCCTTCCTCGACGCCAACACCGTCTCCGCCTCGGCAAGGGAACCCTTAAGCTCCTTGAGCGTCCTCTCGAGGTGGGTCACCTCGCCTTGGAGGGCGGCGGTCCATCGGGCGGTGTCAGCCGCCTCCTTGACGGCCTTCTCCTTGGCCGCCACCTCCCGCGTCACATCGGCCTTGAGGCGATCCTGGGCCGCCTCCCCGTCCGCCAGCAGTGCGGCCAACCGGTCCTTCTCCTGAGTGACTGCCTGGATGCTTTGCTCCAGCTGGTACCGCTCGGAGACGGCCCCTGACTTCTTTGCCCGGAGGGTGGTCAGCTCATATGCAAAGCAAGGCGGGTATCATCTGGCCATTCCACACCCGTCCCGGCTGCCAGGTAGCCAGCCCGGATCCCGGGGGCTCCATGCCCCTCACACAAGACTTAAAATACCTTGCACCCGTGCCAGCTCCTCCTCCAGCCTGTAGAAGCCGTGCTTGCCACAGTCGTGGATGGAGACCACCTCCTCGAATAGCTTCTACCACTGGGAGTTCCCCTCCTGCCACATGCAGCCAGAGTCAAAAGACGCTCAAGGAAATCTGGCCCGGTTGCCCGTCAGCCGGTCAACCGGCTCGCATCTCGGGGGCTACACCCAGTGGGTGCACTTGCACGCCCCACTGAAAATTTGATAAGGACGAGAACGCTTACCTCCACGTGCCGCAGGGTGGTGTCGACCGCCTCTGCGAACCGGTCGAGCTCCTGGCGGCACCGGTCCAAGACGCTCCCCAGCTCCTCGAGCGCGGGGACCGGGCCGCCTGCCGGGGGAGCCGGAAGGGTCAGGATGTGGGCCAGCGCCTCCCAGTCCCGGAGCACGTCCTGCATGGACCTCCGGACCCGGCCGCCGCCGCCACCCATCCTAGTGCTCGCAATGGTGCCGGCCGCTGGGAGAGGATTGATGACGGCGAGGGCCCGAGAACCGGTCCCCAATGGCCCCTCACGCGGCGCCAGCGCAGCCTCCTCCTCCCGCCGGCCCGATGCGGTGGCCGTGATGGACGACGCTTCCGTATCCATGGCCGGCGCCTCCGGCGCTGCCTCTGATGCCGCCTCTGGCGCCTTCTCCGGGGTCGCCGGAGCCTCCGGCACGTCGGCCCAGGCCGGCTTGGCCATGGGTAGTGTTACGTCCGGCACCTCCAGCCGGGTCGCCTCGGGGGCCGGCTCCGTAGCCGCCGCCCCCGCTCGGGCCGCCTCCTAAGCGGACGGGGGCGCAGGCAGCTCCATGGCCGCCGCTCGCGGCTCGCTCGACGGGGGCCTCGACAGACGGGTCGACTCCGCCGCCGAGTCCGACGGCCGCGCGGGGTCCGCGGACCTCCTCCGCCTCGTAGCGCTTGAAGTCCCGGAATGCGAGGCCCTGCCTTGCGTTCCGGACTTTGAGGCTCGCAGCTCCGCGAGCCTCTTCTTCTCCTCCCACTACGTGGCCCCGTGCTCAGGGGCAAGCCGACTGGCGGCGTCTGTCAGGTCCACCGCAGATTCCCCCTCGTGGAGCTTGATGGGGTCCCTATGGTGCATAAGGGTCAAACACCCTCGACCCACGATTCCGGAAGAAGCACACGCAAGGAAAAGAAAACACTTACCCGGTGACGACGGGAAGAGCCCACTTGGTGCGTGCTGACGGCTTCTGTGTGGCCACCTTCACCCGCTTACGAACAGGCGGTGAGGCCACCGGCTCCTCCTAAGCCAGCCTCTTCGCTCGGCTGGCAGCTCCGATTGCCGGGGCTTTAGCCGGCCGCTCCATGCTCCGCCCGCGCCGGCCCTGTTGAACTGAGGGGGAGGCATATTCAGGATCATCACATCATCATCATCGTCATCATTATCATCGGTCCAATCCCTGATCGTGGGACCGATAGGGAACTCACCGGCTGCGCTGGGCTCCCCGGCTGCACCAGACCCTCCGGCTCCACTGGGCTCGCCGGCTCGCGGGTCGGCGACTCCTCGACTCCTCCCAAGGAGTCAACCCCCTCTCCAGGCGGGCCTCCCCGCTCGTAGTGTTCGGAGTCAGAGTGGTCGCGTGTCACGCCCAAGATGCGGTCCTATCCTTATTTCGGCACGAGGGCCTCGACAGGGATAGAAGCGCATCTCGTCGTGTTGCAAGAATGGATATCATTACAAGTACATGTATAGAAGAGATGAGTATATGGAATTGGCTTACACTCTCCACAAGCTACATCCGAGTCACATCAATACAACAACATACTCAAACATCATACAGAAGAGCAGGGTCCGACTACGGACGAAATCAAACGATAAAATGACATCCATCCTTGCTATCCTAGGCTGCCACATGGAACCCATCCTAGATTGAAGAAGAAGAAGAAGAAGAAATCCAAATCAAACAAACATGACACTCACGTCAAATCATCGCATTACCTGTACCTGCAACTGTTGTTGTAGTAATCTATGAGCCACAGGGACTCAACAATCTCATTTCCAAGGGTATCAACACTATTAAAGCTTAATGGGTGAGGTATGGTTAAGTGGTGAGGCTGCAACAAGCGACTAAGGATTTATTTGAATGGCTAACTTACGAATACAGAAAATAAAGTATGGTGGTCTACGCATAGTGGACGTGAACTAGCAATGATCACTAACTGATCCTGAACACCTACTTACGTCAAACATAACCCCACTGTGTTCTCTTTCGAATAAGGACTCATGAGAAGAGACAGTCACGGTTACGGACACGGTTGGTGTATTTTATTTGGGTTTACTTCAAGTTTGCTATGACCGGGTGTTAAACAAAGTATCCAAGTTTGCCACATAACCGTGGGCACGGCTTCTCGAAAAGATTTAACCCTGTAGGGGTGCTCCAACTCATCCATCAGAAATTAACCACACGCAGTGGGAATAACCTCAACCACGGATCTCGTGATCTTCCTAGGCAATTCCAAAGGAAATCCGCCACCTCAAGATAGCCCGAAGAATAATCGGAATTCCTCGCTCAAGACGTTAGAGAAAGGTAAAACAAATCCAGCAACCCGCCCGACGTGTCGACGAACCCGATAGGAGCCGCGTATCTCGTTCTTAGGAGACGACAGATAAGCGAAGTGTACGGTGGCCTGATAGACATCTTCCGAGTTGCCCCGGGTTGGCCCCACACGGTGCTCTAGTTTGGACCAACACTCATGAGGAGCACTGGCCTAGGTTGTTGATTAAGATCCGCGGGTGCCGGCGGGTCCCTATGCAATTTTATTAATTATTAGGCAAATGTAGTAACAATGTTGGGACTTGCTAGACAAGATTTATCCCCAAACAAAAAGCAAGGGGTTCCTCATAACAACCCCGAGCATGTTAGGAGCACTCAATTATGGAACATAACACCGGTTCACAAGTAACTAGGGGCGGCAAGAGTGGAACAAAACACCAAGCAAAAGGTCAATCCTTCCACCTTTACCAACTATATATGTGCATTAAATTAAATAGCAGCAATATTGTGATAACAAAAGAATGTCCATCTTGACACATGGAAGCAAATGTACCTGCAGCTTGAAATGTTATAAGAAGGGCTGAGCAAGCGGTAACATAGCCAAACAACGGTTTGCTGGGATGTGGAAGGATTAGAGGGTTTTCATGGCAATGTTGGGAGGCTTGAAAAACAAGTGGTAGGTAGCGTGACATAGCGATAGAAAACGAGACATCTAGCATGGCAATGATAGTAATGGTATCCAAGGAAATGTGTCATCTTGCCTGAGATCCCGCTCGAAAGAAGATCGAGTCCATGAAGAAGACGAGCCAACGTAGTCGAATGAATCCTCACAATCCGAATACTTTCGGAACTCTATCGAGAAGGAAACAATACGGAAACAACAATCAACACACGAGTAACACCACAACATATGCATGACATGATGCACAAACAAATATGATGCATGTCCGGTTTAAATATGCAAGGCATGACAAGCAAGAGCAACAAACAACTACTACACATTAAGTGAAGTTCAATATGCAACGGGTAGCATATTGACGAAACTCCACGTTCGAATTATTTAGTTCGTTCCCGTTTAGCTACACATCAATGTTAAATGTTGTTAGGCATGGCAAGAGGTGAAGCATAAGTAAACTACACTATCTAGGCATCTTAAATGAGGTCGGAAACAACTTATAGTATTTCCGAAACCACCTCATATGTTAATTTCGAAATTGGTCCAGATCTGATCTAATCATATTTTATATTTGTTAAACAACAGAATAAATCATACCATGCAATTCTACACGTCATTCTAGTCAATTTACATAAATGGAACATCTGAAATGGAGCTACGGCCTAAAAGATATGAGCAACACAAGATGCACATGTCATGAATGCAAATGCATGGAAAGTACAATCACGAACATTTCAAATCATGAATGCAGAAAGTTATTATGAAACTACATGATATTCTAAGAAAGTTTCATATGCAACATGTTCCAAATGGAGCTACGGTTCAACAAATACAACCTACACAAGTTATAGTTGAAATCTGTCCAAAACAGCAACTTAACATTTTGCACACATGAAAACAACAAGCTACGAGATCCTAAAATGCACAAACTAAGCATGGGGCAGTAGTTTATGACACATACTACATTCGTATTCACATATCATATTCAAAACATGCATGGATCACATGGTAGGAAGCTCACAAGGTGGCTACTTGAAAACAGTTTCAGACTTAGTGAAAATAGCAGTTTTGATAGTGCAGTTTTTATCATGAAGGCATATTGACAGCAGTAAAACTATATGCTACAGGTTATATTATGGCATGGAACTTAACAGCATGCTAGAGGACAATATCAACTACAAATAACTCCATTATACCAACCCCAAAGGAGTTCTAGATCACTAGCAAAACACATGGCAAGACAGCAACAAAATATTACAGATTCCAGACTTACAAATATTTTGAACCCTCACAACAGCAGAATATTTATAGCAAGTAGACAACAAGAAAACAACACCTAAACATGCATTTCTATGGCAAGCAAAATGTCCAGGGGCTAGGGCACATATCAAAGGGCATATCTCATGTTCAAAATTATTTCATATCATGCATGTATTAAATCACACGAAAATAAAAAAAGGGCATCACAACAAAATGACATGCACCAAAAATGCTCAAATGAAAAAACTAAATGCACGGATAAACCATATGGATTTTTCTACCCCGAGAACATATATAATGTGCATAGGTTCATGTGGGAAAATAAGTCACAATTAATTATGCAAGTTCATGGCATAATCACCTACTAGCAATCATAAATGCAAGTTAAATGCCACTATTACAAACAGGGTTTTTTCATGCATGAAAATGCGATGCCGATAATATGAATTTTTTTTAATATATGGTTGGATTAAATCCCGATGCACGTTAAATGAATATGTCAATGCGACATATGGCAATTATGCAAAATAGCAGAAAATGGCATGTTAAATAGTTTTAAACATGGATGAAATTGGCATATTGATAATCTACGCGAAATTCTACACATTACTCATATTAAAAATATTTTTATACGGTGCACGGTTAATTAGTTATGAATATTTTTAAATTAGGTTTTTTTCTGAATTTAAAATCATTGGTTAATTAGATAAATTCGTAGGAAGGGACAAAAACACAATGGGCCAAAACAAGTGGGCGCAACATAGCAAGGCATCGGCCAGGGCGGAGGATAGGACATCGGGGCTCAAAGCGGCTTGGGGCTGATGGACCGACCTCGGCGGGGGCCCACGAGGCGGAGCAGACGGTCAACGGGGGCTACGGCGGTGCCTTCCTCCTCCCGATGGCAGCGGCAACCATGACGCTAGCCACAGCGAGGGGCGGCACCGGCAGGCGCGGGCAGGCGTGGGGGAGGTCGGGATCGGGCGGATCCGGGCCGGGACTCCCCGGATCCGGCGACAGCGGCGGCCGGCGGCGGAGCTTCAAGCCATGGCGGCAGACTTGCGGCAGATAGGTCAGCGAGCTACGGAGGAGAGGAGAAGGGGAAGGGAAGGAGAGGAAGGGAGAGAGGAGGCCCTGCTCCGGCGGCGGCCGGCGGTGGCGGCTCCGGCGAGGGCCGGCCGGTGGGGCTGCTCGTCCCCAGCGGCTGCGGGCTGTGGGAGCTTGGGGCTGCACTGTGGTCGCCGGACACGTCCGGGTTGGCCGCCAGACATGTCCGGTAGGTGGGAAAATGGACGAATCTGAGCCCCAGATTTCAGATCTGAGGGCCAAATTTGGCTAGGGGCTAGGGCTGCAGGATTGGAGGGAGGTGGAGCTAGCAGGTGGGGTTTTCTAGGGGGTGGCTGCAATTTGGCAAGGGGGAAACCCTAGGGAGTGAGAGACTCTCCATGGGCTTTATATAGGGAAGGCACTAGGGGTGGCCGGATAACGTCCGTCCGATCGCGATCCGACGACCACGAACGGAGGGAGTTGCTAGGTTGGGCTAGCGGGCTGTGTAGTTGGGCCAGGTGGGGATCAGAGAAAGAATTGTGGCCCGTGACACGAGGGTTTTTAAAACAGCGAAACGTCTGATAATAAACCGATGACCGCACTGCTACGGATGACCGAAGGGTATCAAACGAACTGGGAATATGACGAAATTCGACAGGCGCTCTACGTACACTATAATAAGACCGCACGCCAGGAATTGACCGAATCGAAGAATATTTTTGCGCGCACTTTAAAAAAATTTAAAACGATGTCGCGGGCGCGTGCATATGTGGTTGGTCTCAAAATGGTCAGCGACGAGAACGAAGAGAACCGACAACTACGAACGAATGCAAGTTTGAAAATGAGTGACGATGCTATGTAGATGATGCGAATGATGCGATGATGAATGCAACAACCAAACGAATCACAGACAAAAACGGAAAGAAAGGGAATTCTTCTGGAATCTTCTGGAGCGGCGGTCCCGGGCTGTTACATCGCGCTCCGCCTCGAAGATTTGGGGGTGCGGGCCATCCGGCGTGTTCTTTCACACCAACAGCTGCGGTCAGCACGGCGAAGTAAGGTCCGTTGCCGGCCGCTGACATGAAGGGATCAAATGAAAAAGAGCCGCCTCGATGAAAACGTACCAGGGAAGGATGGTTGATGCGGTCGTACGGATCCATGCCGAAGTCCACGATGTCGGCGCCAGCTTGAACATCGTGATGGCGTTCTTCTACGTCAGGTCGACGGTCGTCAGCCGGCAGGGATCCCAGCGGCCGGACATGTCGCAGATTCGGGGTGGCCTCATCTGGATAGGCAGCGCCCAACGCGAGATGAAGGCCGCCACCAGATCGGAGGTGTCCAACCCCTCAGCGCTCTTCAGCTGCGCGAGCCGGTCGAGCTCTGCCAGAGCCACTCCACGCGGGGCGGCTCCCAGCCAGTTTGCTCTGGAAGACTGCGCATTGACGAACATTGGCAGTCGGATGTAGTCCAGGTTTGGGTCGGTGTTCTCCACGTAGAAGAACGTCCGATGCCACCCCTTGACAGAATTGATAAGGGAGAAGGGCACGAAGCGTGCGGTGTCGTGGCAGCATACCGCCGTGCCCTCGCAGGCATTGCTCTTCAGCGCCTTGAGGTAGAAGAGAGAGTTGAAGAGATCAAGGAAGGTGATAACCCCCAAGTATCCCTCGCACAGCGTCACGAAGTCGGCGAGGTAAAGGATGGCGTTGGGGCCGAGGTGGTGGGGCTGAAGATCGAAGGTATCCATCAGCAATCGGAAGAGGTGGCACACCGGGAGCCTGAAACCGTGGGAGAAGTGCTAGACGAAGACGACGTGCTACCCTGGCTGCGGCGCCGGCACCACCTCGTCGCCCTACGTGCGGGCAATCACATGCTCCGCCGGCAGCATCATCCGCATGCGGCAGAGGTCTGCGATGGCCTCCTCGGTGACAAAGGATCCATCCCAGCTTCCTCCACGCCCGTCGGCCATTATGATGGCAGGACGGCGTGCGGGCGCATTTGCAAGCTCGGGAGCGGCAACGCGCGAGGGAGCAGGGGAGGCGAAGAGAAAGGCAGCGAGAGAGCAAAAGGGGTGCGTGTATCTCCACCCCCTGCCCTTCCTCCCCTTTTAAATGGGGAGGCCACGACCGGGGGACATGGGGATTAACTGCGCCCACTCCCCCGGAAACTCCGCGCATGAGTGGGCGGCTCGGGACGTAACTACCGCTTCGGGGCGCAGAGGATCCTAGCCTGCGCCTCGAGGCCTACTGGGCTACGCCCGAGGCCTAGCAGGCTAGGCCCAGGGCGACATCCCGTCTGCCCGCATGCGTAGGGCCCGTGACATCATTACCCACTGCGTAGCGCTTGGTGGGCCGGCCCGGGTTCCGAGGCGAGGCGCCGGAACCTGAGGCGTCGGGTCCAACTGCTGACCCGGCTAGCCTTTCGGCTTCACACCGGAGCCGGGCACCGCTAGGGGGAAGCCGCCGGCCCCCCTTTGTTTGCTGGACGTGGGGCCCCGCCGGCTTCGGGGACTACTAACAGGGTTATTACCCCTGGGTAGGCCAAAGCAACAGGGTTCCCCTCCCCGCTTCGAAGAAAAAGTACGCGACTGGTTGTCCACGGCCGGCTGGAGCGCCGCCGGCTATGGCGATCGTCGGCCGGCTGATGGTGGGCTGGTCGAGGAGCCGGCTCGACCCCTGGCCAGCTAGGCGTGGTCGGCTGCCTCCGGGCCGCCTCCTCCGTTGACCCCTGGGCGGACATGCAATGTCCCGTCCCTCTGCGCACGGGTACGGCGACACGACGTGAGCGCCACGATGGGCGCCATTGTAGCCATAGTGGTCGCTGGCGCACGGGTGCGCATGGCTACAGTCCGGCCGTCCAGGCCGCTGACCTTGGCGAGCGCAACTGGGCGGGGAAACAGTGCCTGCACGCCTCTACCCACTCGATTACCTACCCCCGCGTGGCTAGAGTGTAGCCGGTCATACCGAAGACTTCGGCCGGCTAGCACTAGACAACGCCTCCCGGGCGGCCCGTGCCGCGGCAGGTGGGCGAGGGCCAATTGCGGAGCCGGCTAGCGGGCCCCAGCAGGCGACGGGACCGCGCAACCGATGGACCCTCCTGGACGGCTCGAAGTGCGGGACCCCTTGGTCAACCGGAGAGGCTGCTAGACAGGTCCCCCCTCTTATGTACCTCAGGAATATTGTAAGCCGGGGGGTGGCCTATAAAACCCCCCGAGCCCCCCACGCAACGGGGACAGCAACTCTCACGCACACACCTACGGGATACTTCCCACATTGTCACACTTAGTAGTGGAGGAGGGCAAGCCGGCTGCTCCCTCTTCCTCCTCTAGACTCAGCTCCAGGAGGAACCCTGCAAACATGCCCATCCATCCAATTAGACCAAGCAGGACTAGGGGTATTAGCTCCCTCGGAGGGCCCTGAACCTAGGTACATCATGTGTCACCACCGCTTGTGCCAAATCCCGTTCCCGGAGCCCGTCAACATCCTCCGGCCCCAACCAGCTACGATAAGCCTACCCATGGCATCTGTCATGAGAAAACGACGACAGACATTGCCCTTGTTGCAATCAATAAAAGCCCATGCAGTATTTAAAAAGGGTCTACCAAGGATGATCGACATACTATCATCCTCGGGAATATCAAGATTAACAAAGTCCGTTAGGATAGTGTCACACCCTGAGTTTGTATCACCTTGTTATGTTTGGATTTATAAAATTCGGAGCCAATTAAAACTTTCTCAATGCTTGTGCTTGTTTGAATTGTTGCTTGTTGATTGTGGTATAAGGCACTCTTAGATTCTATCCCTCTTCATATTCATCTTTCTTGACCCAAACCTCTTGCCCAATGATCATGCCATGTGAATAGTGCCCAAAACTATTTTTACCAAAATTTATTTTGACCAAACAGGATTTATCCAAATTAGGTTTTCAAAAACCCCTGAAATGACGTTTGCACTGCAAGTCCTCAAATTGGGTGGATCCTTCTTCCCCAAAGGATTTACTTCAAACCTACTATGTTTATGACTACTCAAAACCACCAAATATTAAATTTAAAGATTATTTTAATATTTTATTTAAGGGTTTTTTCTTAAAACCAGAAATGTTTTTTCATAGGGAAAATTTATTTAAATACATTCAAAATCTTTGAGAAAATTTAGGGAGACTCAATGGACATATATTTTCCATATATATGAGTTTCAACACATGGGCATGTTCAAATCATGGACAAAACCCCTCTACACCGTTTCTGTCCAAATCAAGCTTTTGAAATATTTCTATAAGAAAAATTCTCAATAAATTCCAAGAAATTTCAGCAAGTCAACACTAACATAAGTGATGATCCTTCAAAGTTTCACCTCAATCCAAGTTGATTTGGTTTATCAAACCATTCCAAAACCCTTCCTGTCCAGATTCAAATTTGAACAACTTTACATTATGAAGTTTCCCCCCTTGACCCCAAACTTTGTGGACATGCTCTAATCACCAAATAGTGATGCTACACTAAGTGGTGCATCTGTTGGAAATATGCCCTAGAGGCAATAATAAATTAGTTATTATCATATTTCCTTGTTCATGATAATCGTTTATTATCCATGCCATAATTGTGTTGATCGAAAACTCAGATACATGTGTGGATACATAGACAACACCATGTCCCTAGTATGCCTCTAATAAAATAGCTCGTTTATCAAAGATGGCTATGGTTTCCTATTCATGGACATGAGATGTCATTTGGTAACGGGATCACATCATTAGGAGAATGATGTGATGGACAAGACCCAAACTACAAACGTAGCATCTGATCGTGTTAGTTTATTGCTACTGTTTTCTACATGTCAAGTATATGTTCATATGACCATGGGATCATGCAACTCACTGACACAGGAGGAGTACCTTGTCTGTATCAAACGTTGCAACGTAACTGGGTGACTATAAAGGTGCTCTATAGGTATCTCCGAGGGTGTCTGTCAGGTTGGCATGGATCAAGACTGGGATTTGTTACTCCGTGTGACGGAGAGGTATCTCAGGGCCCACTCAGTAATACAACATCACAATAAGCCTTGAAAGCAATGTGACTAAGTGTTAGCCACGAGATCTTGTATTACGAAATGAGTAAAGAGACTTGTCGGTAACGAGGTTGAACTAGGTATGGAGATACCGACGATCGAATCTCGGGCAAGTAACATGCCGAAGAACAAAAGGAACATCATACGGGATTAACTGAATCCTTGACATAGAGGTTCGACCGATAAAGATCTTCATAGAATATGTAGGAAAAAATATGAGCATTCAGGTCCCGCTATTTGTTATTGACCGTAGAGGTGTCTCGGTCATGTCTACATAGTTCTCTAACCCGCAGGGTCTGCACACTTAAGGTTCGGTGACGTTTCTGTACTATAGACTTATGTATGGTGGTTACCGAAGGTTGTTCGGAGTCCCGGATGATATCTCATATGTCATGAGGAGCTCCGCAATGGTCCGAAGGTAAAGATTGATATATAGGAAGTCCTTTTTTGGTTGCCGGAAAAGTTTCGGGCTCATCGGTAGTGTACCGGGAGTGCCGGTAGTGTACCGGGAGACCATCGGGAGGGTTATTTCGACCCAAGAGGCTACATGGGCTGTGGGCAAGTGAATACGAGTCCTTAGTGGGCTAGTGGAATTCCTACACAAGTCCCATGCGGCTGGGAAGAAAAGCCCAAAGAGAAAAAGATGGAAAAGGCAAAAATACCAAAATAAGGAGGAGTCCTAGTCCTACTAGGATTGGAGGAGGATTCCTCCTCTCCTCCCACTTCGGCCGAAGCCTAGAGGGCTTGGCCCTTGCGCCAAGACTCCCCCTCTCTTCCTCTTATATATACTAGAGGTTTTAGGGTTTTTTGCACTAGATTTTCTACCACGTGCTACCCTCTCCTCTAGTGCATAGTTTCTCCTCTAGATCGGTTTTCTGTAGTGCTTAGGCGAAACCCTGCCGGAATAGCCCCAGCACCATCACCGCAGCGCCGTTGCGCTGCTAGAGAACTCTTCTACCTCTCCGTTCCCTCTTGCTGGATCAAGAAGGTGGAGATCGTCATTGAGTTGTACGTGTGCGGAACGCGGAGGTGTCGTCCGTTCAGGGCTAGATCGGAAGGACCGTGATCATGATCGCAAGATAGATCGTGATGAGATCGCGGGACATACCGTGATGAGATCGCGGGACAGATCGTGATGAGTTCGCGGGACGGATCGTTATTGGATCGCGGGATGGATCATGATGAGATCATGGGACGCTCGGCAATTTGGATCGCGAAGACGTTCGACTACACCAACCACGTTTCTTAACGCTTCCCGCTTAGCGATCTACAAGGGTATGTAGATCCACTCTCCCCCTCGTAGATTCTCATCACCATGGATAGATCTTGCGTGTGCGTAGGAAATTTTTTGTTTCCCATGCAACGTTCCCCAATACTGGCATCATGAGCTAGGTCTATGTGTAGATGAGATCTCGAGAAGAACACAAAGAGTTTTTGAGCGTTGATGCTTAGATTGCTTCCTCCCTTGGTCGTGTTTTCGTTCAGCGGTATTGTGGTATGAAGCGGCCTAGACCAACCTTACTCGTACGCTTACGAGAGACCGGTTCCATCAACTGATGTGTAACCTCGTTGCACAAACATGTTTGGTGGGTGCCTGTTTCTCTTACTTTAGTTGGATCGGATTCGACAAAGGTAGTCCTTGAGAAGGTTGAAAAGCAACTTATGTATCACCATTGTAGTTTATGCGCAGGTGAGAATTGTTCTTGCTAGATAGCCGTAGCAGCCACGTAAAACATGCAACAACAATTAGAGGACGTCTAACTTGTTTTTGCAGGGTATGTTGTGATGTGATATGGCCAATTACATGATGAGATATATGTGATGTATGAGATGATCATGTGTTGTATAGAATATCATGACTTGCATGTCGATGAGTACGGCAACCGGCAGGAGCCATAGGGTTGTCTCTAATTATTGTACGGCAACCGGCAGGAGCACTATGTAATGCTTTACTTTATCGCTAAACGGTAGACATAGTAGTAGAAGCATGATGGGCGCGACAACCCCGATGGTGACACGTTGATGGAGATCAAGATGATGGAGATCATGGTGTCGTGCCGGTGATGATGGAGATCATGCCAATGCTTTCAAGATGGAGATCAAAAGCACAAGTTCATGGCCATAAAATGTCACTTATGATTTGCATGTGATGTTAATCCTTTTATGCACCTTGTTTTGCTTAGGACGACGGTAGCATTATAAGGTGATCCCTCACTTAATTTCAAGATAAATTGTGTTCTCCCTGAGTGTGCACCGTTGCGAAAGTTTGTCGTGTCGATACATCACATGATGATCGGGTGTGATAGACTCTACATTCACATACAATGGGTGCAAGCCAGTGTTGCACATGCAGAACACTCGGGTTAAACTTGACGATCCTAGCATGTACAGACATGGCCTCGAAACACAAGAGACCAAAAGGTCGAACATGAGTCAGATAGTAGATATGATCAACATAATGATGTTCACCATTGAAACCATCTCAACTCATGGGATGATCGGACTTGAGTTGGTGAATTTGAATCATGTATCACTCGAATGACCGGAGGGATGTCAATTTGAGTGGGAGTTCTTCAGTAATATCATTAACTGAACTCATTATCATGAACATAGTCAGTAGTGTCTTTGCAAATTATGTTGTAGATTACTTGCTCGCGCTATAGCTCCCTTGAATTTTCATCTGTTCCTAGAGAAATAGAGTTGAAAGATGATGGTAGAAATATTGCGGACTGGGTCTGTGATTTGAGGATTGTCCTCATTGCTGGACAGAAGGTTTATGTCCTTAATGCACCGCTCGGTGCACCAACCCCTCTAGCATTGTCTGTAGATGTTGTGAACATCTGACAGGCACATTCTGATGACTACTTGATAGTTTAGTGCGTCATGCATTACGGCTTAGAATTGAGGCTCCGAAACGTTTTGAACGTCACAGAACATATGAGATGTTCTAGGAGCTGAAATTAGGATCTCAGGCTCATGCCCGTGTTGCGAGATATGAGATCTCCAACAAGATTCTTTGCCTGCAAGATGAAAGAGAATAGCCCAATCATTGAGCATGTCCTCAGATTGTCTGGGTGCTACAATCGCTTGAATCGAGTGGGAGTTGATCTTCCAGATAAGATAGTGATTGATATAGTTCTCCAAGTCACTGTCACTAAGATACTAGAACTTGGTGATGAACTATAAGATGCCAGGGATAGAAATAATTATCCCTGAGCTGTTCGTGATGTTTGACACCGCGAAGGTAGAAATCAAGAAGGAGCGTCAAATGTTGATGGTTAGTAAAATCACTAGTTTCAAGAAGGGCAAGGGTAAGGGCAAGGAGGGAAACTTCATGGATGGCAAGTCAGTTGCTGCTCCAGTGAAGCAACCCAAAGTTGAACCCAAACCCGAGACTAAGTGCTTCGATTATGAGGAGAGCGGACTCTGAAGCGGAACAACCCTAGATACTTGGTACATAAGAAGGCTGGCAACGTCGACAGAAGTATATTTGATATACGTGTTATTGATGTGTACCTTGCTAGTCTTGCTAGTAGCACCTGGGTATTGGATACCGTTTCGGTTGCTAAATGTTAGTAACTCGAAATAAAAGCTACAGAATAAACGGAGAACTAGCTAAGGGTGAGGTGACGATGTGTGTTGGAAATGTTTCCATGGTTGATGTGATCAACATCGAACGCTCTCTCTACCTTCGGGATTAGTGACGAACCTAAATAAATGTTATTTGGTGGTTTGCATTGAACATGAACGTTATTAGATCATGTTTATTGCGACACTATTATTCATTTAAGTTAGAGAATAATGGTTATTTTGTTTACATGAATAATACCTTCAATGGTCATGCACCCAGTGAGAATGGTTTGTTGAATCTTGATTGTAGTAATACACATGTTCATATGCTGATGGATCTTTGGATTCATTCAATTTCGAAACGGTTAAGACATGTGAACCATGCCTCTTAGGCAAGATGACTAAGGACCCCGTTTTCCGGATTGATGGAGTGGGCAAGTGATTTATTGGAAATGATACATGTTGATGTATGCAATCCAATGAGTCTTGTAGCGTGCGGTGGACATCGTTCTTTTCTTACCTTCACTGATGATTTGAGTAGATATAGTGTATATTTACTTAATGAAACACAAGTCTGAATCGTTTGAAAGGTTCAAGAAAATTCAGAGTGAAGTTTAAAGATCATCGTGACAAGAAGATAAAAATGCCTGCAATATGATCGTGGAGGTGAATATCTGAGTTACGAGTTTGGCATACAACTTTAGACGATGTGAAAGTTGTTTCACAACTCACGCCACCTGGAACACCATAGTGTGATGGTGTGTCCGAACGTCATGGTCATGCTCTATTGGATATGGTGCGTGCTATGATGTCTCTTATCGTTTTGCTACTATAATTTTCGGGTTATGCATTAGAGACAACTACATTCACTTTAAATAGGGAACCATCTAAATCCATCGAGATGACACCGTGTGAATTATGGGTTGATAGAAACCTAAGCTGTCATTTCTTAATGTTTGGGGCTACGATGCTTGTGTGGAAAATGTTTTCACCTAATGAGGTCGAACCCAAAGCGGACAAATGCGTCTTCATAGAATGCCCTAAGAACAGTTGGGTGAACCTTCTATCTCAGATCCAAGCATAAAATGTTTGTTGCTAAAACTGGGTCCTTTCTTGAGAAAAAGTTTCTCTCGAAAGAATTGAGTGGGAGGAAGATAGAACTTGATGAGGTTATTGAACCTTTGTTTCAAGGAGAGAGTAGCGTAGCGCAGGAAGATGTATCTGTCAAGCCTACGTTAGTTGAAGAGGAAGTTAATAGTGATGATCATGAAGCTTCAGATCAAGTTACTATCGAACCTCGTAGGTCGACAAGGATGCGTACTGCTCCTGAGTGGTATGACAACCCTGTCTTGGAGGTCATGTTGTTGGACAACAATGAACCTACGAGCTATGGAGAAGCGATGATGGGCCCGGATTCCGACAAATGGTTAGAGGCCATGAAATCCGAGAAAGGATCCATGTATGAAAACCAAGTATAGACTTTGGTATACTTGCTCGTTGGATGGCAGGTCGTCGAGTACAAATGGACCTTTAAGATGAAGACAGACGCTGATGGTAAATGTCACCATTTATAAAGCTCGACTTGTTGCAAAGAAGTTCACGACAAGTTCAATGAGTTTACTACGATGAGACTTTCTCACTCGTAGCGATGCTAAAGTCTGTTGGAATTATGTTAGCAGTTGCTGCATTTTTCAATTATGAAATCTGGCAGATGGATGTCAAAACATCGTTTCCTTAACGGTTTACTTGAGGAAAGATTGTATGTGATACTACCAGAAGGTTTTGTCATCCTAAGGATGCTAAAAGGTGAGCAAGCTTCAATGATCCTTCTATGGAATGAAGCAAGCATCTCGGAGTTGGAATATACACTTTGATGAGGTGATCAAAAATTTTGAGTCTATACAAAGTTTATGAGAAACTTGTATTTGCAATAAAGTGAGTGGGAGCACTATAGAGTTTCTGATAAGTATATGTGGATGACATATTGTTGATCGGAAATAATGTAGAATTTCTGGAAAGCATGAACCGTTGTTTGAAAAGTGATTTTCAAAGGAAGACCTGGATAAAGCTACCTAATTGTTGAGCATCAAGATCCATAGAGATAGATCAAGATGTTTGATGAGACATTGAATGAGTACATACCTTGACAAGATAGTTCAAAATGGATCATTCAGAGAAAGAGTTCATGCCTATTTTGTAAGGTGTGAAGTTGAGTGAGACTCAAAGCTCGACCACGGTAGAAGAAAGAGAAAGGACGAACATCGTCCCCTATGCCATACCCTAGGCTCTGTATAGTATGCCATGTTGTGTATCGCACCTGTGTGTGCCTTGCCATGAGTCCGTCAAGGGGTACAAGAGTGATCCAGGAGTGGATCACTAGATAGCGGTCAAGATTATCCTTAGTAACTAAAAGACAAAGGAGATGTTTCTCGATTATGGAGGTGATAAAGAGTTCGTCGTAAAGAGTTACGTCGATGCAAGCTTTAACACCAATCCAGATGACTCGTAGAAGCAATCTGGATACGTATAGTGGAGCAGCCATATGGAATAGTACCAAGTGGAGTGTCATAGCAGTGTTTACAGTTGGACAAAGAGATTTGCAAAGTACACATGGATCTGAATGTTGCAGACCCGTTGATTATAAGACCTCTCTCACATGAAAAGCATGATCGAGCCCAGGAACTCATTGGATGTTAGATTCATAATAATGCGAATCACATGGTGATGTGAACTAGATTATTGACTCTAGTGCAAGTGGGAGACTGTTGGAAATATGCCCTAGAGGCAATAATAAATTAGTTATTATCATATTTCCTTGTTCATGATAATCGTTGATTATCCATGCTATAATTGTGTTGATCGGAAACTCAGATACATGTGTGGATACATAGACAACACCATGTCCCTAGTATGCCTCTAATAGACTAGCTCATTGATCAAAGATGGCTATGGTTTCCTAGCCATGGACATGAGATGTCATTTGGTAATGGGATCACATCATTAGGAGAATGATGTGATGGACAAGACCCAAACTACAAACATAGCATCTGATCGTGTCAGTTTATTGCTACTGTTTTCTGCATGTCAAGTATATGTTCCTATGACCATGAGATCATGCAACTCACTCACACTGGAGGAGTACCTTGTGTGTATCAAATGTCGCAACGTAACTGGGTGACTATAAAGGTGCTCTACAGGTATCTTTGAGGGTGTCTGTCAGGTTGGCATGGATCAAGACTGGGATTTGTTACTCCATGTGACGGAGAGGTATCTCAGGGCCCACTCGGTAATACAACATCACAATAAGCCTTGCAAGCAATTTGACTAAGTGTTAGCCACAGGATCTTGTATTACGGAACGAGTAAAGAGACTTGCCGGTAACGAGGTTGAACTAGGTATGGATATACCGACGATCGAATCTCGGGCAAGTAACACGCCGAAGAACAAAAGGAACATCATACAGGATTAACTGAATCCTTGACATAGAGGTTCAACCGATAAAGATCTTTGTAGAATATGTAGGAACCAATATGGGCATCCAGGTCCCGCTATTGGTTATTGACCGTAGAGGTGTCTCGGTCATGTCTACATAGTTCTCGAACCCGCAGGGTCTGCACACCTAAGGTTCGGTCACGTTTCGGTAGTATAGAGTTATGTATGGTGGTTACCGAAGGTTGTTAGGAGTCCTAGATGAGATCCCGAACATCACGAGGAGCTCCAAAATGGTCCGTAGGTAAATATTGATATATAGTAAGTCCTATTTTGGTCGCCGGAAAAGTTTCGGGCTCATCGGTAGTGTACCGGTAGACCATCGGGAGGGGTATTAGACCCAAGAGGCTACATGGGCTGTGGGAGAGTGAATACCAGCCCTTAGTGGGCTGGTGGAAGTCCCACACAAGTCCCATGCGACTGGGAAGCAAATCCAAAAGAGAAAAAGGTGGAAAAAGGCAAAAAGACCAAAATAAGGAGGTGTCCTAGTCCTACTAGGACTGGAGGAGGATTCCTCCTCTCCTCCCACTTCGGCCGAAGCTTAGAGGTCTTGGCCCTTGCGCCAAGCCTCCTCCTCTCTTCCTCTTATATATAATAGAGGTTTTAGGGTTTTTGCACTAGATTTTCTGCCTCATGCTACCCTCTCCTCTAGTGCGTAGTTTCTCCTCTAGATCGGTTTTCTGCAGTGCTTAGGCAAAGCCCTGCCAGAATAGCTACACCACCATCGCCGCAGCACCATCGCGCTGCCAGAGAACTCTTCTACCTCTCCACTCCCTCTTGCTGGATCAAGAAGGCGGAGATCATCATCGAGCTGTACGTGCGCTGAACGCGAAGGTGTCGCCCGTTCGGCGCTAGATCGGAAGGACCGTGATCAAGATCGCAAGACGGATCGTGATGAGATCGTGGGACGGATCGTGATGAGTTCGCAGGACGGATCGTGATTGGATAGCGGGATTGATCGTGATGAGATCGCGGGATGCTCAGCGATTTGGATCGCGAAGACGTTCGACTACACCAACCGCATTTCTTAATGCTTCCCGCTTAGCGATCTACAAGGGTATGTAGATCCACTCGCCCTCTCGCAGATGCTCATCACCATGGATAGATCTTGCGTGTGTGTAGGAAAATTTTTGTTTGCAATGCAACGTTCCACAATAGCATCAAGGTTAATATCTTAGCATAACTAGATCTATAGAACCTGAATCTTTTAGTTTCTAGGGTTCACAAAGCTTCCATTGTCAACTTTGCCCAATTGAGCTCAAATTTGGTGATCCTTCTCATTTTCACCTAACATTTGACCCTGTTGAGTATCTCAGTGAGTGGGTAAATTTTTCTTGCCCAAACACCCATCAAACACCTTCTGGTGAAATGGTAAAGTCTCTGTTTTCACCCCTTTCTCTATTTCCCTTGCCTCCAAATTTTTACCTCACCCTCTGGCAGTGCCCAAGCACCCATAAAAAAAATCCAAGTCCTTAAGCCACTGGGAGATGGGGTAAACCCCCCATTTTTACCCCTGGACAGCCCTGGCAAGAGCTCTCTCTCCCCTCCCCTCTGACTCTATTCTTCTCCAGGGGCATCCAAGGCATTTTTCTCTTATCCTAGATGCCCTAGATTCCCCTAGACACCCTTGGCCACGCACAAGACACCGTTGGCATGCCGTGGCATGCCAAACTCGCGCTCTCGAGCATGCTACATTTTCGACAGGCACTGTAGACATTGCCCACTGCATGGCCCCGACCGCCTCAAGCGCCCCCCCTCTTGCTAGATGGTCGGCCTCGGCGTCCGCAACACGCCGCCCCTTGTCCCCCCTCCTCTCTCTCCCTCCTCGCACACGTCGCGGCCGCCCGAGCCAGCCAACCGCGGATCTCACACGCGGGCGCTCCCTCGCCTCTCTCCTCTCTCTCCCGCCTAGCCTAGACCGACCCCATTAGCACCTCGGACTCGCTCTCTCCCTTCCTCGTGCCCTCCAACGAGCGCCCCGTCCTCACCGGCGCACCACGTCCATGGTGCACCGACGCCCGGCTATAAAAACCCTCCCCCGAGCACCCACTGCTCTCCTCTTGCCCCTCCTTCCCTTAGCTGCTCCCCCGTGCCGAGTCCCCTCGCCCTCGTGCTCAGGAGCTCGAGCCCAAGCCAAACCCTCGCTGCCATGCGGGTTTATCCCTCGTCGGTGATTCCCTCAGCCCCGGTGGCAGCCTCGACCACCCACCGACGCGCAGGAAACCCCTGAGCGCGCCAGTGCCTTCCGGTTGAGCTGCCGTGGCCGGAGTCCTCGCCGGTGAGCTCCTCCCCATCCCTGTCGTGAGGAGAGGGATGACAGGTGGGGCCCACTTGTCATACCCTCACCTCCCTCCTCTCTTGCTGCCAAGTTGGGCCTACGGGCAGGTTTAAAAATAAACCTACCGCACACGGCGTCACCCTAGGCCGGTTTTGGCTCGAGAGGCACAATGCCCTTTTTATTTTTCTTTTTCTCCCCTGCTTCCAAAAATCCCACGGATCTAAAAATAATTCCAAATCCAATAATTTTTCCACCTAAATTCCTAGAATATTCCATAGAATTTAATAGTGCCTTTTGTGTAAATTTTTGAAAATCTTCCATGCACTGTTTTATTTTAAAACCTGTATTTAGGCATCTTTTTGTCTCTATTTAATAATTTCAAAAAAACTTTTCACAACAAAACCCTAGGAAAATATTTTTAATATAGATTTTAGTATTTATCAGAGTAGGGTAGCATTTTTAATAATAGTTTGTGTGCTCTATTTTTGTGTGATGCTTATTTTTATCGATTTTATTCACGACGTTAGATTGCGCTATTGACGAGGGAATTGGACCCGAAGACTTTGAAGACCCCGGAGACTTTGTTGATCCAGGCAAGCAGCCCTTTGACCATGTTAAGAAACTTTTTCATGCATGACATATAGCACTTGTTATTCCGATGATTGATCATGATGTGGTGCTCCCCCTTCGGTGGGTTGCCTCCGATACTTTTCCTATTGACACTTGCATCGTGCATGACCCTACCACCTTATGAGGGTTATGCGGGTGGGTGTAGATAGAATGCTAATAGATGCTACGCGAGTGGGATGGGATTTATGCGTAGTGATGGAAAGGACGAAATGATTTCAAAGACTTTTCGAAAACCCCATCGGGTGCCCCTAATGCCCGAGGGAGATGATGATGAGTTGGGTGACCACTTGAGAAAGAAGTGGTGTACCGGGACAAGTTGAGAGTGTGTTTTCGAAAACGGAGAGTTTTAAGGTCTGTTGAGTGTCCCAACCTTACATGCACAACCACGATACCCCTTATGGGACGGGGCTCTGTTGATTACTCTGGTGGGTACTAGTAAGGAGCCCACATTACTAGTGGTGGGAGTGGCGTGGTCACTCTCGATACGGGGTCATGCCGGTATGGACGATCATGCGCTGTCTTTATAGACACCGGGCACACTGTTGGTCCCTGCATGGATGCTATGAGTGATGTACATCATGTGGGCTGGGTACCAATCGAGTGGACTCCTTGTTTGGTATCGCCAGGGGAAATCCATTGTTCGGGTGCTTACCTCGGGTACGTTATATACCGCGAGTCGTGGATGACATGGAAGTTCCCCGAGTCTTGTGGGTAAAGTGTGCAACCTCTGCAAAGTGTAAAACTATTCGAATAGCCATGTCCGCGGTCATGGACAATTGGAGGTCCTTCTTAAACTATGTCCGGATGTTTTCGCAAACTTGGTGTGAGTGTGTGTGTGTGTGTGTGTGTGTTGGTGACAAAGAGGTTACTTGAGCTAAGTCCAATGACCTAGCTTGACGATTGACTAAGTCTGATGACTTAGCATAATAAATGAACATGAGATGTTCAACCCCGGCTTATGATGATAACTGTAACTTGTTCATAGTTACTTGATCATGTCATTGATTCAAAAATAGCTTTCCGCAAAATACGAATTAATGCTATGTCATGCATTGTTATTACCTTGATCCAAACATGGGTTGCTTGCGTGTACATTCAAAGTACTCTTTGGCTTGCCACTGGTTATTTAACTAGTCAGGCATGGAAGAACAGGAGTACGATGAAGAGATCGTTGGTGACGAACATACGAACTAGGACGCTTCCCAGTCAGAATGCCTATAGGTTTAAGGCAGATGGCATGGGTTCACGCTTTCGATCAAGACTTCCACTGCTTGTTCTATTTAAGTGTTTGGCCCTTATGGCCCTATCTATGTAAGACTAGACCTTCATGGTCTTTATTTGTGTAAGACGCTAAATGTGGATGTAAGACTCTTGTTATTCAGCTTTTGTGTGTTCAATGAGCATTGATCTCTGGGATCACTGTACACGTGCATTTGGTGATCACAACATATGAGTCGGGGTCCCCACGGAGCTGGTATCAGAGCCATCCTGGCTATAGGAAGCCCTTAGGTAGCATGGACGTTAGTTAGGACAAAACCGTTTTTCAAAAACTACACCTAGCACCTATACTTAGGAATTATATACTATTTACCTCTTCTATTCTTCACACAACACTTTGCTGACTCTCCTCCCTTCAAACCCTTGTAGATGGTCATCATACCCGAAGCCTTCCTGACATCCGGCTTTCCCTTACTCGTTGGGGATAGCCTAGAGAAGTGCCAGATTTGCCAACCACCCATTTTTCTCTACCACGAGCACTGGGTCGATGCCGTCACGAGGGAGTACCACGTGGATGTTGTCGTGAAGGCAAACGACTCCCCGGCCAGTTGGTTCTTTGAAGGACCACGGATGGAGACCATGATACTCGCAGTCGAGTCAGCTGCACGCAAGACACTCCTACACCTTCGAGACATCATTCCAGAGATGGCCGATGAGCCGGCTACTCGCTGCCTTCCCTTCAGGAAGGATGATCTTGGTGAGAGTTGGACACTGGTTCCAACCCAGGAGGATGGCACACCACACGGGTTCTAGACCTACTTCAGCCTCTCTGTCGATAGTCTGGTTCACCACTTGATTAAGGAGTTCGTGAAGCTCCGCGAGGAACTTCACCACACCCAAGAGCTACTTCGGCAAGCCAAGACGAAGCCAGACAAGATCAAGAAGGATGGATCCCCCAAGGGATGACCAGCTGTCGCTTACAGAGGAGGAGTGCCCCCAACGAGAGATGCACCCACACGTCGTCATCGCATGAGTGCAAAGGAGTATCGTGAGCTCTTCACCGACCCGCCTGCAAAGCGTCATCGTGATGGACCTCCTCATTCCCCGACCCCTTCGACCGGGAATGATGCCCATTCGAATGACAAACAGGAGGAAGACCCAGAGGAGCATGACTATGAGACCGAGCACTCCACCACCTGAGTCCGAGAACCCCTAGGGTAGGATGAGTCATGTATCCCTCATGCAAAGTCGAGTCCGTGTAATGGTTCATATGAAACCATGTGTACTTGTTGTTTGTTTTGTTGTTTGTGTTCTGATGCAAGTCGCGCTTTTGCCTTAGGCAACATGTAAGCGACTCCATCGTCTATCTTAATATATGTTGGTCTTTCGATCTTTGTTTTACCACACTTGCACTCGACCGATCCCGTTAGGCGTGCTCTTCCAATGTTGCTTTTCCTCTCGTCTATCCTAGTTGTTTGACTTGGTTGCTCCAAATAGGATGGTGACTGCTACCTGTAACAGCTCCTTCGCCAACCCTGAAGCCGACAACTGGAGCCAGCAACAGGGAGCTGGTGGGGCTGCTCATGCTGGAGGACACCAGGAGCAGCCACAAGGAGACATTCCCCCGCCACCACCTCCACCGGAGAACATGACCATAGCTCAGTTCCTCCAAGTTCTTTGGGAGGAGCGCCAAGCCAACAATGCTGCTATTCAGCAGATGGCTCAGGCCCTTGTGAACAACCAGCAGCAAGGCAGGAACATCTCCATCCAATGGCGTAGGGATATTACTTTTCCGGCCATTTAGATGCCGAGTCATCCAAAGGACTAGAACAAGACTTGGTTCTACTGTGAGGATACCTCTCCTGAGAATGAGCGTCCACTGCCGGGTTATCGTCCCTCCCGGCTCAAGACAACTTCAGAGCTTCCTGGCCGGCTATCAGCTTCGGAACGTGCAAGGTACGAGCCGGCTCACGCCAAGATCAAGGCCCTCATGGCCCATGGTTTAACCAGGCTGGATTTGATCCGCTGCTGGATTTCTTGGCAGATTATGCCCTTAAGTCATAGAAGCCGGCTCTTGTGTGAATACGAAGGCAAGTATGATAGTTCATTATGCTTCAGCCAATAACCACTGACGGAGGATGACATCACCACCGTCATCTGGAGCCTTGTCCATGAAGCATCCGGATCATGCAGCGCCATTGGCCTGGCGCCTTTTAACGCCAAAAATCCGGCTCCAGATGTAAGGTGACTCTTCACCCCTTTTTCTCCTTATCACTTATACTTTTCTGACTCATTATAGTTTAACCGGTTTACCTTTCTAGGCCAACTCTGATTTCTGGAAGAAGGAGTATGTTTATCCATTGAAGAAGCCCAAGAAGAAAGTTCTGGCTAAGAAGTCCAAGAAGACCGCCCCACAAGAAGGATGGTTTGACCCGCCGCAATCGTCCGACTCAGAGGTAAACATTGGCTGCTTTCTGCCATTTTATTACCTTATTTCACTTTGCGACCTCGACATTGTCTCATCTTTCTTGAATTGTCTCTCAGAAATAACCCTCTTCCGGCGACTCTTCGGTGATCGCTCTGCCGCCTCCCAAGATCAACCCGTCGTAAGTATTTCCCACTATGACATCTGGCTCTTTATGCGGCAGTAGTATCCTTTGGATTCTGATCCTCCCATTTTACAGTGCTCAAGCCAAGCATCGGAAAACCAACAAGTCCTCCCCCGGCCCTGTTGCCCAAGAGTCGGAGCATTCAAAGCCGGATGACTCGCGGCCGGCTGAAGATATCCCAGCCGCTTCTGCAGAGCTGACCGTGTAGTCCACACACATACGCCATGTGCCATTCTTTTTTAGCACCAGCACCGGGTTAGCCAACCATTCCGGGTGAAAAACTTCAATGATAAAACCTGCTGCCAAAAGCCGGGCAACTTCTTCCCCAATAGCCTTGCACCTCTCCTCATTGAACCGCCACAAAAACTGTTTAATCGGCTTAAACTTTGGATCCACATTAAGGTTGTGCTCAGCGAACTCTCTCGGTACACCCGGCATGTCAGAAGGTTTCCATGCGAAGATGTCCCGATTCTCACGGATGAATTCGATGAGCACACTTTCCTATTTGGGATCCATGTGAGATCCAATGATGAACTACTTAGATGAGTCGCCCGGAGTGAAATCTACTGGCTTGGTATCATCTGCTGAAAACCTGAGGGGCGGCTCAACCTCTGTGGTGGGCTTTTTCAGCTGGGTCATATCCTCCAGATCAACATTCTCCTTACAGAACTTAAGTTCCTCCTGGGCGCAACTGGACTCTGCGTAAGCCACGTCTCCTTGTTCACACTCAATAGCCATATTTCGGTTACCATGAACGGTAATGGTACCGTTTAAGCCAGGCATCTTGAACTGCAAGTAAACATAGCAGGGCCTAGCCATGAACTTAGCATAAGCCGGCCGTCCAAATAACACATGATAAGGACTCTTGATCTTGACCACTTCAAACCACAAGGATTCCACCATGTAATTGTACTCATCACCAAAAGCCACTTCCAACGAAATCCTGCCCACCGGATGCGCCGACTTACCCGGAACCACACCATGAAAGACGATGGATGAAGGTTTTAAATCCTTGTCAAGCAACTTCATCCGTCGGAAAGTGTCATAATAAAGGATGTTTATGCTGCTGCCGCCATCCATAAGCACCTTGTTCACCATATATCCGCTCACCTGGGGGGCTACAACCAAAGCCAGCCGCCCCGGGTCATCGACACGCGGCGGGTGATCTTCTCGGCTCTAGGTTATGTCATATTTAGACCACTTTAAGTACTGCAGAAGAGCCGGTGCAACCGCATTAACTGCCCGCTTTCGCAACTTCTAGTCCCGTTTGTTGAGACCGGTCGTGAATACGTGGTACTACCCAGAGCTGAGCTGCTTCGGATTACTCTCAAAACCAGACTGATTACGCTGTTGTTGTTGATTATTGTTACCAGGATGCGGCTGGTGTCCCCCTGATTATCCTGACACGGATGATTGGACCCTGAGCCGCCAGAAACAAACCCAACTCTTGACCCACCATGTCCTGAGCCGCCTGGCAGACCACCATCTCGATTGTTAGGTTGTGTGAAATACCGCTTGTACTTTTGCATGAAATTGCAATTCCCCATGTGTGGTTTGCCGGCTTATCAGGCAGACTGTGATTTGGACAAGGTCGCTTAAGTAACTCCTCCATGTTCGAGGAAGAGCTATCCTTGCCAAAGGGTGGTATGAACCTCCTATTGCCTTTGGGTAATTCTACTAGGTGTTTGTATTAGCCATCAGCTCTGACCCGGCCTCTGGATTCTTATGCTTGCTCTAGCTACCATTGTTTGCCGCACCCTTGCCTTGATTGCCCTTCTTACCTTGGCCAGCTTTCTCATCATCAGAACCCGGATCTTTCATGCTGACAGAGTCGGCATATTTCATGAGAGCCATCATGAGCTCTCCCATGTCCTGACACGTATGTTTGAGCCGGCCAAGTTTCTGCTTCAGAGGACCAAAGTGCAGTTCTTCTCCAAGATCAGTACCGCTTGGGCCGCCGTGATCTGCTCCGAGGAGTGGATGATTGTCAAGACCCGCCGTACCCAATGATGGGATGACTCGTTCTCCTGTTGGACACAGTGATCAAGATCCACAATGGTCATAGGCTGCTTGCGCGTCCCTTGAAAGTTTTTAATGAACCGGGCCCGGAGCTCCGCCCATGAATTGATGGTATTAGGTGGTAACCCATTTAGCCACGTGCGAGCCGGGCCTTCAAGCATCATGACGAAATACTTGGCATAAACCGCCTCAGTGACATCCAGCATCTCCATGGCCAGTTCATAACTCTCCACCCAAGCCTTTGGGGGTAAATCAGCGGTATAATTTGGGACCTTGGGGGGCCCTTTGAAGTCTTTCGGCAGTCGTTCGCTCCGTAGAGCCGGTGACAAACACGGCAGCCCTCCCGTCCTGGAGTTTACTCCTGCCCCTACCGAAACGGAAGGCACGGGCTCTTGGTAAGCCAGCTTAGTTGGCGCCTCTTGCGGGCTTCTCGCATGGTTTACAAATGCTGATGTGTCTCTACCCGGCCGGTGACCCTTCAGAATCTCTCTGTGCCGGTTGCTGCTGGAACCTGCTGGTGACTCGTAGCACCGGCTAAAGCTGCAGCTGGGGAGAGGGGTTGAATGAACACGGCTCCGGCTGTGAGTATATTTCTCCTGCTGGCCCACGGCCGTCTTCAGGTACCCGATGGCATTCTGCACATCCTCTGCAAAGGGTGCTTCATCCGGGATAGGAATTGTCTCAAGCCGGGTGGCCGCTGCCACCATATTCTCTGCCGGGTTAGAATAATGACCCGCCGGCGTTGGAAAGCTACCAGGTGAAGCTTGGTTACGCCGGGCCGGATGAGTCATTGGTCGCTCTGTCGGGCGGCTTTCAGGTGCGTCTGTTACTCGCCCCACGCCAGGAGTATTGAAGAGGTTCCTTGCTTCATAGCACTCTGGTAGACGGGATTGATGCCTCCTCCGATGTATCGCTGTTGTTGATATTTGCTCCAGCCCAAGATGGAAAGCATCTGCCTTGATACGTTCTGTCTCTTCCTCCATCTGGATCTTTAGCACAGCCATCCTTTGTCGTTCCTCTGTCATCCGGCCTTTGATCCTTGCGATCTCTAAATTCCGAGTTGCTTGATTATATGGTGTGATCTCAGTGGCCATTAAAGCCGCGAGCTCGTCCATCAGCTCCACAAGAACTTGAGCCGGCGGCGGCGGGTTATCACCCGAGGTGGCGGCTCCCGCAGCTGTACTACTCGTGCCTGGGGCTGACCCCGCCATGAACAAGGCAGCATGAACCGGAAGCTCAAGATCATCCGACTCAGAGCGATCTGACTCAAGGCAGACGTCGCCGTAGCCCCCAAGGCCACCGTTGCGGAGCTGGTACACCGACTCTGTTTCTCCACTTGAAGATTCGGCCTCTGAATAGACAAGAGTTTCCTGTGATCCGGAAGCTTCCAGATCTGTACTTTGAGTGAAGCCTACGAAGACATGCTTCTGACCCGGATTAGCACGGGCAGGATGCATGTTACGCGCAGGTTGCAGACGCCGAGCCGGCTCGATGATGTCAGTGCAGACGTCTGGCCTGGGTGTAGATCCATCAACCCTTCTAATGAAGACATGGATCCCGCCGAATGGAACCCGGAATCCATACTCCACGGACTCAGTATCAAGCCCCCAGCCGGCATCGTCGATGTAGAGCCAGCAACGACAACTCTTGCTTATCCTTTTGACCACGTATCCTTCGAGCCCCAGGAGAGCCCTTCGAGAGCTCAACACCACCAAGCGTCAGCCCCACGGTGGGCGCCAACTGTCGTGGATTTATCACGGCAGATGTCTGGGTGAATGGACTTAGATTCGAGGCCATCGCTAACGTGATGGACTCAAAGTGGTTGGCAGGGACGAAGGACACGAGTTTACCCACGTTCGGCCCCTCAAGGTGAGGTAATAGCCTATGTCCTGCTTGTGTTTGTATTCCTTGTTGTATCGATTACAAGGGAGCTAAAGCTTGACCTAGTTCTTGATCCCCCTTCTCTAAGTCACCTCGGATCTTGCCTTTATACAGGAGGTCAAGACCACGTGTCATACAAGTTGTGCCCGACTCTCATTACATGTCCGAGTCTGCCTCTATCTTCTCTTGCCTATCCTAACCAAGTTGTCCCCGGGCGTCTTACACGCCCGGGTCTTCTCATCCGGGCCACCCCGCCGACCCATCCTGTGAGTCGCTACGCTTGTTGGGCCCTCCAGTCTTCACGGCTCACTCTTGGGATGGCTACGAGCCATCCGGTTTAACCCGGAGCCCTCCAGGGCGGGTCTCACCGTGGGGTTATCTCCCTAACAGATGGGATCCGAAGAGTTGGCTGAATTGAAGAAGCAGCTGGCACAGCAGCTCAGAAAAGGATTCATTCGCCCTAGTGCCTCTCCTTGGGGATCACCTATTCTATTTGTGTCAAAGAGGGACGGAACTATCTGACTCTATGTTGATTACCATTCTCTCAATGAGGTCACAATAAAGAACAAGTACCCACTCCCCAAGATTGAAGACCTATTCAATTAGTTGAATGGAGCGAAGGTGTTTTCCAAGACTGACCTCAGGTCAGGGTACTATCAGCTGAAGATCAGACCCCAAGACATTCCGAAGACAGCATTTGTAACTCGGTATGGACTTTATGAATACACAGTCATGTCATTTGGGTTAACCAATGCACCTGCCTACTTCATGTATCTCATGAATAAAGTCTTCATATAGTACTTGTACAAGTTCGTTGTCGTCTTCATTGATGACATACTCGTCTTCTCCAAGTCTAAAGAAGAACATGAGGAGCACTTGAGATTGGTCCTAGAGAAGCTTCGAGAGCACCAGCTTTATGCCAAGTTCAGCAAGTGTGAATTCTAGCTGCATGAAGTTGGATTCTTGGGTCATGGTTTAACTGCAGAAGGATTATCAGTGGATCCTGTCAAGATTGAAGCCGTGACTGAATGGCAAACTCCTACCACCATGAAGGAAGTCAGGAGCTTCCTCGGACTCGCGGGTTATTACCGCAAGTTCGTGGAAGGTTTCTCGAGCTTTGCCCAACCCATGACCCAGCTTTTGAAAGACAAGAAGTTTGAATGGACAGCTAAGTGCGAGGAAAGCTTCCAGGAGGTCAAGAAGAGATTGACCATAGCCCTAGTTTTGGCCACCCTCGATATTCACAAGGAGTTTGTGATATATTGTGATGCATCGAGAACCGGGATTGGAGGTGTTCTGATGCAAGATGGCAGAGTTGTAGCATACCTATCCATACAGCTACGACCTCATGAAGAGAACTAGGCCACCCATGATCTTGAGTTGGTAGCCGTGGTTCATGCCTTGAAGACATGGCGACATTACTTTCTGGGGAAGCGATGTGAGATATACACAGACCACAAGAGTTTGAAGTATATTTTCACCCACAAAGAATTGAGCATGAGGCAGCAAAGACGATTGGAGTTTATCAAGGATTATGACCTCAGTGTTCAATACCACCCCGAAAAGGCCAACGTGGTAGCAGACACCTTAAGCAGAAAGGCTTGTTCCTTGAGTGCTATGATTAAGGAAAGGCTACCCACCCTGTCTGAAGAACTTGAAAGCTTCGATTTGGAACTAGTTGCCCCCAGATTCCTCTCCAACCTCGAAGCAAAGCCTACCTTGATGGATGATATTAAGGAAGCTCAGAAGGGACACGATAGCATTGAAGGCATCAAGAGGAAGATCAAGGCAGGAAAGGCCCAGGATTCTCGGTGGATGAACAAGGAGTTGTATGGTTCGGGAATCGCATCTACGTACCCAACAAAGAGGATCTCAAGAACTTGATCTTGCAAGAAGCTCATGACACTCCATACTCCATCCATCTTGGAGGAACCAAGATGTATCAAGATCGCAAGGCAAGATTCTGGTGGCATGGCATGAAACGGGAAATAGGCACATTTGTCGCTAAATGTGACATATGCCAGAGAGTCAAGGCTGAGAACTAGTGACCCGCCGGGCAATTGCAACCTCTCAAAGTACTTGAATGGAAGTGGGACAAAGTCAGGATGGATTTCATCACCGGTTTACCAAGGTCAAGCAAGGGACATGTTTCTATTTGGGTTATTGTCAACCACCTGACCAAAGTAGCCCATTTCATTCCCATCAAGACCACCTATTACGGTAACAACCTAGCCAGCCTCTACATAAGGTGTATCATGAGCCTTCACGGAGTTCCTAAGGAGATTGTATCGGATCGAGGCACCCAGTTCACCTTGAGATTCTGGAATATGTTTCAAGAGGCTATGGGAACTAAGCTCTCCTTCAGCACTGCTTTTCACCCCCAGACCGGTGGACAAATAGAACGTAAATCACATACTGGAAGATATGCTCCGCACCTATGTCTTGGCGTATGGAGCCAAGTGGGAGGATTGCCTACCGTTTGCTGAGTTCTCCTACAACAACAGCTAGCAGTCGAGTCTTCAGATGGCACCATTTGAGGTGTTGTATGGACGAAAGTGCCGTACTCCCCTCAACTGGTTGGAAACCGGAGTAGGATTAATTTTTGGACTAGACATCCTCTACAAAGCAGAAGAGCAAGTTGAACATGTCCGAGAACGCCTTGAGACCGCCAAGTCAAGACAGAAGAGTTGCGCTGACTCCCACCACCGAGAAGTGAGCTTCTGTGCCGGTGACCATGTCTACCTCCGAGTATACCTGGCCAAACCCCGGGCTGGGCCGGGCCTCGGGTTGGGCCTAAAAAAGCCCGACGTTAGAAACCTAGGCACGAGCCTGGCCCGGCCCGGTCGTCGGGCCTGATATTTGGGCCCAGGCCCGGCCCGAGCCCAAAGAAAGCCCGGCCCGGCCCGATAGGCCCAGCCCGACATAGGCGTAAATCCACATTCGACGGGCCCGGTCCTTGGCCCGTCCCAGCCACCAGGCTCAAAATCTAGGCCCGATCGCGGCCCATGGGCAAGGTCGGGCCGGTCCGGGTTGGGCTTTTTTGGCCGGGCCGGGCTGCCCATGGCTAGGTCTGCCTCCAAGTCACGCCTCTCAAGGGAACCAAGCGTTTCCATGTTAAAGGGAAGCTTGCACCAAGATACATCGGCCCCTTCAAGATCACCGCTACGCGCGGAGAAGTTGCCTATCAGCTAGAGCTACCTCCCGAGCTATCGGATGTGCACAACATCTTTCATGTGTCATAACTGCGGAAGTGTCTGCAAGTTCCCAACCGCCCTGACCTCTACAAGGACATCGACCATGAAGCCATCGATCTTCAGACAGACCTCACTTATCGTGAGAGGCCAGTTCGCATTTTGGATAAAGCCGAGTGCTGCACCCGAAGCCGCACCATCAAGTACTTCAAGGTTCAATGGAGCAACCACTCTGAAGCTAAAGCAACGTGGGAGCATGAAGACTATCTTAGATCGGAGTTCCCTTATCTTTTTAGCACTTAGCCTAGGAATCTCTGGGACGAGATTCTCGTAAGGGGGGTAGGTCTGTCACACCCTAAGTTTGTATCACCTTGTTATGTTTGGATTTATAATAGTTGGAGCCAATTAAAACTTTTTCAGTGCTTATGCTTTTTGAATTTTTGCTTGTTGATTGTGGTATAAGGCACTCTTAGATCCTATCCCTATTCATATTCATCTTCCTTGACCCAAACCTCTTGTCCAATGATCATGCCATGTGAATAGTGCCAAAACTATTTTTACCAAATTTTATTTTAACCAAAAAGGATTTATCCAAATTAGGTTTTCAAAACCCCTTGAAATGAGGTTTGCACTGCAAGTCCTCAAATTGGGTGGATACTTCTTCCTCAAAGGCTTTACTTCAAACCTACTATGTTTATGACTACTCAAAACAACCAAATATTAAGTTTAAAGATTATTTTAATATTTTATTTAAGGGCTTTTTCTTAAAACCAGAAATGGTTTTTCATAGGGAAAATATATTTAATTACTTTCAAAATATTTGAGAAAATTTAGGGAAACTCGGTGGACATATATTTTCCATATATATGAGTTTCAACATATGGGCATGTTCAAATCATGGGCAAAACCCCTCTAAACCCTTTCTGTCCAAATCAAGCATTTGAAATATTTTCTATAAGAAATATTCTCAATAAATTTCAGGCAATTTCAGCAAGTCAACACTATCATAAGTGATGATCTTGCAAAGTTTCACCTCAATCCAAGTTGATTTGGTTTATCAAACCATCCCAAAATCCTTCCTGTCCAGAATCAAATTTGAACAACTTTACATTGTGAAGGTTCCCCCCTTGATCCCAAACTTTGTGGACATGCTCTAATCACCAAATAGTGATGCTACACTGAGTGGTGCATCAAGGGTAATAGCTTAGCAAAACTAGATCTACAGAACCTGATTCTGTTAGTTTCTAGGGTTCACAAAGCTTCCATTGTCAACTTTGCCCATTTGAGCTCAAATTTGGTGATCCATCTCATTTTTACCTAACATTTGACCCTGTTGAGTATCTCACTAAGTGGGTAAATTTTACTTGCCCAAACACCCATCAAACACCTTCTGGTGAAATGGTAAAGTCTCTGTTTTCACCCCTTTCTCTATTTACCTTGCCTCCAAATTTTTACCTCACCCTCTGGTAGTGCCCAAGCACCCCTAATAAAAATCACAGGTCCTTAATCCACTGGGAGATGGGGTAAAACCCCCATTTTTACCCCTGGACAGCCCTGGCAGGAGCTCTCTCTCCCCTTCCCTCTTACTCTATTCTTCTCCTGGGCATCCAAGGCATTTTTCTCTTATCCTAGATGCCCTAGATTCCCCTAGACACCCTTGGCCACGCACAAGACACCATTGGCATGCCGTGGCATGCCAAATGCGTGCTCTAGAGCACGCTACTATCACGCCCAAGATGCGCACCTATCCATATTAAGGCACGGGGGCCTCGACAGGGATAGAGGCGCATCTCGTCATTCGCAAGTACAGTATCATTACATCATACATTTAGGAATAGATGAGTATATGAGTTGGCTAACACTCGCCACATACTAAATTACAATTCCACATCAAAGAGTTCAAGCATCAATCCAAGACAGGGTCCGACTACGGACAAAAACAAACGATAAAATGAAGATGCAATGACACTGGCTTGCTAGCCCCGAAGATCACGACCACGGTCCTATACTCGTCTGGATAAGCCACGTACATCCTGCCATGCTCCTTGTCATACTCCCACTGGAGCTACGTCACGTCATCTGGCATGACCTCATCTGTACCTGCACCTGGATTGTTGTAGTAATCTGTGAGCCATGAGGACTCAGCAATCTCGCGCCCGGGTACCGAGACTATTCAAGCTCATAGGTTGGGAAGGGGTATGTGTTTAGTTTGCCGCAGCACTAAGCATTTATGGTGGCTAATCTTATGAAAACATGAGAATAAATATGTGTTCTACAATAAACGATCGAATCTAGAATGACCTCTATGAGATCCTGAACACCTACTTACGTCAATCATAACCCCACTGTGTTCTCTCTCGGTTCATGTTCACGAGCAGACACGATCACGGTTACTCACACAGTTGGTGTATTTTATTAGAATTTACTTCAAGTTAACTATAACCGGGTGTTAAACAAATATCCAAGTTGCCAGATAATCGCGTGCACGGATTTTTGAAAGTTTTAACCCTACAGGGGTACTCCAACTAGTCCATCATAAATTAACCACACTCCGCGAGAATAGCCTCGACCACGGATCTCGTGATCATCCTAGGCAACTCCAAAGGAATTCCAACACCTCGAGATAGCCTGAAGAAAGTCAGACCTCCTCATGCAAGACACTCGAGAAAGGTAAAACAAGTCCAGCAAGACCACCCTACGTGTTGACGAACCCGATAAGAGCCGTGTATCTCTTTCTCAGGACATGATGGATAAGCTACACATACGAAGGCCTTATAGAAATCTCCCGAGTCGCCCCAGGTTGGCCCGGCATAGTGCTCTAGTTTGAACCAACACTCATGAGGAGCACTGGCCCGGGGATTGATTAATTATCCACAGGGTTGCAAAGCCCTATGCAAATTTTATTAAGTTGTTTAGCAAATATAGAACCAAAGTAGGGTCTTGCCAGACAAGTTTTAATCTCAACCGATAAAACAAGGGGGTCCCCATAACAACCCCGAGCATGTTAGGAGCGCAAAGTATGGAAACATAACACCGGTAACAAGAAACTATGGCGGTAACAACGGAACAAAACACCTAGCAAAAGGCCAAGCCTTCCACCAATACCAAGATTTATATGTGCATTAAATTAAATAATAGATAATATTGTGATATGACAAATCTATGTTATCACATGGATACAACCTGCACCTGCAACTAAGAACTCTATAAAAGGGGCTGAGCAGCGGTAACTTAGCCAATCAATGGTTTGCTAGGATGTGGAGGGTTAGAGGCTATCATGGAAAATAGGAGGCTAACATTCAAGTGGTAGGTAGCGCAATTGTAATGATAAGAGCGAGACCACTCGCAAGCGAAAATAGTATCTGGATCCGGGTACGATCATCTTGCATGTTGGTTCTTTAGAGGGACAAGTAGCGGGATCCTCATAGTGGTACTCTCCTGGATCTTCATACTCAGGTTCAACTTTCGTGTCTACCAAAAAGAAACAGAAAGAATAAACAAGCAACCAAGGTGCAATGCTCAAAAGAGAATGATGCATGGTTTATGTGAAGAATTTAGCATGGCAATCCTAACTAGTCAAGTTTCACATGCCATAGAATAGTTATTTATGAATCTGGACAGAACCTTATGTTAAGTTATTTAGACATGCATGAACATGGAGAATATGGATGCATCATGCAAAAGTGATACAAATGCACATGTAGAGCGTAAGAAACGGAGTTACGGTTCTCACGCTACGCTCACGACAAGATACGAAGGCAAAACACAAGACAAGAAGTTCATGGGCTATTCCTAGGCATTCCAAGGTAGCCAATGGTTAGGCAATGAAAACCCAACCACAATAGAGCCAAAGATCAAGCAATTACATGGATTATAGCTCCCACAAGTTACAAAACACTAAAACAAACAATCTGCCACAAAACAGCAACATAGCAACTTTCACAGCCAACAACTTGAGCTACAGGAAGTCTCTAGCCAGAAAAGGTATTGACAGAAACTACATAACATGCTTATCAACTTATCCAACTACACAATCTGGAATAGAGGCACACATCAATAAGCATGAAGCCCACAAGTTGGCATGTTGAAACAGATTTCTGGGACTTAGTGAAAACAATAGTTTTCTGGAATCTGAGTTAAGCTGATAGCAAATTGACAGCAGAAACTAATGCTGATATAGACCACCTCATGGCATGAAAATTAACATGATGGTAGAGGGCAACCTCTACATCAAATCACCAGCACTGAGCTTGAGCTAATTCACAATATAGCACTTGGTAGCATCCACTCTTCATGGCATAAAAATATTAACAGATTCTCAGACTTGGAAATATTTAGCAAGTTTGAAAAGAGCAACATTTTAGTGACTACTTTAGAGCATGGTTCCCACTCATTTGCAAGTTTAACATGACAAAGATAAATACCATGGCATTCTACTCATCAAAGACTACCATATTCATGCTGGCACCAACATCATAGCATGCATGGATTAATTATAACAAAAATGACAAAATGGCACTTTCAGACAAAATGACATTTTGTCAAACTTGCTCAGAAGACCAAACGAATTGCACCAATGGATTCCTGAGATTTTTCTACCCCAAATTCATGTACTTGCTCAGAAGACCAAACGAATTGCACCAATGGATTCCTGAGATTTTTCTACCCCAAATTCATGTATCATACCCCTATATTCACATGGAGCATCATGACAAAATACTACATAGCAAAATGCCCTCAATTCCTATAAGTGAAAAGTTACCTAAAATGCACATGGGCATAAATGAACATATCCGCAATTGGAAATATTGCTATTAAAGGAAATACCTATTAAAACAATTAAAACAACAAAAAACACAAAAAATGTAGTGTATGACAAGTGGGGCATGGGCCCACTTGTCACACACACACACACACTCAACACACACACACACAACACAAGCACACACACACACACATACACATCCACACATACACACACATGAATCTGGCACCACACCAGATCCTTACACACCCACACACACAATCACACACACACTCACAACGCATAGCCACACCAGATCTGGTGTAGCCACACCAGATCTGGTGTAGCCACACCAGATCCGCAACCCACACACACACATAAAACTCTAAAAAAGAAATGGCGCCGGGGGGGTCGAACCCCGGACCTCCTGGTCTCGTCCCACGCGCGCTACCACTGTGCTAGCATTGCGGCATCTGATCAAGGGGAGGCCTTGGCCCTCTACTACTATCAGCCCCCAAGAACCTGACGAAACTGAATACACACATGACACCGGCGACAGCGGCACAGCGACGACGATCCCCGGCAACTACTGGCCTCTCCGGCGACGCGGAGCACCAGCGGGGGAGCTGGGACTTGGGGGTACCCATCCCCGCACCTATGGTGGCTAAGCGCGGCGATAGCGAGGCGCTCGAGCTTGAGCTTATGCTCGGCTCACGGCACGGCGGCGGCAGATGCGACGACAACGAGCAGGGCTACAGTTGCGCTAGCTATGACGAAGAGATGTAGAGAGAGGGAAGGAGGAGCTATAGGTGCTCACGGGGGGTGACGAGGCTGCACTAGAGCAGGACAACACGGAGGGAGAAGACGGCACGGCTCTGGCGACACGAGGAAGACGAAGAAGAAGGCAACGGCGCAGGGCTTCTCTCCTCGCCCTAGCACCGAGAACGGGGTGCCGACATCACCCTCGAGCACCAGGCCATCACCGACGAGGACGAGGGGGCAACCGGAGGCGACGACGGTGACCGAAGGCCGGCCCTTTCTTTGAATTTACCTGAAGCTGCACTCGCTTGACAGAGAAGGGAAGGGAAAGAAGAGGGAGTAAGAGAGAAGAGAAGGGATCGGCGGCGGCAGGAATGGAGGAGAGGAACCCTAGGGATCCGCGCTTTAAATAGGGGGGTGCCTCGACGTCCGTGAACTCCTCTCATGGCGTCGACGCGAGCTCCCTCTTTGAACCGCTGATCTCTCTCTCACGCACTCTGACGGAGGAAGATGGCAGCAGGTGGTCGTTCCCGCGAGCGGGCTGAGCCGCGAGGGAAGGAAGGACAAAGGCCCAAGAAACGGCTCTCTCTCACACAGGAAAAAAAACACCACAGGGTTTTTCATTAAATAAAAACAGCCACACATAAAAACCATCAGAGGAAAAAAAATACAAGGGATTTTGATGAAACAAAAATACATTTGGCTAAGAGGGAATAAGAACTATTTAATAAAATTACCAGGGGGATTTTTAAAGCAACTATAGTTTTAATACAAAAATGAAACAGCCCTCTGCTATTTTAAAATTCCACCAACACAAAACTCAAAACACCAAATAACAACACACCTGAGCTCCAACTAATATTTACTACCACTTGAACATTTTATAAAAAATTATAAAGCAAATTAATTCTGTTGATTAATAGCAATGGAATAAAAGATTTATAGATTGGGTTTGTTTTGAAGTAATAGGAGAGGGGGAAGAAGTTGATGCCCACTCAATCACAAACATCCACAATACCACTCACACACAACAAGGTCAAGAAGCACATCACAAAACAATATGCATGGCATGATGATGATGATGATATGCATGATGCAAGATGCATGAACAAGACATGGCAAAGAGCAGACTCATTTCATTCACCACATGACATATGGGTCCACATAGGATTACAATGCCATAAAAGGTAGGTGCAGCACTTGGGTTGTCACAGCTACATTGCCGACAGGCACTGGAGCCATTGCCACTGCATGGCCACGACCACCTTGAGCACCCCCCTCTCGCCAGATGGTCAGCCTCGGTTTCGCAACACGCCGCCCCTTGTCCCCCCTCATCTCTCTCCCTCTCGCACGTGTCGCGGACGCTCGAGCCGGACAACTGCGGAGCTCACACGTGCGAGATCCCCCGCCTCTCTCCTCTCTCCCCCTAGCCTTGACTGACCCCATGAGCGCCCTGGACTCGCTCTCTTCCTTCCCCAAGCCCTCCAGCGAGCGCCCCGTCCTCACCAGCGCACCACGTCCACGGTGCACCGGCACCCGGCTATAAAATCCCTCCCCCGAGCACCCGCTGCTCTCCTCTCGCCCCCTCCTTCCCTCAGCTGCTCCCCCGTGCCCAGTCCCCTCGCCCCCATGCTTGGAAGCTCGGGCCCAAGCCAAACCCTCGCCGCCTTGTGGGTTTCTCCCTCGCCGGCGAATCCCTCAGCCCCGACGGCCGCCTCAACCACCCACTGACGCGCGGGAAGCCCCAGAGCACGCCGGTGCCTTCCGCTTGATCCACCATGGCCGGAGTCTCTGCCGGTAAGCTCCTCCCCGTCCCTGTCGTGAGGAGAGAGATGACAGGTGGGGCCCACCTGCCATACCCTCACCCCCCCTCCTCTCTTGCTGCCAAGTTGGGCCCGCGGGCAGGTTTAAACATAAACCTGCCGCGCGTGGCGTCTCACCCTGGGCCGGTTCCCCTTTCGGGCCGGCTCGGCTGTGTGCTTTTGGCTCGAGAGGCACAATGCCCTTTTTCTTTATATTTTTCTCCCCTGCTTCCAAAAATCCCACGGATCTGAAAATAATTCCAAATCCAATAATTTTTCCACCTAAATTCCTAGAATATTCCCAAGAATTTAATAGTGCCTTTTGTGTAAATTTTTGATAATCTTTCATGCACTGTTTTATTTTAAAACCTATATTTAGGCATCTTTTTGTCTCTGTTTAATAATTTCAAAAATACTTTTCACAACAAAACCCTAGGAAAATATTTTTAATATAGCTTTTAGTATTTATCAGAGTAGGGTAGCATTTTTAATAATAGTTTGTGTGCTCTGTTTTTGTGTGATGCTTATTTTTATAGCTTTTATTCGCGACGTTAGATTGCGCTATTGACGAGGGAGTTGGACCCGAAGACTTTGAAGACCCCGAAGACTTTGTTGAGCCAGGCAAGCAGCCCTTTGACCATGTTAAGAAACTTTTTCATGCATGACATATAACACTTGTTGTTCCGATGATTGATCATGATGTGGTGCTCCCCCTTCGGTGGGTTGCCTCCGATACTTCTACTGTTGGCACTTGCATCGTGCATGACCCTACCACCTTATGAGGGGGGTGTAGATAGAATGCTAATAGATGCTACGCGAGTGGGATGGGATTTACGCGTAGTGATGGAAAGGAAGAAAGGATTTCAAAGACTTTTCGAAAAACCCGTCGGGTGCCACAAATGCCCGAGGGAGATGATGATGAGTTGGGTGACCACTTGAGAAAGAAGTGGTGTACCGAGACAAGTTGAGAGTGTGTTTTCGAAAACAGAGAGTTTTAAGGTTTGCTGAACGTCCCAACCTTACATGCGCAACCACGATACCCCTTATGGGACGGGGCTCTATTGATTACTCTGGTGGGTACTGGCAAGGAGCCCGCATTACTAGTGGCAGGAGTGGCATGGTCACTCTCGATACGGGGTCGTGCCGGTATAGACGATCATGTGATGTCTTCACAGGCACCGAGCACACCGTTGGTCCCTGCATGGATGCTACGAGTGATGTACATCATGTGGGCTGGGTACCAATCGAGTGGACTCTTTGTTTAGTATCGCCAGGCGAAAGGCATTGTTCGGGTGCTTACCTCAGGTACGTTATATACCGCGAGTCGTGGATGACACAAAAGTTCCCCGAGTCTTGTGGGTAAAGTGTGCAACCTCTGCAGAGTGTAAAACTAGTCGAATAGCCATGTCTGCGGTCATGGACAGTTGGAGGTCCTTCTTAAACTACGTCCGGATGTTTTCGCAAACTTGGTGTGAGTGTGTGTGTGTGTGTTGGTGACAAAGGGGTTACTTGAGCTAAGTCCAATGACCTAGCTTGATGATTGACTAAGTCCGATGACTTAGCATAATAAATGAACATGAGATGTTCAACCCCGACTTATGATGATAATTGTAACTTGTTCATATGGATATCTGCCAACTGATGATGCATGTTTACCTAGTTACTTGATCATGTCATTGCATTCAAAGTTAGCTTTCGGCAAAATACCTATTAGTGCTATGTCATGCATTGTCATTACCTTGATCCAAACATGGGTTGCTTGCGAGTACATTCAAAGTACTCATTGGCTTGCCACTGGTTATTTAATTGGCTAGGCATGGAAGAACATGAGTACGATGACGAGATCGTTGGTGACGAACATGCAAACTAGGATGCTTCCCAGTCGGAATGCCTGTAGGTTTAAGGCAGATGGCTTGGGTTCACGCTTTTGATAAAGACTTCTGTTGCTTGTTCTATTTAAGTGTTTGGCCCTTGTGGCCCTATCTATGTAAGACTAGAACTTCATGGTATTTATTTGTGTAAGACACTAAATGTGGATGTAAGACTCTTGTTATTCAGCTTCTGTGTGTTCAGTGAGCATTGATCTTTGAGCTCACTATACACGTGCATTCGGTGATCACAACTTATGAGTCGGGGTCCCCACAGATAGTAGCATTTGCAACTACGACAGGCACATCCTCACAAATACCGATGGGTAAAGTAGATGATTTATCAGCCATTTCCAAAGAGATTTTAGTAGGTGTCAACTTATTCAAATCAAGTCTACTATATAAAGAATTAGGCATAACACTAACACCAGCTCCCAAATCACATAAAGCAGTTTTAACATAATTCCCTTTGATAGAGCATGGTATAGTGGGTATGTCTGGATCTCCCAATTTCTTTGGAACTCCACCCTTAAAAGTATAATTAGCAAGCATGGTGGAAATCTCAGCTTCCGGTATCTTTCTTTTATTAGTCACAATATCTTACATATACTTAGCATAAGGAGACATTTCCAGAATATCAGTCAAGCGCATATGCAAAAACATAGGTCTAAGCATTTCAACAAAGAGCTCAAAATCCTCATCATCCTTTTTCTTGGATGGTTTAGGAGGAATGGGCATGGGTTTGTGAACCCATGGTTCTCTTTCTTTACCATGCTTCCTAGCAACAAAATCTCTTTTGTCATATCTTTTATTCTTAGGTTGTGGGTTATCAAGATCAACAACATGTTCGATCTCCACATCATTATCATTACTAGGTTGAGCATCAACATGAACATCATCATTAATATTATCACTAGGCTCATGTTCATCGCCAGATTGTGACTTAGCATCAGAAATAGAAATATCATTTGGGTTTTCAGGTCTATCTATAACAGGTTCACTAGCAGCATGCAAAGTTCTATCATCGTCCTTATTCCTCTTATTACTGGACCGACTAGGTGTATCAGTATTACTCCTTTGAGAATCTTGCTCAATTCTCTTAGGATGGACCTCAAGATACAAAGGTTCCTGGGTCATTCTACCACCTCTAGTCACAACTTTAACAGAATGATCATTGTTCTTACTATTCATCTCATTAAGCAAATCATTGTGTGCCTTAAGCACTTGTTCTACTTGAGTGGTTACCATGGAAGCATGTTTACTAATAAGTTTAAGATCATTGATAGTTCTACACATATAATCACCTAAGCGATCAAGCATGTAAGCATTATGTTTCAATTGTCTACTAACATAAGCATTGAAATTTTCTTGCTTAACAACAAAATTGTCAAACTCATCCAAGCATTGGCTAGCAGACTTATTATAAGGAATATCGCTTTCATCAAATCTATGTATTTCTTCAATAGGTGGTAGATTCTTGACATCTTTAGCTTTAATACCTTTTTATTTCATAGATTTATTTGCCTCCTGCATATCTTCAAGACTGAGAAATAGAATGCCTCTTTTCTTCGGAGTTGGCTTCGGAGGTGATTCAGGAGTAGTCCAATCATTATCATTCCTTAATATGTTCTTCAATAGTAGTTCAGCTTGTTCAATAGTTCGTCCCCTGAAAACACAACTAGCACAACTATCTATGTGGTCCCTAGAAGCATCAGTTAGTCCATTATAAAAGATATCAAGTATTTCATTTTCTTGAGAGGGTGATCAGGCAAAGCATTAAGTAATTGGAGAAGCCTCCCCCAAGCTAGTGGGAGACTCTCTTCTTCAATTTGCACAAAGTTAAATATTTCCTGCAAGGCAGCTTGTTTCTTATGGGCAGGAAAATATTTTTCAGAGAAGTAATATATCATATCCTGGGGACTACGCACACAACAAGGAGCAAGAGAATTAAACCATATCTTAGCATCGCCCTTTAATGAGAAAGGAAACAACTTAAGAATATAGTAATAATGAATTTTTTTCCTCATGAGTAAATAGGGTGCCTATATCATTCAATTTAGTGAGATGTGCCACAACAGTTTTAGATTCATAACCATGGAAAGGATCAGATTCAACCAAAGTAATTAACTTAGGATTGACAGAGAATTCATAATCCTTATCAGTAACAAATATAGGTGAAGTAGAAAGCTTAGGATCATATTTCATTCTAGCATTGAAAGATTTTTCTTTCCACTTGCATAGTAATTTCTTAAGATTTTCTCTATCCTTACAAGCAAGAAAGTCCCTAGCTACTCTCCTTCCATAACATAACCCTTGGGTATATCAGGCAATTCATATCTAGGAGAGCTAGGTCTAGCAGGTGTCTCATAGTGTTCAGTTTCAATAATTTCATCAGTTTCTGCATTGACTCTAGAAATTTGTTCATCAAGAAATTCACCCAGTGGCACAGTATTATCAAGAAAAGTATCATCATAAGCATCATTCATAGCATAAGTGGCAACATCAATTACTTGTGACATATCAGAATTACTCGCAGGTGGTGGTGTAGCAAACTTACTCATAACAGAAGGTGAATCAAATGTAGAGCTAGATGGCAATTCCTTACCTCCCCTCGTAGTAGAGGGATAGATCTTGGTTTTTGGATCTTTCAGATTCTTCATAGTGATCAACAAATATAAATGCCAAGTGACTCAGAGAATAGAGCTATGCTCCTGGCAACGGTGCCAGAAAAAGATCTTGATAAACCACAAGTATAGGGAATCGTAACAGTTTTTGAGGGAGAGTATTCAACCCAAATTTATTGATTCGACACAAGGGGAGCCAAAGAATATTCTCGACTATTCACAGCTGAGTTGTCAATTCAACGACACCTGAAAGATTTAATATCCGAGCAAAGTATTCACTAGCAAAGTAGTATGGAAGTAACGGTAACGACGACAAAAGTGACAGTAGCAGTTTTGTAGTGATTGTGACAGTAGCAACGGAAAAGTAACTTACCAAAGATCAATATGTGGAAATCTCATAGGCAAAGGATCGGTGATGGATAATTATGTCGGATGGCATTCATCATGCAACAGTTATAACATAGGATGACACATAACTAGCTCCAATTCATCAATGTAATGTAGGCATGTATTCCATATATAGTAATACGTGCTTACGGGAAAGAACTTGCATGACATCTTTTGTCCTACCCTCCCGTGGCAGCGGGGTCCTAATGGAAACTAAGGGATATTAATGCCTCCTTTTAATAGAGAACCAGACCAAAACATTAGCACTTAGTGAATACATGAACTCCTCAAACTACGGTAATCACCGGACAGAATCCCAGTTATTGTCACCCTGGCGGATGCGGATCATAACTTGTAATAGATGTGTACAACTTGCAAGATAGGATCAAGAACACATATATATTCATGAAAACATAATAGTTTCAGATCTGAAATCATGGCACTCGGGCCTTAGTGACAAGCATTAAGCATAGCAAAGTCATAGCAACATCAATCTCAGAACATAGTGTATACTAGGGATCAAACCCTAACAAAACTAACTCGATTACATGATAAATCTCATCCAACCCATCACCGTCCAGAAAGCCTATGATGGGATTACTCACAAACGGTGGAGACCATCATGGAATTGGTGACGAAGGATGGTTGGTGATGACGATGGCGGCAATTTCCCCGCTCTGGAGCCCAAAACGGACTCCAGATCCGGCCTCCCAAGGAAGAACCGGAGGTGGCGGCGGCCACGTATCGTGAAACGCGATAAACTTTTCTCCTTCATTTTTTCTCCACGAATAGGAATATATAGGGTTGGAATTTAGGTCGGAGGAGCCATAGGGGGCCCACAAGCTTGCCAGGCGCGGCCAACGGGGTGGCCATGCCTGGTGAGCTTGTCACCTGTGGGTGGCCCCTCCGGTTGATTATTTCGCCAATATTTTTTATTAATTAAAAAAATAATCTCCATAAATTTTCTGGTCAATCAGAGAACTTTTATTTCTGCAATAAAATAACACCAAGGAAATTCTGCTGAAAACAGCACCAGTTCAGGTTAGTTCCATTCAAATCATGCAAATTAGAGTCCAAAACAAGGCAAAAGAGTTTGGAAAAGTGGATACGATGGAGACACATCAGTAAGAACTAGGTGTGTGGCACAAGAGGAGATTGACATCAGGGTTGGCAACAAAGCAAGAGTTGCTGCGTTGGATGTCGACACGACGCGGCTCAAGCTTCCTTCTGGATTTATTTTGGAATTGAATAATTGTTATTACATTCCCGCACTCAGTCGGAACATTATTTTTGCCTCATGCTTGATGATTCAAGGTTATGAATTCAATATAAAGAACAATGGTTGTTCATTTTCTTTGAATGGAATTTTCCATGGCTATGCCCCCATAGTAGATGGGCTATTTATTTTAAATCTATAAATGGAACCAGCTTGGACACATTAGTCTGAAATGCATGAAGTGTTGGAAATATGCCCTAGAGGCAATAATAAAATGGTTATTATTGTATTTCCTAGTTCATGATAATTGTCTATTATTCATGCTACAATTGTGTTAACCAGAAACCGTAATACATGTGTGAATACATAGACCATCACATGTCCCTAGTGAGCCTCTAGTTGGCTAGCTCGTTGATCAATAGATGGTCACGGTTTCATGACCATGGACATTGGATGTCGTTGATAACGGGATCACATCATTAGGAGAATGATGTGATGGACAAGACCCAATCCTAAGCATAGCACAAGATCGTGTAGTTCGTTTGCTAAAGCTTTTCAATGTCAAGTATCATTTCCTTAGACCATGAGATTGTGTAACTCCCGGATACCGTAGGAATGCTTTGGGTGTGCCAAACGTCACAACGTAACTGGGTGGCTATAAAGGTACGCTACGGGTATCTCCGAAAGTGTCTGTTGGGTTGACACGAATCAAGACTGGGATTTGTCACTCCGTGTGACGGAGAGGTATCTCTGGGCCCACTCGGTAAGACATCATCATAATGAGCTCAATGTGACTAAGGAGTTAGCCACGGGATGATGTGTTACGGAACGAGTAAAGAGACTTGCCGGTAACGAGATTGAACAAGGTATGGCGATACCGACGATCGAATCTCGGGCAAGTACCATACCGATAGACAAAGGGAATTGTATAAGGGATTGATTGAATCCCTGACATCGTGGTTCATCCGATGAGATCATCGTGGAGTACGTGGGAGCCAACATGGGTATCCAGATCCCGCTGTTGGTTATTGGCCGGAGAGGTGTCTCGGTCATGTCTACGTGTCTCCCGAACCCGTAGGGTCTACACACTTAAGGTTCGATGACGCTAGGGTTATAGGGAAAAGGTATACGTGATTACCGAAGGTTGTTCGGAGTCTCGGATGAGATCCCGGACGTCACGAGGAGCTCCGGAATGGTACGGAGGTAAAGATTGATATATAGGAAGTCCAGTTTTGGTCACCGGAAAGTTTTCGGGCTCATCGGTAGTGTACCGGGAGTGCCGGGAGGGTGCCGGAGGACCCCCGAGAGGGGTGTGACGACCAAAGGACCACATGGGCTGTTAGATAAAGTGTGCCAGCCCTTATTGGGCTGGGCAAGACTTTTGCTAAAGGCCCATGCGGCTGGAGATAAGGAGATAAGGCAAAAAGGATTTAAAAGGAGGAGATCCACCTCCCTTGTGGGAGGTGGACTCTCCCTTTAATTCAGCCGGCCATATCCTCTTTGGAGTAGAGGCCAAGCCAGCCCTCCACGTCCCTCCTCCTATATATACTTGAGGTTTTGGATGTTTTGAGACAGGATTTGATCTCTTTCTCTCACGGCGAAGCCCTACCTCTCTTCTTCCTCCTCCGCAGCGCTTAGGCGAAGCCCTGTCGGAATACCTTGCTACTCCACCACCACCACGCCGTCGTGCTGCTGTTGGAGCCCTTCCCCAACCTCTCCTTCCTCCTTGCTGGATCAAGGTGTTGGAGACGTCACCGGGCTGCACGTGTGTTGAACGCGGAGGTGCCGTCCGTTCGGCACTTGATCGGATCTACCGCGATCTGAATCGCTGCGAGTACGACTCCATCAACCGCGTTCTTGTAACGCTTCCGCTTAGCGATCTTCAAAGGTATGAAGATGCAATCTCTCCCCTCTCGTTGCTGGTTTCTCCATAGATAGATCTTGGTGAACGTAGGAAAATTTTGATTTACTACTACGTCTCCCATCATGAAGAAGCTCCATGATGATGGACTCCTAACTTCGTCGGACTTCGGGTCATTCGAGACATGGGAATCATGCTTGCTAGGCAAGATGACTAAGTCAGCTTTTGCAAAGAGTTGCGAGGGGGCGTCCGAGCTATTGGAGCTTATACCCAGTGATGTACGTGGTCCAATGAGCACAACGGCTAGAGGTTCCTATCAGTACTTCATGACTTTTACCGATGACTTGAGTAGATATGGATATATCTATTTGATGAGGCACATGCTGGAAACTTTCAAAAAGTTCAAAGAGTTTCCAAATGAGGTTGAAAATCAGCTCGGCAAGACGATAAAACTTCTATGATTAGATCGTGGAGGTGAGTACATGAGCCAGGAGTTTGATAATCATCTGAAAAGCTGAGGTATAGTACCTCGGCTCACACCTCCGGGTACGCTGCAGAGAAATGGTGTGTCAGAACGGAGATACCGAACCTTGTTAGACATGGTTCCATTGATGATGAGAAAATCGGATGTACCCTTGTCATTCTGGGGATACACTCTAGAAACTATAGCTTTCACACTTAATAGGGTACCATCAAAATCCATAGACAAGACACCACATGATATGTGGACTAGGAAGAGTCCTAGTTTGTCTTTTCTAAAGATTTGGGGTTGTGTAGCATTTGTCAAGTGACTCATGTTAGACAAGCTTACATCCAAGTCGTATAAATGCATATTCGTGGGATATCCGAGGGAAACCTTGGGATATAACGTCTACAACCGAGAAGAGAACAAAGTGTTTGTTGCTCGGAACGGGGTTTTCCTAGAGAAAGAGTTTCTTTGTCGGGAGGCCAATGGGAGAACAGTGCGACTGGAAGAAATTCGAGAGCCACTCTGGGACAACTCGGTTGGTGATGAGATCACACCAGAGTCAGTCAGAGAACCCGTAGTGGGCCACGGAGATCGGAAGAATTGTGCAGTGTGTGCGACCTTTTGTTGCTAGAAAGCGATGAGCCGGCCATGTATGTGGAAGCGATGGTGAGCCCAGATTCTGAGGCACGGCTAGAGACCATGAGATCCGAGTTAAATTCCCTGGATGACAATCAAGTCTGGGACTTCGTTGATCCACCACCTGGCGTAGTTGCCATTGGCTGCAAATGGGTCTTTAAAAAGAAAACAGATGTGGATGGAAATGTTTAGATCCACAAAGCTCACCTTGTCGCTAAAGGTTATGGAAAAGTTCAAGGAATTGACTACGACGAGACCTACTTGCCAGTAGCGATGCTAAAGTCGGTGAGGATCATACTAGCTATAGCTGCATATTTCGATTATGACATATGCAGATGGATGTCAAAATGGCTTTCCTTCATGGAAATTTAAAAGAGGATGTATACATGATACAGCCCGAAGGTTTTGTCGATCCAACAAACGCTGGTAAAATATGCAAGCTCAAGAGATCCATCTATGGATTGAAGCAAGCAGCTCGGAGTTGGAACATTCGTCTTGATTAAGTCATCGTTGACCTTGGTTTCATCAAGAACAAAGAGGACTATTATTTATACAAGAAGTCTAGTGGGAGCTCGGTAGTATTTTTGATCTTGTGTGTGGATGACATACTGCTGATTGGAAATGTTGTTTCGATGCTGAACTCAGTCAAGGAATCATTGAATGGCAAGTTTTCGATGAAAGACCTTGGAGAGGCAGTGTACATTTTAGGCATCAAGATCTATAGAGATAGATCGAGGAGGCTGCTCGGCTTAAGCCAGAGCATGTACATAGACAAATTTTTGAAGAGGTTCAGCATGAGTGAGGCCAAGAACGGGTTATTGCCCGTCTCACATGGTACAAGGCTAAGCAAGACTCAAAGTCCTATGACTTCTGATGAGTGAAACCGGATGAGTAGGATCCATATGCCTTGGCAATTGGATACATCATGTATTCCATGCTATGTACACGACCTGATGTTGCCTATGCAATAATCTTAACAAGCTGGTACCAGACCAACCCAGATGAGAGTCACTGGACAGCGCTGAAAACTATCTTGAAGTACCTTAAAAGGACTAAAGAGATGTTCCTAGTTTATGGAGGTGAGTGATGTCAATTTAAGCTACGTCGGTATTTCCCCAAAGAGCAAGGAATGATGCAGCACAGTGGCGGTAGGTATTTCCCTCAGATATGAAACCAAGGTTATCGAACCAGTAGGAGAACCAAGCAACACAACGTAAACAGCCCCTGCACACAAATACCAAATACTCGCAACCCGACGTGTTAAAGGGGTTGTCAATCCCTTTCGGGTAACAGCGCCAGAAAGGCACGTGGACGGGACAAAGTTGTAAATTTTGATAGATCGAACGGCAAATAAAATAAAGTGCAGCAAGGTATTTTTGGGTTTTTGGAATTATAGATCTGAAAATAAATGTCGGGACCCCGATCCTAAGCCATAAGAATCTAGCATGTAACACATCACATCACTTTGCGGCCTCACGCATGGTTAACTCCACGGCTGCCACCTTACCTGGGCCGGGACCGTTTGCGTCTTTTGGCTCACGTATGTAATATGTGCTAGCATTCAAATGTCAAAGAACCCAGGTCGACAAGACTAGTCGTAGAACCCAAGTGGCACATCCGTACATGAACAGGCATACGTAACCCAGCAATGCAGGTGTCGGCCTCTAGCGTGTGTAGACGAGTCATAGCAAGCTACAAGGACTCCATTACACCGTGGGACATAAATGTCATCACTATACGTAGATGATTTGTAGCAGGCTACAGGGACTCCATTACTGTGACAAGCCTAGCTAGACATTGTATGGCTCTGCTTTGTGCATCATGGCATCATGTTTAAATTCAACTAAATTTGAAATGGGGATGTCAAACCCTAGCATCTCATTGAATAAACAAAATTCCAACAATTGAATTTTCAATGATTTCAAAATGCTCTCTAAAAATGTTCCCCCTCTATGACAAATGTTGGAATCAACATAGCACGGGTGAACCATATTTTCATAACTATTTTGGAAATTTCAATAAATCAGCAAAGTTTCTAAAAGTAAACAATAAAGCAATATAATTATTTTAGTTGTTTCATAAATGCTGAAACTTTTTGTGGGACTTTGTAATATTATTTTTGTATCCCATAAATTATTTTAGGGGTTTTGGCTATATGTATTTTGCCCAACAATTAAACAGAAAGAAAAAAAAGAAAAAAAAAGAAAACAGGAAATAAATAAGAAAGCAGAGGGGAGAAGGACTTACCTAGCCGGCCCATTAGGCAGCCCAGAAGGCAGAGGAGAAGGAGGCCACGGCGCCCGCAGCCTTGCGCCATGCCGGCAGCAGCCTGGCTGCTTCACTGGCCAGCGCGACGACGGGGATGAGTTCCCCGTGCCATCTGGATCCCGCTGACCCTCACGCCTCTTTTCCTCTCCTTGCTGCTCTCTCGCCCTCGCGCAACCGCACGCATCCACAAGCTCGCCGCCGTAGTGTCGCGCTCTCAGCCGCTCACCTCGCCCCATGTGCCGCCCCAGAGCTTCGTCCTGTCGGCCTTGACCTCTCCAGCTAGCCACCCGAGGCCAGGCGCCGCAGAACGCCGAGACAGCCATCGTCTTCAACCTCCGACCGCCGGATGCCACCGTCAAATTCATCGCCTCCGGGTCGTCATCGAGCATGATGTGCCTCTCCTAGGTCTCCCCGTGAGTTGTTATTCCTCTCCCCTCACTCCACGCACCCGATTTCGTGCCATAGCTGTCGCCCCCGTGCTGACCGTTCAACGTTGTCGCCTGAGCTCGTCGCCGGCGCATCTCCGGTGACCTACCGGTCCCGTGAGCGCATCCGTTGGGCTTGTGTGACGGTGTAGGTTCAGTTGGTGCTAGCTGCTGCCCCTGTCGTGCACCGCAACGCCGGTGCTGTTGCACCAGTAGCTTCGGCCGCTGCCAAGTCGCTCGACGCCATCGCCCTAAGTCACCGCAGCCCCTCTCGCTAGCCCAGTTGGATGCGGTCAAGTCCCAGCATTGCGTAGATGGCCTCGGCCGCCCATTTCGTGGCCGACGGCGTAACCCGAGCCCTCCGTCGTTCCTAGACTCGCCGACGGCTTAACGCCGGCAAGTTTGACCCCGCTGACTGGAGGTTTGGCCTCCCCGGAGTCAATGATAGGTGGGCCCCGGCCCTAGTTAGTTTTAGATTAGTCAGAGATTAGTGCTAATAATGCTGTTAACTAAATGAGGCACTGACATGTGGGGACAGCCCCCCTGACTAATTAGGTTAGTATTAGATTAGCACTAATTAACCTTGGTAATTAGATGGGACACTAACCAGTGGGTCCCACTGGTCAGGTTTGACTTTGACCAGGCCATTGACATGTTGACCTCATAGTAATGTCATGATGACGCAGTAAATGTTTCTGGAATTAAAACAAATCAATAAATGATTTAATATTGCTAGAAAATGTTTAAAACTTCTAAAAATCATAGTCCATTTTTCATGCTAAGACTGATCGTGCTACCTAGTCCATTTTCCATGGTGCACTTTCGATCAATGAGTTAGGATTGTGTAAATCCTTCACTCTGTTGATCGTGTCATCTTGCCTTGAAAAGCAAGATTGTTTTCGAGCTTGATAACATAGCGGTGGATCATGATTTTCCGAATAAGTTCTCGGAAATATTGCCAAGGTGTTCCTTGACCGTTATGTTGAGTTCGTGATCACGATGGTTTTCCATAAATCACCCCTTCTCCAAGACTTTGTGTTGGATAACCCTGAACTAGTTGGTTAAGCTAAACAACAACTTGGAGAGTTGGAAGATACAAGCTTGATCTAACTTAGCTCATGTTAAAGGGATATCTTGTGTTTTTTGTGCTTGTATGTGTAGAAGAAAGGTGATATCTTCATCGGTTGATCCTTGTGACCAATTGACGCACTTATCATCTTGTACAACCATTGATTTGAGTATGGGCTATCGTCATATCAAAATCAGAACCAAAGATTTCTCTAATGTTGTTTTACTCATGGATGAATCCTCGAACATACACTATTATATCTTTCGGTCTGACCAATGCTATCACCTTGTTCTCATAATTTGTGGAATTCCATCTATGGGTATCTTGATGAATTGTTGTTGAGCCCATCGACAATATCTTCATCTCTTCCATGACTCATGATGAACATGAAGCTAGTGTTGGAAACTTTTGTAGGCAATATCTTTGTGTTCCGTACATCAAGTATATGTTTGGTGTAAGAAGTGACTTACTCCAGATTCACGCGCATTTAGTGCAAGTTGCTACTGTGACCTGGGGAAAGTTATTATGCTTCCTCCGGAATCATCTCAAGTCAATCATGCATGTGCCAAGTATGCTATGGTTTGATAGCCTTGCAACCTACAACCCATATGCATTACCTAGCACCTAAGCCAATGATTGAGTTGTTCAAGGAAAAGAAGTTCTTTCTTAAGAGCTAATCCGGACATATGCAAGAACTTCGCTAATCCCTAATGATGGTTCCATCCAGAACTCGATAGTGTTTTGTTGTAAGATTTCTACGTGGTCACAGTTGTCTTGGACAATGTGTTCACATGTGTCTTGCAATCCAGCTCATGTTTTGGAGTTGATGTCGTAGTTCATTTCCTGAGAATCTCGCAACGTCATCTCTTCGATTTGTGTTGCAACCTTTCACTTTCAGACATGCTGAGTCTGGAATATCCCGGCACCACCCAGATCTGAATCTCAGGCAGATATAAGGGTTGGGAAATTTCCGCAAGAATTATAATATTAGTCTCTCTATAACCCGACGAAGGGATGTTGTGGCTAACATACCTATCCGGAATACCTACTATTATAATATCTTATTTCAGCAACCTGGCCACCTCCCCATGAGGACCTTGTATGACTTGTTCTAGAAGTTATTCCTCATGGACCCTTTGAGATCCCGAAGTCCGACCTTTTACTTGATGTTCTAGATACCAAACGTTACCTATAATTGAGTTATGCTACTTCGTCAAGGAGAACATTAGAAGCGGAGTGCTAAATGTCTCTCGGTCGATCATCCAGATTTCGCTCCCTTGGCCTAGCCCAGGTGAAATCTGAGAAAGTGTTGTCTTCCTTTGCATCTGCATCCTCCATCATCGTTCATCATGGTGGTATGAGGTGTTGCCAGGATCCTTGGCACGGATGTTGGAAAAACTTTGATGAATATGGAGATGCTCAAGTTCTTGATAGCACGCTCAGACACTGGGATATACCCTCGGTATTAATTGGAATGTACCTTCCATTGCCGAGTTGTTTTATAGCTCTAGTTTCCATTCCGATCTGAGTACGCCATTCTTTCGAATTCCTTCAAATGATCATTGTGAATTGCCTTAGACTGGTATGAAGAGTTTCAGTGATCTCTTTATCAAAAGTAATTCTTTTTGCCACTTAAGGGATAATCCTATGAGTCACCTTCCCTAAGGTGCCCGTTATGGTATGAAGGGCAACTAACTCCTTGCCACTTTCAAACCCCTTCACCATCTGTTTTAGTGTGGAATTGTTGCCTACCAATTGAACCTCCGTCATCTGCCTCATTCTTTATTCTCAATGTGTGTTTTGTGTCCCAGCTCGAGAGATGTCATTGCGTCTCATTCCATGAGTTGGTCATGAGTCGCTCGATCTTCATAAAGACCGATTCCTGTAGAGCTTCTATCCCTCTTGTCTTTCTGTTGGATGAAGAGCCCGAAGGCAAAGAAACCAAGATTAGCATAATGCAATGAATCAACAGCTGCGAGGAGAGCACTTGGATCATGAAGATTGTGGTAGTTAGTGTTCCCTCTGTCCTCTTACCCTACACCTGAATCTCGGGAAGAGATTCTTGTTTAGTGGGGGTGAGTTGTCACAGCCGTAGCTAGACATTGTATGGCTCTGCTTTGTGCATCATGGCATCACATTTAAATTCAACTAAATTTGAAATGCGGATGTCAAACCCTAGCATCTCATTGAATAAACAAAATTCCAACAATTGAATTTTCAATGATTTCAAAATGCTCTCTAAAAATGTTCCCCCTATCTGACAAATGTTGGAATCAACATACCAGGGGTGAACCATATTTTCATAACTATTTTGGAAATTTTAATAAATCAGCAAAGTTTCTAAAAGTAAGCAATAAAGCAATATAATTATTTTAGTTGTTTCATAAATGATGAAACTTTTTGTGGGACTTTGTAATATTATTTTTGTATTCCATAAATTATTTTAGGGTTTTAGGCTATATGTATTTTTCCCAAAAATTAAACAGAAAGCAAAAAAACAGGAAATAAATAAGAAAGCGGAGGGGAGAAGGACTTACCTAGCCGGCCCATTAGGCAGCCCAGCCCACCAGGGGCATCGCCGTCTTCTTCCTCCTGCCAGAAGAAAGAGGAGAAGGAGGCCGCGGTGCCCGTGGCCTCGCGCCGTGCCGGCAGCCGCATGGCTGCTTCACTGGCCAGTGCGGCGACGGGGATGAGTTCCCCGTGCCATTTGGATCCCGCTGACCCTCTCGCCTCTCTTCCTCTCCTTGCTGCTCTCTCTCCCTCATGCAACCGCACGCACCCGCAAGCTCGCCGTCATAGTGCCGCGCTCTCAGCTGCTCCCCTCGCCCCCTGTGCCGTCCCAGAGCTTCGTCCTGTCGCCCTCAACATCTCCAGCTAGCCACCTGAGGCCAGGCACCGCAGAACGCCGAGACTGCCATCGTCTTCAACCTCTGGCCGTCGGATGCCACCGTCAAATTCATCACCTCCGGGTCGTCATCGAGCACGATGTGCCTCTCCTCGGTCTCCTTGTGAGTTGTTATTCCTCTCCCCTCACTCCACGCACCCGATTTCGTGCCATAGTTGTTGCCCCCTTGCTGACCGTTCAACGTTGTCGCCCGAGCTCGTCGGCGGCGCATCTTCGGTGACCTACCGGTCCCGTGAGTGCGTCCGTTGGGCTTGTGTGAGGGCATAGGTTCATTTGGTGCTAGCCGCTGCCCCTTCCGTGCACCACAGCACCGGCGCTGTCGCACCCGTAGCTCCGACCGCTGCCAAGTCGCTCGCCGTCGTCGCCCTAAGTCACCGCAGCCCCTCTCGCTAGCCCAGTTGGATGCGGTCAAGTCCCAGCATTGCGTAGATGGCATTGGCCACCCATTTGGTGGCCCGGTGAAACCCGAGCCCTCCGTCGTCCTAGACTCGGCGGCGGCTTAACGCCGGCAGGTTTGACCCCGCTGACTGGAGGTTTGACCTCCCCGAAGTCAATGATAGGTGGGCCCCGGCCCTGGTTAGTTTTAGATTATATAGAGATTAGTGATAATAATGTTGTTAACTAAATGAGGCACTTACATGTGGGGACAGCCCCCCTGACTAATTAGGTTAGTATTAGATTAGCACTAATTAACCTTGGTAATTAGATGGGACACTAACCAGCGGGTCGCACTTGTCAGGTTTGACTTTGACCAGGCCATTGGCCTGCTGACCTCATAGTGACGTCATGATGACGCAGTAAATGTTTATGGAATTAAAACAAATCAATAAACGATTTAATATTTTCAGAAAATGTTTAAAACTTCTAAAAATCATAGAAAATAATCTGTAAGTCAGATAAAAATAATTTATATATGAAAAATGATCAGAAAAATCCAATGAATCTGTTTATGCCGTGATCATGCATGTTTGAGCAAGCTAACATCACCAAGTAGGACATTTCATGATTAGGATAATTTAATAAATAGTGTTGGAGTTGGAATTTAGTATATATTTGAACTCCACTTCACTTAATATGACTACCTATAACACTAGGTAAATTCAGTACCTTAACATGACTACAAATGAAAACTTCATAACTATTTCATACTAACTCGGAAAAATGCAAATAAGGTATCAAAATGTTCGGAAAGACATCACCTATATGTGTATGACATTTGCATTCATGAGAAAATTGTTGGGAAGTCTCCATATCAGTTTTAGCTCATATAGGTGATGGGGACTTTCCAACACTTTTGTCATGACTACAAATGACATGCACGTATAGGTGATGTGTTTCCGAACATTTTGATATCTTATTTGCATTTTTCCGAGTTAGTATGAAATAGTTATGAAGTTTTCAAAATGGCAGTCAAACGGTCAATGGGCAAAAGCACAAGACGAGCAAAGTGATGTGGGCATGACCGCGTATTTTCAGAAACTAGGGGTATTCTTGTCGACGGTGACACAACTAAGGGAACAAATACAATTATTCCTTTAAATAAATGTTGTAATGTTGTATGGTTATGTTGTGATGCCATAGTTGTATCTATGCATATCGGGCATGTCATGCGTACGTGTGACGTGCAACGGTATGTATGGAATTCGACATCTAGTTGTGTGCCTTTAGTAGTACTCTTTACGGGGAACTGCCTCTTTGTGCTTCCACCGAGCATTGGTAGCTTGCTACTGCTCCGAACACATTCATTGACTGGCATGTATCCTTCTTTGCTGTTGTGTCTGTCCCTTCGGGAAAATGTCTCGCAGTGTAATGGAGTCCCTATAGCCTGCTATGACTCGTCTACGTGTAGTGATGACATTTATGTCCCACGGCGTAATGGAGTCCTTGTAGCTTGCTATGACTCGTCTACACACGCTAGAGATCGACACCTGCATTGTTGGGTATGTATGCCTATCCCTGTACAGATGTGCCACTTGGGTTCTACGACTAATCATGTCGGCCCGGGTTATTTGACATTTGAATGCTAGCGACACATTCACATACGTGAGTCAAAATACGCAAACGGTCCCGGCCCAGGCATGGTTATCTCCACGGCTGCCACCCTACCTGGGCCGGGACCGTTTGCGTCTTTTGACTCAGGTATGTGAATGTGTCGCTAGCATTCAAATGTCAAAGAACCCGGGACGACATGATTAGTTGTAGAACCCAAGTGGCACATCCGTACAGGGACAAGCATACATAACCCAGCAATGCAGGTGTCGATCTATAGCGTGTGTAGACGAGTCATAGCAAGCTACAAGGACTGCATTACGCCGTGGGACATAAATGTCATCACTGCACGTAGACGAGTCGTAGCAGGCTACAGGGACTCCATTACACTGCGAGACATTTCCCCAAAGGTACAGATACAGCAGCAAAGAAGGATACATGCCGGTCAATCAATGTGTCCGGAGCAGTAGCAAGCTACCAAGGCTCGGTGGAAGCACAAAGAGGCAGTTCCCTGTAAAGAGTACTACTAAAGGCACACAACTAGGTGTCGAATCCCATACATATCGTTGCACGTCACACGTACGCACGAAATGCTCGATATGCATAGATACAACTATGGAATCACAACATAACCATACTACAATACAATATATATTTGGGAGGCTCATAAGAGCAAACATAGTGTGATATTACAAAAAGGGGTCACATGACCCAACACACAAATCATACAAACACCAAGCAGAAGCTTAACATGTCTGGGTACAGACATCTAGAAAAAAAGAAGGCTGAGGAAGCATGTCTATCTAGAAGGCCCTCCACAGGAACCAGACCTCTGGCTGGGATTCCCAAGCTAAATGGCCAACATTGATCTTATCGTAGAAACCACTAGCGAGACTGGATTCTCCTCTGCAAAAACATAATTAAGAAACAGTGAGTACTGAGTAATCTGCAAGACTTACATCAGAACTAACTACATATGCATCGGTATCAACAAGGAGGTTGTGGGGTTCAATGCAGCAAGCCAGCTTTGACTCGGTGGCTATCTTGTACTATGACTTTCATAACTTTGAAAAGTTTTGTGAAACATACACGAGTCCACTAACACCACAACAATACACCACCCTAGATCCGCTCCCGTCTTCCTACGACAGTGCCATCCAAGGTACTCACACTTATCTTGAAGCTTTTATGAGTAACCCTTTAAATTGTCTACGAACCATATAAGTATCCAAGTAGTCTATATCCGCGGACGCGGCTATTCGAATAGATTGATTACCCTGCAGGGGTGTACTTCGTCACACATGCTCCCGCCACTTACCACCATGTGCTCGTAAAAAGGCACCTCGGCAACCTTCAAGCGGAAGCCCATCGAGGAAGTCGGACACAACCTGACTAACCACACAAGACTCTAGTCCAGGTTTATCGCCTATTTGAGACTGAACTCGGAAGGAAGTCTGGCCGAAGTTTCCTCAACGGCCCCAAACAATGTGTACAGGGTTCCCAAGCCCACCTCGATGGATGGTACTATGCTTGGTACACCGGGCCATGATGCCTAGTCTGCCCCAAGCCCACCTGTATGGGGTGCCACTCGGTAGACTACTAGCATGTCCTACAAACAGCAAAAACTAGTTGCAACTCCTGGACAGAGATCAAGTCGATTAATAAGTCGAGAGAGTCAATTAAGGATCCCAATGTGCAGTAGTAGATAGTCTTGGACAACATACACAGAACTCTGTTCTTAAGGACGGTCCCAATGAGACAACCGCCATGTACTCCTACATGGCCTCTCATCTCTACCTTTACCAAATCGGGTTCACAACTTAACACTCATCATCAGAACAAGTTCAGTTCACTCCGGTTCATCACCCAGATGAATCAGACCTGACACAACTCTAAGCATAGCAAGCATAGCAGGTTAAAGGCACAACATGGCTCAAGCATCTACCAGGTATGCTAGGTTGCATGGTTCAGCTATTTACTGTGACAATGGCAGGTCATGCAGAGGAATGGGTTCAACTACTGGAACATGTAAAAGTTGAAACGTTTTGTCCTAATGCAATAAGTGAGAGCAAGAGCGAGAGAGTTGAATTGTATCGGATATGTTCAAGATGGGTTGCTTGCCTGATAAGATGGGTTACTGCTCCTCAAATGGATACTCGAGCGTATCCTCCGGAATAGTGCCTAACATGAAGAACAACCATCAAAGGGGAACTAATAAATACACATCAAATGCAACAATATGATGCATGAATATGACATGGCAATATGATGTGTTTCAGCTAATGCATCTAGCAACGGGTTTAAATGAAGTAGGTTTGAACTCAAGGTTCAAATTCAACTTCATATATGGAGTTCCATAATGTACTTGAACAAAAATAACCAAGTTCACCTATTTAGGTTGCTCTAACATGCATGAAAATGGTACACATGGATTCATTGGATTTTTCTGATCAATTTTCATATATAAATTATTTTCGTCTGACTTACAGATTAATTTATATGAATTTTCTAATTTTTTAGCAATTTCTGGAATTATTAAATATACTGAAATGCATTTATTGCGTCAGCCATGCGTCAGCATGACGTCAGCCTGGTCAACCGACCGGTCCAGGTCAAAACTGACCAGCGAGACCCACTGGTCAGTGACCCAACCGCTAAGTAGGGTCAAATCCCGCGCTGACTAGGGTTTGACCCGCTTGCGGGGCCCACTGTCAGTCACTGTGGGGGGTAATTAGCCGCGGGGGTTAGCGTTAATGGGTTGCCACGTCGGCCACTGGCGTTTAGCTTGCGGTGACCATCCTGACAGCAGAGGCTCGCCGGAATCATGCTCCCGGCCACCATTTGGCACGTGGGGCGGCGCTATCGGACGCGGGGAGCGAGCCGCATCCATCCCAGCCGATGGGACGGCGCGGGGCGGCCCGTAGCGTCGCCGGCGACGATGACTATGGCAGCCTGGGCTCGGGTCAGCACGGTGTCGAGGCTAGGGCTACGGACAGAGGAGCTAGGGGCGGCTATGGGCTCATGTGAGCGCCCTGAGCACGAAGCCGTGGTCAGGCACGAGCTATGGCTATTGTGGCCATGGCTACGCCATGGCCGGTGGCGAGCTCCTCTCGGTTTCGGTGGCTGGTGGGGCTAGACGAAGGGATCGACAATAGGGACAGGGGAGAGGGTCCGGAAGCTAACGGGGATCACGTCTGGATGGTCAGCGAGCTCGGGGACGCTTCGACGACGACGAATCAACGATGGCGACGGCGGTGCCGCAGGATGAAGACGACGACACTGACGGTGATGCGGCCCGTTCGACCTTCTACGGCTCGATGGGGAGAATGGCGAGGACGCGATGGACCTTTTGGGGGGCTCAGAAGGGCACGGGAGGCGACAAGCTAGGCTAGCAACGGCGATGAGCTTCGGTCATGGTGGCAATGGCGACGGAGCGAGGGGAGAGGCAAGAGGGTGGCGAATGGATGGGGACGGATCGGGGGAGGCTCCGTGGCGCTCCCAGGGACCTCTAGAGGCAGGCAGGCGACCAGGAGGTGGCCAGGGTGCCGCTGGCACCGTGCCACGCACCTGCATGTCCTCCTGGCAGGAGGTGGAAGAAGACCCCCTTGCCCCTGGTGGGCTGGGATGGGCCACTTCCCCCCTGGGCTAGGTGAGACACGTAAGCCTTTCTCCTTTTTTATTTTTTTATTTTTTTCTATTTTCTATTATTTCATTTGTTTTAATTTAGGCAATAAAACATCTTATAAAAATATGAAACTTTTTCTGGGCACTAAAGTGAATATTCCAAAGGCCCTGGCCAAGTTTCAAATTTATTGGACCTATAAAATTATTTATAATATTTTATAAATCCAATTCAAATATTTATTGATTTCATTCAATAAACAAAATGACTTTGAAAAATATGAATCACCTCTGGTTGATGCTTCCACATTTTTCCAGAAATGATGAACATTTTAGAAGGCTACTTTGGTTCATTGAAAAATATTTTGGTTGAACCTATTTGATTTCAAATAATGCTAGGGTTTTTATCATCCCCATTTCAAGTTTAAAAAGAATTTAAACATGATGCAATCTCAGGCATGGATCCTAGTGCATGCTAAAGCTAGGGATGTGACAATAAATGCAAGAGAAAAGTAGATCGCAAAGGCAAATAATATGAGAAAGAGACCCGGGGGGCGTAGGTTTCACTAGTGGCTTCTCTCGAGAAAAATAGCAAACAGTGGGTGAACAAATTACTGTTGGGCAATTGATAGAACTTCAAATACTCATGATGATATCCAGGCAATGATCATTACATAGGCATCACATCGAAGATTAGTAGACCGACTCCTGCCTACATCTACTACTATTACTCCACACATCGACCACTATCCAGCATGCATTCATGGAGAAACGGAGTAATGCAATAAGAACGATGACATGATGTAGACAAGATCTATCTATGTAGAGATAGACCCCATCGTTTTATCCTTAGTAGCAATGATACATATGTGTCGTTTCCCTTTCTGTCATTGGGATCAAGCACCGTAAGATCGAACCCACTACAAAGCACCTCTTCCCATTGCAAGATAAATAGATCAAGTTGGCCAAACAAAACCCAAATATTGTAGAAGAAATACGAGGCTATAAGCAATCATGCATATAAGAGATCAAAGAAACTCAAACAACTTTCATGGATATAAAAAGATAGATCTGATCATAAACTCAAAGTTCATCGATCCCAATAAACACACAGCAAAAGAGTTACATCATATGGATCTCCAAGAGACCATTGTATTGAGAATTCAGCGAGAGAGAGAAAGCCATCTAGCTACTAACTAGGGACCCGAAGGTCTACAAAGAACTACTCACGCATCATCGGAGAGGCACCAATGGAGGTGGTCAACCCCATCCGAGATGGTGTCTAGATTGGATCTGGTGGTTCTAGACTCTGCGGCGGCTGGATGAATATTTCGTCTCTCCCCCTACGGTTTATGGAATATTTGGGTATTTATAGAGCGAAGAGGCGATCCGGGGAGCACCCGAGGTGGGCCCAACCCACCAGGGCACGCCTGGGCCTCCTGGCACGCCCTGGTGGGTTGTGCCCCCCTCGGGGCACCCCCAGGCGCAGCCAAGGCCCGTTGTGTTCCTTCTGGCCCATAAAAAATCATCGTGAAGTTTCGTGGCGTTTGGACTTTGTCTGGTATTGATTTTCTGCGATGTAAAAAACATGGGAAAAATAGCAACTGGCACTTGGCACTATGCCAATATGTTAGTACCAAAAATGGTATAAAATGACTATAAAATGATCATAAAACATGCGACATTGATAATATAACAGCATGGAACAATCAAAAATTATAGATACGTTGGAGACGTATCAGCATCCCCAAGCTTAACTCCTACTCATCCTCGAGTAGTAAGTGATAAAAACTGAATTTTTGATGTGGAATGTTGCCTAACATGTCATATCATATTCTTTTTCTTATAGCATGGACATTTGGACTTTTAGTTGTTCAAAGCAATAGTCTAGTTTTGACATCATAATTTAGATACTCAAGGATATCAACAAGCAACCATGTCTTTAAAAATATCAACGCTAAAATAAGTTATCCCTAGCCCATCATGCTCAAACATTGATCCATTCATGAAACACACTCAAATATTAGCTACACCCAATACTTAAGTACAATCATATTGCCTCCTAGTCGGTGCTTTGGTAAGAGAAGATGGAGACTCAAATTCAAAAATAAAAATTGCATAAAGTAAAAGAAAGGCCCTTCGCAGAGGGAAGTAGGGAATTTTACAGGTGCCTCCTAGTCGATTGCAAGATATAAAGATATACCTTCATGTACTCACCTCCCCGGCAACGGCGCCAGAAAAGAGCTTGATGTCTACTATGCAACTTTATTCTTGTAGACACGTGTTGGGCCTCCAAGCGCAGAGTTTTGTAGGACAATAGCAATTTCCCCTCAAGTGGATGACCTAAGGTTTATCAATCCGTGAGAGGTGTAGGATGAAGATGGTTTCTCTCAAATGACCCTGCAACCAAATACAAGAAATCTCTTGTGTCCCCAACACACCCAATGCAATGGAAAATTGTATAGGTGCACTAGTTCGGCGAAGAGATGGTGATAAATGTGTAATATGGATGGTAGAAATATATTTTTATAATCTGGATAAATAAAAACAGCAAGGTAGCAAATAGTAAACGGGCACAAAACAAGGCCTAGGGTCCATACTTTCGCTAGTGCAATTTCTCAATAGTGCTAACATAGTTGGATCATATGAACACCCCTCAAAGTGCGATAAAGAATCACTCGCGAGTTCCTATTAGAGGGAGAACAAAAGATAGAAACTGTTTGTATGGTACAAAACCACCTCAAAGCTATTCTTTCCGTTCAATCTTTCCTAGAGTTCGTACTAAGATAACGCAAGCTATTCTTTCCAATCGATCTACTCAAGAGTTCATACTAGAATAACACCAAAGCGAATTCATATTCATAATACTCAATCCACACAAAGAACTACAAGGGGTCCCCAAAGTTTCTATTGGAGAAAATATAATAAAAACATGCATCAACCCCTATGCATAGATTACCCCAATATCACCACGGGAATCCGCAAGTTGAGTGCCATAATGTATATCAAGTGAACCAATAAGATACACCAATGTCACCTCAAGTATTCATACCGCAAGACATACATCATGTGTTCCTAAATCTGAACACTCAATCCGACATAACAAAACTTCATAGGGTAAAGATTGAATTCATCACAATAAGACTATAGAGGGGAGCAACATCATATGATCCATCTATATTAACAAAGCCCATGATATAGATCACAAGAGAAAGAGATTAAACACATAGCTATTGGTACAAACCCTCAGCCCCGAGGGTGGACTACTCCCTCCTCATCGTGGTGGCCGTTGGGATGATGAATATGGCCACCGGAGATGATTCCCGCCTCCGGCAGGGTGCGGGGCGGGGTCTAGATTGGTTTTCGGTGGCTACAGAGCCTTGCAGCGGCAGAACTTCTGATCTAGGGCTACCCCGAAGCGTTTCAGAATATTTGGGAATTTATAATGCAAAGAGGGGGTGGGAGGCCACCGAGGTGGGCACAACCCACCTGGGCGCGCCAGGGGGCCCTGGCACGCCCTGGTGGGTTGTGCCCCCCTCGGGGCACCCCACCCCCCAGGTGCAGCTCTGGCCCATTGGGTTCCTTCTGGTCCAAAAAAATCTCCAAAAAGTTTCGTGGTGTTTGGACTCTATTTGATATTGATTTCCTGCGATGTAAAAAACAAGCAAAACAGCAACTGGCAATGGACACTAGGTCAATAGGTTAGTCCCAAAAAATGATATAAAGTTGCCATAAAATGATTGTAATACATCCAAGAATGATAAAATAACAGCATGAATACTTCATAAATTATAGATACGTTGGAGATGTATCAGGAAACACAACAGTATTCTACTAAACAAAAGCAATAGAACTCAAAGGATGCCAAGATATGGAGAACATATAAAGTATGATAATCCTTAAGATTGATATGTCTCCTCCTTTAGCATTAATCTTTCATATCTTTTCTCCCCTTAGATATGAAAGTGTTAGTTCATCCTCTCCCCTTGAATCTCAGCATGTAGATATTGGGATTGGATAGGGTGAGAAAAAGTCTAAAGTGAACAGTCAAATAAGATAAAAAGAGTCTGCAAATTTTTCTCCAAAATATATTTTTCTCCCCCTACATTGTTCTCACCTTGTATAAGTATAAACTTTCGATATTTTCCTCTCCCCTAAATCATATCTTCCCCTTTGCATAAGCATGTAACACTCCCTTGAGCTTGAAGCTTTGATATTCTCCCCCTTTGGCATAAATTACCAAAAAGGTTAAACTTAGGAGTAGTGACGGGGATCATTGACAAGGAAGGGATCCCCAAGAACAAGGGTCATTGAAAGTGGGGTCCATAGAAAAGAACTAAGGGAATCATTGAATGTAACTTCTCTCCCTTTTGCAAATTTTAGTCTTCTTCTCCTTGGACCTAGGGATCCTTGAATAAAGAATTTCTCCCCCTAAGACTAGCTTGTTATTCTCTCTCCCTTTTTTTAATCGTCACTGAAGGAACAAGAATATCACAAGAAGAGATACCAAAAAAACATTTAAGAAACACAGATTTAGAAAAGAAGGAAAATCGGTGACTCTGGGATAAATAAATCGATGGTACCGAGATTGTGTAGTGCATCTCATCTGCAATTTTGGTAGAACCGAGTTATTTATATCAATGGCTCCGAATGAGAGACCACATTTCTGTTTTCACAGAGACAACAGAAATAGTTTCAAAAAGGAATGCGAAATTTTACAAAGGACATCAGTTAGATAAGTTTTGAGTGGTTACGAGAGATCATGCAAATAGAGAACAAACCACACAAGATTCTTAACTAGATGATGGGCGGTGACTAGGTGTAACATCCCAAAATTCCATTTTTGGAATGTTATGATTATAGCTATGCATCTAGCAGCATCATTGCTTGATTTTATGTGTTAGTTGAAATGTCTCTTCTGGATTTCAGAAAGCTCTTTCTACTTTTCCCTAAGTTGCTTTCACCTATTTGAAATTTTGGTTAAAAGTTCAAATAAGAGAGGAGGAACATGACACTCCACACCAGGGACTAATTGGTGATATATTTGAACAATAATAACCAGGGGTTATTTTGAAAATATTTGCAAAAAGGGTTTAAAAACAATTAGGCAATTTCTGAAAATATTATTTTTTTCAAAGTGTTCAAATGACAGAATAGAAATGTTCATTAAATAGAATTTATTATTCTGTTAATTTTGATATATAATACCCCTATATTTAGAGACGATTTGAATGCTTTAAAAGCTTTTGAATGTCTCTGGAATATTATTAAAAGGAAACGGTAACCGTTTCCGGTATTAAACGGGCCGGCCCACGACAGTTACTCGCGAATTGATTAGAAGCCGACCGACCGCGCGTAACGGACACGCCTCCATTCACTGACACTGGACCCCACCCCGACCGACAGTTTCGCCCGCGCGGTCGCCCTCTTCCTCTCGCCCGACCTCGTCGCCGGCAGTTACTCCACCGGATCTCTCTCTTTTCTCCTTCCCCCCCCCCCCCCCGCATCTCCCCGCACCCTCTATAAATAGCGCTGCCTCTCCTCTCTCCATTCACCCCCGAGCCCCCTCTCTCCCTCGCCGAGGCGCTGCACAATTCCTCGCCGGAGTTCCACCACCACCGGACCTCCCATTGACCGTAGCCACCACTTCTGACCACCGTTCGCCCCACCGTTGCCACCAATCGACTCCGGAGAACCGTCGCCGTCGCCCGGACCACTTCCCCGTCTTCCCCGACCATCGGAGCACCTCGCCGTCGCATTCGCCGCTACCGGACTCGCCGGAGAACCCCGACGCCGGCGACTTTACCTCGTGAGCATTTCCCTCCCTCCGATCCAAAACCAACGACCCAGATTAGAACGGACTTAAGTCCGAACCGGTACCCACTACCGATCGGTCGCCCGCCCGAAAGCACTCGCGCGTACACCCCCTTAGCCACTCACGTGCTGCCACGTAGCCTCCCTGGCCGTCGCAAAGTCAGGTTTCTTTTTCAGTTTTGTTTTAATTAACAGAATGTTTTCAAATTTTGTTTTGCTTATAACTTTTAATCTATTTAGTGTTTTGAGTTGATTCTTTTTGCAATAGCTCACAATTTTCATGCAGTTTCACCCTGTACTTTTAAATTTCAAATTTGAACTATAAAATTTGAATTTAATCAAATTTTCTCAAAATCTTCAAATCTGAATAACTAGAGTTTAAAAATAGATTTTGATATGATTCTTTTTGCTACTGTTTGATATTGGTTAGGACTATACCATGTTTAGTTTTAGGATTTTTAGGATATATTTGATTTGTGTTTCAGTTAAAAACAGAATCTGTCTAGTATTATAATATAATTTTATATACTTAATTTTAATTAGTTTAAATTAGATTTGGTCTTATTTGTTTATTAGGTTCTGTTAATAAACATTTAGTGTTTTACTCACTGTTAATAAAAATATAAATTTGCTTAGTTTAATTTTATTTAACATAGGAATCACAACTTCTTTTCAAATAGGCATAATTTGATTAAAACAACTAACTAGTAATAGTTTTGCTTTCAAACAAAGTTTTATATAATTTAATTCTGCTTTCTAAGACAGGTTTGGTTTTAAATTATTTTCTGTTAAGAACATGTTTTGCTAATAAATAACAAGTTTAGTTTTTCATTCTTTTGTTAATATAACTATAGTTGATTCATATAGTGTTTATCACAAACTTGTATAAACTTTACTAAACTTTTCCCAACAAACTTAAATTGATTATATTCTGTTTATTAATAAAATATTCTATTGTTTCCTTGCTGACAACAATTGTTTTGTTATTACAAATGGTTTCATTATGTCAGTAGTGTTTTCATTCCTCACCTTTTGAAAACAAAACTTTGTGTGTTTTCTTACTTGAGATTTGTGCATTGTTTTGTCTTGATTGTTTACTAGTTCTTGGTTGATGTTTGTGAGTTACAATATTTTGTTGTATGCTTATTGAGTGCTTGTTTGCTTCGCTAGATTATCCGGAGTGCGAAGCTTGTTACTTAGAGTCACTCACATACGAAGATCATCAATCAGGCAAGTCACTTTGACCATGTTTACCCATGTTTTATATGCATTAGTTCTACCATCTCCCCAATTGCATGCAAGATAGGTTAGTTGGAAACTTGGTTACATTGTAGTAGTATCATGTGGTAGGTACCCCCCTCAACCTCTTTACACATTGGCCCCGGGAAACGTTATTTTACCTTTTGCTATGCTAATAGTAGACGGGGTTGGTTGTGTGATTCATGAGAGTTGAGAGAGTTAATAATTTCAAGACCTACATAATGATCAAGATTTAAGACTCCAAGTTTTCAACATACCTCTGGGTGGATGATGGTTGAACGGCACCCTGGAGAAACCAGTGGATTTGCCTAGGTGATGCTGGAGATGGCCAGTATTCATGCGGAAAGGTCCACCCAGGCACAAAGAGAAGGATGGTGCTTCAAAACCCAAGGCTTACCTGCACAGCCACAAGTCATTATGGGCTCTGGCTTGGTTGGATATCGTGGTGACCCTGGACAGGCGGTGCTACGAGAGGTAGAAGAACGGTAGGAAAGGATGGGCACCGACAGAGTCGCAGGGAAACCCTTTGGAAGACCATGTTTTGGTCATCCGTTTCTCAAACACTCTGAAGTGCGAGAAATCAAACGGAGGCGACCAAATCTTGTGGGGAACGTGTGCAAAACTCTGCAGAGTATTCCAAACCTAATCGATTAGCCGTGTCCACGGTCATGGACGACTTGAGCCAAAGGAATTGAAACTTCCGGAACTCTCAACACAATTAATATGATGATGTGGGTATTTAATAATTTTGGGTATGAGAATTGGTTGGTGGAACCATCTCATTAATCAACCAACTTAGTAATATTTTGCTTAGCCCCTCCCTTGATGTAGGAAAAAACTTGGCTTTACGCAAAAACTTACCACACCACCTGCCATATATGCATATAGACTAGCTGATTATTTTCACACCTCTACTGTGACTTTGCCGGCATATTCCATATGCTGACCTACACGGCTGCAACGTATCATGTTGCAGAGTACTTTTCCGACCAGGAGTGAGGACACGTTCTATGCTCAGTGAGATGCCCTTGGAGTCAGATGGACTCATCTACCTTCGACGCTTCCGCAAGATTTAGATATTCTCATGAGTTGGCTTTTAGCCACTTTATTGTAATTTTTATTGTAATAAAGGACTCGATATGACATTTCGATTAATATAATGTTGTGTGATTTCCCTTTGATATATACATGGATGTACCGTGTGTGTACCAGCATGATCTTGGGATGGTACGGAAACACCGGAGACTTGACCTTTCAGGTCGGGTCGCTACAGAAATGGTATCAAAGCACACGCTGACCGTAGGACGTAACCTCTAGGATTGGAAAGCCTTAGGATTGTTTATATTTGTCTTTAAATATCTTATACTCTCATCTATTCGTTTTTGACTCCTCTCCGATTATTTCAAAATTTATAGATGGCCACCTTCATCCCAGTGTTGATCACTGAGTTTTGCCAGCCTGACGCAACGATGCCCTTTGGTAAGGAGCTGATGAGGATCGTCAAGGACGTAAGGATTGCTTTGCCGAGCATCACCGGGATTCCTATCATGTCATTTCCCCAAGATGGACGCTACAGGATCGAGGTGCATATTCCAGGGAAGACTTTTGGGAATCGGAAGGAACCCATCGATCTCAAGTTCGTGGCACCCAGTTGGATACTTGGAAGAGACATGGCCATTCATCGTGCCCTTGGACGTATCCAGGAGGAATACAGAGGTGGAACCATTTCACCAGGACTCAGCATGGTTTGTCGCAGAGATGCTCATGGAAAAGTCATAACCCCTCCCACTGCAGACACCACTATTTCCTATATCCAGACCCTGGAGACTCACATCAGGACTCTGGAGCTTCGAGTTCGTGCTGATACAAAGACAATCAAGAATCTGATGAACCGCGAGCTGGATCTCGAAGCTGATCTGCGAGAGGCCAACTATGAACACGAGCATGAAGTGAAGGACTTCCTAGAGAGGATTGATGAGCAGAATGCACGCATCGCAACTCTGGAGGAGCAGCTAGACATGGGGGAAAACCTTCATCCCGAAGGAGACATGGCACCCTTCATCAGCGACGATGAAGACTATGAGGAAAGCACCACCGGAGGACCTACGACTATGCACTTTTGAGGAGAACCTTAGTTATGCCCTCCAATGTATCTTTTATTTTCGTCGTTAAAGCGTAGGTCGATGCTTAGTTGTTTGAGATTTGTATTCCCGATGTTTGACGTTGATTGAATAAATGAATAAGTGTTTGGTGTGATATGTTTGTTGCATTGCATATGGGTAGTGAATTTCTCCTTTTAGGCCCTTGTTCTATTCTAATTCTTACCCCTCTGAAAACAGCAAGATGCCTCCACGACGTGAGACCGACTTCACTTTCCCACCGGAACTCACTCAACTTCTTCAGCAGCAGAATGCACTGATGCAGTTATTGATTCAGAATCAGACCAACAATCAGAACAACCACAACCACCATCCACCCCAGACTGACAATCTCACTCGTTTTCTGAGGTTGAACCCTCCAACTTTCTCCAGCAGTACTGAGCCCATTGTGGCAGATGACTGGCTCCGTAAGGTGGAGAGAGAACTTGTCACCGCTGGATGCACTGACGCTGAGAAAGTGCGATTTGCCGCACATCAACTGGAAGGACCAGCAGCATCATGGTGGGAGAACTACACCACCACTTATCCTATTGCAGATGTGACTTGGGAGCAGTTCAAGCTTGCTTTCCGCACCGCTCATGTTTCAGCTGGAGCCATGAGTCTAAAGAAGCGCGAGTTTCGCAACTTGCGCCAGGGTAATCGCTCTGTGGCCCAATATGTGGAAGAGTTTAGCATGTTGGCCCGTTATGCCCCAGGAGATGTGGCCGATGATGCGGCCAAGCAAGAGAAATTTCTGGAAGGACTCAACGATGAGTTGAGTATGCAGCTGGTAGTGGCTAATTTCAACAACTACCAAGAGCTGGTGGATAAGGCACTTATTCTAGAGGGTAAAAAACAGCAAATTGAGAACCGCAAGCGGAAGTACACTCAGGGGAAGTTCAACTCTGGAGCTCATCAGAAGGCTCGCTACTCCCCGTACTCAGGAAATACCGGATCAGGTACCGGTAAGTTTGGAAGGCACACTCATGTTGTGCACAACCATGGAGGAGCACCATCATGAAGGAAATGGGAACAACCGTCTCAACCATGGCAATTTCAAGACTGACAATGGGAATGGGAACAACAACCAGCACCGTCACGCTCCTGCTCAGAAGGATCTGAGTCACATTACCTGTTTCAAGTGTCAGAAGACAGGGCACTATGCTACTGAGTGTTCCCAGAGCAAGCAAGGCAATGGAAACGGCAACTCCGCAGCCAAGAAGCCAAACCCTTTTCCTCGTGCCCAGGTGAACCATCTCGACGTGGAAGAAGTCTATGATCAACCCGAGACTGTGGTTGGTAAGTTTTTATTGCATTCACGTTCGGTTACAGTACTTTTTGATTCCGGTGCAACTCATTCATTCATATCAAGGGTAGTTGTGGATAAGTATGGTTTGCCCACCAAAACCCTTAGTCAGCCCATTAAGGTCAGTTCCCCAGGAGGTATGATGATGGCAGGGATAGGATGCCATGCCTTGAAACTCAATATAGGAAATCATGTTTTTCCCACCGACCTCATCGTCTTAGAGTCACAAGGATTGGATGTAATCCTAGGCATGGATTGGATGACCAAGTATGAAGGTAATCTTGATTGCCCTAGCAAGTCTGTTTCACTCACCACCCCGGAGAACAAGAGGATTAAGTATGTATCCCGACGCACACGGATGAGTGCTCGGCTAAATTCTCTCACGGGAGTTGTTCAGGAGGAAGTACCTGTGGTAAAAGATTATCTGGATGTATTTCCGGAAGAATTACCAGGAATGCCACCAGATAGGGAAATTGAGTTCCTAATAGAGCTACAGCCAGGGACAGCACCAATTTCCAAGAGACCCTATCGGATGCCCGCAAATGATCTGTTGGAAATCAAGAAGCAAATCAAGGAGTTATTGGACAAGGGGTATATTCGCCCAAGTTCATCACCTTGGGGAGCCCCAGTACTTTTGGTGGAGAAGAAGGATAAATCTTTGAGAATGGTAGTGGACTATCGTGCCTTGAACGAGGTGACTATCAAGAACAAGTACCCTCTGCCGATGATTAATGATTTGTTTGATCAGCTAGTAGGAGCCAAAGTATTCTCCAAGATCGATCTTCGATCAGGGTATCACCAGTTGAAAATTCGTGAACAGGATATACCAAAAACAGCTTTCACCACGAGGTATGGCTTGTATGAGTATACGGTCATGTCCTTTGCATTGACTAATGCTCCTGCCTACTTCATGAATTTGATGAACAAAGTATTCATGGAATACCTAGACAAGTTTGTTGTGGTGTTCATCGATGACATTCTGATATTCTCCAAGAACGAGGAAGAGCATAAGGAACATTTGCGTTTGGTTCTAGAGAAGCTGAGAGAGCATCAACTATATGCCAAGTTCAGCAAATGTGAATTTTGGCTGACGGAAGTCGGATTCCTTGGACATGTTATTTCCGGAGATGGAATAGCAGTGGACCCTGCTAAGGTTGAAGCCGTCACCGAGTGGAAGTCCCCTACCTCGGTTAAGGAGATCCGCAGTTTCCTCGGACTTGCCGGTTATTACCGGAGGTTCATTGAGAATTTCTCAAAGATTGCCAAGCCCATGACAGAGTTGTTGAAGAAAGAATCTAAGTATGTTTGGACTGAGGAATGTGAAGCCAGTTTCCAGGAGTTAAAGGAACGTTTGGTCACAGCCCCAGTATTGATCTTGCCCGATATTCGGAAGGATTTCCAGGTTTACTGTGATGCTTCACGTCAAGGACTTGGAGGAGTACTTATGCAGGATGGAAAAGTTGTAGCCTATGCATCCAGACAACTACGACCTCATGAGTTGAATTATGCCACGCATGATTTGGAACTAGCAGCCGTAGTGCACGCACTCAAGACTTGGAGACATTTCCTTATCGAAAATAGTTGTGATGTTTACACCGACCATAAGAGCCTGAAGTATATCTTCACGCAGAAAGAGTTGAACCTCAGACAGAGGAGATGGTTAGAGTTAATCAAGGACTATGACATGAGATTACACTACCATCCAGGTAAGGCTAATGTTGTAGCCGATGCCTTGAGTCGTAAAACTTATGTGAACACACTCACAGCTGGAGGATTACCCCAAGAGTTAGTCGATGATCTCAGAGAGCTCAAGCTAGAGATAATCCCAAGAGGATATATTGCCACACTGGAAATTCAGTCCACCTTGACCGAAAGAATTCATGAAGCCCAGAAATTGGACAAGGAGATAGCTGAGATTAAACAGAGAATGGAAGATGGTAAAGCTAAAGGTTTTCGTGAGGATGAACACGGAACTTTGTGGTTTGAGAACCGAATCTATGTGCCCAATGACCCAGAGCTCAGGAAGTTGATACTTCAGGAAGCCCACGATTCACCTTACTCGATACACCCAGGCAACACCAAGATGTATCTGGATTTAAAGGAAAGTTATTGGTGGACAGGTATGAAGAAAGATATTGCGGAACATGTTGCAATATGTGATGTTTGTCAGAGAGTAAAGGCAGAACATCAGAAACCAGCAGGGTTACTCCAACCTTTGCAGATACCCGAGTGGAAATGGGAAAATCTTGGTATGGATTTCATCACAGGATTGCCCAGGACCCGTTCAGGTTATGATTCCATCTGGGTAGTGGTAGATCGCTTGACCAAGGTAGCTCATTTCATTCCAGTGAAAACCACTTATACCAGTGCTAAGCTAGCCAAGATATATATGACCAGGATCGTATGTTTGCATGGAGTTCCGATGAGTATTGTGTCAGATAGAGGAACACAATTTACCTCAAAGTTTTGGCAGCAATTACATGAAACTTTGGGTACAAGGCTAGAGTTCAGTACAGCCTTTCATCCGCAGACAGATGGACAGACTGAGAGAGTCAACCAGATTCTGGAAGACATGTTGAGAGCTTGTGCGATAGATTATGGATCTAGTTGGGATGACAACTTACCTTACACAGAATTTTCGTACAACAACAGTTATCAGACCAGTCTGAAGATGGTCCCTTTCGAAGCTTTATACGGAAGGAGGTGCAGAACACCACTGACGTGGGATGGTGTTGGAGACCGACAACTTTTTGGTCCCGACCTTATCCGAGATTCTGAAGAGAAAGTCAAGTTGATTCGTGACAGACTCAAGATAGCTCAATCTCGACAGAAGAGTTATGCTGATAGCAAACGTAAAGAAGTGACATATGAAGTGGGAGACAGAGCATATCTTCGTGTATCCCCGCTTCGAGGAATCAAGAGATTTGGTGTTAAAGGAAAATTAGCACCCAGATTCATAGGCCCCTACAAAATTCTTGAACGTAGAGGCGAAGTTGCATACAAACTAGAATTGCCGGAAGGATTATCCGAAGTTCGTGATGTGTTCCACGTGTCCCAGCTGAAGAAATGCCATGCTGAGATGGCTGATATCCCTTTGAGAGACACTGTGCCCCTACAGGCCATACACCTTGAAAGTGATCTGACTTACGAGGAGAAGCCTGTCAAGATCCTCGAGACATCCAACCGAGTTACCCGCAGCAAGATTATCAAGTTCTGTAAAGTTTTGTGGAGTCACCATACCGAGGAAGAAGCCACCTGGGAACGCAAAGAAGATCTTTGTAGAGACCATCCGCACCTATTTTCTAGCCAACCCGAATCTCGAGGGCGAGATTCATCTTAAGGTGGGTAGGTTTGTAACATCCCAAAATTCCATTTTTGGAATGTTATGATTATAGCTATGCATCTAGCAGCATCATTGCTTGATTTTATGTGTTAGTTGAAATGTCTCTTCTGGATTTCAGAAAGCTCTTTCTACTTTTCCCTAAGTTGCTTTCACCTATTTGAAATTTTGGTTAAAAGTTCAAATAAGAGAGGAGGAACATGACACTACACACCAGGGACTAATTGGTGATATATTTGAACAATAATAACCAGGGGTTATTTTGAAAATATTTGCAAAAAGGGTTTAAAAACAATTAGGCAATTTCTGAAAATATTATTTTTTTCAAAGTGTTCAAATGACAGAATAGAAATGTTCATTAAATAGCATTTATTATTCTGTTAATCTTGATATATAATACCCCTATATTTAGGGACGATTTGAATGCTTTCAAAGCTTTTGAATGTCTCTGGAATATTATTAAAAGGAAACGGTAACCGTTTCCGATATTAAACGGGCCGGCCCACGACAGTTACTCGCGAATTGATTAGAAGCCGACCGACCGCGCGTAACGGACACGCCACCATTCACTGACACTGGACCCCACCCCGACCGACAGTTTCGCCCGCGCGGTCGCCCTCTTCCTCTCGCCCGACCTCGTCGCCGGCAGTTACTCCACCGGATCTCTCTCTTTTCTCCTCCCCCCCCCCCCCCCCCCGCATCTCCCCGCACCCTCTATAAATAGCGCTGCCTCTCCTCTCTCCATTCACCCCCGAGCCCCCTCTCTCCCTCGCCGAGGCGCTGCACAATTCCTCGCCGGAGTTCCACCACCACCGGACCTCCCATCGACCGTAGCCACCACTTCTGACCACCGTTCGCCCCACCGTTGCCACCAATCGACTCCGGAGAACCGTCGCCGTCGCCGGGACCACTTCCCCGTCTTCCCCGACCATCGGAGCACCTCGCCGTCGCATTCGCCGCTACCGGACTCGCCGGAGAACCCCGACGTCGGCGACTTTACCTCGTGAGCATTTCCCTCCCTCCGATCCAAAACCAACGACCCAGATTAGAACGGACTTAAGTCCGAACCGGTACCCACTACCGATCGGTCGCCCGCCCGAAAGCACTCGCGCGTACACCCCCTTAGCCACTCACGTGCTGCCACGTAGCCTCCCTGGCCGTCGCAAAGTCAGGTTTCTTTTTCAGTTTTGTTTTAATTAACAGAATGTTTTCAAATTTTGTTTTGCTTATAACTTTTAATCTATTTAGTGTTTTGAGTTGATTCTTTTTGCAATAGCTCACAATTTTCATGTAGTTTCACCCTGTACTTTTAAATTTCAAATTTGAACTATAAAATTTGAGTTTAATCAAATTTTCTCAAAATCTTCAAATCTGAATAACTAGAGTTTAAAAATAGATTTTGATATGATTCTTTTTGCTACTGTTTGATATTGGTTAGGACTATATCCATGTTTAGTTTTAGGATTTTTAGGATATATTTGATTTGTGTTTCAGTTAAAAACAGAATCTGTCTAGTATTATAATATAATTTTATATACTTAATTTTAATTAGTTTAAATTAGATTTGGTCTTATTTGTTTATTAGGTTCTGTTAATAAACATTTAGTGTTTTACTCACTGTTAATAAAAATATAAATTTGCTTAGTTTAATTTTATTTAACATAGGAATCACAACTTCTTTTCAAATAGGCATAATTTGATTAAAACAACTAACTAGTAATAGTTTTGCTTTCAAACAAAGTTTTATATAATTTAATTCTGCTTTCTAAGACAGGTTTGGTTTTAAATTATTTTCTGTTAAGAACATGTTTTGCTAATAAATAACAAGTTTAGTTTTTCATTCTTTTGTTAATATAACTATAGTTGATTCATATAGTGTTTATCACAAACTTGTATAAACTTTACTAAACTTTTCCCAACAAACTTAAATTGATTATATTCTGTTTATTAATAAAATATTCTATTGTTTCCTTGCTGACAACAATTGTTTTGTTATTACAAATGGTTTCATTATGTCAGTAGTGTTTTCATTCCTCACCTTTTGAAAACAAAACTTTGTGTGTTTTCTTACTTGAGATTTGTGCATTGTTTTGTCTTCATTGTTTACTAGTTCTTGGTTGATGGTTGTGAGTTACAATATTTTGTTGTATGCTTATTGAGTGCTTGTTTGCTTCGCTAGATTATCCGGAGTGCGAAGCTTGTTACTTAGAGTCACTCACGTACGAAGATCATCAATCAGGCAAGTCACTTTGACCATGTTTACCCATGTTTTATATGCATTAGTTCTACCATCTCCCCAATTGCATGCAAGATAGGTTAGTTGGAAACTTGGTTACATTGTAGTAGTGTCATGTGGTAGGTACCCCCCTCAACCTCTTGACACATTGGCCCCGGGAAACGTTATTTTACCTTTTGCTATGCTAATAGTAGACGGGGTTGGTTGTGTGATTCATGAGAGTTGAGAGAGTTAATAATTTCAAGACCTACATAATGATCAAGATTTAAGACTCCGAGTTTTCAACATACCTCTGGGTGGATGATGGTTGAACGGCACCCTGGAGAAACCAGTGGATTTGCCTAGGTGATGCTGGAGATGGCCAGTATTCACGCGGAAAGGTCCACCCAGGCACAAAGAGAAGGATGGTGCTTCAAAACCCAAGGCTTACCTGCACAGCCACAAGTCATTATGGGCTCTGGCTTGGTTGGATATCGTGGTGACCCTGGACAGGCGGTGCTACGAGAGGTAGAAGAACGGTAGGAAAGGATGGGCACCGACAGAGTCGCAGGGAAACCCTTTGGAAGACCATGTTTTGGTCATCCGTTTCTCAAACACTCTGAAGTGCGAGAAATCAAACGGAGGCGACCAAATCTTGTGGGGAACGTGTGCAAAACTCTGCAGAGTATTCCAAACCTAATCGATTAGCCGTGTCCACGGTCATGGACGACTTGAGCCAAAGGAATTGAAACTTCCGGAACTCTCAACACAATTAATATGATGATGTGGGTATTTAATAATTTCGGGTATGAGAATTGGTTGGTGGAACCATCTCATTAATCAACCAACTTAGTAATATTTTGCTTAGCCCCTCCCTTGATGTAGGAAAAAACTTGGCTTTACGCAAAAACTTACCACACCACCTGCCATATATGCATATAGACTAGCTGATTATTTTCACACCTCTACTGTGACTTTGCCGGCATATTCCATATGCTGACCTACACGGCTGCAACGTATCATGTTGCAGAGTACTTTTCCGACCAGGAGTGAGGACACGTTCTATGCTCAGTGAGATTGCCTTGGAGTCAGATGGACTCATCTACCTTCGACGCTTCCGCAAGATTTAGATATTCTCATGAGTTGGCTTTTAGCCACTTTATTGTAATTTTTATTGTAATAAAGGACTCAATATGAGATTTTGATTAATATAATGCTGTGTGATTTCCCTTTGATATATACATGGATGTACCGTGTGTGTACCAGCATGATCTTGGGATGGTACGGAAACACCGGAGACTTGACCTTTCAGGTCGGGTCGCTACACTAGGTCACCTATATTAGAGTATATTGACTAAGGAGCCAAGCAAGTTTACTTGATCATAGGTCATACTCTATGTTAAGCTCAAAATGGGGTTACCATTTTTTGATTAAGCACTTTAATGTCTTCATATCACTTGAGTTGCTTTAGCCCATGCCTTGGAGTAAATCCTTTTTAAGGATATGAGTACATACATTTGAGTGATGTTGATGACATTGCACATAGGTGAACTTGTTGAGGATGCTCGAGGTTGATGAAAATCATCTTGAATTGGGAGCAATCCTTCTCGTTCTAGTACACTAGTCACCTACAAAGGTTAGTCATGCAAGGAAGAACAATGGATATATCCAATTGACATGGTACCACTTAAGATTTTGCAACTAAGATCAAGTATATGTCAAGGATATGTATTTGTTGTCTTATTACTTCCATCATGAAGATGGGTTGTGGAAAGACTTGGTAATGACAAGATTGCTTATGATTAGAGTTGATGGCAATCTTGTGGAATGGGGTTCTTCCAAGTTCCTACAAAAGGTTAGATGCAATAAAAGGGAGCATAGAATTCCATGGCATATGATAACGAGTTATAGGAACATGGAAATAACAAGAAAGCTCATGCCCTTGCTTGCAACCGAGTGAGTCTAGCTCAAGTTTGAAGCATCAATGATGTTCAACTAACTCCTCAAGTGACAAAATGTTTTATCATCAAGTGGCTTGGTAAATATATAGGCTAATTGCTTGTTAGTGCAAACATGCTTAAGATTAATATCTCCTTTGGCAACATGATCACGAATGAAATGATGTCGAACTTGAATATGCTTAGTTCGAGAATGTTGCACAGGATTATGACCAATTTTAATAGCACTTTTGATATCCATTTGATAAAGTGTGATATCATGGTGATTAGCATAAGCAAGAAGAATATGAATAGCTTCAAGTCTAGCGACGGGGGCACAAGTCTCATTGTAGTCCATACCTTCTACTTGCATATATCCTTGGGCTAGGAGACGAGCCTTGTTGCGCACGACTTGACCGTCTTTGTCTTGTTTGTTCTGAAACACCCATTTGGTTTCGATGATGTTTTTTTCGTCCTCGGTCTTCTCCATGAGTGTCCACACTTTGTTCCTCTCGAAGTTGTGTAGCTCTTCATGCATGGTGTTCACCCAATCCTCGTCCTCAAGAGCTTGTTCTACCTTCAATGGCTCAATGCTACAGATGAAAGAATAATGCTCACAAAAGTTAGCTAGACGGGTTATAGAGCGAGTGATTCTCCCTATTTGTATATCACCAAAGACTTGGTTTAGGGGATGGTTCTTGGTCACTTGTGCTCGAACTCAGGTTAGCTTCTGATTGTTGGATGGTGGATCTTCTTCTTCTTCAGCATCATCTCCTTCATCTTCGTTGTTGTTGAAGGTGGCGTTCCCTTGAGGTGGTGGTGAAGGTGGTTGTGGTGGATCTTCATGATGCACTTTCTCCTCTTCATCATCTCGTCATGTACCACTTGTGGATGCCTCCACGTCGTGTTGAGGTTCACCTTGACGTGAAATAGGGGCTTCCACTTGAGTTGATGAAGTACTTTCCTTCACCTCCATGGGACGAATCTTGCCGATGGGTAGATCTAGAAGAGCTTCCGAAGGGTCCTTATCACTTACATCATTTGGCAATTGTTCGACTTGTGAACCATTAGATTCATCAAACTTCACATCTACTGCCTCCTCAACTTTTTGAGTGAAGTTGTTGTAGACATAGTAAGTGTGAGAGTTCGATCTGTAACCAAGTAGGAATACTTCATGAGATTTAGGAGAAAATTTAGTACGACGATGCTTATCAAGAATGTAGCACCTTGAGCCAAATACCCGAAAGTATCCGACTTGGGGTTTGTTACCGGTGAGTAGCTCGTATGCCGTTTTACCGAGAAGCTTGTGCAAGTAAAGTCGGTTTGTGGCATGACATGTTGTCTCAACGGCTTCTACCCAAAAGTGTCTTGGCGTCTTGTATTCGTCAAGCATCGTTCTTGCCATCTCAATGAGCATCCAGTTCTTCCTCTCAACAACTCCATTTTTTTGAGGTGTGTACGTAGCCGAGAACTCATGTGAGACACCTTCTTCATCAAGAAAGGTATCCACATGGGTGTTCTTGAACTCCGATCCGTTATGGATCCAAACCTTCTTGATCTTCACTTGAAACTGATTTTGCGCTTTGCGAGTGAAGTTCTTGAAGATCTTTTGAACCTGCGACTTATCATCAAGAAAGAATACCCATGTAAATCTGGAAAAATCATCAACTATAACTAGACCATAGGAATTTCCACCGAGACTCTTGTAAGCGTTAGGACCAAAAAGATCCATGTGAAGTAACTCGAGTGGTCTCCTAGTAGTCATGATATTCTTAACATGATGACTTCCACCTACAAAAGCACTACAAATTCTATCTTTGTCAAAGATAACATCTTTAACACCAAGTATATGATCGCCTTTGATAATTTGTCCAAATTACGCATGCCAACATGTCCTAGTCTTGTATGCCAAAGCCACCCTTTAGAAGATTTTGCAATAAGACAAGTATGAGGTTTGGATCTCTTAGTGAAATCAACAATGTATAGATCACCTTTACGGAAACCGGTAAATACCATTTTATGATTATCTTCATGAAACACTTGGCAATCTACTTTCGTGAATAACACATTGAAACCGAAGTCGGCAAGTCTAGATATGGAAACAAGATTGTAGCCAAGAGATTCAACAAGCATGATATTTTGAATAGAGCTATCATGGGATATGTCCACCTTACCAAGACCAAGTACCTTACCTTTGGAGTTATCTCCAAACGTTACGTACCTTCGCGGTCCATAGTTTGGTGTGATCTCTTCGAACATCTCTCTATATCTGGTCATATGATCGGTACATCCGCTACCGAGAGTCCACTCTTTTCCTCCGGACATGTAATCCTTAAAGTTTGCCATAAGACTCAGATTCTTCATGATTTTTTCATGCTCGATGTCGAACAACTCATCTTCACCAAAGTAGTCATGTTCCGCATTGTCATCATCAAGTGGGAAATCCTCGTAAAGAACAAGAGATTCGTTAGAATTGTGATCATGACAATGTTCAAGTTTATGAATGCAAATGGATTCAAAGATAATGTTGTTGATAGTGGTGACATCTCCTTTCACATGCATAATATCACGGAGCTCGAATAGGCATTTATCAAAGTTTGGATCACTGGGCTTCATTTTGTGAAAAGCAATGGTTTTATGAAGAATTTCATCAAGATTTCCTAATGAAAGATTCAGATAACATTTCTCCAAATCAGTCTGCAAGGTATAAGCACATGCAAAGTTCTTCAATTGAGAAAGCACGAATCTTGGTAAGCCTCTAACAATAAGATTGATGGTCCTAAGGTTACCAAGCATGTTAATTTCCTCTTCGTGTGTGGGATGCAATTCATCAATGGGGAGCACATAGGGATGTTCAATATGTTTTTTCAAATGGAATTTATCAAATATATCAATCATGGCATTTTTCCATTGACTATAGTACTCTCCATCAAGAATGGGAACTCTACAACTCAAACTCTCTACACTAGACACATCCATCTTCCTCCACGGTGATTAAACAAAAGAAATGGTGACCAATGCTCTGATACCACTTGTAGGATCACTAGAAGAGTGTCTAGAGGGGGGCGAATAGACTACTAGTAGGAATTTAAAACCTAACATTTTCCCAAGTTAATTGGTTGGCAGATTTTAATAGTTTTAGCAAGTCTAGCAAGTCTAACAACTCTACACATGCATGTCTACAAATGTGGCAGCGGAAAGTAAAGACATTGCACATGAAGTAAAGAGATGGGATAGGAAGATCAAATTCAATAGGAGACGCAAAGATTTTTCTCGTGGTTCCGATAGGTGGTCCTATCGTACGTCCACGTTTATGGAGTCTTCAACCCACGGAGGGTAACGGTCGCAAGAGTTCACGGAGGGCTCCACCCATAAGGGCCCACAAAGTAGCAACCTTGACTATTCCATACGGCTTCCGTCCACGAAGGACTAGCCTCACTATGGGTAGATCTTCACAAAGTAGGCGATCTCCTTACCCTTAAAAACTTCTTGGTTCACTCCACAACACGAAGTAGGAGGCTCCCAAATGACACCTAACCAATCTAGGAGGCACCACCCTCCAAAAGGTAATAGGCTCGATAATGATGATGAACTCCTTGCTCTTGTGCTTCAAGATGATAGATTCCTCAACACACAATCGCTCTATCACAGATTTTGCTTGGTGGAAGAGATGGGATTGGTGGAAAGAAACTTGGGGAGGCTAGAAATCAAGATACATATGGTTGGAGTGGAAGATCTTGATCTCAACACAAGGGTAGGTGGTTCTCTCTCAGAAAATCTGATAGTATAGGTATGGAATAGTTCTGAGTGCTTCTCTTTCGAGTAGGTGGTGGTGGAGGGGTATATATAGGCATCCCCAAAAATCCAACCGTTACACACAAAATGACCAACTCGGTGACACCGATGTGTCAATCTCGATGGTACCGAAGTGATCAAAAGGTGGCAATTTTTGAATCTCGATGAGACCGATACATGAAACGCGGTTGCACCAATAAGGTGACCAACGGTCAGATTTCCAATCTCGGTGATGCTGACCCAACAATATCAGTGGTACCGAAAATGTGAATTTGCATAACAGAAAGTTGGCAACCTAAACTCGGTGGCACCGGTATGGAATCGGTTGCACCAAAGTGACTAGGGTTGGGCTGAGTTTGTCTAGGTTCTGGAATCGGTGGCACCGGGATAGGAATGTTGGTTGTACCGATTTTGAATGTTTGGCTATTGACAGACCTTGGTGGCAGAGCTTGTGGATGTTTTTGGTGACTATCACTTGTGCACGTATGAGCATTTTGTTCACCAACAAAACCTTACCCCGTTTTAATAGTATTGTCTTTCCTATGGACTCAAAGTGATTTCTCACAAATGTAAAATTTAGAGTCCTCTTGCTTGAATCTTGGCCAACCTACTTCCTTGCATCTTGGGGTAATTCCACAATCTACACAATCCTTTTGCCGACCCAACTCTCCATGGACTATTATCTGAAATACACTAGATAGAGGTGTTAGTCCAAGAGACAATGTATGTTGTCATGAATTATCGAAACCACCAAGGGAGCATATTTTGCTTTCACCGACATTGCCGGCCAATCGGTGGCTCCGGCTACTTCGTCGGCATTGGCCGTGCCACCAGCCTCACCAACCCCGGCCGCCTAGCCGGCACCAACAGCACCGGCTACCCCGCCGACTCCACCACCTCCAACTATCGAGACGGCTGCATCCAGAGTGGCTGGTTCCGACACCGCAACGGTCATGATGGCGATTGACGCCCCTCCCACTGCCTTAGTCCCGGGGACTGGCGAGCTGGTCCCGGGGGCTGGCGAGCCGGTCCCGGGGGCTGGTTACCTAGACCCGAGGGCTCCCGAGTCGGCCCCCATCTTGGCTCCCTCATGGGCCCAGCCCATCCTAGCGTTCCTCTTACGTGGCAAGCTCCCTCCTGACGAGGCCATGGTAAGTCAGATCCAACGTTGAGCTCCGGCCTACAGCATCATCAACCGCGAGCTAGTTCATCGTAGCACCACCGGCATTTTTCAACGATGCATCGAGCTGGAGAAGGGACAAGAGATCCTCCTCGACATCCACCAAGGCGAGTGCGGGCACCATACCACCTCCAGGACCCTAGTGGCCAAGGCATTCCACCATGGCTTCTACTGACCGACTGCCTTGGAGGAGGCCAAGCAGTTGGTCGACAAGTGCGAAGGCTGCCAGCGCTTCACCACACAGAGCCACCTGCCGGCTACGACCCTCCAGACCATCCCCCTCTTGTGGCCCTTTGTCGTCTCGGGGCTGCACATGGTGGGCCCCTTCAAGATCGCACGAGGCGGCATGACACATTTGTTGGTAGCTGTCGACAAGTTCGCCAAGCGGATCGAGGCCAGGTCGATTAAGAAGCTGGACGGCCCCACGGCCGTCCGGTTCGTCGAAGACATCACGGTCCTCTACGGCGTCCCTCACAGCATCATCACCAACAACGGCAAAAACTTCGCCAAGGGCACTCTAGCACAGTTCTGCGCCAAGTAGGGCATCCCGCTTGACCTGGCGTCCGTCGCTCATCCACAGTCGAACGGCCATGTCGAGAGGGCGACCGGCCTGATCCTGGCCGGCATCAAGCCCCGGCTCGTGGCGCCGCTGGTCAGGTCAGCCGGCTACTGGATCGAAGAGCTACCGGCTGTCCTCTGGAGCCTCAGGACCACGCCTAACCGGTCAACCGGTTACACCCCTTTCTTTGTCGTGTATGTGTCCGAGGCAATCATCCCCACCGACATCGAATTCGATTCGCCTCGGGTTTCCCTGTATAGAGATAAGGACACAAAGGGGGCAAGGTAATACGGCGTCGACCTACTCGAAGAAGCACGTGAGCTGGCTCTGAGCCCGACGGCCATCTACCAACAGACGCTCCGGCACTACCACAACAAGCGGATCCGGCCAGTCTCTTTCTGCGAAGGAGATTTGGTGCTGAGGCGGATCCAACGAACCGCGGCTAGCACAAGTTGTCCTCCCCATGGGAGGGCCCATTGATCATTTGCAGAGTGTTGCACAACAACGCATACTACCTGATAGATGCCCAGAAGCCGCAAAAACGCAAAAGACACGCCTCCGGCGAGGAGACGGAGCGCCCGTAGAACAGGGCGCTCCTCCGCCCTTTTTACTACAAAGGACCAGTGTATGTATGTACCCCTCCCCTTTCGAGCTTATGAATGCAATGGGGGCCCCAAGCCGGCGCTTGGGGCAAGCCCATTTTTCAATCCCCTCAAAGTTTCCTCGTTAATTAAGCGTGGCGCCCGGGCTCGGCTCTCGGACCCGGGGGCTCGAGTGGCTCTCCTCAGGGGCGGACAAGTAGTGTGAGCAAGCAACCCTTTGCTACCCCCCACTAACAAGCCATAGACCGTCTCCTAGCTGTCCGACTAATGGGACTGCGGGTAGGAAGGAACTTTTCACACGAAGTCCATCTAACGAGTAGCAGCCGGACAGGTCCTACCGGACCACGTTGTTTATACCAACCGGCTACTGTCGTCTCGACCTATCCCTAGCTGGATGACTCTAAAAACTTGCTTGTTTTCCCAAGGAAGATGCCCCATCCCTGTCCCAGACCGGCTCCCGGTTGGCTGGCTGGCAGGGCGCAAACCGGAAAGAATACCAGCAAGAAACACAAGTCAAAAGGCAAAAGGCAAAAGAAGAGCCAGCATTGAGACATTTTCAACATCACAAGTTAAAATGATAAAGGCCACAGGCCATCGTTTCATTACAATACACCCCTGGTGGGTGGATATGTGTCTTAAAAGCAGTACTACAGCAAAGGAAGAAACAACTAATGCACGGGGCGGCTCAGGCTGCGAGCTCGTCGCCAGCCTGCTCAACGCTTTGCCCAGAAGAAGTTGCGGCCTTCGGGTCCGCCTTTGTGATCTCCATGGCCTTCGCGCCGCCAACGGTGCTGGACGCGGTGCTCTTGTTAGCGACCTCCTCGTCCTCCGGGCCTTGTGGGTTGCCGAAGGATTCCTTGGCGGCCGGCTCGCCATCCTCGCTGAGATCCGGCAGAAGTTCGTCCGAGTTGACATACAAGGAAAGCTCCTTGGCCTGCCGGACAAGGTCACCTTCACGGGCCGCTCGTTCATCCTCTGGCATGTCCCGCATAGTGGCCAACCGTTCTAGGTCGATGCTGCGATACCACAACGTGATGAACCAGAGTGCCATCTGCGCGCCGGCTCGAGCCGTCGACGCTTTCCAGACTTCGATCCGGGCCACGGTGTTCTCCAGCCACAGCGCCACGCGGCTATCCGAGGCCCCACGACCTGGCCACAAGGCGGCGATCACCTCCTTGCCGGCTGTCTTGAGCCGATCAACGCTGCCCTGGAGGTGGATCAGCCGGTTCTCGATGGCCAACCCAAGTTCTGCCACGTCCCAGCCGGCGTTCTCTTCAAGCTCACGCCCGCGCTCCCATAGATACTCACGGTGGTCCGCCACGGCTCGCTCAGCGTGGCGCTGGGTTTTCGAGAAGTGTTCTGGAAAAAAGAAAGGGGAATCAGAAAAACAACTCAAGGGCAAGAAAAACTCAGCCGGATGAGAAGAAAATCAAGACTCGCGCTGGAAGGAATCGTCCAATTCAAGGGCAAAATGCAGCGACGAGTTCTGCTCCATCTCCAACGCCGCATCTGCCTGGGCTAGGTCAGCCCCGCGCGCCTCAAGCGCCTTCTCGAGGCGGGTCACCTCGCCTTGGAGAGCGGCGGTCCACTGGTGGTGTCAGCCACCTGCTTTGCATCGTCCTCCTTGGCCGCCACCTCCCACTGCACTTCCGCCCTCAGGCACTCTTGGGTCGCTTTCCCATACACCAGCAGGGCGCCCAGCCGGTCCCTTTCTGAGGTGATCGCCTAGACACTCTGCGCTAGCTGATCCCGCTCCGAGACCACCCCATCCTTCTCCCCCCAGAGGGTGTTCAAATCCTCTGCAAAATAAAACCAGTGACGGTTACTAAAAACCCACAAGACCCGGCCCGGCTGCCGAGCAGCCGGCCCGACTCTCGGGGGCTACCGCCACTGGGTGTGCTAGCGCGCCCCCATTGGATCAAGCGTACCTTGGGTCCTCTTCAGCTCCTCCTCCAGCTAGTAGAAGTCATGCTTGTCGCGGTTGTGGATGGCGATCGCTTCAACAAAAAGCTCCTATCGTCGGCCGCTCCCCGCCTGCTCCAGGAAGCCAAAGTTAAAAGAATGCAAAAGGAGATCCGGTCTGGCTGCCTCACAGCCGGGCAGCCAGTCCACATCTCGGGGCTACACCCAGTGGGTGTGCTCATGCGCCCCCACTGAAAAATGAAAGCAAGCAAAAGAAGATCTGGCCCAGCTGCCCCGCAGCCGGTCAGCCGGCCCGCATCTCGAGGGCTCACGTGCCCCCACTGAAAAATTCAACAAAGACGAAAAAGGTTTACCTCGGCACGCTGCAGGGCGCTGTCGGCTGCCTCCGCAAACCTGGCCGACTACTTGCGGCACCGTGCCAGGACACTATCATCTCCTCAAGTGCCGGAACTGGGCCGCCAGCCAACGGAGGTGGGACGGCGAGGACACGAGCCAACACCTCCCAGTCCTGGATCACGTCCAGCATGGTCCTCCGGGACTGGATCCCCCCGCCGCCTGTCCCGGCAACCACCATGGCACCGACTGCCAGGGGGTGGTTGAGAACCACAAGAGTGCAGGAATCGGCTCCCCACAATCCCGTGTCTGGCGGCGTCGCTGCCTCCTCCCCCAGCCGGCTCGGCAGGATGATCGCGGTAGCCAGCACCTCCGGTGACGCCTCCGGAGCCACCAGGGCCTCCGGCACGTCGACCGAGGCCAGCTCGGCGACGGGCAGTGCCACCACTAGCTCCACCTGCCGGTGCTCCTCATGGGCCGGCTCGGGGGGCTGCTCCCCCTGGCAGGGCCGCTTCTGCCCCAGAGGAAGACACGACCGTCTCCGTAGCCGGTCCTCAAGGCACACTCGATGGAGGTCTCGACATGCGATTCGACTCCACCGTCGAATCCGACGCCTATGCGGGGTCCGCAGACCTTCTCCGCCTCCCGCCGCTCAAAGCCCCAGAGCGTGAGGGTCCGCCCTGGGCTCCTGACTTTGAGGCTTGTAGTTCCACGAGCCTCCTCTTCTCCTCATGCAGTGTGGTTGCGTGCTCCTGAGCCAGCCAGCTGGCTGCCTCCATCGGGTCGGCTGTCGACTCCACATGGTGGAGCTCGATGGGGTCCCTGGAGCAAGCAAATACTCAAACGCCTACCGACACATGACTCACGGAGAAAGACCCAGACAAGAAACAAAATACTTACCCGGCGACAACGGGCAAGGCCTGCTTGGCGTGCGCCAGCGGCTTCGACGCAACCGCCTTCGCTCGCTTGCGAGCTGGCGGTTGGGCCATCGGCTCCACCTGAGCCGGCCTCTTCCCCCGGCTGGAGGTCCCGAACGCCTGGGCGCGCGCCGGCTGCTCCTCGCTCCGCCCGCGCGAGCCCCGCTAAGCTATAGGGGGCACGTTCAGGATCCGAACATCATCATCATCGGTCCAATCTTTGATCGTGGGGGCGAAGGGGAACTCATTAGCCACTCTGGACCCGCCGGCTCCAGGGTCATGGGCCTCCTCGGCCTCTCCCAAGGAGTCGACCCCCTCTTCGGCCCGCCTCCTAGTTCGAAGTCCTCGGAGTCGGACTCAGCGCGCTCCGCCTCGAAGATCTGGGGGTGCGGACCGTCCAAAGTGTTCTATCGAACGAAAAGCTTCGGTCAGCACGACACATGAGATTGGGGGCCGGCCGAAAGGATTCAAAGAAAGAGAAAAAACACCACGACGGGGTGTACCAGGGGTGCCGGGTTGTGCCGGCTGTACGGCTCCTTGCCGAAGGACCAAGTCCCTGGCGCCAGCTTGAAGGTCGTGACGGCGTTCACTCACGCCGCCACTTGAGCCGGCGTCAGCTTGACGATCGATAGCCACCAGGGGTCCTGACGGCCGGACATATCAAAGATCCGGTGTGGCCTCATCTTGAGAGGCAGCACCCGACGCGCGATGAAGGCAGCCACCAGGTCGGAGGCGACCAAACCTTCCCCGCTCCTCATGACCTAGAGCAAGCCCAGCTCTTCAAGCACGGTCCCGCGCGGTGCGAGCCCTGACAAGTTCACTCTGGTGGATGAGGCATTGACGAACACTGGCAGCCGGATGTAGTCCTGCAGCGGGTTGGCATTCTTCACGTAGAAGAACGTCCGGTTCCACCCTTTGACGGAATCGATGAGGCTGATGCGGGGAAAGTGCGGGCCGCGGCAGCACACCACCGCACCCCCGTAGGCATACGGATCCTTGTTGTTCTTCAGAGCCTTGAGATAAAGGAGTTTCTTGAAGAGCTCCACGTAGGGAAGCATCCGAAGATAGCCCTCGCACAGGGTCACAAAGCTCGCGAGGTAGAGAATGGCATTGGGGCCGAGGTGGTGCGGTTGGAGATCAAAGGTATCTAGAAAGAGATGGAAGAAGAGGTTGACCGGAAGACCGAAGCCATGTGAGAAGTGGCAAGCGAAGACGACGTGCTCCCCCGCCTGCGGCTCAGGCACCACCTCGTAGCCCGGCGCGCGAGCGACCACGCACTCCTCCGACGGCAGCATGCAGGCGTGGCGCAGCTCCGTGATGCCATCCTCTGTGACGATGGAGCCAGCCCAGCTTCCGGAGGGGCCGTTGGCCATTGCTACGTCGGGACGGCGCAGGGTGACGAGCGGACGAAGTGGTGAGCGAACGGGCGGCGACGCAAGACAAGAGGAGAAGGCGAAGAGGAAGAAGACGAATGGGGCAAGTGGAGCACGACTGCCTCCGCCCCGTGCCCTTTTCCTTTAAATAAGGGGGCGATTCTCGAGGGAGGTGGGGATTAATTGCGCCCACTCCCCCGGGATACCCGCGCGTTCGTGGGCGCCTCGGGCTCCAACCGCCGCGATCTGGCCGCAGAAGATCTCGGCCTGCGACCCAAGGCCTATTGGGCTACACCCACGGCCTAGCGGGCTAGGCCCAGGGCGACGTCCCGTCTTCCCATGAGTGCGGGCCCCATGGCATCATTACACCCTGCGTGGCACACCGCGGGCCGACACGGGACCCGAAGCGACGTGACGGAACCCGAGGCATCGGGGGAAACCGCTGGCTCGACCAACCGTTCGGCTCCGTAAAGGAGGCGAGCACCGCATGAGGGAAGCCGCCGGCTCCCCCTCGTCAGGCAGACATGGGCCCCCGCCGGCTTCAGGGACCATTGACGAGGTTATTACCCCTAGCTAGGCCAAAGCTACGGGGTCCCCCCCCCCCCCGCTTCAAGAAAAATCACGTCGCCAGCTTGTCCTTGGCCGGTTGGTATGTTGCCGGCTGTCTCGCGGCCGGCTGGCGCATGGCCGGTAGGCTCGTTGCCGACTAGCTCCTGACCGGCTGCCAAGGAGCAGGCTCAGCCTTGGCCGGCTGCCTCCAGGCCGGCTCTTCCATTGACCCTCGAATGAATAGGCCCCCATCCCATCTCTCTGTGTGCGGCTACGGCGGCAAGACAAGACCCCCACGACGAGCCCCGGCGTGGCCACAGTAATCGCTGACACGCAGGCGCGCATGGCTACAGTGCAGCCGGTCGTACCGCTGACATCGGCTAACCGCGACCGAGCGGGGCAATAGTGCCGGCATGCCCAACCTACTTCATTACCTGCCTTCGCATGGCTAAAGCGCTACCGGCCATACGGAGACCTCGGCCAGTTGGCGCTAAGCGACGCCACTTGGGGCAGCCTGTGCCGCAGCAGGTGAGCTCGGGCCAATCACGGAGCCGGTCGGCAGGCCCTAGAGGGAGATGGGACCACGCAGTCAGCGGGCCCTACCGACGACAAAACGGCTTGGCAGGCAGTCCCCTGTCCGGCTGGAGAGGCTGTCAGCCGGGTCCTCACAACCGATACTTTAGAAATATTGTAAGCCAGGGGGTGGCCTATAAAAAACCCCGAGCCCCCCCCCCTGCAAGGGGAACACGCTCACAAGCACACAAAGGATCACTTCCTCCCACATCCACTTGCGTAGTGAAGGAGAAGGAGCCGGCTGCTCCTTCCTCCACCTCTAGACAATAGCTCCAGGAGCACCATTGTAACCACACTCATCTATCAACCTAGACCAAGCAGGACTAGGGGTATTACCTCCCACGGAAGGCCCTGAACCTGGGTACATCGTGCGTCCACCACCGTTTGTGCCCAATCTCGCTCCCGGAGCACATCGGCGTCCTCCGGCCCCAACCACCTTCGATAAGCCTACCCATGGCATCAGTCGTGAGAAAATGAAGACAATCATTGATGTGTATTAACAAGTATGTGACTTGTTTGTGAGACTATGCATTGCTTGATGACTATCCTAAATGGTCCGGAGTCGAAAGATTTGTGTGGACGCGTAGCCAGTTAGACTAGCATATGACACAGTGGATGGTCCGGTCTCACTGACCATGTAGCATTGGATGCTAGCCGGATAATATGGACTTAGAAAGGTCTGGTCGGATTCGATGTAGTCGGATCCGAGTCGAGATAAGGTCTGAGTTGGACAGACCCAACTATGAGACGCGGTGATAGGTCAGCTGTGAGTCTCTAGTACAACATATATTCTATGTCCTAAGACCTGAGCTGCTGCATGTACTTGGGATGGTGACAGACTTGCTTTGGGCCGACTAAACGCTACTCCGTGACTGGGTAGTTACAAAGGTAGGTTTCGGGCTTTTCCAGACCCATGCTGCGAGACATGGTTGAGCAAGATGGGATTTGCCCCTCTGATCAGGAGAGATATACTCTGGGCCCCTCGGGTGATCCGACCTGGATAAGAATCGCCATGCGATGAGGATTATGAGATAATCCAAAGTGTTGGTCGGATTCACCTGAACGAGAAAGAGGTTGTGCTGCAACAAGGATGACCATGTCGCCTTGTGCATAACAACATATATCGTGTGGCAAAGGGAATAGAAATGTGAAGTACAGGTTTGCCTAACCAGCTTCATCATATACTTGGAGTCAGCATGCCTTGCTAGAGGCCGCTACCGACTGGTCGAGGCAGATGTGATCTGACTCGCGACCAAGTGAACGAGAACCAAGGGGTTGCGTGCTTAAGGGAAGAAACACGTGGGCTTTAGTATATGTGCGAGGCCCAAGAGTTGATCCCGCGTCGTATGCCTATATATAGTGGAGGTGCGGTACCCCCATCTGGTTGATCGCTTCGGCATAGTCATTAGGGTTGCGCGTGCGTTGCAACTAGCCACCTCCACTCGCCACCGCCTACTATGTGATCGGACTTAGCAGTCCACCGCATGGTGTCGCTCCTGCATGCGCAGATACCATTAGAGGTGGTGCACCTGTGCCGCTCTGGCGAACCTTTACATGGGATCCGGCGATCGGTTGTTCGAGGGAGATCGGGTCAGCTATTCGAGGGAAATCGGACGAGGAGGAGACGGACCACATGAACACGTTGCCCCAACTCTACTTCCATTGCACGGCACTGTGTGTCTAGTGGTAACGATCTGTGATCCATCTCCATAGCATGTTCTTGATTGTTCTGCGTGTAGGAAATTTTTGATTTGCATGCGATGCACCTACGGTAGAACCCAACAACTTTTTGTCGGATGGAGCTAACTGATGAGGCACTTAAGCCGTCATCAACAGTTTTCCATGGTGCTGTGCCGGGCAAGTACGCTTATCCGGTGGGCAAGATTGCCCTCGAGGTCGCATTTGGAGATGACAACAACTATAGGGTGGAGACCTTGTGGTTTGAGGTGGTGAAAATTAAAAGCCCATATCACGCCTTGTTTGGTCGGCCGGCTTTGGCAAAGTTTATGGCTAGGCCCTGTTATGTTTACTTGCAGCTCTAGATGACGGCTCTCAAAGGGACGATTATAGTGCATGGTGATCGGAAGGTGGCCCTTGAGTGTGAGGAGGGTGACGCTGCTTATGGTGAATCAATTTGTGCTGAGGCGGTGCTCAAGTTGTAGAAAGATAATGTTGACCCAGCGGATATGACTCCATTGAAGAAGACCAGCAAAGAGTCTGAACCTCCCTTGAAGTTTGCGACAGATGATACTAAGCTGGTGGATTTCGCTTCGGGCGACTCATTGATGCAGTTCACTATTGGGGCTAACATGGACCCCACATAGGAAAGCGCGCTCATCAAATTCATCCGTGAGAATTGGGACATCTTCACAAGGAAGCCGTCTAACATGTTGGGTGTACTGAGAGAGTTCGTTGAGCACCACCTTAATGTGGATCCCAAGTTTAAGCTGATTAAATAGTTCCTCCACCATTTCGATGAAGAGCGGTGTAAAGCAATTGGAGAAGGGGTGGCACGACTCTTGGCAGTAGGGTTCATCATGGAGGTTTTTCGCCTGGAGTGGTTAGCAAACCCTGTACTTATGCTAAAAAGAACGACATGTGGTGTATGTGTGTGGACTACACAGATCTTAACAACACCTGTCGAGTTGACCCGTTTGTTCACCCCCGTATCGACCAAATTATTGATGCAACAGCGGGTTGTGAGAGTTTATGCTTCCTAGATGCTTATTCGGGTTATCATCAGATCAACATGGTAGTTAAGGACCAAGAGAAGACATCTTTTATAACACCTTTTGGGGCTTTTTGCTACGTGTCTATGCCTTTCAGGCTTAAGAGCGCGCAGGCGACTTATCAGCGTTGTGTGCAAAATTGCCTTCATAGTCAGATTGGGCGCAATGTTCATGCTTATGTGGATGATATTGTGGTTAAGTCAAGGAAGAAGGAAACTCTGCTTGATGACCTGAAGGAAACGTTTGACAACTTACGGGTCTATAAAATGATGCTTAACCCGGCCAAGTGCATCTTTGGGGTTCCTGCAGGCAAGCTCTTGGGTTTCTTAGTCTCGGAGCGAGGCATTGAGGCTCACCCGGATAAGATAAAGGCCATCACGTCATTATCTAAGCCAGTGAGCATTAATGATGTGCAGCGCTTGGCGGGTCGTATTGCCGCTTTAAGCTGCTTCATCAGTCGCCTGGGCAAGAAAGCTATTCCTCTGTACCAGCTGATGAAAAAGACGGATGACTTTGTCTGGAGCAAGGCTGCGGACGAGGCGCTTGAGTCACTCAAGAAACAGTTGGTTGAGCCGCCGATCTTGGCTGCATCGACTGAGAAAGAACCTTTGCTCTTATACGTGGCGGCTAATAACAAGGCAGTCAGTGCCGCGATTGTTGTGGAGCGTAAGGAGGCAGGGAAAGAGTATCCAGTCCAGAGGCCAGTTTACTATGTCAGCAAGGATTTTATAGAATCCAAGCAAAGATACCCACATTGGCAGAAATTGATTTATGGGGTGTTCATGGCAAACCGCAAGTTGAAGCACTATTTCCTTGGACACCAGACCACAGTGGTTAGCTCCGCACCATTGGGAGATATAATCCAAAATAGAGAAGCTATTGGCAAGATTGCTAAGTGGGCACTGGAGCTTGGGCCCCTTAATTTGGATTACGTGCCTCGCACGGCTGTCAAATCTCACGCTTTGGTGGATTTGATAAACGATTGGACAGAGTGTCAATCGCCCGAGGAGAAGCCGGACAACACATATTGGACAATTCACTTCAACGGAGCCACGCAATTGGAAGGATCGGGGGCTGGAGTTGTCTTGACTTCCCCTAGAGGTGACAAGTTTTGGTATGTGTTAAGGTTAATGTTTCCTTGTACTAATAACGCGGCTGAGTATGAAGCTTTGCTTCATAGGCTCCGGGTGGCTAAGGAGATGAATCTGAGCCAAGTTAGATGCCTAGGCGACTCACACCTGATGGCTCAGCAAGTCTCAGACACGTGGGATTCCAAAGACCCATGGATGGGGGCTTACTGTCAGGCGGTGGATTCATTGCTGGCCACTTCAAAGGTTATCAGGTGGATCATATTGACCGTCACAAGAATGAGGTGGATGATGCATTATCAAGGCTGGGCTTTCAATGCAAGCCGGTGCCGCCTAACATCTTTTTGGACGTGTTGCATCACCCCTCTGTTAAATTGCCCTCAGAGGAGGATCACGCTATACCTGACCCGGAGGGAAGCTGGTGGCGGCTCTACATTCTATTCCTGACTGGACGTTCCCTTGTGTGACGTATTTAACTCACTGTGAGTTGCCCGAGGACGAGACCTTCGCGAGACAGGTCGTGAGGCGGTCTAAGTCTATGACTATCATCAACAGCGAGTTACATAAGTGTAGCGCAACCGGTGTCTTTTAGCATTGTGTTCCCCCGAAGAGGGTAAAGAGATTCTAAATGAAATACACGCCGGTGACTACGGTCATCAAACCGGCTCAAAGTCTTTGGTGGCAATAGCTTTTCGGCACGGTTTCTTTTGGTTGACGGCTCACAATGATGTAGAGGACTTGGTCACCAAGTGTGATGGATGTCAGAAATTTGGACGACGTGCTCACATGTCGGCTTAAGAATTGTGGATGATTCCAATAACCTGGCCGTTTGTGGTCTGGGGGCTTGATATGGTTGGACCTTTCAAGAGATCTAAAGATAATATGACCCACCTTTTGGTGGCAGTTGATAAGTTTACCAAGTGGATCGAGGAAGAGCCGGTTAGCAAGTGTGATGCGGCCACGACGGTTCAATTTGTCAAGAAGTTGATCTATCATTTTGGTTACCCTCACAGTATCATCGTGGACAACGGAACAAATCTATCCAAGGGGGCTATGAAAGCATTTTGTTAAAGTGAGCACATCCGGCTTGATGTTTCCGCTGTCGCTCATCCGTAGTCCAATGGTCAGGCGGAATGTGCCAATCAGGAGATCTTGACAGGAATAAAACCACGGCTTATGGTTCCCCTGCAGAGAACGCCGGGTTGTTGGGTGGAGGAATTACCATCAGTTCTTTGGAGTATCAGAACCACCCCCAACAGGTCAATAGGCTATACGCCTTTCTTTATGGTTTATGGCACAGAAGCCGTATTGCCAAGTGATATTCATCATGACTCGACTAGGGTGGTAGCTTACATTGAAACTGACAACGAGACGGTGCGTCAGAACGCGTTAGATGCTTTGGATTAAGAGCGGGATCTTGCAGCAGCACGATCGGCGATTTATCAGCAAGACCTGCGTCGCTATCATAGCCGCAGAGTCAAGACCCGGACGTTTCAAGAAGGCAACTTGGTATTACGTTTGATTCAAGATCAGACAGATATGCATACGTTATATCCACCTTGGGAAGGACCTTTCGTGGTTAGCAGAAATCTCAATAACGGGTCATATTACCTCATTGATGTGTAGGAAGGCGACAAGTCGGGTACTTCTAGGCAGGAGACAAACAGGCCGTGGAATATTGCTCATCTCCGGCCTTACTACACTTGAGTCATCGACTCTCATCAATGTACATACATCCATCATTGTATATACCTTTTCAATATAATAAAGTTGGCATCCCTATAAGACGGGGCTTCTGTCATTTCTTCATACAAGATTGTGCAAGTGTTGATACGTCAACAAGGTCATTTGGGGGCTTCCAACCCATCGGGTTTAACTTTCACACTCTCTTGACCGGCTCTTCAACCACCGCAAGACCAGGTTAAACCTGCATGTATGCTGATGCTACTCCACTAGGTGACCCGCCGAACTCTTACCAATTAATCTCGACTAAAGACCTTGAGACGATCAAAATACTTGATAGTCACTCTTCACATGAGACCCTGTGCTGGTTAAGGTTAAAATGGCGGCTTATGTCATGTGAGGGCTGGCTTAGGGAAAGCGAGGATAAACTCACCTATCTGCTGCATCTCTCCGCCTTGTGGGCCGTTCGTACTCTTATTCAGTCATTCTTTTTAAACACCCTAAGTTGTTTAAGGTTCAAACGATGGATTTATGTCACGTGAGAGCCGGCTTATGGGTCTGGGGGTACTCATGCTCTGTTGTGCCTCTCCATTATATGGCTCATTGTACTCTTAACAGTTACTCTTTTTAAAGACCCTGCATTGTTAAGGTTCAAATGACGAATCTGTGCCATGGGAGAGCCGGCATATGAGGTTTGGGCAAACCTGCCTAAGTTTTTGAAAAAAGAAAAGCAAGGTCATAAAGCCGCCTTAAAAACAATATAGAATATACTTTTTCTTGTTTGTTTTTGCATGTCTTGTCATCTATGATAAGCTGCCATTAAGTGTGAAGAAAGATGATTATAGCCAGAAGGAAAGACGGATAGGCACATAAAACTATACAAATTCCAAACGTGCATGATGGCACGGCAAAGGCAATCAAGTTTTTGGCTACGGCTATTACAAAGCTCTTGAAGAGCCCAAAAATCTGTGAACTTAAAGTTTTTTGGAAACACTGATAACCCAGCGGATCAACCAAGCCGGGTTACCTTCGGCCAGGGGCAACTTGCTTAACTCGCCGCCGGGTCATCCTGCGTCGGGTCTTCGATCTCTTCAATCTGAAGGTTGTCCACATCCCAGATGCAGTTTATTAAAGCCTCAAACCGAGCTTCATCATCAAAGATAGGAGACGGGTCAATGTCAGGAGAAAAGAGTTGCTTACGGTGTGCAAGAATCAAGTCTTTGGCTTCAAAAGTCGGCCCGTGCACTCGTTTGCTATGCTCGCCATAAGCCGCTTGATATGAGGCCAAGTCAATCTCGGTGACAAGTGTCAACGCGAGCACTCGGGAGGCCTTCATACAGTGGGCATAGTCTGCTGGTGCAAACTCTGAGCCGTCATCCTTCTTCGACGATAATCCATCCATCATCTCTTCAGTGGTAAGCTCAGGGGCAAAATCCAGCGACCGGCTTAATGCGGCCATTGCGCCCTTACGGGCGGCTGGTCGTTTTAGCTCTTCAATTTGTTTTTGGAGATTGGACAAGACTTCTATCACCACCTTCATGAACTAGGGGACACCTTTTTCAGTCAAAATCGACTTGATGGTGCGAAGGGTCCCATGGTATAGCTATTCTGTCAGAGTATATACTGCTTTTAGCTTCAACAAGCTATCGGAGGTCAGCTGGCGGCTTCTCTGGCCTGCAAAGAAAATCAGAAGTTACAAGCCGCCTTAAGAGCTTTTTCAACAAGCTAAGAATTTTTTTTTCTAATTGACAAGTACTTACCAAAGATGGCAGCAATCATCCGAGATATATGACGCTTGAGGGTTGTCAGCTCTTCTGTCACAAGTTTTAGTATTTCATCAGCGTCTTCTGCACGCTTAGTCAAGGTGGCTTGTTCAGTTTCGGCGGCTTTCCTGAAAGCTTCAAAGTCTGCCTGTACTTTCTCGAGTTCTACGATGGAGACCCGCCACTTCTCTTCCGCCTCATCCGGGGCAGCTTGTTGTGAGGCAACATTTTCTCTAAGGCCAGTCAGGTAAGACTTGACCGTGTTCAAAGCTTCCTACATAGTACAAGCAAGCTTCATAAGTTCTAAGTCGCCAAAGAGACACATTAATATTCAGAGGTGATGAAGCAATAATATTACAAGTTTCAAGCAGATTGCAAGCAATCTTGACACTTGGGGGCTAATGACTGTCATTTCTCTCAAAGTCTACAATGCTAGACAGCCCAGGGTCATCTTCAAGAAGATAAGCCGTCACTTCGGGGCTACACCTAGCGCCTTTAAGCAATAAAGCTCCGGCTCATCATTCGCATAATAACCCTGACTTGGGGGCTACGCTTGGCGCCTCTAAGCAATAAAGCTCTGGCTCATCATTAGCATAATGACCCGGACTTGGGGGATATAGTTGGATCTTATTCTCAATGAAGTATCGGCTTATTATCTATACTAACCCATTACTTGGGGCTACATGCCAAGCTATTTGCCACATAACAAAAGTTGGAAGACCCGGTCTACTATTTTCAATACTAAACCAGATCTTGGGGCCTACCTAAGGATATAAGGAAAGGCAAGATAGGAGGAGTACCTCGTATTTTTTTCTTCATAAGCCCAACAAGTTTTGACTCCATGTTGCGGCTCGCGGAGAGGCGGTTCAGATAACCAGCATGTAACTCGTCCGCAGTTAACTTCTCCAAGCTAGGGAATGCAAAATCAATCTTCTCCCTTTCTGGTGAGGGCGCCTCATCCTTGCTGGAATGTTTTGCCAACACATGAGGAGCAGGAGAATTGTAGCTCGTCCTAGTGATAACAACTTCTTCTAGAGGAGTCGTATCCTCGGCGGTTGGTGAAGGGTCGGGCGGCTTAGGATCAGTCTCTGGAGGGTCTTCAGGAGCTGCCATGTCAAGACCAGCCGGCTTAGAGGATTGAGGAGCATCTTCAGGAGCACCTTTTTCAGCCTCAGTGGGCACAACATGAGCTACAGGAGAGTCCGGCTTGGGATTCTCCAGCTCTTGAGCAATAGGAGTGGTGGTTGATCTGCTCATCTTCCTTCTTTTGTCTTGAGCCCTGGGAGCAAAAATATCATTATACAAACAGAAGGGCAAGAGTATGAACATATGCTGAGGAGTATAAAGGTACATACTCTGGGTTGATTTTAAGAGGAGGCAGCTTGGAGGCGGTTGAGTCGCCAGAAGAAGGGGGTGTTTCTTGAAAGGTTAAGATGGTAAGAATAAAGTAAGTTACGATGCAAAAACAGCATGCGAATAATGGAGTCAATTGAAGGAATACCTCTGTGCACTGCTTCCTAGGAGCCAGAGAGTTTGGCAAGCCGGCCAAAAGATCCTCAGAGTCGATACTCCGGGTTTGACGTCTGGTATCATCTTGCTGATTCCTCAAAAGAAAGTCAGGATCCGAGTGAGCTAAAGGGCATGAACATTTTATCTTACGAACAGCTCGTCGAATTCTCTTTACTTGGAAAGGTTTTGAGTCGGAGTAGATGGTAATTACCTCTGGAGCGTCGGCATGGCTTGTCTCCGCTTCTTCCTGTGAACAATCATTGTTAATGAGTTGCATAGAGAGACAGCCAAGAGAGTCAAGTTCTACCTCCGAGTATTCAAGCTTGAGAAGTTCCTGGGCAGAGGTTTTCTTCTTGCGAGCGCGGGTCTTACCCGCCTTAGTTTTCTTCTTCGAGGGGCAGTATATCTCTTTTTCCAGAAATTAGAGTTGGCCTGTATATAAGCCACCGGAAGGTCAAAAGGAGTAATGCAAAAGGTTAAGATGAAACAAGTAATTTGCTGGAAAGGATTCTTACATCTGGAGTCGGGTGCTTAAGGCAGAAAGGATTCAACCTGGTCTTATTGCAAACATCTTGGGGTTCGCCTAGAAGTGACTTGACGATCGAATTGAGATAATGTTCTATCAAAGGAGTGGTGTTGAAATGAAGAGGGTCATCCACTACACTCGTATATTCACACATGAGTTTATCCCGCCGGCTCAGCGGCAAGATCCTCCAGGTGACCCAGCAACGGGTTATATCAACACCAATCAAGCCATTAGCCATTAAGGCCCTGATTTTTGTGAAGGTCAGAGCATACTTTACTCGCTCTGCGGCGGACATCCGATCTGGAAACTCGGTGGAGGTGCAAAGCCAGGTAGGTCCGTAACCCAGCAGCGGCTTCTCTCCTTCTGGAGAAGTGTCCTTGTAGTAGAACCAAGTTTTATTCCAGTCCTTGGGGTGACTCGGCAAGGTGTCCGCTGGAAAAGTCATATCTCTTCGCCTCTGGATAGAGACGCCTCGAAGTTCCAAACTCGGCCTAGCCGCCACTTCAGTCTGGCAGTTGATGTAAAAAAAGTCATGGAATGGGTCAACATACGTCTCTTCTTGCAGATATGCCTCACACAAGACTTGGAATAGGCACATGTTGGTGACAGAATTGGGCCCTATATCTTGTGGATGGAGTTTGAAAAAGTGAAGGACGTCCCAGAAAAACATTGACCCGGGTGGGATAAAACCTCGGAGGAGGTTATCAGCAAATATGACCACTTCCCCTTCCTGAGGGATGGGTCTAATCTCTGGCCCTGGAACTCGCTAGTGAACAACGTTTTGAGCTGGCAGGACACCCATCTCCATGAGGTAATGGAGAAACAACTCGGTAACTCCGAAACCAACCCAATCACACGATGCAGGGGCTTTCGACATGATGGCGAGTTAGGATCTGTCAAGGGGAATAAATACAGCGGGTTAAGAAACCTTGCAATGGAACAGCTACAGCTATCGGTAATGATATTTTGGTGGGTCAAAATTACCACGAGAGCCGGCGATATAATGGCGGGTTAGCAGATAGCAGGTAGTGGAAATTCTACTAAGTGTGCAGAAACAGATTTCCCCAAGTACGGTGACCGGTACAAGATCCACGGACAAAGAAAAAGGAAAATAAATTATGAACAAAAAGGGGCAGCATAAATCTATCCAAAAAGGGATCTACGTTGAGTATCTCAGACCTATTAAACGGAGCCTTGCGTAAATGGACTAGAGTCTACAGTGTTCTTGTTCTCAAATCTTTGGTGTTCTTATTCTCAAATCAATGGTGGGGTTTCCAGTCAACGGCGGAGGAATCGGAAAAGCTTCGGTGGACTAATGCGTATCCATGAAAGAGAAGAGGAAGAACCTGAAGGGATCCCGTGAAGTGGCGGGACACCGACTAGCTATGGTCCGATCACGGTGATGCAGCGGCCGATGCTGCTGCAGATGAGAAACGCGCGGCGATGGCGGCAGAGCTTCAGATGTGAGAGCGTTGGAGGAAGAAGAAGATAGATGGTGGTGGCAGGGAGGAGAAAAGAAATGAGACCCCTCACTTGCCTATTTATGAGATGGGACAGCAACAGTCCACATAAGAATCGAGGAGGCACAATGATGATTGACCGAAGGAGACGCCTCAATTTTCGGGCCGGCCGTTTAATGAGACGATCCATTGCAATGTCACGGAATCTTTTTGACGTGTCCAAGACGACGTCATCCATGGTTATGGCGGGTTATGAAGTTTTATCTTTTAGGTAACGAAGACGTGAGACTCACCACCAAATGAATTTGAAGATTGACATGAAGGGATTCAAATCAATCTGGGGCCTAATGTTGGGGATATAACCCCGTGGCGAGACCCGCCCAGGAGGGGTCGGGTCACGACTGGCGGCTCATAGTAAACACCCTTAAAGTGGGCCTGAGGATTGAAGGCAAGGCTACATGGCGACTTACCAGATAGGCCAGGATGGAGGCCCAGAGACGGAAGATGGCGCGAGACCCGGGCGTGTAAGCCGCCCGGAGACGACTTGCTCAAGAGGGCAAGGTGGCTTACAGATAGGGTCAATGCCTTGTATGGGTCGGTTTGGACTCTTGTAACCCCAAGGCCTCGACCTCCTACATAAAGGCGAGTCCCTGGGGCGGCTTAGGACAGAAAAACCAATTGATCAATAGCTAGGTCAAGTGAATCCTCTCCCTTGTAATCAATAATCCATCAATACAACACAAAGAAATACGTAGGCTTTTACCTCTTTCCGAGGGCCGAACCTAGGTAAACTCATGTCTCTCGCCTCGATCAACCCCTTTGAGTCCACCACCTTAGAGATGGCCTCGAACCTAAGTCTTCGTACATCTGCCGTGACAAAGCCATGACACACAACCTGCTAGCTTCTACATCTCCTTCAGGGTCTGGGGTGCGCTCATCTTGTTTATGGCCTTGATCTTCTTCGGGTTCGCTTCGATTCCCAAGTGTGACACTAGGAAACCGAGCAGCTTGCTGGATAGGACCCCGAAAATGCACTTCTCGGAGTTGAGCTTCAGGTTCACCTCCCTCAGGCTGGAAAACATCTCCTTCAAGTCCTCGACAGGTCCTTGGCCTTCCTTGACTTGACCACGATGTCGTCGACGTAAGCCTCTGTGTTCCTCCCAAGTTGCGGCCCGGGGTGATGTGCATCAGCCGCTGGAAGGCTGCCCCAGCGTTCCACAACCCGAAGGGCATGCACGTGTAGGAGAACACTCCGCACGAGGTGAGGAAGGTCGTGTTCTCGACATCCTCCACCGCCATTTTGATCTGATGGTAGCCCGAGAAAACGTCCAGGAAGCACAGGAGGTCGCACTCCACGGTGGAGTCCACGATCTGATCGATGCGCGACAGCGGGAATGGGTCTTGGGGGTAGGCTTTGTTGAGGCTCGTGAAGTCGATGCACATACGCTCCTTCCCGCACTTCTTCAGGACGACCACCAGGTTGGTGAGCCACTCCGGGTAATGCACCTCTCGGATGACCCCGGCCTCCTTTAGCTTGCCTCCTTGCCTTTTGCTTCACCAGGCGTCCATTCGGTCACACCATGAGGTGGTGCTCGATTACGTCCCTCGGGACCCCACCAGGTCGAAGGCGCTTAACGCGAACGCGTCCTTGTTTGCAGAAGGAAGGCCACCAGCGCCTCCTCTTGCTCCTGAGGTAAGTCGGCGTCGATGGTGAAGGCAGGACCAGGGTTTCCTTCATCCATAGGCACCTGCTTCGTCTCCGCCCGGCTCTGAGAGAACAGCTGCCTCTTCTTGACCGACGCGACGTCAAGGACACCCCCAGAGTCCTCCATGGCCTGCATGGCGTCCCCGGCATTGGGGCGCGCCGCGGCTGCCGCTTTGTAGGCGAGCTTGAGTGCGTGGGACACGTCCTTGGCGTTCCCCACGACGGTGAGGATGCATCCGCTCCCAGGCATCTTAACAACATTGTAGCTCGGGTGCGTTGCCTCCATGAACTGGGCGAGGGCGGGGTAGCCAGGTATTGCGTTGTGCGGGAGGTAGATGTGTGCGACGTCAAAGTCGATCTGCTTGGTCCCTAAGTTGGAGTGGGTGCCGAAGGTGATAGGAAGGCGCACCCGCCCCACGGGGACGGCAGAGCCCCGGACCATCCCAGAGAAGGGCCTTGAAGGCGCGAGTTGGTCATGCGGTAACTACAACGCGTCGCAGGCCTCCGCATAGATGAGTTGAGGCCGGCGCCACCGTCTATGAGGGTCCTGGAGATGGCCACACCCCTTACAGTTAGCGTGCACAACATGGGGAGCGTTTTGACGGTCGTCGTTGTCTTGGTGTGGTCGTCGGGACAGAAGGTGATGTCGGTCTCTGGCCACGTCCAAGGCGGCATGGGCTCGGACCGTGGCCGAATCGCTCCTACGCGGCGGAGGAACTGCTTGACCTAGCGGTCGGAGGGGGCGCCTATGATCCGCCGAGGATGCACGCGACCACGGGGCCGTCCCTGCGTGCCTTGGCGCCTCCGCGTGCCAAGGGCCGGCAGGCGTCGGGGATCTCGTCTGCCATGGGATTGCCGAACCAGGGCTCGACTGTCGCTGCGAGTGGGGAAGCTTCGACACTCCCCTACCTTGCACGCAAAATGTCGGATTTTGGGCTCCGCAAAACCCAAGAGGTTCGAACACAGGGGCGTGTGCGAAGATCCCCTGCAGCCTCGCCCTACCTAGCTTGCTACTCGATGATTTCTACGGCGAACTCGCACGATGACGAGGAAGCACATGCACACGATGATTTACCTAGGTTCGGGCCACTACGAAGCGTAATACCCTACTCCTTATTTGGTGGATTGCCTCACGAGGAGGTTTGTGGATAAACTAGTACAGTGGTGGCTTGCCTCACGAGGGGGTACTGGTGGTGTTGCCTCTCTTCTGTTACTTCTCTCTCTTGTTGTCCCCCTCTACGGTGTTGCATATCCTCTATTTATAGCGCCCCAGGTCCTCCTCCCTCATCGCCTTGGCAGGAAGGGATCCCACAATGGCCAAATTCGAAGGGGACAGGAGTACATCTTTATCTTGACGAAAGGTGGTCTTCGCCTGCAAAGTAGTTGTTGCTGACCCAGAGGTGGGCTTGGCGATGACATCCTTCCTGTTGGGCCCGTGGTCGTGGTCTCGTTGCACCGGAATGGAAACCTTTGGGAACCCGCGTACGTCCTCGCCCCCTTTGCACCAAAGGGGAAACTGTCTGCCTGGCGTGCTGGCGCACGCCTGTCCTGCCTTGCGTCATCCCCGACCTCCTAAGGACAGGTGCTGCATAGAGATCTCCGCCGCTCTGGAGGAGGCCTGAGGAGGTCCGTCCTTGCTTGTCTTGATGATGCTTCCCTCACGAACTCAGCCCCTCATGAGGGCCTTGTCTTGAGTGTGGTCTCGCCAGGCCATGCCTGGCTGACGAAGTGGGACACGCCCTAGGTCGTAGGCAGGCAGGTCTGGGTAGCCCCGTTCCCAGAACGCCGACAACCTCCATCCCTGTCCTTTTGCCCATCAGTAGCTCCTCGTAGGCGTCGCTTTTGTCATTCCTTCGTCGTGCTTCCCGCGCTCAGCGCATATCTTTGAATCTTCTTTAGAGAAGAGTGTTTGCCCTCCGCGTCGTGTTTTTGCTCTCACATGCCCGTGCTCGCCATGTAGTCGCCCCGCAACGCTCGCCATCACTCGCCCGCAAGCCTCGCAGCCTCCTTCGCCTCGCCGTGTACCCCCGATCCGAGCTCCTGCTCAAGCTCGAGGCGTAGTGCCGCTTGTCTTGCAGCATCCCCTCGATGCAGGAACCAAACCCCATTTGGACCCCACAGCCCTGCCGTTGGTCGCCAACTGCGGTGATCGTCGGAGAGCTCGCCGGTGTCGTCTCCTGCTTCCCTGCATCGACATAAAAGGAAGTCTGCGCCTTTTTCATTTTCAAAAGGGCTACTACCCCTTTCCTAACAAGAAACCGAGCTGTAGCGCAGTGGTAACGCCTCCTTTGCCTCGCTAGAGAGACCCGGATTTGAATCCCCTCAGGCGCATTATCCCCCTCCCCATTTTTAATTTAATATGTGTGTATGCCATGTGGTTCCCCTTTGTCAGTCTCTCACCCACCCCAGTGTGGCACTAGGCCCACAGGTCAGTGGCTAGCTAGCCCTGGGTGCCCCTAGC